>CM035416.1:111605531-112205531 GCA_020310875.1 Ceratopteris richardii | reverse complement strand
CTTGTGGCAAAGATGCCTACCATCAGAGTACTCATGAGTATAGTTGCTTCAAAGAATTGGAACATCTATTAGATGGATGTAAAAAATGCATTCTTGAATGGTTGGATTGCAGAGGAGGTGTACATGGCACAACCTCATGGATTTGTAGATGAATCACATCCTACATATGTGTGCAAACTCAAGAAAGATCTATATGGATTGAAGCAAGCTCCTAGAGCTTGGAACCATAGATTAGATACCTTCTTGTAAGACAAAGGATTTCCATCAAGCAAGGCTAATTCTTCACTTTTCATGAAGAAGAGCGAATATAAAGGAATATACTTATATGTGTATTTAGATGGTATCATTCTTATAGGTGATGATGTTAATGGAATCAAAAAGATCAAAGCCCAAATGAAAGAGGAATTTAAAATAAGTGATCTTGGAATGCTTATTTACTTCCTTGGATTGGAAGCAGTCTACACAGATCAAGGGATGTTCCTTACACAAAGGAAACATATTGAAGATATGATTTGTTGAAGAATCACTCACGAATTTGACATACAGAAAAAGAAAGATAAAGAGAAGCAGAATCTATTATTCAGAAAATCAAAAGCCTTAATGAAGGGACAAATTCACGACCGTTATGTACAGCGCAGAATCTTGCAGAATCAGAATTCGTTACACCAAATCAAATTGTATATAAAGAGAGAACGTGCATAAGAATAAAAGAGAGGGAAGTGCAAGCTAGAACGTGCGTGAGAAGAGCGCGCAGTATAAATAGAGCACATATAGAGGTCAAAAATATAGGAGAGAATAGAGAATGAGGAAGTGAGAAGACTCTAGAGATTGCGTATGTACAGAGAGTGAAGAGAGAGAGTGAGAAGTTCTCAGAAGACGCCATAGATCGTGTATGTACAGATGAATAACAGAAACCTGAAATGTCAGGTATTCATCTGAGAGAGATGGTAAACAGAAACTACCTAGTGTAGGAGAGTTTCCATAGCTTGAGCAAGAAGAGGCCAAGCTAATTTGTACACATCTTCTCTAATAGAAAACACATGTTCATGTGGAAGTTTGCGTGCACGGTTCATATGTGAAGAACTCTGTGTATTTTCATGTTATGGTAGAAAGTTCGTTAACCGTTAACAGTTACAGATTGTTAGTAAACGTGTCCCTCGGTACTCTCTCAGTCAACGAATGTTTTTGGTCAATTACAGTTTTCTCAGAAAACGTGTTTTCCGGTAGAACAACGAAGTATATTTCGCAGAGTAAATTAAAGTTTTGTATGAGAGATAGCTTATCTTATATCTAGACATCTCTACTATCAGTTCGTCAAGGATTTTGGTGAAATGGATATGTACACACAGTACAAAGTAGATGCAACGGAAAGAGCTTACATTTATAATACAGTTACAGATCATCTACTACTGCACATTAGAGGTCTGGAGAAAGCGGAGGACATATGGAGTGCGTTGGAAGATCATTTCCAAAATACTACGAAAGCTAGGAAGGCTAGCTTATGGTCCAAATTCACAACGTTCAAAAAGAAGTCGAGTCAAAGCATTAGTGACTATGTTACTAAGATGAAGGATCTAGCAGATAGTCTTGGATCCATAAATGAAGATGTCAAAGATCACAGATTGATAGCGCAACTGCTAACAAGTTTGAGAGGAGATGAAAGGTGGAAACCTTTCGTACTCTCAACTGAACTTTCTTTAAATCATTTGTACCAGATTTAAATCAGTTGCTTGGTTTGATGCTCACATATGAGCAAGACCTGAAAGGAGATGCACATAAAGGACAAAGTTCTGCAATGTACATGAAGAACAAGAAGAAAGCAGAAAAAGGTAAGTCAAAAGACGAAGAAGAGTCGAGTTCTCAAGCTTATTATGCAAGACGTAAAGGCACCGGCAGAGGAAGAGCAAGAGGTTTTCGAAGAGGAAGAGGTAGCCAGAATAACAACAAGAAGCCTTGCTAGATCTGTGGACTAAGTAATCATTTGGCTCATGATTGCTGGCACAATCAACAAGGATCAAATCAAAATTAGAACAGTAATAGCAGAGGCAGAAGCGGAAGATATCAAAATAACTTTCAAAGAGGAAGACAGAATCAAAGAGGAGGCTATGGTAGAGGTGGAGCAAGAAGTTGGGGACAAAATCAATCCTACAACACCACCTACAACAACTATGCAAATGACACACAGAATGAAAGTCATACATCATTGATGATGAACTCAATTAACACATCAGATAACGAAGACCTAAAGGTATTTTACATTGATTCTGGATGTTCTAATCACTTGTGAGGAAATATAGAACTGATGTCAGAATTGGAAAAAGGTAGTTCCAGTCATACTGTTCAAATAGGTGACAATACGAGGCATAGTGTACATTCAATTAGAAAAGTGAAGTGTAAGAGTGGAGCAGATTTGCTAACAAATGTTTTGTATGTTCCAACAATACCGAAAAATTTTATTAGCGTAGGACAGATAGTAGAGAAAGGTTTTCATGTCAGATTTACAAATGAAGGAGTATTTGTAGAAGATCCCAAGAACGGATATAATCAGATCGTCTCTGGTAAGAAAGAAGGTAGACTCTTTACTTTAAGAGTACAAGGGAACATCGGCCAAGCATGGCTCACATATGGTGAAAAGGTGATTACAGAACTTGATCTCTGGCATAAGAGATTAGGTCATTTCAATGAAAGAGGAATAAAAGCTATGATAGCAAATCAGTTAGTACTGGGATTACCGAATGTAGAGAATCAACATATGATTCACAAGTGCGAAGCATGTCAGATGGGAAAAGCCCACAGGTTACCTTTACAGAAGAAAGGATTCAAACATGATGGAGTACTTGAACTCATTCATACAGATGTATGGGGTCCCACAAAAGAAGGATCAATCAGCAGATTGAGGTATTATGTTCTTTTCATTGATGATGCTACAAGATGGATAAGGTTATATGTTTTGAAGGAAAAATCAGAGGTATTTGAAAGCTTCAAACATTTTCATGCATATGCTAAAAGACTCACAGGTCAAAAGCTTAAGAGACTGAGGTCTGATGGAGGGGGAGAATACTTCTCCCGAGAGTTCAATGACTATCTTTGGAATGCAAGCATTAAGAGAGAAATAACCTACAGGTATACACCACAACAAAATGGTGTAGTAGAAAGAAGGAACCGAACTCTAGTTGAGTTTGCACGAGCTATGCTAAAAGAAAAGGATTGTCCAAACTATCTTTGGGCTGAAGCTGTAAATACAGCTACATACTTGGTAAACAGATTACCATGTACGGCATTAGATGGAATGACCCCATATGAAGCCTGGTGGGGAAAGAAGCCAACACTTGATCATTGCAAAGTGTTTGGATCAGTAGCTTACGGTTATGTGCCATCACAACTCAGACATAAGCTCGAACCAAAAGCAGAGAAATATGTGTTCGTCGGATACGATGAAAAGCAGATGGGCTACAAGTTATGGAGTCCTCTAACAAAACAGTTTATTGTTTCCAGAGATGTTACATTTGATGAACAGAAAAGCTGGTATACAGATCAGAATCATACAACGGAAGAATTTGAAGAAGAAGTAAGAAGAAAAGAGAAAGGGAAATCAATTGTGCAGGTGAACAGAGATGAAGATCATATGTAGGCAAGTACGTCCAAGATCGGATCAGGTATGAGAAATGAAGATGAACAGGGATTTGATGAAGATGTGTATTCAGATACACATGAAGAGTCTGAACCAAGAAGGTCGAATAGGACTAGAAGACAATCAGAAAGGTATTCGTATGATACTTCGTACATAACTCAGAAAAACTATGCATATATGGTCAAAGATGATGAAGAACCTCAGAAATATGACGAAGCTAAAGGCAAGAAGCAATGGGAAGAAGCAATGGAAGAAGATTTCAGCCTACTGGAAGAGAACAAGACATGGGAACTTGTTCCGAAACCAAACGGTAAGAAAGTAATCGGAAATAAATGGGTTTTTCAAAGTTAAGAAGCTTGCAGATGGAAGGATAGCTAGATACAAAGCTAGACTAGTTATCAAGGGCTATGCTCAGACGCATGGCATAGATTATGACGAGACGTTTAGTCCGGTGGCAAAGATGTCAACCATAAGGACAGTGATTGCTATAGCAACATCAAAAGGATGGAAGCTAAGTCAGATAGATATAAAGAACGCATTTCTGAATGGATACATATCAGATGAAGTCTACATGGAACAACCGGAAGGGTTTGTAAGTTCCAGATACCCAAATTTTGTTTGCAGATTAAGAAAAGCACTTTACGGACTGAAGCAAGCTCCAAGAGCTTGGAATTACAGGCTTGTGAAATATCTCAATGAACTTGGATACCAAAGTTCGAAAGCAGATGCAAGTCTACTCATCAAAAGAACAGAAGAAGGTATGATCTACATTTGCATTTGTGTAGATGACATTGTAATCACAGGGACGTCAGATGAAGGAATTAAAGAAGTAAAGAGATTACTCAAAAAGGAGTTTCAGATCAGTGATCTAGGAAAGTTGTCATACTTTCTAGGAATGGAAATCACATACACAGATCATGGTGTATATGTTATGCAAGAAAGGTATCTCCTAAACTTACTAAAGAAGTTTAATATGGAGAATTGCAAAGAAGCTTCAACACCGCTTGAAGCAAATCATAAACTCAGCAAATATAGTGGTGCAGAGTTTAAAGATATGAGGAAATATTAGTCGTTAGTGGGAAGCTTAATCTACGCTACACTAACACGACCGGATCTTAGCTATGCAGTAGGAGTTCTCTCACAGTTCATGCATTGTCCGAAAGATCAACATTGGATTGCAGGACAAAGAGTTCTTAGATATATCAAAAGAACTATAAAGGAAGGATTATATTATCCTTTTACGTGAGGTATACAGCTGAGAGCATTCAGTGACTCAGACTGGGCAGGAAGTCAAGATGATAGAAGATCAACACATGGGTATATGATATACCTAGGAGATAAGCTACTAAGTTGGTGTTCGAAGAAACAACACACAGTGGCTTTATCGTCAACGGAAGCAGAATATAAAGGACTAGTAGAAGCAGCAAAAGAAGTGATATGGATGCAGATCTTGTTCAAAAGCATGGGTATTGATCAAGGTATACCTATCATACATGGAGATAATATGAGCTCACTGTATCTCGCAGCAAATCCAGTATTTCATGCAAGAACAAAGCAAATAGAGATTTAGTATCATTTCCTGAGGGAAAAGGTAATGGAGAAGGAAATAGAAATAGTATGCACTCCGACAAAAGATCAGATTGCAGATATTTTGACAAAGAGCTTGGATGGAACAAAGACAAGCAGATTCAATGAAATGGCAGGTATAAAAGAAAGAAAAAATATATGAAGATAGGAAGAGTCAAATTAGTGATTGAGGGGGAGCTGTTGAAGAATCACTCACGAATTTGATGTACAGAAAAAGAAAGATAAAAGAAAAGCAGAATCAAATATTCAAAAAATCAAAAGCCTTAATGAAGGGACAAATTCACGACCGTTATGTACAGCGCAGAATCTTGCAGAATTAGAATTCGTTACACCAAATCAAATTGTATATAAAGAGAGAACGTGCATAAGAATAAAAGAGAGGGAAGTGCAAGCTAGAACGTGCGTGAGAAGAGCGCGTAGTATAAGTAGAGCACATACAGAGGTCAAAAATATAGGAGAGAATAAAGATTGAGGAAGTGAGAAGACGCCAGAGATTGCGTATGTACAGAGAGTGAAGAGAGAGTAAACATCGTTATAAGTGTATGGTCTTCCTTAATTTTTGTTGAGTAAACATCGTTATAAGTGTATGGTCTTTGTTTGGAAGGTTTGGCTTCTAATGTCATAGGGATTCTATGGACACAGATAGAGGGATCTACCGCTTTTAAATCCTTATATGTCCATGCAAATACATCCCTATATTCTCTTATGAGTCGTATTAACTCTTGTTCTTCCTCTAGGGAGACATCCTGTCCTATGAAAGTGCATCTCTCTTCTCCTTCCTCCAAAGCTACTATTATTTTTTTGGTATGTTCTTTATTGTCGTATGCAATTCTTGGTTGCACTTCCCCTTTTGGCATTTGGATAGCAATCTTCCTCTCCTCCACCTCATATTTCTTGAAGTGAGCAGGTACTTCGAATTGGTCTTGAGGTTTATTTTCTCCCTCTTCGTTTTCTTTATCTGGTTCAAGTTCTTCCCTTTGTATCATTCATTGATTTAACTCATTAGTTATGACACTTGATCTTTGCTTTTCACTTTTTGTCTCAATTTGTTCATGCTCCATTTCGATGCTGTCATAATCTTCCTTCCATCCTTTTTCAATTACTTCCCCTTCTTTGGCTTCTTGAAGAACCACCATGTATAAACTTACATCATATCCTTGATCATCAATGCATTCATTCATGGTTATTACTTCTTCATTTACACATACATCAAGAGTAGCTAGAATCTCCATCCAACCATGAGGTTTGAATCCTTCATCTAAGAATATTTGGGGCATGTAAGCCAGATCTTCCAAAGATCTAGGTACTCCCTGCCTGTGCTACCATCCTCTCTTCCTTTCTTCTTCCCTTTTAGCTGCCTGGCATATCCATAGATGAGTGTGTTCGTTCATCCATGTTTGGTTACTTGAACCTATACTGTGAATCAGTTGATCGTCTTCCTCCTTATGAATTAGATTCCATTGTAGGGGGGGAACATCTTGATACGCGTATGTATGGATATTTATTATGGTCATGGTTCCTTCATGCTGCAACTATACAACATCTTTTCCCCAGTCTTGCACTACCTTAAGCTGTCTCATGAAAGGCCTTCCAAGTATCATCTCATAATTTCAAGCCTTTTCAAATTGACAAATTGCTAAGGTGTGCTTGAATTCAACTCCACAGGTGGTAAAGGTTACTTTTTCTAATAATCCGAGGGGTCGTTCAGTGTGTCCATCTTGTCACGAGGAAGGAGATAAGGAAGAGAGCTCAAATACAGACTCTCACTCTCAAGGAGAAGCACACACACAAATTGAGACAGGGAAGAATGATCTTCTTCTTCTTCTTCTATTACATAAAAGGAATGTACAAGAATGACCTAAAAACAAGAATACAACAAGTGCAATATATAAAGACCAGTACATAAGGAAAAACATAATGTCTGCGAATGAGTGAGCTGGCAAGAAACAAATGTGCCATCACTCTCGGTAGATAAATCTAATAAAGCTCAATGAAGTATCCCTGACATATACCGGCGTGACCACTATACATGTCAGAGAAACAAAAAACTGGTACGTGTCATCCTGGATCATCACATGTTGAGCTGGATATCTCAACACTCCCCCTCAAGCTCAACGCCATATCCTGTAATCCAAGCATCTTCTGAAACTTCTTCAAATTCTCAGCTCCAAGTGCTTTGGTGAAAATATCAGCAACCTGCTCATCTGTTCTCACATAAACAAGATCAATATCACTTGCTAATACCTTCTATTTGATGAAGTGATAATGTACCTCGATATGCTTTGTTCTAGCATGGAAAACAGGGTTCCGTGCTAACTATATGCTGCTAAGATTATCACAATAGATAGTGATAGGCTTTTGAACTTCCACACCTAAATCTGCAAGTAACATCTCCAGCCATGATGCCTCACATGCTGCCATTGCATCACCTCTATACTCAGCCTCTGTACTCGACAAAGCAACAGTGGGTTGCTTCTTACTGCTCCATGTAATAGCTGCACCTCCAAGTGAGAAAAGAAAACCACTAGTAGATCTTCTATCTGGGGTACTACCAGCCCAATCTACATCGGTGTATCCATGAACCTGCAAACCTACACTAGCTTCATAAAACAATGCATAATCCAAAGTAGCACTCACATAATGTAGAGTGCACCTCAGAGCATCCAAATGTGGCTTCCTGGGAAGCTGCATAAACTGACTTTCAAGTCCAACAGTGTAGCTTAAATCAAACCTTGTAATTGTAAGATATATAAGACTTCCCACAATTTTCCTATACATAGTAGCATTTTCCAATGCTTCATCTGATGTAGTATCCAATTTCAAATTCTGATCTAAAGGCATAGAAATTGGCTTACAATCAGCCATACCATACTTTTGCAGCATATTCAAGGCATATTGCCTTTGCGACATCCATATACCTGTTTCTGTATGTATAAACTCAATGCCCAAGAAATAGCGCAGCACACCAAGATCTTTCATGTTGAATTCCTCCATAAGAAGTTTCTTTACCTCTTTGATGCTTTCTTCATTATCACCACCTACAATCAGGTCATCAACATAAATAGCCACAATAGTGATGCCATCATCAGCTTTCCTTGCATATAGTGAGTGATCTGCATCACACATAGAAAACCCAATGCTGGTTAAGTAATCAACAATCCTTGCATGCCATGCACGCGGAGCCTGCTTCAGCCCATACAAAGCCTTTTGCAACCTGCAAACATATTCTGGATGCTTTGAATCTTCATATCCTTGTGGCTGGTCCATATATACTTCTTCCTGTAACTCACCATGTAGGAAAGCATTCTTCACATCCATCTGATGCAAAGTCCATCCTTTTGTTGTAGCTAATGCAACAAGTGTTCTAACAGTAGACATTTTAGCTACAGGGCTGAATGTTTCCTCATAATCAATGCCATATGTTTGTGCATATCCTTTAGCTACCAATCGTGCTTTATACCTGCTTATGCTACCATCAGCATTATGCTTTACCTTGTAAACCCATTTACAGCCTATGGGTTTCTTTCCTTGCGCCAATGGAACCAGCTTCCATGTATCATTTCCATAAAGTGTAGCCATCTCCTCATCCATAGCTTTTTCCCAATCTGCATTACCAATTGCATCTTCAAAACAAGAAGGTTCAGCATCTTGTATTACCTTTGTCATGTAGGCACAATGGCGAGCCATGTAACTATGATATGTCAATCGTTGCACTGAATTACGCATCCTCCTAGATCTTCTTGGTCTTGGGTTACTTCTCCTTGTATCATCTGCATGTGCCCTTCTTACTCCTGGAGTCTTCACAGAGGGCAATCCAAGTTCCTCATCAAGACTCTTTTCTGAACCGCTTGAATCTCCATCAACGTCTTCAAAACCTTCACATGTTTTATGACCAGTAGAAAGATTTTCTTTACCTTTCTTGGATGTATTTGATGAATTTGCTGGACTGAAATTCCCACGTAATCTTCCACTCCATGGATTTGAGTTGGAACTATTGCTTGGTGATGCATCCGGTCCACTCAAGACCTGAGATTCTGCACTTGATTTTTCAGCATTTTCTTTGTCATTTGGTTCAAGACTCAGTCCTTCTTTGGCATCTGCATAGAAGCTTGACATTTCATCAAATACCATGTCTCTGCTCACCTTTACCTATCATGTGAGTGGCTTATAACATTTATATCCCTTTTGCTCAAGGGAGTATCCAATGAAGACACACTTTTCTACTTTTGGATCAAGCTTCGTCCTCAATTCATCTGGGACATGTACATATGCAATACAGCCAAAAACTTTCAGATGTGATAAGTTTGGCTTTTTACCTATAAACTTCTCTTCAGGTGTAACTTGATGTACAGCAGCAGTCAAAGTTCTGTTCATGATGTATACAGCAGTATGCACAGCTTCTGCCCAATAACAATGAGGCATATTCTTCTCAGCCATTAAGGCTCTTGCTATTTCTGCAATATGTCTGTTTTTGTGTTCAGCAACACCATTCTGTTGTGGTGTGTACCTGCATGAAAACTGACGCTGAATTCCATGATTTTTTAGAAAACTGCTGAACTCATTTGACATGTATTCACCTCCTCCATCAGATCTTAATGTCTGAATGTACTTCCCTATCTGCTTTTCCACCATAACTTTAAAATTCTGTAAGTGAGTAAACACCTCGCTCTTCTCTTTCATGAAATATACCCATACTTTGCGTGTATGGTCCTCAATGAAAGTAACATAAAACCTGCAACCACCCATAGATGTGGTCTTTGTTGGACCCCAAACATCTGTATGTGCTACTTCTAGTACATTCTCATCAACATGCTTGTCATGTGGAAATGATGCTCTTGATTGTTTACCAAATTAGCATGCTGCACATACCTTTTGCATTTCTGCAACTTTGAAATTTGGTAGTCCATGGACAATCTCATTTAACTGCATCAGTTTTAGCCTTTGCAAGTTTGCATGTCCAATCTGTTTGTGCCATATCTCTATATCTGCAATAACTCCTGCACCTTTTGCAAACATGGCTGCATTCATTTCAGGAATCTTTACATTTAAGGTGAACATCCTACCGACTTTGTTTCCTTTGGCAACTAATCGTCCATCCTACTTGTACTCTTCTACATATAATCCATCAGCTTTGAACCTGACTTGTAATCCCTGGTCAACCATTTGTCCAACAAAAACCAGATTCTTTGTTATATTTGGAACATGCAACACATCAGCGAGATGTTTTACCTTTCCATCCTCCATAGACAATGCTATGTTTCCTGTATGCGCAATAGGATGTGATGTATCATCACCTGTTTCAACATATCTAGGAATTGGCATTTTCTGCAAATTACTAAACCATTCTGCATGACTGGTCATGTGATTTGAAGCACGTGAATCAACATACCAGACATTATCATTCGATTTTGAAACACCAACAGACATCGTATTCATCATGTGATGTTGAACCATAAACACCTTCTCAGAATCATCTACACTTGTGGATGCATAGTTTTTTTGCTCTCTTCTGTTATCTTGATTCTTCAACCTGCAATCACATTCAAAGTGTCTAGGTTTACCACAATTCCAGCATCCTTTACTATCATTACCTGAATCATTTCTTTGGAAATTTCTACGACCTCTTTGACTCCCCTTGCCTCGAAATTGTCCTCTTCCTTCTGCATGATTTCGTTGTTGACCTTGGTCTTGGTTATTGTTTCCTCTTCCACTTCCAAAACCTCTACCTCTGCCAGAGTAGAATACCTGCTTAGAACTGGGCTTTCCTTGGGAGTTTGAATCCTCACCAAGATTCTTTTCTTCAATAATCAGCATAGATACCAAATCAGCAAAATTTGGAATATTTTCCCTAGTTTGTATAGAAGTTCTGAACTGCTTATATGCAGCTCCTAAACCACGAAGGCACACTTCCACCTTATCATCATCATCATCTACATTCATGCCAATAGATGCAAGTGACTCACATATGCTTTTGATTTTTAGAGTGTAGTCACTTACCGACATGCTCTTTTTCTCCAATGTATGCAAATCGTTCTTGAGTTGCAATTTCCGTGCCTTTGTATTGGTCTCGTACAAAGTGACCAAACTGTTCCAAGCCTCTTTTGGAGTCTTAGCATCCTGTATGTGTCCAATCATGCTATCATATATGCTAACAGATAGCCAATACATTACCTTTCGTGCTCCTTGATTCCATTCCTCATATGCTCTTAATTGTTTTGCAGTCCGATTCCTTTCTGGTAACTGCGGAGCATTTTCATTCTCTCCTTCGATGTACTTCCAATAGCCTTTTCCCATGAGGAAATTCGTCATTCTGAATCTCCAAGCATGGAAGTTGTTCTTGTCCAGCTTATCGCTCATAAGCTAACTCATTCCATCTGTGTTTGCCATTTCTGCAACAATTCACAACACCGCAACACACTACAAGCAGCACTTCTGCTTGAACACTATCGCATTATGACGTGATAGTTCGATCTCAGAAAAACACAGTTTTTGTGTATCAACAGTACACAGAATCGCTTGAAATTCTGGATCTGGAATATATGAGTGTCGCCGAACACAACGCAAGTTACAATTTCTAAAACTGACCTGGTTTTTCTATGGGCCCCACCTTGCGGGCTTGAAACGGAGGCCGATTTTCGTAGCAAACAGAGGCCGTTTGTGAAATCACATTTTCTCCACGCCTTGCCGCGTAGTCTTCATCGTCGCCTTCTCCACGAGCTCTCTACAGCCAGGCTGGCTCTCATACCATGTCACGAGGAAGGAGATAAGGAAGAGAGCTCACACACACACTCTCACTCTCAAGGAGAAGCACACACACAAATTGAGATAGGGAAGAATGATCTTCTTCTTCTTCTTCTATTACATAAAAGGAATGTACAAGAATGACCTAAAAACAAGAATACAACAAGTGCAATATATAGAGACCAGTACATAAGGAAAAACCTAATGTCCGCGAATGAGTGAGTTGGCAAGAAACAAATGTGCCATCACTCTCGGTAGATAAATCTAATAAAGCTCAATGAAGTATCCCTGAGATATACCGGCGTGACCACTATACATGTCAAAGAAACGGAAAACTAGTACGTGTCATCCTGGATCATCACATGTTGAGCTTGATATCTCAACACATCTGCCATTTGAATCTTCATTCTAGTTGGTCGTAAAGCTGGTTTTCCCCATTTTTCCCAAATTTCTTTGGTAGAAATTCCTACTCCTGCTCCCAAATCTAAGATGGCTTTAATGGTGTAACCTCTGTAAGTGATGGGGAGGCATGTGTTTCCTTCATCTTCCTCACTGAAATCTCCAACCTTATCGAGTGGGATTTTAACTATGGCTACTTCATCCGGCATCTCATTTTTATCTGACTTTGTCTCTAATTGACTGGTGAGTTTTTCCTTCAATTGCGGTTTTACCTTCAAGAGTTCTTCCAATGTCAGAGTACAAGGGATTTTTATTTTTTTAAGATGTATGATGTCTGACGTTTGAATCGATGGGTTTTTCTCTTTTCTCCTCATTGAGGGAACGCAATATAATTCAAAGTTATGTTCGTATTCTGCCATGTAGTTCGGTAGAGCTTTCACACTGTCTTCATCATTTTTGCTCTCGTCCAATTGCAATAATCCTTCAAGAGTTTAACCCGGGTATAGATGCTTCAAACTCACCTTCTGCTTCTAACTCCTCAAAGGGGGGTTCAGTTCCTTCCGTTCTCTTCCATCTATCTTCTTGCAATCTCGCCCACAAGTCTTTAGGCCATTCCTCGTCAAATTCAAGGATAATGTATCCTTCTCTTTTACTCTCACGGTAATTTTCACCATAGGTCTTGTCTTTCTTCCCTTCCGTAAGATCACTAGATTTGACATACTCCTGAAATTCCTTTTGGGAGATTCTTGAGCTGGGTAGTGGATGAACGGGTTTTTCCAAGGTCTGTTGAGCCACTTCAATTAATTTCTTAAATATCTCCAATCTTTCTTTCTCTAAGTCACCTGTTGGATATTCCCTTTCATGTTGCTCAATGGTTGGTCCTTTTTTTATTCATGCCTGGTATGCTTGAATCCACATGGCTAACTCTTCTGGCATAGGGTCGGCCAGAACTGATCTTGCCTCTTGTTTTTTACACTTTTCTATCTTATTGTTTCCCTCAAGTTTATGTTTTTCTTCCTGGCCTTGTTCGTTATTCTCTTTCTCCATCTTTTGTTGCAGTTTCTTTTCTTTCATCCTTTCTCAATAATTCTTCCATCTTTGGGTCTGTTTACTTTTAATACTTTTCCCACACTCTTTAGAGTCTGCAATTGCTTGAGGTGTGGGTATGTTCAATTCTTTGTCAGCGTGATCATTCTCTCTGATTCTTTCTGAGGTCTCTCTCACTTTAGCTCATGATATTGCTTTTAGTGGCACCATGTACTTCTTATCACTCCTCGATGACTCTATCACTTCTATCACATTGATCTGCACATTTGAGTTAACTTGTTGGGGTTCTTGGGGCAATCTCTAAAAAGATGTTCTTTACCAAAATCACTACAATGTCCTTCCCAGATTCACTGCAGTGGTGGTGGGTTAGGTAATGTACATTCTCTGATAAAATGATCTCCTCCGCATCTATAACATGGTCCCCTAGGTGCAGGTGGTCTATTCATTCGTTGGGAGGGTACAGGTGCTCTGGGAGCTGTGTACATTAATGACGCATAGTCCTTCTCATATCCATAAGAACCATCATGTCCTTCAGGACCATAAGGATATGGCTCGTAAGATTGTCCGTATTCCACTATAATGCCCTCATATGTGGAATAATTCCCTTGACTAGGGTCATAAGATGGGTCATAAGCCTCAATACTAGCCAATTGAGGGGCTGGGGCTATTGCTCTTTCTAGGTTCTCTTCAAGTTGAGCCATTTTCACTGGGACAACATTCTGAGGGTGTGGTGGTTGTTGCCCTAACACGGGTTGTGGTTGAGTGTACCCTTGGTAAGCATACGGTCGCACTGTAGATGCTTGCTACTGATATGGGAGGTATCTATAGCCTTCTCCCCCTTGATCTCTCTGAGGATATCCATAAGGTCCCGTGGGTGGTTGTACCGGTCTTGACTGCCGATTGTAAGGACAATTCTCTGTTCTGTGATTTGTGTACCTTTGCTCTATGCTACAATAATGCATGGGGCCTAGGGTGATTGGTCTATTGTATGCATAAGCAGGTGGTGGAACTACTCCCCTATTGCACATGTGAGAAGGATGGTCACCTCCATAGTGCACACATCTTCTAAGCATGGGTACTCTCATAGGATTGTTTGGGTAGTTCCTCTGTCCTTGAACATTCAACTTCTTAGCCACTAGGTCAGCTATTTCCTCTACATTGTTCGTGGGATTTGACATGCCGCTGGCGGTATCCTCACTTTTCACACTACCTTGAGGTATTTTCAAATCTTCCGCTAGATTGTCCTCTAGGTCGATACACTCATTCATACACTCTTGCAAATTTTGGACTCCCTTCACATATACCAATGATCTCAATGATCCATTCACTAATACTTCCAAAAACAATGAAACCATTTTGTTTTGAGTGGGTCTCTCTTCAACAGGGCATCTATCCACATATTGCTTAAATCTTCTTGCTGCCAATCTCACCGATTCCGTAGGAGCCTGTTTAAAACTATGGATTAATGAGGATGAGTTGTTTTTTCCGAACTTAGTAAATTCTTCAATCAATTCTTGATAGACTTGTTCCATGTTTTGGAAATTATTAGGGTCTAAGGGTTGGAACCAAGCTAAAGCCGTGTCTGTAAGTGTTAGGCCAAAGGATTCATATTGAATCAAAAAGTCTTCCACTTGTTCAGATCTTATTACTTGCTTGAATTTAGCTATATGGTTGTATGGCTCACTAGAGCCATCATAGTGACTTCTCATGCACTTGGGTACCTAAATGGGCCTCAATCTTCTTCCCGATTCAGATGGTCTAGCCATTACAGGGAAGACTGGTTGTCCTATTGGTATATCTGGTCCTCTTCCTATGGGTGGTCTCTCATGGACAGGAATTCTATTCCTCGGTTCTACATGTGTAGGTGGTCCATAATTAGGATTATTGCCAGGTGTAGCAAACTACACTCTAACTGGAATGTTCATTTGTTGTGTCTGTCCTGAATGCTGATAAGAGTTATCCTGATAGGTTCCTTGGGGGTTTTGGGAGGTTGTGGCTTGATCCCTAGGTGGGAACATTGGGATGTTCTGATATTTCAACGCTGCTCTTTCTATTTCTGTTAAGGGCTGATACCTTCTCTGATTCTTGTCGACATACGTAATGTGAGTGGGGTTTTCCGGATCTTGCAATTCATAGATGGTGGCTGGATTGGTGGCTTCTTCCCACAATGAAGAGTGTGCTCTAAGTAGATGTTCCATTCCATTGACTAAATAAACATCCATCAGGGAATCATCTTGGGGAATTAGGTCTCCTCTCCAAACCCTAATTACAATGGACTTCTCTCTAGGGGTAGACACATGTTCTTCATGTCCATCTCCATTAGGGTTGTGAGTATTGCCTTCTTCCCTTTGCTCGTTGATGTTTTCCGGATGCTCGGTAACATGTTATTGAGTTGAAATTTCCCACTGAAAATACCTAAAGATCTCCTTGCATGACACCTAACATTGGCTAAATTCATGACACCCGATACTTGCCAAATGTCGCAACTCAAGGCTCCCCGATCCTCGACATTCAACACTTAGGTAAGCCCACGATATTGGACACTTACTGAACCATGACACTTGACACTCATCAAGTGTCATGGAACAATCACGACACTTGACACTCTTCACATGTTGTGGAACAATCATGAAACTCGACACTCGTCAGATGTCGCGGAACAATCATGACACTTGACACTCGTCAGATGTCGTGGAGAAAATCCCACGATATTGGACACTTGCCGAATGTCGCAAGGAAAGTCCCACGATACCCGATATCTGCTAGGTGTCACAGAAAATTTCACAATATCTGACGTGGATAAATATCGTGACACTCAACCACAGGAGATCATGACATAAAGATGTTGTGACACTCAATCGTGGGAGAACACGACACTTGCCATTTTTTTTCAATTTTTTAACAAGTAAATTAAAGTTTCCAGTTAATGTAGGTGCTCGAGCTTGTCTCCCTTCTTTCAAATGCCTTAATCAAAGAAAAAACTTTCCCAACCCCTGTAGAACCCTTCACGACACTTATTGCAGGTCGTTTTGCTTTGTTACTTTGACTTCAAAAGATGTAGAGAGTAGGGATTTAATGTGCTCACCTTGGACGCTTAACCTCAAGTTCTTCTACACCCCCACTTGCTTCGTGCGGCCCAAACTCTCAGGGTTCCACTATTTTCATGATATCCGACTTCCAGCGCTCACAATACTTACATTCACACAAAGTAAGTAAAGTTCTTTGATGTTTTTGGGTTTTTATACTATTGAGAAATACTTGACTAAAAAACTCAAAGAGCTATCTTGAAAACTGTTGGGAAAGATGGATGGATGCTCCAAGAGACTGAGTAGGTACTGCTAAACTTGCTTTGTATCAGCCCTCTTTTGCTTTAGAATTGATAACTAGACCTCCTAAGCTTTCCAATGACACCATAAAATGTCCTATGTGCTTTGGAAATGATGTGTGTAATGATTGAATCAAAACAGATAACTTTGGAAGTCACAAACTCAAGAAAACCTTCTATTTATGTCTTGACACCTACTAGGTATTTTGCTGAGTATGACCAGCACAGTAGGAATTGGAAAACTTCCTTTTAGGGGTATCTAATTAGCTTAGTAAGATACCTATTCCAAGTGGAATGATGTAAAATGATAAATTATGCTAAGAGAAATCAATTTAGCAAGTTAAGCTATACCCCCGACTTTTTAGGATTGTAGCAGAAAATGACCAGAGATCACCTCGACGCGGATTTCTCCAAACTGGCTAAATAGAACGTCTTCAAACTTTGACAGCAAGTAGATTATTCAAGCGAAATCCAACAAGCTTTGAATCACTGAATTTGGTGAATACTTGACCGAGATATGCCCTTGACAAGTTGACAGACTTTTGAGTAGACTAACAGAGAACTCAAAGATGGACAATGTGAATGTATGTATTAATGAACATTTGTATACAACTCCATTGGCATGAATATCACTGCCAAATGGTGTAGAGAGGTGTGGGCTAGAGTTTAGACCTCACACACACTCAAAAATCAGTAATGCTAGGCTCGGGAGTGCTCTCTCTTACCCACGATTTTTCATGTCCATTTTTATAGGAATGAGTAAAAATTTGAATTCAAATTCAAACTTTTGGCTCCCTATGATCAAGCTCCTAAATGCTTGGAGATATTCTTTCAATCAAACAACTAATTTTTCCACAAATCCTTTTGGTAGGTGATTACAAGAGATTCCAAGTCAATTTGACTTTTACAGTGAGGTAAAGTGGTGATTAACTACTAGCATATGTTCCTATGCTTCTTCATGTATGTATAGACAAAGTGGTGATTAACTACTAGCATATGTTCCTATGCTTCTTCATGTATGTATAGACTTCAATGCATCCTTTGAGCCAAATGTGTAGGCTTGTAATTTACACCAACAGCTCCCCCTCAAGCAAAACATTTTGGCTTAAGTCTTCATCTTCAATCTTCAATTATATCTTGCAATCCAATCATGGATTTGAACCTGCAAAGTTTGGTTCCATCCAAACCTTTAGTCAACAAATCTGCACATTGCATGTTGGTTGATACATAGGTTAGTTGAATGTTCTTGCTTATCAATTTCTCTCTCACATAATGGGAATGGATCTCTATGTGTTTGGTCCTAGCATGATAAATAGGATTAACTGCAAGGTGAAGAGAACTTGTATTATCTCCAAAGATAATTGGGGACCTAGTATATAATTCCAATTCTGTATACAAAAGCTTAATCCATATTGCTTCTTGTGTGGCATTAGCTAGCCCTCTATACTCTGCCTCTGTGGAAGACAAAGCAACAGTAGGTTGCTTCTTTGAAGACCATGAAATTGGTTTGTCACCTGCAAAAGAAATATATCCACAAGTGCTCCTCCTATCATCCTTGCATCTTGCCCAATCTGCATCTGAATAAATTTTGATATCAATATCTGAAGTGTAAGGGAAATACAAACCATGGTTCTGTGTACCCTTGAGATACTTCAGGATTCTCTTGGCAGCCTCTAAGTGAGGTATCCTTGGCTTGTGCATAAATTGACTTAGCACACTAACTCCATATGCAATATCTATCCTTGTTAAGGTAGCATAGTTCAAACTACCCACCATACTTTGATAACCTGTAATGTCATTGACTTCATCACCTTCATGGGCACTTAGTTTTAGGTTTACCTCCATTGGAGTGCTTGCTACTTTGGCATCCTGCAAGTGAAACTTCTTCAACATATCCTGTATATACTTTTTCTGAGTAATATATATCCCTAAATTGGTGCAGACTAATTCAAGTCCCAAAAAATACTTCAATAGACCAAGATCATTGATCTTGAACTCCTTCATCATTTGACTTTTGATATATCTGATTCCATTGACATCATTACCTGTAATGATGATGTCATCAACGTAAACACAAAGGTATATTACCTCTGAATTACTTCTCTTGATGAACAGAGAAGTATCTGCCTTGCTCATGACAAATCCTTATGGAGATATGTAGTTAACTTGTAATTACATGCCCTCGGTGCCTGCTTCAATCCATATAAAGCCTTTTTCAATTTGCAAACATATGTTACCTTCTTAGGATCCTCATAGCCAAGGGGTTGTGACATATATACCTCCTCTGAAATCCATCCATTCAAGAAAGCATTCTTGACATCCAATTTGTACATATTCCAATTTTTTGATGCAGCCACA
Organism: Ceratopteris richardii; assembly: GCA_020310875.1. Classification (NCBI taxonomy): domain Eukaryota; kingdom Viridiplantae; phylum Streptophyta; class Polypodiopsida; order Polypodiales; family Pteridaceae; genus Ceratopteris; species Ceratopteris richardii. The sequence goes on along the minus strand of CM035416.1, from coordinate 112,186,443 downwards.
CTTGCCAACACTCTGATTGTTGGCATCTTGGCCACAGGTGAGAATGTCTCCTCATAGTCAATGCCTTGGGTTTGTGCAAAGCCCTTGGCTACCAATCTAGCTTTGTACCTATTGATTGTGCCATCAGAATTTCTTTTAAGCTTATAGATCCATCTGGATCCTATTACCTTCATTGTGTCCTTCTTAGGTACTAACTTCCATGTGTCACTTTCTTTGAGTGCTTCAATCTCCTCATCCATAGCTTTTTTCCATTCTGATTTGGTAAATGCTTCTTCATATGATCATGGTTCTTCATTTGACAAATCTTTGGCAAGATAAACAGAATGTTTAGTAACAAGAGATGTATCATACCCATATCTGATAGGTTTCTTGCTTTCTCTTTGTGATCTTCTAAATGGTTGAGTTGAAGATTCAAGTATGTCTTCAAGCTTCTTCATCTTCATTTTGCCTTTGGACTTCCATGCTTTGAATTCTTCAAGGTTGATAGTGTCTTCATCATCTGAACTTGAGGCTTCATTCTGAGTAGGTTCCTCCTTTCTAAGTCTTGGAAATTCCTCTTCCAAATCATAGGGTAATTTGACCTTCCTGCATTCATTCTCATACCAAGAATCATTTTCATCAAAGACAACATCTCTGCTTACCATGAATCCCTTATTGATGGGATTATAAAACCTGTAACCTTTTTTATTTAAATCATACCCAATAAAGATGCATTTTTCAGCCTTTGGGTCTAGCTTACCTCTTATCTGAGAAGGAATGTGTACATATGCTACACATCCAAATATTTTGCAATTGTCAAGTGAGGGTCTCTTACCATGCCATGCTTCATAGGGTGTCATACCATCAAGAGACTTAGATGGTAACCTGTTTATGAGGTAAGTGGCAGTGGAAACACTCTCTACCTATAGATAGTTAGGTAACTTTTTCTTATTAAGCATAGATCTAGCTGTCTCAACAATTAATCTATTTCTTCTCTCAGCTACCCCATTCTGTTCAGGAGAATACCTTGTGGTTATCTCTCTTTTGATGCCTCTGTCCTGCAAGAAGTCTTCAAATTCATTGGAGAAGTACTCACCTCCTCCATCTGACCTTAACCTCTTCAAATTCCTTCCTGTCTGGTTTTCAACTAATGCAAGATATTTTTTAAAGCAATTAAATACCTCATCCTTGTGCTTCATAAAGTATAATACAGTCCATCTGCTATAATCATCAATGAAAGATACATAGTACCTTGAACCTCAGACTGAGGGGTCTTTGCTTGGTCCCCATACATCTCTATGGACAAGCTCTAGGTAGTCTTCATGCATGTATCCTTTCCTTGAGAAGGGTAACCTGTGAGACTTCCCAAATTGACAAGCACCACACTTATAAATCATATGTTGCTTGGATACATTAGGTATCCCAAGCACACATTGGTCCCTGCACATTTGTTTTTAAGGTTCTTTCTCCTATGTGCCCTAACCTTTTGTGCCAAATCTCAAGCTCTGAAAGTGTCTGATCTTTATAACTGTATAGTGCAATGTTCTTTGTATCTTCTAACTCAAAAGTGAAAAGTCTACCTGATTTTTCTCCTTTAGCAATCCTCTTGAACCCATGTCTTGGATCCTCCACATATGCTCCATATTGGTTGAATCTGACCTGCAAACCTTTCTCCACAATCTGACCAACGCTCATCAAATTTTTGGTAATGGTTGGTACATAGAGTACCCTACTAAACAAATTTTGATTTCCATCACAAGTCTTAACATTTCCATCTTTAAATGCTTTGTGTCATCACCTGTTTGGACTTGATGCTTACCTTTTGGTTCCTCAAGATCAAAAAGTAATGCTACATTCCCAGCCACATGATTTGAACATCGTGAGTCAATGTAGAATAGGTGGTCATCATTTGTACCTGATTTCGAAGTCATGTTCATGATTAGAAGAGAGTCATCCTGCTCCTCTGTGTAGTTATAATCCTTCCTGGATTTGAATCCTCATTGGTAGTTGCCATTGTAATTATTGTTGTAGTTGTTGTTGTAGTTATTGTTGTAGCCTTGGTGATGGTTGAATCTACCTCTTGATTATGAGTAGCCACCTCTTTGATATCCTCTTCCTCTTTGATTCTTGTAATTCCTGAAACACTCATCTGTAGTATGATTTGATAGACCACAAATGTTGCATGGTGAGGAGTTATAAGATCTCCCCCTACCTTGCTTACCTCCTCTCCCCCTTCCTCTTGAAGATCTACCTCTCCCTACATAGTTGGCTTGAGAAGTAGATCCTTCATCTTCCACCTTCTTGCTTTTGCCTTTATCTTTAGACTTCTTATCAGTGTATAGGGCAGAAGAGTTATTACCTTTGGATGTGTCTCCATTTTTGTTGAGCTTTGCTTCATGAGTAAACAATTGTCCCATGAGAGTTGTAAGATCTGGAGTGTGCATGTCCATGTAAAGATCCATAGCTGTGGTGAAGCTTTCCCATTTGTCATCAGCCTTGATCCCATTGATCACTTGCCTTACAATCTATTCTTCTTCAATCTCTTCTCCTATGCTTGCTAACTGATCTGCTACATCTTTAATCTTGGTCACAAATTTTGAAATAGCTTGCTTAGGTTGCTTCCTTAATGTTGTGAATTCAATCCACAACTGATTTTTCCTAGCCCTTGTGTTGGAGGAAAAATATGATGACAAGGTTTCCCAAGTCTCTTCGGATGTCTTACAATTTCTAATATGTGGCAAAAGAAAATCAGATATAGAGTTGAGTAAATAAGACCTTGGCAATGCATCCTTGGCACACCATGTGTTGAACTTTTCATGTTCTTCCTTGGTTGGTACTCCTCTTGTTTTGAATGAGGGCAATTCATCATCTCCTGAGATGTATCTAGAGAGACTCCTTCCTTGTAGGTAGGACTTCATCCTTAGAGACCATGCTTGATAGTTGTTCCTATCCAATTTATCACTGAATGAAGGCAAACCATCTCCCATTTTACCTTAGTTTGCTCTGATACCACTATTGGGAAAGATGGATGGATGCTCCAAGAGACTGAGTAGGTACTGCTAAACCTGCTTTGTACCAGCCCTCTTTTGCTTCAGAATTGATAACTAGACCTCCTTAGCTTTCCAATGACACCATAAAATGTCCTATGTGCTTTGGAAATGATGTGTGTAATGATTGAATCAAAACAGATAACTTTGGAAGTCACAAACTCAAGAAAACCTTCTATTTATGTCTTGACACCTGCTAGGTATTTTGCTCAATATGACCAGCACAGTAGGAATTGGAAAAATTCCTTTTAGGGGTATCTAATTAGCTTAGTAAGCTACTTATTCCAAGTGGCATGATGTAAAATGATAAACTATGCTAAGAGAAATCAATTTAGCAAGTTAAGCTATGCCCCCGACTTTTTAGGACTATAGTAGAAAATGACCAGAGATCACCTCGATGCGGATTTCTCCAAACTGGCTGAATAGAATGTCTTCAAACTTTGATAGCAAGTAAATTACTTCAAGCTGAATCCAACAAGCTTTGAATCACTGAATTTGGTGAAGACTTGACCGAGATATTCCCTTGACAAGTTGACAGACTTTTTTTGTAGACTAACAGAGAACTCAGAGATGGACAATGTGAATGTATGTATTAATGAACATTTGTATACAATTCCATTGGCATGAATATCATTGCCAAATGGTGTAGAGAGGTGTGGGCTAGAGTGTAGAGCTCACACACACTCAAAAATCAGTAATGCTAGGCTCGGGAGTGCTCTCTCTTACCCGCGACTTTTCATGTCCATTTTTATAGGAATGAGTAAAAATTTGAATTCAAATTCAAACTTTTGGCTCCCTATGATCAAGCTCCTAAATGCTTGGAGATATTCTTTCAATCAAACAACTAATTTTTCCACGAATCCTTTTGGTAGGTGATTACAAGAGATTCCAAGTCAATTTGACTTTTACAATGAGGTAAAGTGGTGATTAACCACTAGCATATGTTCCTATGCTTCTTCATGTATGTATAGACTTCAATGCATCCTTTGAGCCAAATGTGTAGGCTTCTAATTTACACCAACAAAAACTCACCCTATCTTCCTAGCCTACTCACTTCCTTCCTCAGTCCTACTCTAACTTACATCTCTACTCACTTCCCTAAACTATCAACTAACTACACACACTCCAAGAGCAAGAAGTAGTAAGTGCAAATGAGGGTGACTTACCAAAGAGCAAAATTTCATAACTCCTCTACTCACTTCGATGTTGGAGTTAGACGTCTGCGGAAGCACGCGAACAGCACAAGGAAGAAGAAGAAGCTTGGAGCACAACACACAAGACTGATTGTATTACTAGAGAATGTACAAAGATAAGTAGCCCATTAGGGCAATAGGCGTATATACAAGCCGGGGGAAAAAAACCTCCTAAGGAGGGAAAAAAGTGCCCCGGCGGTCCTAGAGTGTTCACACACATCACTACCTAAATATATCAACAAATCCCCCCTGGGAGTGATGCGGTGAACAAGGAGCTGGCACTCATGTATAAGGAAGTGCCGAGCTATGTGGAAATCACTCCACAAAAGGAAGTAAGCCCAAAGCTTTGCGGAAAGCTTCAAACTTCTCCCTAGGCAGAGCCTTCCTGAAAAGGTCTGCAATGTTCTCCTGCGTGGGCACATATGCCAAGCTGATCTCCCCAGCAGAGAACCTCTCCCTGACATAGTGATAATGCACCTCAATGTGCTTAGTGCGAGCATGGAACACAGGGTTCCTCACAACTGCCAATGCGCTCTGACTGTCAGTGAAGATGGTGGTGGCAGAAGACTGGCCAACACCCAAATCAGCCATAAGGCGTCTGAGCCACACACACTCAACAGTCGCTGTGAAAGCTGCCCTATACTCAGCCTCACAACTGGAAGTGGCCACAGTAGGCTGCTTCTTGCTCAACCAAGATATACATGAGCTACCAAGCATGAAGCAAAAACCACTGGTGGACACACGAGTGTCATAGCAACCAGCCCAATCTGAGTCAGAAAAAGCATGCAAATCTGGCAGTGGTGATCCCCCCTTGGGATAAAACAACCCAAGTAGCCGAGTACCACTCAAGTAGCGAAAGATGCGCTTAACCGCTTTCCAATGCGTGACTCCTGGGCAATGCATAAACCTGCTCATCTGTGAGACAGCAAACTGAATATCTGGCCGAGTAATGCATAAGTAAATCAAGCATCCAACAGCCTGCTGATAGAGAACAGCATCAAATGCATCTCCAGCATCATGAAGACTCAATCGTAAACCTGTCTCCATAGGAGTGGCAATAGGCTTACAGTCTTCAAGGCCAAAACGTTGCAATAATGTGTCAATATATTTCGTTTGACACAAAGCCATTCCACCATCAACTTGCATAAATTGAATGCCCAAATAGTGATGCAAATGCCCCAAATCAGACATCTCAAATGAGGCATGCAAATCAGCCTTGAAATCAGCAATATGCTTCTCAAGAGGACCAGTGAGCAGCATGTCGTCTACATAGACAACAATGATCAGAAGCACATCATTAGCATGCTTAACATATAAGGTGCTTTCAGTTGGACTGTTCTCAAAACCATGTGCAATCAGATAGGCATGTATCTTCTCATACCAAGCACGTGGTGCTTGCTTTAAACCATATAACGCCTTCTTTAACCTGCACACCTGGTTTTCATGCCCTTTCTGCACAAAGCCACGGGGCTGAAAAACATACACTTCTTCATGCAAGTCACCATTCAGAAATGCTGTTTTAATGTCCAACTGATGTACATTCCAACCATGATGGGCTGCAAGTGCACAAATGCTCCGAACAGTAGTCATACGGCATGTAGGTGCAAAGGTCTCATCAAAATCAATGCCTCTTTCCTGCGCATAACCCTTTGCAACAAGCCTAGCCTTATACCTGTCAACTGTACCATCAGGTTTACGCTTCAGCTTGTATACCCACTTAGTGCCAATGGCCTTCTTGCCAGGAGGCAAGTCACATAAAGACCATGTACCATTCTTCATTATAGCATCATATTCAGATTGCATAGCAACCATCCAATTTTCTGAATTTTGTGCTTCATCAAAAGAAACAGGCTCATTCTCATCACAGAGACTAGATGCAGCCATAGCATAGCAATCTGATGCAAAGGAGGTACTATGAGAGCCTGAACGAGTACGATATGACAAAGGTGCATCTAATTTGCTGTCACGCAAAGTCTGCACCAGCCATTTTGGCATAGTTTTTGCCTGTTCAATATTAGCTCTCTCATCAACAAGTGCATCATGTAAATCTGCATCAGAAATGGAATGATCTGCATCATCATATGAAACCTGCAAAGGCTGAGAAGTTGCCTCATTAGGACCAGCACTAGCCTGTCCACCTGTAAAAAGAGGCATCAAAGTATCATACATGTCTTTGGAGCTAACAGATGTCTCCTTAGTACATGAAAGCAATGGCTGAATAGCATCTTCCACAAAGACAACATCACGGCTAACCAGAATGCGTTTAGTCTGTGGATGATACAGACGATAGCCTTTACTTTCAGAACTGTACCCAACAAAAATACATTTTACTGCCTTATCATCCAATTTTCTGCGATGTTGTTCAGGCACTAATGCATATGCCAAACAACCAAAAACACGCAGATAAGCAACAGATGGCTTGCGGTCATGCCAAGCCTCATATGGAGTGATAGACTGCAACGCTTTGGTGGGACACCTGTTCAGTACATATGCTGCACACATGACAGCCTCAAGCCAGAAACTATGTGGTAAAGCCTGACTTTTGACCATGCACCTCGCCATCTCCATGAGTGACCTGTTCTTTCGTTCAGCAACTCCATTCTGTTGAGGTGTATACGGCACTGTACACTGGTGTTTTATCCCACGTTCAGCCAGAAATGCATTAAAATCTGAAGACATATATTCCCCCCCTCGATCAGAACGGAGGGTGCCCATTTTACATGCTGACAGATTTTCAGCCAAAACCAAAAACTGTTTGAAGCACATGAACACTTCGGACTTTGCTTTGAGTGGGTATACCCATGCATGCCTGGAAAAATCATCAATGAAAGTCACGAAGTAAAGGTAATTTCCAAAAGAGGGTGTCTGCATAGGACCACAGACATCACTATGTACAAGCTGCAATTTCTGCATAGCCCGAACTGAACCATCTTTTGGAAAGGAAGAACGCTGCATTTTGCCCAAAATACAGCCTTCACAAACATGTTTTCCAGGTGCCTCAAGTTTGGGCAAAGAAGACACCATTTCAGATTTCTGCAGGCGTAACAAACTAGCAAAATTCAGATGACCAAAGCGTGCATGCCAAAGCTTTGCATCTGACATAGCCTGAGAATCATGAACTGCACATGCCGAATCATTCACAGATCTTTCATAGTCTATGAGCTTATACAGCCCACGACATAAAATGCCAGAAGCAATAATCACATCGCCATTTGAGAGATCATGGACTGTACACCTATCATCAACGAATTTCACAACCAAGCCAATCTTGGCTAATGCAGAAACTGATAACAGGTTCTTTTTGATCCCTGGCACAAATAAAGCATCTGACAAAGTGAAAGAACTACCATCAGCACTAGTCAAAATGATCTTACCAACTCCCATAACAGGATAAGAGGAGTTATTGGCGCATGTGACAGTATTCCCTGTAGGGGCAGGCTCGAGTGAAGAGAAGAAACTGCGCTGCGAGGTAATATGTTTGGTCGCCCCACTGTCAAAGTACCAAACATCTGAGTCTACTGCAGACATGCACTGATCATGAGAAGATGGGTCAAAACTGCAGACAGTAGTAAACGCCCATTCTTCTTCCTGCACAAGATTTGCAGACTCTGTTTTTGGTGTAGAGGCCTCTGCAACAACCATTCCAGCCTCTTTCTTCTTTGCCTCTTTAGCAGCCAGTTTTGGACAGTTCTTTATAATATGATCATTTCCTTTACAGTACTTGCAGAACAATTTCTGCTTTTCTGATTTCTTCTCATCTTTATCCTGGTTCTTCGATTGTGCAGCATTTGCAGATTTCTGCTTACTAGTAGAAGAGCTCCATTTTCCTTTGCCCTTCTGACTAGCCAGGAAAGCTTGATCTGCAACACGCATAATGGACCTGTTCTGCCTGGACTGATCTTCCTGCAACAGAACAGAGACTAATTCCTCAAATGACAAGGCATTCGGATTGCCTTTCATCATCAATCGAAGAGTAGAGGCAAAACTCTGATATGAATCAGGAAGGCCATTCAGAACGGTCTGCACAAGTGAGCTATCTGGTATAACCTCATCAGCAGAAATCAATTGTTCCTTCAGGTCTTTGATCTTTGTAAGAAAACTGTCCATAGAATCACCTTCATTCATGTGCTCACTCTCCAACTGTTTTCGGAGGTAAGCAACACGAGCCTCATTCCTAGCCTGGTACAAAGTGGTAAGTGTATCCCAAGCATCCTTTGCTGTTCTGCAAGAGCGAATGTGAGGGATAATGGCACGTTTGACAGACAAAGCTATCAATGCATGTGCCTGGGCATCTCTGCCATCCCAACGAATCTGCTCTGCAGTAGGTGCAACAGAAACAGCAGCACGAACAGGAATCTGCGGAATATCATCTTCGACACCATCTTCATCAGCTCCAACACCTGTATTTGCAGTACCTGTCGTTACAGGTGTAACAGGACGTCTTTCAACACCCTGCACAATGTTCCACAATCCTTTTGCAACCAGTACATGTCGCATCATATAAGCCCATAATGGGTAGTTGGTACCATCCAACTTATCCTCAACAGCCAACATACGGAATACATCACTGCTTTCAGCCATGGCCGGTGACTAAAATACCTTGATGCAGAAAATTGACTGTATCTCAAAAAGTTGAACGAAACTGCCCAGACGAGTTCTGCTAGACCTGTAGCAGACTTCGAGACGCTTAAACTGGCGAACAGAAACTGGTATATACCTTTGGCACAAAAGGACGAAATAGCCTGCACAAGCGCTGCGATAGTGCGTTCGGAGGCCGAAATGAGCTCAGATCGCGATTTCGGCACCACAAAGCGAAGCAGTTTTGATCTAGGAAACACCCTGAGTATGCTCACCAAATTTCATGCGAATCTGAGACTGCAAACGGAGGAGTGTCGACGGCGCCCTAGAAGGAGCAACGACCTGCTCTGATACCAACTGTTGGAGTTAGACGTCTGCGGAAGCACGCGAACAGCACAAGGAAGAAGAAGAAGCTTGGAGCACAACACACAAGACTGATTGTATTACTAGAGAATGTACAAAGATAAGTAGCCCATTAGGGCAATAGGCGTATATACAAGCCGGGGGAAAAAAACCTCCTAAGGAGGGGAAAAAGTGCCCCGGCGGTCCTAGAGTGTTCACACACATCACTACCTAAATATATCAACATTCGATGCTAAGAGCTATTCACCATCACATGAATGCATCGGTTTGATTCAACTCTTCCCGGCAACGGCGCCAAAAACATGTGTACCTAAGTATCTACTTAGGGACTTGTGGAGAAAGAGACTATACCTCAATCCCCCTCAAGTGCATATAGTGGAGACTCACGCTTTAATCATAAATCCAAGGAGTATCAAAACCTAGCCGAGTTATGAAGACATGCATTCAAATGAGGGTCAATGCAAATGAATTTTCACAAACAAATAAGCATAAATCCATCACAATCAAGTTTTCTAGGTCAGTTATGGCGTCACGACACTTGGAATAGTAGTCAACAGTAAATCAAGCTTTTCTCTCAGCTCCAAATTCCGAATATAGCAAATAGTGGGTTCCTTTCAAAGCTCTCAAGAAGAGGCATCCAATATTGGTCTTTTCACTCGATTCGGACACTTTTGCACCAAGTTATGAGCAAAATATTGAGTGCAGGAATGATCTTCCTACACTTCAGTACTTCCTACACTTCACACACACCTTACCTACTGCAAACAAGCACTTTCATGGATAGACAACACTTCTAAGCACTCTTTCCAATCATCACACATGCATGCAAGCTCACAAGGAAGAGGATACAGAGAGGAGAAGACACAAATTCGAAATTTTGTGCTCTTGATTCTCACAATGGCAAAAGCTACCTACAAAGAGTCACAAACTGACTTATATACATGTGCCCTAAAAATGCTCCTTTCACATAAGAGACCGGCACTTTATTAACTAAAGACTAATTTCCTACTAATTTGCAAGGGTATTGAGAGAAATCCTTACGGGTATGCATCTAGAGGACTCCTCTAGTGCATTTACATCAAAAAATATATTACAAAGTGATTATAGTACAAAAATAAAGTGTCCAATTTGGAAAAATTTTGGGGCCCTTCTTTTTGTCTGCCTCTTTGATCTTCTTTGCTCTGCAACACACCGTGAAAATGTCAAGAATGTTCTGTGATTCATTAAACATAGTTCTATCTGTGTAGTCCATTATTTTTTATGAAATAACTCATGATTTGTAGCTATCTAAGCTAATTAGATTTCCCTAAAAGGAATTAAGCAAATTGCTACTATGCTTAGAGAACTGTTCAAAATACTAGACAGGTGTAGAGATAGGAATAACAAGTTCTTTGGTCTTGGATCAATTCCTACCTATCTGTTTTGATCCATTGATTAGTGGATCATGTTCCAGACATCATACATGATTATTTTTTATCATTAGCTAACTAAAAGAGGCCCACTACACTCTCCAACAACTATTCTTGGAAGGTGTGAAGCAAGTTGAAGCAACACCACTTCATCTCTTGAAGACTATCCACCATCTCCTCCAACAATTTTCTCTTCATGTATGACTTCTCCGATGCTCCCAAGTTGATTAGCTAAGTCCTTCTTGGTGACGAAATCAGTCACACTTTTCTTGGGCATCTTCTTGAGTGTGGTGAACTCCATCTAGAGTTGGTTCTTCCTAGCTTTAGTGCTTGATGAGAAGAATGTTTCAAGAGCATTCCATGACTCTTGTGAAGTCTTGTAGCTCCTAATGTGTGGAAGTAAAAAATCAGAGATTGAGTTGAGAATGTAAGACCTGTCTAGAGCATCCTTGGAACACCATGTAGTTAACCTCTCTTTTTCTTCTTGATTTGGTTGTCCTTTGCTTCTACGGATTGGCATCATCTCATCTCCAGAGATGTAACCATAGAGGTTTCTTCTTTGAAGGTAGGCTCCCATTTTAGTGACCAAGCTGAGTAGTTGGCTCTATCCAATCTGTAAATGAATGAAGGAAATCCATCTCCCATGCTTGAGTTGATGTAGCTCTAATACCACTATGCGGAGATGGTTGGATACACTCCAAAGATGAGGTGGTGTTGCAATAATCCTAATCCACACTTGCCAATGTGACTTCAGGGGATGTTATTAGACACCTTTAGCTTCCCAAATATGCATTTAGACCCACTATGTACCTTGGAGCATCGTTGTCAAATAGTTGTGCCAAAACAAATAACGTGCACTTAGAATAGCTCTAAAAGACTTGTTATTTTCGAACTTGAACATCTCAAGAAAATGTTTAGTTCTCAATCACTGATATCAATTGACCCAAGACCTTTTGGACACGTCTAATTGAAGGCTAGTTGTTCCAAGTTATTTCACTACTTTAGGATAATTATACACTAAGGAATAATTTTAAGAAGTGAGGGGGTGTAATCTTGACTTTTCAAGAGGATGATAGTATGCAGACACACCTTGTATGAATCATATCTCAAGATCTAGTGAACCGAATGTAATGAAAATTGGTACCTAGCAATTAACCTAATGCTTCTACCTATCCCAAGTTAAAGAAACTATAATTATTAAGTACAGGCAGAGAAAAATCACTAAAATGGTCAGATAGCAGTAGAGAATAGTAGATAGAGATTAGCATGAACTAATGACTCAATTTCTATATGCTAATGAATGTATGATACAAACGAGATGAAGTAGAATTATTCATAAATATATGAGATTAGTGTATGTGCAACCATGAGGCTCAATGGATCTTGCGTCTTTACATCACCTTGCAACTAAAAGTCACTCCTATTTATACTCATAAAGTGAGTTTGAAATTTCATTTCTTGCACCTAAAAGTGTACCTAAACTTTACGTGTTGCGTGATTTGATTAAAATCAATAATTATTCCTCATCCTTGGCTTCTAGCATCATGAGATTCCTTTAGCTTATTTATCATTTACTTATATTTGATGAGGTAAAGTCCAAGACTTTTACAAGGTGTGTTCATATGTACTTCATAGGTGATCAAGTGAATAGGTAAGAAGTCCTTGTACCTTGGTCAAGCATCTAGGCTTGTCAAATGTACCAACAAACTTCCTATTCATAGCAGCTCTAGTTGCAAGGGAGTGGAAGTGATGCACGAGGACATTGAGCACACATGTTGTTTGACATGGTCATTGTGGTCACCATAGTTTGTAGCACATGACCTAGTTAAACTTCATGGTAGTGTATATGGGACCAAGATGTGATTCATGATAGATAAATCTATCACTCATAACTTCATAAACTATGCTTTGATCAAGAAGCTCAAGATTCCCCAACAGCCTAGTGCACATAAATACATAGTATCTATGATGCAAGGGGGAGACAATAGGATATGGGATACTATGATATCCAATTTGGAAGTCAAGATATAGGATAACACTCGTTCCAAATCATGAATATGGACAGGACAAATCTATTTTGAGGAAGAGAATGGCTATGGGGGTTGGGAGACACACTTAAACACAGTTACCAAATCAACACTCTTGATTTTGAGAGATATGGAAGTAATTTAATTTTGTATATAGGGAGAGAGAGAGAGAGGTATACCTAGTGCACCTCTCATCTCATCTTTAGAGTTGTATAGTCTTTGTCATTTTCAGCATGTATTGGAGATCTTTTTGTTGTATAGTCATGATTTTGAGCATTGTATAGATGCTTCATCTGATGTATATTTTCATGCTATAAATATAAATATGGATAGGACTTTTTACTATTCTTTCTTCCAAGTGTGTGTTAAAGGTTTTAAAGATCTTATGTTTGAATTTAGAGATGTTTTTCCCATTGACCTACCTAGAGGGCTACCACCTAAGAGAGGGGAAATTGACCATGCTATTGAGGCAGTTACTAACACTAACCCTATTTGTAATGCACCTTATAGGCATAGTGTTTCTCATAATGAGGAGATAGAGAGGGAATTACATGATTATTTAGATGAAGGCTTCATTAGACCTAGTAATTCACATTGGACATCGTCAATGCTCCTAGTTAAGAAGAAGGAAGGCTCTATGAGATTATGCATAGATTATAGGGCACTAGACAAGGTAACTATCAAGAATAGGTTTCCAATGCCTAGGTTAGAAGACATATTTGATTAGTTACATCAAGTTTGGTATTTTACCAAGCTTGAACTTAGATCAAGATATCATTAGATTGGGATTAGGGTAGAGGATGTCCATAAAACATCTTTTAGAACTAGATATGGGCACTACAAGTTTTTGGTGATGGCTTTTGGTCTCACCAATTCTCCTGCCACATTCATGAAGCTCATGAGCAGTGTGTTATGGCCTTATCTAGGGCAATTTTTAGTATTCTTTCTAGAATATATTCTCATCTTTATTAGATCAAAACAAAAACATTTGGGACACTTGAGAAGAGTATTCCAAGTGTTAAGTGAAAATTCACTATTTGCAAAGGAGTGAAAGTGTGAATTTTTTTAAATAGAGGTTAGATACCTTGGGCATAGTCTCCCAAAATGGAATCGAGATGGATACTGAAAAGGTATGGGCTATTATGGAATGGCAAGATCACTTGGAGGAGCTACAAATCTTCCTAGGTTTATCAGGCTTCTATCAAAGATTCATTTAGAATTATGCCAAAATTGTTGTCCCAATGAGGGAACATCTTAAAGGGGAAGGGAAAGCCTTTCATTGGGAAGATGAATAGAAGCAAAGTATGGAGAAATTGAAGGTAGCAATTGCTACAGCTCCACTTTTGCACATAGTGGATCCCAATAAACCTTTGTGGTTGAGATGGGTACAAGTGATTTGGCTATAGAGCAGTTTCAGTTTAGGATGATCAAATAGTAGCTTTTGAGAGCAAGAAACTAAAACATGCTCAAAAGAACTACTTTTTTTATGATAAGGAGTTGTATGCACTTGTACATGCTTTGAAGAGGTGGCATCATTACCTATATGGTGCCACGGTGATGATAGTGTTTGTTGGAACACGTTCATGCAAGTCAAAGCAAGTCTTGAGTCTTCAAATGTCATAAAAACCTTATGCTATAGTTGAACCAAATACCAAAGATATGAAGAGTTCACTTATGAACTCACCCTTGTAATTCTTTGAATACTTACTTGATGTAAACGTGAAGGAATAAAAAATAGTTGAATCCACTTGATGAAAAGGGAAAGAAAAGCCACAACCTTGTGATTGTGTTAGTTGAGAATCAATCACTAAGAATTTGGAAAAGTAGTTTAGGTGAGCAAGATTCAAATTGAAATCTTGGCTCCAATCATCACTATATATACACATGATTTAGTCGTGGGATTTACACACTCATTAGTTGAGCTTCTTGTCATATCAGAGTGTTATCGTAACACACACACATGTACCAGTAAGTCCATTGTAATTTACATTCAATATACATTTGAATTCATGATCATTTGTGACCATATCTTCATGTCTATGTGAGTGTAATGTTCACTATCATACATCTCTGTTTTTTAGTCAGATTGTAGAGATGGTTTCTCTGAGCATGATCCATCGTTTTCAGTGATTTAACTTGGTAAATTTATCTCTTTAATTCTACTATATATTCCCAAAGTTTCCTTGCATTTTGATTTCTCAATCCTGAGATATATTCATTAGAAGTCGCCTATATCTCTGCATATTTTGCTTCTCTGTTAGTACTCCATTAGAACAGTGATTTTCTAAGAGTTTGTTCTTAGTCTCTAGTTGATCATTTGCCATGCGTTAAAGCATGATAGAATCAACATACTATCTATTATAATGCTACAAAGTTTCATTAGCATTGCTTGTCAGGATCATCAAATATTAGGATATCTTTGCTCATTGGGTTGATAGCTGTTGCAGCCCGTGAATGTCGAGATGGAGCTGTGACTTGCTAGACTATTTTCTCTACATGTAGTCCATCATTTTTTATGAAATCACTAATTATTGTTAGCTTACTAAGTTAGTTAGAGTTCCCCAAAATGAATTAAGCCAATTGTTGTTGTGCTTAAAGAACTATTCAAAACACTGAACAGGTGTAGGAATGATAATAGCAAGTTTTTTACTCTTGGATCAACTCTTACCTATCTGTTTTGATTCATGATTTTGAGAGTGATATTCCCAGGTACATAGGGTGCCTAATACATCCTTTGTCAAGCTAAAAGGGCCCACCACATATCTCTAGATTTCATTTGGCTAGTGTAGTGCAAAGTTTTTGCAGCACCACTTCATCTTCATCAAGTACAAATCGATCCTCACAGGTTGGACAACATGGTAGATGGATTTCCTTCATCAATTGAAAAATTGGATAGAAGCTTATCTTCAAGGCAGGATTCTATATGGTTATATAGTTGGAGATGAAGTTATGCCAAGTTTAAGGAATAAAGGTCAACCTACAGAAGAAGAGCAAGAAAGATTGAGCACATGGTGCTCCAAGGATGCACTTCCAAGGTCTTATCTCCTCAACTCTATCTCAGATTTTTTGTTGCCTCACATTAGAAGTTGTAAAACATCACAGGAAGTGTGGAATGCACCTGAGGCCTTCTTCTCTTCAAGCACAAAGGCCACAAAGAACCAACTATGGTTGGACTTCACAACCCGGAAGAAATGTTCCAAGCAAAATATGACTGATTTTGTCACAAAGATCAAAGATATTGCTGATCAGCTAAGAAGCATTGGAGAAGTGATAGATGAAGAACAAATTGTGAGGCAAGTCATCAAGGAAGATGACAAGTGGGAAGCCTTTACAACAGCAATGGATCTATACATGTATATGCATGTACCAAATTTCAAGTGGGAAGCCTTTACAACAGCAATGGATCTATACATGTATATGCATGTATGGGACAACTACTTACTCAAGAGGCCAAGCTCATGAAGAATGGAGAAGGTTCCAAAGGTAATCAATCTTCTGCTTTTTATATTGATAAAAGTAAATCCAAAGATAACAAAGGAAGAGGAAAGAAAGTGGATGATGAAGCAGGTACACACCAAGCTAACTATGCAGGTAGAGGAAGACATGGTAGAGGTAGTAGAGATACAGGAGGAAAACAAGGCAGGGGGAGAACCCAAGACTTTAATCCTTGTTATATTTGTGGATTAACTAATCATACAACTGAGAAATGCTTTAGGACTTCCAAGAATCAAAGAGGTAGAGGCTACAATAGAGGAGGTACGGCTACTCAAGAGGAAGGTTCAACAATTTCCATGGCAACCACAACAACTACAACAATTCAATCTACCAAAGAGGATACAAAGGGAGAAGAGATTACAACAATTACACAGAAGATTCAAATCAAGAAAACTCTCTACTTCTCATGAATATGAGAATGTCACAAGGTAAATCTCATGAGCATGTTTTCTACATAGATTTAGGTTGCTCAAATCATGTGGCAGAAAATGTGGCCCACCTATCAGATTTAGAAGATCGAAGGAACAAGCATGAAGTGCAAACAGGTGATGATACAAGGGATTTGGTGGTGAACATAGGAAATCTAAAAGCACCTGATGGAAACATCAACCTACTTAGCAAGGTACTCTATGTCCCTACCATCACAAAGAACTTAATAAGTGTAGGTGAGATTGTGGAGAAAGGGCTACAAGTAAAGTTTACAAAAGGAGGAGCATTTGTTGAAGATCCAAGTCAAGGATTTAGGAGAATTGCAAAGGGTGAAAAGATAGGTAGATTATTCACATTTGAATTACAAGACACTTGGAACATTGCTCTCTTTAATCATGGTAGTCAGACACTCAGAGAATTGGAAATATGGCACAAAAGGTCAACACATATTGGTGAAAGATCATTAAAGAAAATTTGCAGGGACCAAAGTGTACTTGGAATCCCTAATCTGTTGAAGCAACACATGATTTATAAGTGTAGTGCATGTCAATTTGGAAAGTCTCATAGGTTACCATTCATGAAGAAAGGATATATGCATGGAGATCTCTTGGATTTGGTTCATAGAGATGTATGGGGACCTTGCAAGGATGCTTCAATATCTCGATCAAGGTATTATGTCTCCTTCATTGATGATTGCAGTAGATGGACTATACTATACTTTATGAAACACATGGATGAAGTATTTTCATGCTTCAAAAGATATTTAGCTCTTGTGAAAAACCAAAAAGGTAAAACACTAAAAAGGCTAAGATAAGATGGAGGGGGAGTGTACTTCTCCCATGAATATGACTCCTTTCTTCAAGAGAGGGGAATCAAAAGAGAGATTACTACAAGGTACACTCCTGAGCAAAATGGAGTGGCAAAGAGAAGGAAAAGGAGGATTGTTGAAGCTACAAGGTCTATGCTAAATGAAAAACACTTACCTAATTATTTACAAGCTGAGGCTATATCCACAATCACTTATTTGATTAACAAGTTACCTTCAAAATCACTTGATGGTATGACACCATATGAGGCTTGGACTCGAAGAAGACCAACCTTGGATCATTGTAAGATTTTTGGATGAATTGCTTATACTCATGTTCCTTCACAGGTTAGAGGAAAGATCGATCCAAAACCTGAAAGATGTGTGCTCATTGGGTATGAAAACAACCAAAAAGGCTATAGGCTATACAACCCAACAACGAAAGGATTCTTGGTGATTAGAGATGTAGTATTTGATGAGTTTAGTTCTTGGTATGAAGACTCATGTAGTAAGATCAAATTACCTTATGATCTTGAAGAAGATTTTCCAAAACTTGTCAAGGATAACCCTTCAAAAATTGAAGAGCAGGATACCTCAAAAGATGAAGCAACTCAAATTGAAAAACTCAGATTGAAGTCTAAGGGTAAAGCTAAAATGCAGGAACTTGGACAAGAGGCAAAATCATCACATCATGGCCGAAGAAGGTCCATGAGGGAGAAAAAAAAACCATAGAGGTATGGGGCTAATACTTCTCTAGTTACTAAACATTAAATCTATCTAACACAAGACATAAATCAAGAGGAACCATCAACACTTGAGGAAGCAAAGAAGAAATCAGAATGGAGGCATGCAATGCAAGAGGAAATTGAAGCTCTTGAGGAAAATAACACTTGGGAATTAGTTCCCAAGTCTTCATCAATGAAAGTGATATGATGGAGAGTGTTAATCTCCAAAAGAACAAGCTATCCTTGATGTTAGATCACCTCTATATCAAGAATAACTTTAAAATTCAACCAATTTTGGAAGACAAGCACCAAATTGTCAAAATTTTAGCTAATTGTGAAGAAAGTCATTTCACAGAAAAGTCTGCTGCACATTATTGACTCATTAATTAATCATTTGTGTAACGTTTCTGATGAAAACCTGTAGAATGTGTCGTCTAGAGTTTGTGCACCTCCTCCAAGTTAAAATAATTCAAAAGCATAAGTAGATTATGATAAATGATCCAAACAATCAACCTATGTCTGAAACTGCCTTTTTGTAGAGTTGACTTTGACACTATTGTGCACTGAGAACTCATCATTTCTTTGATCATCGAAACTGTGCCTGTTTCAAAAGACACTCAACACCTTCTCACATATAGATGTTCCTACACAAAATTCTCTCATCCTGTTTGCAATTAGCCTCTTAAACTTTAACCATAGATAGATTAACTATGGAATTAGATGTTTACAAAAGGATTTTTGATAAGATCAAACACAGAAGGAGAACTAGAGAAAAGATCGACGTGCAATTCTCTGAATATTCTTTGTATTCAAATCTTCATACATCTGATGGATGATACATACAATACTCATCATCTATTCATCTCTACCATCTATACTTCATCTCACACTTCTAATATGACCATCTACATGTATCTATATATACATATGAGTATTGATTCCTCATTACTTCAAGTATATTGAAGTATTTACAAAACTAATGTATATATGTTTGAAGAACTTTGCTTCCTGAATTTCCACTTCACTTCATGAAGTTGGACTTCAATCTTTTCTTCATATCTTTATTTCTAGGCTTCATATAATCACCAATTGTTGATTTTCCTACTCCAACAGCTCCTCCTCAATCATCAATTGTGAATATCTGCATCTTCTTTATTCCTGCCAAACTTTTTGTCATGATGTTGATCTTTTGTAGGAGTATGCATAACTTCTATTTCTTTATCAACAACATTTTCTCTCAAAAAATGATACTAAATCTCAATATGTTTAGTTCTAGCATGAAATACACGATTTTCTGCCAAATATAAAGAACTCATATTGTCTCCACAAATGATAGGAGTACTTTGAACAATATCAAAACTCTTCATAAGAGTCTTTAACCATATTACTTCCTTTGTAGCTTCTACCATGCCTTTGTATTCTGCTTCTGTAGATGATAAAGCAACTGTATGTTGCTTCTTGGAGCACCATGAAATTAGCTTATCTCCCACATAACACAAGTATCCATGTGTTGAACTTCTATCATCAGAATTACCTGCCCACTCTGCATCACTATATATTTTGACTCTTGTATCTGAAGCAAATCCATGGTACAAACCTTCTTTAAGTGTGCCCTTGATGTACCTAAGTACTCTTTGTCCTGCAATCCAATGCTCCTTTCTAGGACAATGCATGAATTGAGATAGAACTCCAATTGCATATGATAAGTCAGTTCTTGTTAATGTAGCATAAATCAAGCTACCCACCAAACTCTGATAACGCTTCATATCTTTGAATTCTTCTCCTCCATATCTACTCAATCTATGATTCACCTCCATTGGAGTTGGTGCTATCCTACAATCTTCCATTTTAAATTTGGTTAGAAAATTTTTAAGATACCTTTCTTGAGTTACATATACTCCATGTTGAGTTTATGAAATCTCCATTCCTAAAAAGAATGACAAATTTCCCAAATCACTGATTTTGAATTCTTTCTCCATCTGCTTATTAATCATGTATATACCTTTGTCATCTGTTCTTGTAAGTATTATGTCATCAACATAAATACAAACATAAATAAATCCATCCTCACTTGCTTTGACTAACAAGCTACTATCTGCCTTTGATGCTTGAAATCCAAGTTCCTTTAAGAACTTTACAAGCCTATAATTCCATGCTCTTGGGGCCTGCTTCAACCCATACAAAGCTCTCTTGAGCTTACACACATAATTTGGATACACTTGATCTTTGAAACCATCTGGTTGTTCAATGTAGACTTCATCTGAAATATAACCATTCAAAAATGCATTCTTCACATCTAATTGAGATAATTTCCAACCTTTGCAAGCAGCAATTGCTATGAGAGTCCTTATGGTTGTCATCTTTGCAACAGGACTATAAGTTTCATCATAGTCCACACCATATGTTTGTGCATATCCCTTCACAACAAGCCTGGCTTTGTACCTAGATACACTTCCATCTGCAAACCTTTTTGTTTTGTAAACCCATTTACATCCAATGATCTTCTGACTATTTGGTTTAGGAACTAAATCCCAAGTCTCATTTTCTACCAATGCATCATATTCCTCCTGCATAGATTTTTCCCAATTCTTCTTCCCTTTGGCTTCACCATATGTGGATGGATCTTCATCTGCTTTTAACATGTAAGCATAATCTTTAGTAGTCAAGAATTAAATAGCTATACCTTGTAGGTTGCCATTTGTGCCTAGATGACCTTCTAAGTTCTCCACTCCTTGAAGTTTCTAGTTCATCATATTCTGGATCAAACCTTGGTACTTTTTCAACTTCAACCTGTACTTCATTGTTCTCCTCTTCATCAAATATTTGAACCTTTGATTTACCTTTCTTTTGATTCACAACTTCTTCCAAATCTGCATGAACATTAAGTGTACCTGCATACCAAGTACCTTGCTCATCAAATGTAACATCCTTATACACAAGAAATTGCTTTGTGGATGGACTCCACAACCTATAACCCATATGCTTGTCATCATAACCAATGAATACATACTTCTCTACTTTAGGTTCCAATTTATGCCTCAATTGAGATGGCACAAATGCATATGCCAAGCATCCAAATATTTTACAATGATCCAAGGTAGGTCTCTTACCCCACCAAGCTTCATATGGTGTCATACCCTGCAAAGCTTTACATGGTCACCTATTGACCAAATATGTGGCTGTGTTTATAGCCTCAGCCCACAAATAATTAGGACAATTTTTCTCCTTCATCATTGATCTTGCAGACTCAACAAGAGTTCTATTTCTTCTTTCTGCTACCTCATTTTGTTGAGGAGAGTACCTGCAAGTAACCTCTCTCTTTATACTTGCATTCCACAAATAATCACTGAACTCATTAAAGAAATACTCTCCCCCTCCATGTGACCTTAACCTCTTCATATTTTGTCCTGTAATTCTTTCTGAATATGCATGATAGTGTTTAAATGTATTAAACACTTCTGACTTTCCTTTGATCACATAAATTGTGATCCACCTGGTAGCATCATCAACATATATGACATAATATCTTGAACCATTTATAGTGAAAAATTCACATATACATATTTACACATACACACATATTCACATATACACATTTACACATACACATATATTCACATATACACAACTACACATTATTGTGGGATAAATGCATGTATTTTGTATGAATGAGTGTATATGCATGCATGTGTGTGTACGTATATATGTGGATATGTATATGTGTGTTTATGTTATATGTATGTATATGTGTATATGTATACATATATGTATGCGTATATGTTTGCATGTATATGTGTATGTGGATATGTGTATGTGTATGTGTATGTGTGTGTATATATGTGTATGTATTCTGATTTTTTTTTTGTTTGAGATTAAATTAACAGGAGATATTGTATGGTCGTGGCAGTTCTTTCGTAGACAGCTACGTCTTCAAGATTCATTTCCTCAGCAGAAGGTACACAAAAAAAGTTTATATTTATAATTTTTATATACTTTAGTAATGTTTTACATCTAATTTATGTATTTTTTTTCTTGAATAAACAGGCTGCTGCAAAGAAGAGAGTGGAGTCGGGCCACACATCGCACCTAGGCCAAATGGGCCATAATGGTTTTGTAGCTACATTTGTAAGTATATGTGTTATTGTGAGTATATTTTTTATTTTAGTTAAAATGCAAGCAACTAATGTTTTTTATTTGTTTCATTGTAGCGGAAGGATTATGGCCGATATCCTACAAAAGATGAGATCCAGTATGCTACACATTTTGGATATCGGCATTTGAGCGAGTATATGAAAGATCATCCTGATGCCTTTGTGAGTATTTTTAAATTTTATATAATTATTTTATTTTTATGAATGGTTTAATTGTTTTATTTATTTATGATTGTTATATGTAATATAGGAGTATTATGGAGAGACAAATATGGATGAGGTGGAGAGACAGACAGAGGAGGGACGATCTCGATCGCCACAGGGTGATCATGACGATGAGGATGAGGAAGATCAGGATGATCTTGATATTGCTGATGATGATGATGATCATGATCATGATGATTAGGATTTTAGTTGATTATGACATTGGATTATATGTATTTACACATATATATATATATTTACCTATATATTTTTTATCTATATATTTTTCATTTCAGTTATGTTTTGAATTATGTGTATGGTATAAAGTAATGAAGAGTTTTGTTCTATTGATTGTTATTATTGTTTATATTAAGCATGTGTTTTAATACTTTAATTATATAATTCATTCATATGTATGTACCTAAGTGTATATGTATGTAGTGTATATGTATGTATGTGCATGTGTATGTGTGTGTATATGTATTTATGTGCATGTGCATGTGTAAGTGTATATGTGTGTATGAGTATGTGCATGTGCATGTGTATGTGTGTGTATATGTATGTGCATGTATATGTGTAACTCTATGTGTATATGTGTGTATGTGCATGTATATGTGTATATGTAGGTATGTGCATGTGTGTGTGCATGTGTATATGTGTTTTAATACTTTAATTATATAATTCATTCATATGTGTGTACCTAAGTGTATATGTATGTGTGTGCATATGTATGTATGTGCATGTGTATGTGTGTGTATATGTATGTATGTGCATGTGCATGTATAAGTGTATATGTGTGTATGAGTATGTGCATGTGCATGTGTGTGTGTATATGTATATGCATGTATATGTATAACTCTATGTGTATATGTGTGTATGTGCATGTATATGTGTATATGTAGGTATGTGCATGTGTGTGTGCATGTGTATATGTGTTTTAATACTTTAATTATATAATTCTTTCATATGTGTGTGCCTAAGTGTATATGTATGTGTGTATATGTATGTATCTGCATGTGTATGTGTGTGTATATGTATGTATGTGCATGTGCATGTGTAAGTTTATATGTGTGTATGAGTATGTGCATGTGCATGTGTAAGTGAATATGTGTGTATGAGTATGTGTGTGTGCATGTGTAAGTGTATATGTGTGTATCAGTATGTGCATGTGCATGTGTATATGTGTGTATATGTATGTGCATGTATATGTGTAACTCTATGTGTATATGTGTGTATGTGCATGTATATGTGTATATGTAGGTATGTATGCATGTATCGAATGAAAATAACACAATTCAAATGATATACAAAGAATAGAAATTGTACTTACAGTTAGCCATACTTTTTGCTTGGTTAGCTTCTGAATAACCTGCAGTAAAGAGAGAGAGAGAGAGAGAATTCAAAGAGAAAAAGATGTAGAAAGAGAGAAACAGAGACAGAGGGAGACAATAAGAGAGAGCTTATGCAAAACAACAATTCTGCATATACCTGCTTCAGCTTGTAAGCACAGCACACATGGGAACATTGGAGAGCTCTTCGATTGGATGCGTGAAAATGCCGATCGAAGAGCCTCCAACGTTTTAATTTTTGTCCATCAACAGACCGTCGTGTAAACGATGCTACCCGTCGTCGCATAAGCGATATTTTTTTAGCGTCGCATATGCGACGCTTTGTATCGTCGCATATGCGACGTAAAAAAGCATCGCTTATGCGATGCTATTTAAAAGTGTCGTGTTAGCGACGTTGTATGGGAGCGACGCAGCCCCGTCGCGCCACGAGTCGCAAAAAACATCGTTGGCTTCGTCGTTTAATCCATATTCCTTGTAGTGATATAATCCAATGTCATAATCAACTAAAATCATATTTATCATCATCATCATCATCAGCAGTATCATGATCATCCTGATCATCCTCATCCTCATCGTCAAGATCAGCCTGTGATGATCGAGATCGTCCCTCCTGTGTCTGTCTCTCCACCTCATCCATATCTGTCTCTCCATAATACTCATGTATTACATATAACAAACAATTAAACCATTCATAAAAATAAAATAATTATATAAAATTTAATAATACTCACAAAGGCATGAGGATCTTCTCGCATATACTCGCTCAAACGTTGATATCCAAAATGTGTAGCATACTCGATCTCATGTTCCATAGGATATCGGCCATAATCCTTCTGCTGCATTGAAACAAATAAAAAAGATTAGTTTCTTGCATTTTAACTAAAATAAAAAATATACTCACAATAACACATATACTTACAAATGTAGCTACAAAACCATGGCCCATTTGGCCTAGGTGCGATGTGTGGCCCGATGTTGTGTTTACAAACTTGTAAACATCAAAGTACACAACGAAACATGATGAGACCTCCCAAGATCTTTAAAACACCAACCAAATATTTCCAAACTTCAAAAACAAACTTTCCACCAAACTTTCCATAAAACAAAAATAGGTCACTGTAGAAAAATGACCCCCAGAAACTCTCTAAGCAGAATTTGACAAAACTAATCATATATTCTGAAAGTAGACTCTAAGCAGCATGCTTTAGAAACAAAAAACATCAAACAATGTGGAGTATAGCTCCCAAACCAATAGCTTGAAGTCAAGGTAAGAAGAAGCATGCAATAGCAAGGTATGACTAACTATCTGAATTGAAAAATGATGTACAGCAGTAAGAAAACTTCATGATCTATGAAAATTTTGATATGGATAGAGAGTATGAGAGCTAAGGAAACTCCTCCAAGTGAAATCACTCAAAAAGACCTCATAACGACTGAGATATGAAAGTTTGAAGAGAGGTATGTCACTGATGAGGCACCGGATAGACACAAGAAACAAGATCTACAAAACACACCTACTTGCGCGGAGTTTTCTCATTGTAAATTGTACAAAAACGGATCTACTTATATAATACAAGTTTTAAGATTCGCAACGCAACAAGAATCACTCAATTTGGACACCTACACTAAGGGAACCACTCTTTTTATTGAGAGGCTATCAACAGAAGCGCCTTCCTTGTCTAAAAATGGACAC
The DNA here is from genome assembly GCA_020310875.1 of Ceratopteris richardii. Lineage (NCBI taxonomy): Eukaryota > Viridiplantae > Streptophyta > Polypodiopsida > Polypodiales > Pteridaceae > Ceratopteris > Ceratopteris richardii. The sequence continues at coordinate 112,160,996 of CM035416.1, read as the reverse complement.
CTCTCCTTTCCTTCTAGTTTTATCTACGTTTATCTACTTTTGCTCTAACTTTGGAGATGTGAACGCCTCCACATGTTATTTTTCATAACTAATAAGATCCACAAGCTTCCATATACCATTTTTAATAATTAATAAAATCCACAAGACTACTTTAGAGCTTGTTTTTATGTAACATTGCCCCCCTCAAGCTCTTAATCCAAAGCTTTGACTCCAAGTAGTACTTTGATTCGCTTAAGCTTCTAAGCATCCAATGCTTTTGTAAGTATGTCTGCTAATTGATCTTTCGTTCCAACATGTTGAATATCAATATCTTCATTCACCACCTTCTCTCGGATATAGTGATAGTGCATTTCAATGTGTTTTGTTCTTGCATGGTACACTTGATTAGATGCGAGCTGTAATGAACTTACATTATCTCCAAAGAGTAGTGGACGTGTTGTAGATAGATTCATATCTTCATAAAGCTTCAAATACCACATAATCTCACATGTTGCATTTGTAAGACTTCTATATTCAGCTTCTGTGCTTGAAAGTGCTACTGTAGGCTGTTTTCTAGAACTCCATGAAACCAAATTATTACCTGCAAATATCAGATATCCACCTGTACTCCTTCTATCATCCTTATTTCCAGCCCAATCTGCATCACGGTATGATTTCAAATCCAAACCTTCATGATATTTATAGCCCAAACCTTCATTTAATGTACCCTTCAAATATCTCAAGACCCTTTTTGCTGCTTGCATATGAACATCTGTGGGTTTGTTCATGAATTGAGACAATGTACTTACACTAAATGTAATATCCGGCCTTGTTAAAGTTGCATATATAAGAGAACCATGTCATTTCTTCATCCATTGCTTTAACCCATTTCTTTACCTTTGACGCTTCTTTAAAAGTTGTTGGTTCCTGCTCCTCAAGAAGTTTTACAATATAAGCTTCATGAGAAAATCTTTGCGATTGCCTTCTTTCTCTTACTAGATACCTTGATTGGCTTCTTGTCCAACCATGCTTTTCTTGCCTTTGAGTTTGAGTTCTTCTTGATGTAGAACCTTCACTTTCTTCTTCCTGTGACTCAATTTCCTTTGAAATCAAATCGAGAATTTTCTTCAACTTCGGATTGGAGGGAGTGGCCTCTTCATGTGTAATTTGACTCTCTGGTGAACTTGGAGAACTTGTCTCTTCTTCGTGACTTCTTGTAGTTTCTTCTTCATCTACCTGCACTTCATGTTTATACCAAGATTTATCTTCATGAAAAATAACATCTCTCGAAACAATTACCTCTCCAATATCTGGGTTCACACATCTATATCCCAGTTGCCCTTTTGCCATACCAATGAAAACCATTTTTTGTGACCTTGGATCCAACTTTGACCTTAATTGTTGTGGAACATGAACAAAACATATGCTTCCAAAAATTCTACAATTAGCAATATCTGGTTTTGATCCATAAAACAATTCATAAGGTGCTTGTTGTTCATGACTTTGAGTAGGTGGTAACCTGTTCATCACATAAACTGCCATATTGCATGCTTCAGCCCAAAAAATAAGCGGTAAGTCCTTTTCATTTAACATGCACCTACCCATCTCTAAGATAGACCAGTTTCTTCTTTCGGCCACACCATTTTGTTGAGGTGTGTATCTATTTGTAGTCTCCTTTTTAATTCCTTCTTCCTCCAAAATTGCAAGAAATTGATTAGAAAAATATTCACCTCCTCCATCTGATCTCAACCTTCTTATGCTTTGACCTGTTTGCTTTTCAACCAATGATTTAAACTTTTTGAATATGTCAAACACTTCGGATTTGTATTTCATAAAATAAATGAATGTAAACTTTGAGAAGTCATCAATAAATGTGACAAAGTACTTGCTACCTTCCATGGACTCTTCTTGAGATGGACCCCATACATCAGTATGAATCAAGTCCAAAATACCTCTACTTTGCAATCCTGCTTTTGAAAAGGACTTCGTACTTGTTTTCCAAACTGACATGCCTCGCAAACAAAATCCAAATCTTGCTTACGTAATTGTGGTAAACCTTCAACCAATGATTTCTTTGCAATATCTTTTAACCTGCCAACACTGATGTGTCCTAATCTTTTATGCCATAAATCCAATTGACTTACTTGAGTCCCACTAACCATTGTATAACCTGCATAATCTGGAACTTCAACTTCATAAGTATATGATCTGTTTACCTTTTGTCCTTTTATAACAAAATTTCCACCCTTCTTCTGATAAGCCTGCCACTGATTATTGTCAAAATCGACCTTTACTCCATTGTCCTCCATCTGTCCAACTGAAATCAAATTTCTTGTAATGGTAGGAACAAACAAAACATCTCTAAGAGTGACATGTTCATTAAGTGGACAATCACCAATGTAAACTACTTCATGCTCAGTACTATCTCATGTAGCAACTGTGACTCTTGAATGAGGTTTGTGTAAGTTCACAAACATATTCATGTTGTGACTCATGTGGTTTGAGCAACCACTATCTACATACCAAGTTTTGTTGTTTACCTTCCTCTTATGTGTCTCTGTATGCATAGCCATAAGAACGTTTTCCTTCTGTGTTTGAGTCTCCTCTTGTACTATGTTGTTGTTGTGATGCATGTGATCTTGGCCTCTTCCTCTTTGTCGTCCTCTAAAACCACCTCTTCTATTCGGATTGGAGAAAAAATCCCTAGCATAATGACCAACTTTACCACAATAATGGCAGGTAAAGTTACCTTGCTGATTTGGTTGAGTTTGTTGACTTTGTTGTATTGTTCTTCCTCCTCTAGTCGCATTAAAGCTTCCTCTTCCTCTTGCATTGTTGTTGAATCTTCCTCCTCCTCTCCAATTTCCTCTACCTCTTGATCTATTTGATGAAGTATAAAGAGCTTGTCCTTGACTACCTCTTTGCGAATGATAAGAGTTCCCACCTTCTATGTTGATTTCTTCAGTCATCATGAGTGTCTGTAAATCTTCAAAGGATGGTAGATTCTCTCGAGTCATGATAGATGTAATGAAAGACTTCCATCTTTCATCTTCTCTCAAGCCATTTAACATGCTATTAAACTTTATATCCTCACTAGGAGATGCATCAATAGAGGCTAATGCTTCAATAAGAGATTTTAACCTCAAGAATATAATCATTAACAGATTGTCGTGGCTTCTTTTTTACTCGTGTCAGCTCACCTATAAGTTGTGTTTGCCTCGCTCTGTTGGTAGTTGCAGATAACCTTTCTAGAGACTCCCAAGCCTCTCTACTAGTATTCAAACCTCTTATATGCCCAAGCATCGTATTGGAAACTGTTTGTGATATAATAAACAGAACTCTTCTGTCTCTTTCGATCCATTCTTGCTCTCTTGCTCGATCCGCTTATGTAGGAGCTTCTGGTAATACCGGATTCACTTCTGTACCTGTTATCAATCCCCAAAGACCTTTAGACATGAGATAAGACTCCATTCTAAATTGCCACATAGGATAATTTCTCCCATCAGATAACTTCTCAATCGATGCACTCAAAATCTGCCATGTTGAATTGTTGTAAACAAAGAAGATAATTCAATAAGTTGTATGAAAGATTTGATAAAACAAAAAAACAAAAGCTCTGATACCACAATGTTGTGTTTACAAACTTGTAAACATCAAAGTAAACAATGAAACATGATGAGACCTCCCAAGATTGTTAAAACACCAACCAAATATTTCCAAACTTCAAAAACAAACTTTCCACCAAACTTTCCAAAGAACAGAAATAGGTCACTGTAGGAAAATGAGCATCAGAAACTCTCTGTGCAGAATTTGACAAAACTACTCATATATTCTAAAATTAGACTCTGAGTAGCATGCTTTAGAAATAAAAAACATCAAAAAAGGTATCGTATAGCTCCCAAACCAACAGCTTGAAGTCAAGGTAAGAAGAAGCCTGCAACAGCAAGGTATGACTAACTATCTGAATTGAAAAATGATGTACAACAGCAAAAAAACTTCAAGATCTATGAAAACATTTGATATGAATAGAAATTATGAGAGCTAAGAAAACTCCTCCAAGTGAAATCATTCAAAAATACCTCATAACGACTGAGATATGAAAGTTTGAAGAGAGGTATGACACTGATGAGGCACCAAATAGACACAAGAAACAAGATCTACAACAAACGCCTACTTGCGTGGCGTTTTTTCATTGTAAATTGTACAAAAATTAATCTACCTATATAGTACAAGTTGTAAGCTTCGCAACGCAACAAGAATCACTCAATTTGGACACCTACACTAAGCGAACCACTCTTTTTATTGAGAGGCTATCAACAGAAACGCCTTCCTTGTCTAAAAATAGACACCTCTCTTTTCCTTCTACTTTTATCTACTTTTGCTCTAACTTTGGAGATGTGAATGCCTCCACATGTTATTTTTCATAACTAATAAGATCCACAAGCTTCCATATACCATTTTTAATAATTAATAAAATCCACAAGACTACTTTAGAGCTTGTTTTTATGTAACACCCAACTCCACTCTCTTCTTTGCAGCAGCCTGTTTATTTAAGAAAAAAATACATAAATTAAATGTAAAAAATTACTAAAATATATAAAAATTATAAATACAAACTATTAATTTGTGTACCTTCTGCTAAGGAAATGACTCCTGAAGATGTAGCTGTCTACGAAAAAACTGCCACGTCTCAGGTGGTATGTTAGGTCGCCTCTTATTTTTTTCCACCATACAATATCTCTTGTTAATTTAATCTCAAACAAAAAACAAAATCAGAATACATACACATATATACACACACATACACATACACATACCCACATACACATATATATGCAAACATATACGCATACATATATGTATACATATACACATATACATACATATAACATAAACACACATATACATATCCACATATATACATACACACACATGCATGCATATACACCCATTCATACAAAATACATGCATTTATCCCACAATAATGTGTAGTTGTGTATATTTGAATATGTGTGTATGTGTAAATGTGTATATGTGAATATGTGTGTATGTGTAAATATGTATATGTGAATTTCTTGTGTATGTAGATAATCAGATTATTAATATCAAATACCATTATTTTTAGATTCTGATCAATTAGATGGAACTCCACCATCGTCTCCTCATCGTGCAATGACTATATATTGTAAGTATATCAAACATTTAATTTTTAATATATTTGATGGATACATAACTTATATTTTTTTGTTTCTTATTATGTGCAGATTTTGATCAATCAGAGGGTACTCCACCACCTCCTACCCATGCAACGACTTCACATGTGTCCTCCGATAGGGTTTATGATGAATTTTACTATGAAGAGCATATTATATGTTGGTGTAACTCTTGTTATGGCACGTATCAAAGACCACGATTGGAATGTATTGAACATGAGGCAGAGTATGGTACTTTTGAGCGTGCACCATCACCTGGTCAACGTGATAACGCTTGGGTATGTAATTTTTATATATATTGATGTCATTATTTTATTTAGAAACCATATACAAAATCAAATTACTGTTGATATACAGGAATACTTGCTCGATGATGATGATGATGATAATTTTTCTCATAATGTTTATATACCTCGTACACGTCATGGACTTGTTGTTCATCAATTACAAGCAGAGGTTTCTAGAAATCCTCTACCTCCTGGTTTAGAGACTTAAACGGCTGGAGATTATCCATTGCCAGCTCATGATCGTTCTTTAGTACAAACATATGATAGAAGAAGATATGGAGGATGGAATAGAGGACTAGTTCCTTTAGATGGAGAGGTTTTCAACTTTTGGGGTAATCGTTATATGATTGCTCCATCCACTATTACTAATGTTGGTCGTGGTCTCTTTATTGTAGAGGATTTGTATGTGCCTCCGAACTCTGAAGTCACTCTTATGTCATTTTGTGGTCCTATGTATGGATGGGGAGATTGGCATCGACTTTCACGTTATGTTCAAAGCATGAGTACTTATGGAATATGCTTGAACGCAGCATCCCTTACTAGTAGAAGGATTTTACATGCAGAAAATGAAAGATTATATATTTATGGAAGACCTTACACACATGGAAATATAGCAAGTTTAATAAATAGTAGTCGAGGGTTGCATAATAGTTCAAGGACTAATTGCACATTTGAGGAGCGTGAAAATAGTCATGAATCACCATACATGAGTAGAGATGTATCAAGATACATAGTTGTCAATGCTATTACTACATTACATGCCGGTGATGAACTATTAGTGAATTATGGATGGCGTAGACCTCCAAGAGCACCTTTTAAATAGAGAGAATAAAATTTTCTATCCATATTTAATAAGTTATATACTTAATTTTATATTTAAAGTTTACTTTTTATTCATTTATGGAATACTAATGAATTATTTATATGTGTAGATTCCAACGTATGATGTTGATGATATTCCTCCACAGCATTCACAATAGCCAGTAAGACCTCATTTATCAGAAGCTTCCACGAGGAGGCTACGCAAAAGTAATCCTGTGGAATATGCAATGTTGAAAGATCTATATTCAAAAGACGATAAAGTACAAGATTTGTGTGACAATGATGAAGATGATGGCATGGCAGATTTTATTGAGGATTGGTATCAAAATGACAGTGAGAGCATTGATATTTCTAAAAATGAGAAATATCTTCGAGAGGAATGTCTAAAGCATGTATATGAAGGAAGTCGTTTGACACGACTAAGTGCGAGCTTACTTATTCTCAATCTTCAAAATCATTTTTGATGGAGTAATGTATCTGTTTCGACACTATTAAGGTATAATTTTCAATTTTCTATCTATTTATATATAAATGCATAAATATATATATATATATATATATAAATACATGCATATATAAACATACACATAATATAAATCAATGCATACACACATATAAACATACACACACATATACACACATTTTGAAGGATGGAAAAATAATTTTAAAGGATGGGCGAACAAAAAGTGTCCATCCAATGGAGGTTTTTATTTTTACTTTAGATAAGGTAAGAACAAGAACTTGAATTGAATGGACACTTTTTGTCTGTGCATCTTTTAAAACAATTAATGCATCTTTCAAAATATTCGCAAAAAATTTGATTGTTTGAATGGCACGATATGATTGTTTGTTTTGGAGGATATGAAGTATGTACCTTCATTGAATGATTTGTCGATTCTATCATATGTTCAATTTAAAAGTGTGAGAAGCGGATTTATAATTGCTATTCAAAGAATTTGGCATTGTTTGTAGGCCATACAATGGTGACCTGGATGAATCGCATGCACAAAGGTTACTCAAGATAGAGCAATCTGATTATAATGGACTAGTGTTAGCAGGATTCCTGGGGTATGTAGTAAACCTCTTGCATGTCAATGATGAGCATCTGAACTTTAGGATACAAAGTGGAAATCATGGTGGCTTGAGAGGATCACTTTTATACAGCTTGTTCAAAGAACTTCAGTGTCATAAACCTGAAGTTCTTTGAACAAGTTGTATAAAAGTGATCCTCTCAAGCCACCATGATTTCCACTTTGTATCCTAAAGTTCAGATGCTCATCATTGACATGCAAGACGTTTACTGCATACCCCAGGAATCCTATTAGTACTAGTCAATTATAATCAGGTTGCTCTATCTTGATTAACCTCTGTGCATGCGATTCATCCAGGTCACCATCGTATGGCCTATGAACAGTGCCAAATTCTTTGAATAGGAATTATAAACCCGCTTCTCACACTTCAAACTGAACATATGATAGAATTGACAAACCATTGAATGAAGGTACATACTTCATATCCTCCAAAACAAACAATCGTATCCGGCCATCCAAAACAATCAAATTTTTCACGAATATTTTGAAAGATGCACATAAGCATACACATATATAAAATTATATGCATATATATATATATATATATATATATATATATATATATATATATATATATATATATATATATATATATATATATATATATATATATATATTTATTTATTTATTTATTTATTTATTTATTTATTTATTTATTTATTTATATATATATATATGTTTATTTATTTACTTTTTTTAATATATCTTTTTTTTATGAACTTAGAGGTTATTATCTGAAAATTTTTTACCAAGTCAGAATATTCTTCCTACCTCACATGATGAAATGAAGAAGATAATCAACAATCTTGGTATAGATTATTAGTGTATACATGCATGTCCTAACGATTGTATTTTATATAGAGGTGAATATGCAGACTCTTTGACATGTCCCAAATGTCAATCTCCTCGATATAAGGGCGAAGAAGGTAAAATCCCGAAAAAGGTATTGAGACATTTTCCATTGGCTCCACAGATTAGACATATGTTTCAATGCCCCGAATTATCAAAGCTTTTGACTTGGGGACATGATCACAAAAGTACTAATGGAATAATCAGAATTCCTCATGATAGTGTTGCTTTTCAGCATATTGATTCTACATGGCCTCAATTTGCGCAAAATCCATAGAATCTAAAGTTAGGAGTTGCATTAGATGGGGTTAATCCATTCTCCATGAAATCCAGTAAATGGTCAACATGGCGAGTGGTAGTCATAAACTACAATCTTCCGCCATATCTTAGCATTAAAAAGGAACATTTAATGCTTTCACTTTTAATCCCAGGCAAAAGACAAGTTAAAGATATGAATATATATCTTGCTCCTCTCATTGACGATCTCCAAGAGTTATGGAGAGGTATTAATGTCATTGCTGTATGGAAAAGCATCAATGAAAGACATATTACGGTTCATGGTATTGTGGCTTGGACTATTCACAATTTTCCAGGATATGGTGTTTGTTCAGGTATTGATGTAATTTTTTATTCAATATGCATGTAAATAAATATGATTTAATCTAATTATATTTTTATCATTTTCATGATGTAGGAATATCTACTAAGGGTTATAAAGCTTGTACATATTGTGGTGATTGGTTGAGATCAATCTATAGTAAGAATCTCAACAAAAATATTTATCTTCGACATTGACGATTCTTGCCTGATGATCATCCATTAAGATCTAAAAGAGAAGCGATACATTTTAATGGAAAGCTTGAAACAGGTCAGTGTCCAAAACCTATGACACCTATGGATTGGTATAAAAAATGGACAGATGGACCTCTGATAGATCCAGAATCAGAAATCTTCAGTGATGATTCAGATAATGAGTATGTGAAGAGAGGTAAAGGAAAATTGGCACTCGCAGAGAACATATCAATATGGTATTCTTTGGAGTATTGGAAAGAGTTAAAAGTATGTCATCTTCTTGAGCCTATGCATATATTCAAAAATATTGGTTATTCACTATGGTAGCATCTTCTTGGACTAAAAGATACCATAGCATCAAGGAATGATTTGAAAGATCAAAAATCCAAACCAAAGTTATGGCCAGTTTTTGATAGACATCAACAAGAAATGACTTATGCACCTGCTCCTTGGGTACTTACAACAAAAGAGATATAGACTATCAACAATAGAATTCAATTGATTAAGACTCCTACAAGATATGGAGCATCTTTTCAAAACATGTTTACTATGGATGATAAGAGCTTATCTGGGTTAAAGACCCATGACTGGCATAACTTTTTGAAACATATTTTACCTTTGGTTATCGATGGATGTACAACGAAAGGAGTACGAGATGTAATCTATCGTCTTGGATCACGTATAAGGTAATTATGATACTTTTATATTTAATATGTATGAATATTGGATATCTTTTATTTTTTATTTAACTTCTTTATAATTGTTTTTATGATATGTATAGGTGGATTACATCCAAAGAGATTGACAAAAACTCGATCCCACAAAAAGAAACGTGAATGCAAAGAGCTACTATGTTTGATGGAGAAAGAACTTACTACTTCATTTTTTGATATTCAGGTTCATTTATTGGTCCATCTTGTAGACGAAATAGAGATTGCAGGTGTTGTCAACACTCGATGGATGTTTTGGGTCGAGCGATTTATGGGAATATTAAAAGGTTATGTGCGACAAAGAGCGAAACCAGAAGGATTCATGGCAAAGGGTTGGATGCTTAAAGAGTGCATGTATTACGTTAGGGATGTTGAAAGTTTTTCAAGCTCAAGAGTGTGGGAACATGCCCCAAATTGAACCTTCCACATCATCCACAATCAAAGGAGGCTGATTTCCACGAGTTGGAGGCATCAAATCATGCCCATAATGGAAAGAATTTGATTAGAGAAGATTTAGCTCACCTCTTGATGTGATTGGACCTCACTTTTGACATGTATATGCTTTTGATTGGTTAAAGAGGTTAGTATGAGGTCTTTAAAACCACTAATGAGTTGTATTATGACTTAGAGTCGTGGAAATACGTGCCCAAGCTGCCCCCTTGCTTAAGCACACCCCCTACTAGCTGTTCTCTGCATATTTTGCAGAAATTTCACTTTTACACACTCTATCTATCTAGATGTTTTTGGCAGACCCCCCGGTCTTGTAATTGTTGTTTCTCCTTCATCCGGAATTCATTTGCAATGATTTTTCTCTTGTTGGAAAGCTTATAAGTTCTACTTTGTCTGGTATAAGTCTCAGGTTCAGTGCCTGCACATGTGCAGAGAAATGTCCAGAACAGTGTCTGTCTAGTTAGCTCATACTCTGTGGATAGATCAAGTTGTTTGTTTGGTTGCAGCTGGTTGAGGCATCATCCAGTATCCAAATGGAGTGATTTTACTCTCATTTGAAAGCTCTTAAAGTCTAGTATATTCCTGCAAAATTTCATTTTCAGTCTCTGCATATACTCAGAGAAACTCAGAAAATACCGAGCCTATGTCTGAAAAATTTCAGGATCCTAGGAGGGTTCATTTGCTTTTGTTGTGCACATAGGAGTGTTTATCCTCTAACAGTGGTATCAGAGCTATAAGTGGAGTATCAAAGAGAGAAGAAGGAGCTACTGAAGTGAAGTAAAGACTTAATCAAAGTTTGAAGGAAGGAAGTAAAGAACGGGCACGTCAACAACAAGGGGAAGCAAATACATCATCAAATCAAAGACGAAGCTTGATCAAGAGGAGTAGCTCTATTTTTTGAGGTAAAAGACATCCTTTTCAACTTCATTGCATCAAGGGGGAGGTTCAAAAGAGTTAGCAGGCACCATGGCTGATCTCAATGCTCAGATTGAGAAGCTCGAAAAAGGAAACTACCAACCATGGCGATTTAGAATAAGCAATTTTTTGATGGGGAAAGGTTTTTGGGGACTTGTGAGTGGTGGAGAGCCAAAACCCTACATAGATGAGGTAAATCCAACCAATGACCAGAGAAGAGCAGTAAGAGAGTGGGATGAAAGGGACAAAAGGGTCATTTTCATTTTATCTCAGCATATTAGCAACTCTATGGTAGGGCATATTCAAGATTTGGATACATCGAAGAAGGTGTGGGAGTGCTTGGAGAGATTGTACTCAACCTCCACAAAAGCTAGAAAAATTCAGCTCAAGAATGAGCTAAATAATCTTAGGAAAAGCCCCTCTCAAGGTGCTAATGATTACATATTAAAGGTTAAAGAGCTTGCAGATGCACTAGGGTCAATCGGTTGTGCCCTAGATGATGACGATCTTGTCGCCCACACCCTAAATGGACTTAGGGATGATGAAAAATGGAGGGCATTCACAACTTCAGTGTATGTAAGGGACTCTCTTCCTGATTTTGATCAACTAATCACTCTCATGGTGACAGAGGAGATGAACCTTGGTGGTCATAATGCCAAGGATAGCCAAGGGCAATTGTTGTATGCAGGTAGAGGAAGAGGAAGACACAACCGAGGTGCTACAAGAGGAAGAGGAAGATATCAAAGCAACCAAGGAGGTCAAGGACAACAAGAAAATGCAGGTCAAAGAGGTGGAAGAGCCACAAATAGAGGAAGAGGTGCAAGATTTGGTGGAAGAGGACAAGCCACTTCAAATGGATGCTTTGTATGCGGTAAGCCCGGTCATTTTGCAAATGAATGCTATCATAGAGGTCAAAGACAAGGGAATCAAAGCAAAAACAACAATTATAGAGGGCAAGGTAATTATGCAAACACATCATCTAGCCAAGGGAATGATTATTTACTTGCCATGAGGTATGGTGAAGATACAACTCAAGCTAGTGAAGATGTATGGTATGTAGACAGTGGATGTAGCAATCATATGTCATGTCGAAAGGATCTTTTTAGTAATTTGCAGGTCCCAAAGCATCAAGGGCGTGTGGAAACAGGTGATAACTCAGAGCATACCATTCAACATGTGGGAGATATCAGTTTGGAAGGAAATCAAAGAGCAAAGTGCTTATCAGAGGTATTACATGTCCCTACTATTACCAAAAACTTGATTTCGGTAGGCCAAATGGTAGAAAAAGGCTATCAAGTTAGGTTCAATGAAAGAGAATGTTTTGTTGAGGATCCAAGGGCAGGTTTCAAGCTCATAGCAAAAGGAAAAAAGCAAGGGAGAATGTTCATAATGGACATAAATCAGCCACACCATTCAATGTATGTCACATATGGAGACAAGAGGATAGCAGGTTTGGATCTATGGCATAAACGAATAGGTCACATCAACCTACAAAAGCTCAAGGACATGCAAAGGAGGAGCTTGGTAAGAGGCCTACCAAATTTTACATCTAAAATGTTGCATGAAATTTGTGTAGCTTGCCAACAAGGAAAACAATCAAGGCTGCCCTTTAAGAAGAGTACCTATGTAAGTGCAAATGTTTTAGACCTCATTCACACGGATGTTTGGGGTCCAACAAGAGAAGCATCCCTTGCTGGAAATAGGTATTTTGTAACCTTCATTGATGACTTTTCAAGAAAAGTGTGGTTGTATTGCATTAGAAACAAATTAGATGTGTTCCACTACTTCAAGAAATTCAAAGCACAGGTGGAGAAGGAATCTGGCAAGTTTATCAAAACTTTGAGATCCGATGGAGGGGGAGAGTATTTCTCCCATGAATTTTCTGAATTTTTGCAGGTCAATGGCATCAAAAGGCAATTTACATGCAGGTATACCCCTCAACAAAATGGGGTAGCAGAGAGAAAGAACAGACACATAGCAGAGGTAGCAAGGCGTATGCTCAATGAAATGAATATGCCGCATTGTTATTGGGGAGAGGCTACATATACAGCCACATACATCATGAATAGATGTCCTACATCAGGTATACATCATCTAACCCCTGAGGAAGCATGGAGTGGAAGAAAACCTTGCATTTCACATCTTAGAATCTTTGGTTGTATATGCTATGTACATGTACCTTAAGAGTTGAGGTCAAAGTTAGATGCCAAATCTGAAAGGTGTATTTTTTTTGGGATATTCTATGGAACAAAAGGGGTATAAATGCTATAATCCCATCACCAAGGAGCTGAAGGTAAGTAGGGATGTTGTCTTTGATGAGTTAAAGCCTTGGTATGCATGCACAAGTCCATTGCAGGTTGAAGACATAGGTGAGACAGATTTGAAGAATGATGATAGAGTTCAAGTAAGCATGGACTTAAGTGGTCCAAGCAACTCATGCAACACAAGGGCACCCTCACCATGGAGTGGAAGGCTTAGGGAAAGAGAGACCAACTCTGAAGAAAGCAAATTCAAAGGCAAAGAGAAGATTTCAATTGAAGAAGGAAGCTATGTGGACGAGAGCATGTTGGAAGATGAAGAGATAGAAGAAATTCAAACTCCAGGAGTGGCAAAACAAAGAAAGAAGATGGCAACCACACCCAAAGGAAGTGAAAGAAGGTCTTCAAGAGTAAGATATCCAGTACAAAGGTTAACATATGATAATTTCATTGCAAAGCATTATGCATACATGACTCAGGTAATCAAGGACAAGGAACCAACTAGTTATGAAGAAGCTAAGGATTGCAAGGAATGGCAAGAGGCAATGAAGGAAGAGCTCAAAGCACTTGATGAGAACCATACTTGGAGCTTGGTAGCAACTCAAGAAGGCATGAAGGTGATAGGTAATAAGTGGGTTTACAAAATTAAAAGAAATTCAAATGGTTCCATTGCTAGGTACAAAGCAAGGTTGGTGGCGAAAGGCTTCTCCCAAAGCTACGGGATAGATTATGATGAAACTTTCAGCCCCGTAGCCAAGATGCCAACAATTAGGACTTTGATTGCAGTGGCCACATCAAGGAAATGGAGCTTATATCAGTTGGATGTGAAGAATGCCTTCCTCAATGGAGAGCTTGAAGAAGTAGTCTACATGAGCCAACCTCAAGGATTTGCTAGTATGAGGTACCCAAATCATGTTTGCAAGCTAAGGAAAACACTATATGGACTAAAGCAAGCCCCAAGGGCCTGGAATCAGAGGTTAGTGGATTATTTATCAAGTTGTGGATACAAAGAAAGTGTTGCAGATCCATCACTTTACATGAAGAAGCAAGGAGACAAGACGGTATATATATGCATCTATGTGGACGATTTGATCATCACAGGAAGTGATATTGCAGGTATTAAAGATATCAAATCAAAGCTAGGAAAGGAGTTCAAGATATCTGATCTTGGAACACTAAAATACTTCTTGGGAATAGAGGTAATCTATGCACACAATGGCATCTTCTTGATTCAAAGAAAATACTTGTTGGATGTGCTATACAGGTTTGGTATGAGTGGTTGTAAGCCACTTTCTCAGCCCATGGAGCCCAATACAAAGTTGGTTGCAGGTCAAGGAGAGGCTATACAAGATATTACACTATATAGAAGCATAATTGGTTCATTAATTTATGCTACATTCACTAGACCTGATCTTGCATATGTAGTAGGTGTTCTTTCTCAATTTTTGCATACACCTACTCATGATCATCTTATGGCGGCAAGAAAGGTGCTTCGTTACATCAAGCAACCAAGGTCTATTTTACTCATATGATGCTTGATCTAAGTGTCAAAGGATATAGTGATGCTGATTGGGCAGGTAGCAAGGATGATCGAAGGAGTACATCGGGTTATGTTTTCATGATAGGTACAAAAGTGATCTCTTGGAGCTCTAAGAAGCAACCCACTGTTGCTCTTTCATCCACAGAGGCTGAGTACAGAGGTTTAGCATTGGCTACATGTGAGCTATTATGGCTTAAGAAGCTACTTAAGGACTTGGAAGTGGAAGTGCAGGAGTTTCCTCTTTATGGAGACAACATTTCAAGCATCTATCTAGCTAACAATCCCATGTTTCATGCAAGGAGCAAGCACATAGAGGTTCATTACCACTTCGTTAGAGAAAAGGTGATGGCAAAAGAGCTAGATATAAGGTATGTGAACACTAAAATGTAGGTTGCAGACATGATGACAAAGTTTCTTGAAGGTACAAAGCTTGGAGGATTCAAGGAAGCTATCAACATAAGAGACATAGGCTGAAGCAACAAAGGAAAAGACTTGAGCTTGAGGAGGAGTGTTGAAAGTTTTTCAAGCTCAAGAGTGTGGGAACATGCCCCAAATTGAACCTTCCACATCATCCACAATCAAAGGAGTCTGATTTCCACGAGTTGGAGGCATCAAATCATGCCCATAATGGAAAGAATTTGATTAGAGAAGATTTAGCTCACCTCTTGATGTGATTGGACCTCACTTTTGACATGTATATGCTATTGATTGGTTAAAGAGGTTAGTATGAGGTCTTTAAAACCTCTAATGAGTTGTATTATGACTTAGAGTCGTGGAAATACGTGCCCAAGCTGCCCCCTTGCTTAAGCACACCCCCTACTAGCTGTTCTCTGCATATTTTGCAGAAATTTCACTTTTACACACTCTATCTATCTAGATGTTTTTGGCAAACCCCCCGGTCTTATAATTGTTGTTTCTCCTTCATCCGGAATCCATTTGCAATGATTTTTCTCTTGTTGAAAAGCTTATAAGTTCTACTTTGTCTGGTATAAGTCTCAGGTTCAGTGCCTGCACATGTGCAGAGAAATGTCCAGAATAGTGTCTGTCTAGTTAGCTCATACTCTCTGGATAGATCAAGTTGTCTGTTTTGTTGCAGCTGGTTGAGGCATCATCCAGTATCCAAATGGAGTGATTTTACTCTCATTTGAAAGCTCTTAAAGTTTAGTTTATGCCTGCAAAATTTCATTTTCAGTCTCTGCATATACTCAGAGAAACTCAAACAATACAGAGCCTATGTCTGAAAAACGTCAGGATCCTAGGAGGGTTCATTTGCTTTTGTTGTGCACATAGGAGTGTTTATCCTCTAACAAGGGAGTACCTTGAAAGAGTTCATGAAGAAGCTCCACATGCATGGACCAATGAGTCTTCTTCAAAAATAACAGATGAGGTATTATCAGGTAAGGGAGTTCCATTCTTATTTACATTTCAAGAAAAAATTGATGTTTCTACTTTTGTAGCATATAATAGCGAATGCATGCAAGCATTCCTTAGCGAGTACGATGAACTTCAAAATCTTTGAAGTAAAAGGCGAAAAAACAAAAGATATAGACGTAATCTCGATAATAATGAGATTACAGATATATCTTCTTTCACGGATTGGCTATATAGTCGTTTGCAACGTGCCAACGCAAATAATGAAGAAATCTCAGATGAGCAAAGAGAGTTAATGATAGGTTGTGAACGAAAGGTAATTTTATTAAAATAATATTTTATTTTTTTCATATATGTATATTAGTTTCTATTTACTAATTGAATTTATTTTGCAGGCTCGAACGTTCACTAATATGTGGGCTTTTGGACAGCTTATTAGAATCAAAGCCATTGATTCTTTACGTAAAATAGAGGATTCTAGTATTGTTGCTTCTTTCAAGCAACTATCACGTGCTAGCTCAAAAGTCAGGAACCTTATAGATAGCGAACTTGGTTACGTAGGAACTATTGTTGGTATCTACAAAATTTCATTTTGTACATTCAAACAAGTAGAAAGAAGTTTATATTTTTTATGATAGAGTTAGTTATTTTTTTAAGCACCTAATAATGGATTTTGTTGTTATATATTTTGATAGGTATGTGTGTGTGTATGTGTATGTGTTGCAATAAAAATGCATGATTTCTTCAAGTTTAAAATAGTATTTTATGAACGAAAGAAAAAAAATGGGCTAACAAACATTTTGATGATGGTACGTAACTCTATCATGGTCTTAACTGGTAACATTCCAAGTGTGATCAAACTTCCCAGAGTTTTCTTTGTTTTGTCTTACCTCAAAAACCAATTATGTTTTAAGAACATTACATTAAAATCAAAACTATAAGAAGAGATCATAATTGTCAAAGATTACCATTAGCAATTCAATGGGATTACTCTTTGTTGGTGAAGAGTGGCGAAATGCATAACTATAAGCTGGTTCAATCACTAATGTCATGACCAGTACACCAACAGGCTCTGAACCAAGGCCAACACTCTGCGGATCCTTTGGTTTCCAGTCTGCCTCTTCGATGTTCTCCAAAACTTCATAATTGAATTGTATTACATGATTGTCTGTTCGTGTCGGAACAGAACCATCATATGCTAAATACACTTCCCTTAACCCATACATACATTTTTGCAAAAGTTCTCCAGGCCCCTCAGATCCATACTCTTTTCCAGGTTTTCGGGAAGACACTAAATGATAAAGGAATTCCTTGGAGGTTAAACCATTTAAAAAGCAACAATGAATTATTGCCAAACCATCATGAAAGTCAGAAAAGAACAACTCCTCTCCGTTTACAGACTGTAAACCTAAGCATGCACACTGTTGTATCAAGTTTGACAATGATCCTTTGCTTCCAGCCCTTATCATTGCCATCATGGAATTGGATGGACAGCTATGCCTCTCAACAACGGTTGGTATTTCCCCAAGAACAGGTTGAAATTCACAAATTGCTGATCTTCTAGCACTGATTTCTTCAACTAAGCTAAGAAAATTTTCTTGGTAACCATAGTCAAGGATATCACTATGACATGGATTGATAAAAGTTCTTGGAATGAGTTCCTCTTTTCCTGACAGGACTAATCGGATCTGCCTTTCCAAAGTGAGAACTCTCTGAGAAGACAATCTGCCATCATCTTCAACAATATGAACTTCTTCAAGAAGTTTTTTATATGTTCTGATTTCATATGTTAAGTACATCTCTTTCAAGCCAACATTGAACCCTCTTTGGAAAAGCCATTCATGCAGAACATTTTGAAGGCATGTTAGGAATTGAAGAGCAGTTTCAGTCCCTTTTTGATAGCAAAGACTTGGGACAATTCCAGTATGGCAATTTGTTAACCATTTATTGCCAACAGGACACTGCATTATCTCGCTGTCATGCACAACTACACTGCCTAAATATGTGAACTCTACACCAGGGGAAAAGGTCATATTTAAGACCAGTATCTCTGTCCACAAACGAGCTTTTATACCCGGTGCCTTAATTATTGTAGGCCTAGGAGCAAGAGAGTCACAATACATATTTAACATTTGAATTTCATGTTTTAGCAGCCAAAAATGATTTTCTAAAATCAAATGGCTTGAAAGGATGCCATCCTAAGATAATTTCAGTAAAGCTTGGCCTCCTTGGGTAGATATTAACTGATGACTTAAATCCAACAGTTGAGAAATCTCAGCCTTGGCTAAAACTGATTGAGGAGCATATACCTGGATGCATTATGTGTGCATGTGTATGCATTATGTGTGCATGTGTGTATGCAACATTATGTGTGTATGTGTGTATATGTGTGTGTATTTGTGTGTGTATGTGTGTGTGTGTCTATGTGTATGTGTGTGTGTGTGTGTGTCTATGTGTGTGTGTATGCATATGTATGTGTGTGTAAGTGTGTGTGTGTGCACATACCTGGATTCAATGAGATGCATCTCTCTCTCTCTCTCTCTCTCTCTCTCTCTCTCTCTCTCTCTCTCTCTCTCTCTCTCTCTCTCTCTCTCTCTCTCTCTCTCTCTCTCTCTCTCTCTCTCTCTCTCTCTCTCTCTCTCTCTCTCTCTCTCTCTCTCTCTCTCTCTCTCTCTCTCTCTCTCTCTCTCTCTCTCTCTCTCTCTCTCTCTCTCTCTCTCTCTCTCTCTCTCTCTCTCTCTCTCTCTCTCTCTCTCTCTCTCTCTCTCTCTCTCTCTCTCTCTCTCGTTTTCTTCTTGCCAACGTCACAAATAACATCGCTAATTAGCGATGCTATTTGCGAGGCACATATTTAGCGTTGCATAAGCCACGCAGACATCGCTTATGCGATGCTCCCCCGTAAAAAAATATATCCAAAAATAGCACCATCACTTATGCATGTATGAGTATGTGTGTGTATGTCTCTCTATGTGTGTGTGTATGTATATATGTGTGTGTATGTGTGTATGTGTGTGTGTATGCATATATGTGTGTGTATGTGTGTGTATGCATATATGTGTGTGTATGTGTGTATGTGTGTGTGTATATGTGTCTGTATGTGTGTATGCATGTGTATGTGTGTGTATGCATCATTATGTGTGTATGTGTCTATGTGTGTTTGTGTGTGTGTATGTGTGTGTGTATATGTGTGTGTCTATGTGTCTATGTGTATGTGTGTGTGTCTTGATGGGGGAAGTATCTCAACCCCTAAGCAACGATGAAGCGCGAATGACCTCCACAGGTATCCTTCTTTGACCTCTGCACACCAAAAATGCTCTTACTCAGAGCTTATGCAAAGAACTCCAGTGAGCTTTTGTAGACCTGTAGTAGACACCAAGGGCTTTCCAACAAAACAAATTTCACTTGAAATGGATGCTTACACAAAGAGAAACAATGTCTACAACATGAGCTAGTTGAATGCTCACAACTGCTAGTCAAGCAGAGACCTCACTTCACTCCAGCAAACTGTTCTCAGAGATTATACAGAGAATGAATCTCAAACTTGAGTCAACTTTAGAGCACTCTAATAGCTACCCAATGACACCAAAATCATAGCAAATGGATACATAGAGAAGGAGAACCAGCCCTTACAACAGAGAGCAAAATATTTCCAACAGAGCCTACACAAAGAGAGAGATATCAATCACACAACTTCACTAAAATGAATGTTGCTCCCGGCTTACTCAGAGAATGCTCCAGAGAATTGGTAAGCATAAAATAGACTCTTATAGCTATCCAATGAGACAAGAATTACATCAAATGGATACCATATGAGGGAGAACCAATGCTAACAACTCAAGGGTAGAGAGTTGCAACACTGCCTGCGCACACACATAGATATGCCTACTAAAAGAAAACAAACAAGCAAGCAAGGGGGTTGCTTAAGCAAGGGGCTTGCTTATCACAACTCCAGCACTTAGTGCTCACTTTACATGAGCTAAAACTCCAAGAAGATGGCCCAAAAGAAGTCGGGATACATGCTCCTTTTATAGTGAGAGGTGTGCCCCTAAAATCTAGGAACTACCTTTCCAAATCAGCCTCCTAACTTGGAGGAATTAGTTGAGATGACTTGGGGAGTGGTTGAGTGACTTTTCTTGATGGAATCTCGTGGCTTTTAGCTTCCTTTGATTGCTCCACATGTCCATAAAAGATTCCCCACGAATTTTTAGCTTGAAGCTTGACTTTTAACACTCCCCCTCAAGCTTCAATTCTTCATCCTCATCCAAGCTCCTTCATGTTGATGCATTGCTTGAATTTTGAAATCTTCATCCCATCCAAAGCCTTTGTAAACATGTCCGCAACTTGGTCCTTGGTACCAATATGATGTACTGAAACTTCCTTGGATATCACCTTTTCGCTTATGAAGTGATAGTGCACTTCAATATGCTTGGTTCTAGCATGATAGACAGGGTTCGATGCTAGATGAATGCTACTCATGTTGTCACAAAAAATTGGATATGTGTCAACCTGCAAATTAAGCTCCATAAATAACTTCTTAATCCACATTAGCTCACATGTGACTTGAGCCAAAGCTCTATACTCAGCCTCGGTGGAAGATAATGCCACCGTGGGTTGCTTCTTTGAAATCCATGAGATGATCTTGCTACCTAGCATGACTAGGTAACCACTTGTACTCCTTCTATCTTCCTTCGAACCGGCCCAATCGGCATCGGAATAAGCTTTGACCTGCATATCATCATCAAATGAGCAGAACAATCCTTCATTTATAGTGGCTTTGAGATATCGCAACATTCTTCTTGCAGCTTGCAAGTGTGTAGTCCTTGGACTATGCATAAATTGTGATAACACTCCAACTCCATATGCTATGTCGGGCCTGGTTATTGTGGCATAATTGAAAGAGCCTACAATAGATCGATACAAAGTTACATCCTCTAATGGCTCTCCATCAATGGAGCTTAGCTTTACATTAACTTCCATGGGATTTGAAATAGGCTTGCAATGTAGCATCCCAAACCTCTCAAGTAGGTCTAGAATATACTTCCTTTGTATGAGCATAATACCTTCTTCTTTGTATACAACTTCAATGCCAAGAAAATACCTAAGATCTCCAAGATCAGAGATCCTAAACTCCTTTCCAAGCTTTGCCTTGATCTCCTCAATGCCCTTTGTATCATTACCTGTAATGATAAGATCATCTACATACACACACATGTAGACCACAAGTTCTCCTCTTTGTTTGATGAAGAGAGATGGATCCGCCTTGCATTGATTGTAACCACATTTGATCAAATAGTCCACCAATCTTTGGTTCCAAGCCCTTGGAGCTTGCTTTAGGCCATAAAGTGCCTTCTTCAACCTACAAACATGATGTGGAAACTCTTTATGAACAAAACCTAGTGGTTGCTCCATGTATACCTCTTCTTCCAAGTCTCCATTGAGAAAGGCATTCTTGATATCCAATTGGAAGAGCTTCCATCCTTTGCTAGCAGCCATTGCAATGAGTATCCTAATGGTGCTCATCTTTGCCACGGGGCTGAATGTCTCTTCAAAGTCCACTCCATAGGTTTGTGCAAAACCCTTGGCCACCAATCTTGCTTTGAACCTAGAAATAGATCCATCTGAATTCCTCTTTACTTTATACACCCACTTATTACCTATTACCTTCATGTTCTCCTTCTTGGGCACTAGAGTCCATGTTTGATTTTCCTCAAGTGCGTCGATCTCTTCTTGCATTGCCTCTTTCCATTCGGTGTACCTGCTTGCATCTTCATAGCAATCGGGCTCATGATCTTCTACTACTTTGTTCATATATGCATAATGTGTTGCCATGTATGAATCATAAGTAAACCTTTGAGTTGGATACTTAACTCTAGAAGACTTCCTTTCTTCACCTTTTGGAGGAATAAACCTCCTTTGCCTTGGGAACTTGATCTCTTTCTTTGACGTGGCTTCTTTCTCCATCATGTGTCCTTCATCATCTTCAACTTCATTACCTTCTTCATCCAACTCCACCAATGTTGCTTTGCCTTTGTTGATTGATTGTGCTTCATAGCTTGATGAAGATCTCCCCCTCCATGGTGAGTTCATGCTTGAACTATCTTCATTGATGGAACACCTTGGGCCGCTTAGCTCTAGGTCGATTTGTTCTTCATCATGTCCATGCTTTTCTTCTTCATAGTCCTGCATACAATCATACTTCTTATACCAAGGGAGTAGCTCATCAAATGCTACATCCCTTGATATCCTCAAGTCCTTTGTATTTGGGTTGAAGCACCTGTAACCTTTATGATCATTTGAATATCCTAGAAACACACACTTTTCTGCCTTTGGTTGTAGCTTGTGCCTCAATTCACTTGGCACATGTACATAACAAGTACATCCAAATATCTTCAAGTGGGAAAGATCAGGTTTCTTACCATAATAGGCTTGATATGGTGTCAAGCCATGGATCCCTGAGGTAGGAGCCCTATTCATTAGATACACGGCGGTATTTGCTGCATCACTCCAAAACATGTTAGGTACATTCATCTCATTAAGCATTGCTCTAGCGATCTCGGCAATGTATCTATTCTTTCTCTCTGCTACTCCATTTTGTTGGGGTGTGTTCCTGCATGTTACTTGCCTCTTGATGCCTTGATCCATTAAAAAATCAGAAAACTCATTTGAGAAATATTCTCCCCCTCCATCGGACCTTAGCTTCTTGATATATGTACCTGTTTCCTTCTCTACCATTGCCTTGAATGCTTTGAAACATGTAAACACATCTGATTTGTTTTTGATGAAATAAACCCAAACCATCCTTGTGCAATCATCTATAAAAGTGACAAAGTACTTGTTACCTCCAATGGATTGCTCTTTCGTTGGTCCCCACACATCTGTATGTATCAACTCCAATGGATGTTGGCTTATGTAGCCACTCTTCTTGAATGGAAGTCTCGCTTGCTTCCCTAGTTGACAAGATTCACATAAATGCTTCATACCTTGTCCTTGGAAGTTGGGAAGACCTTCAACCAACCTCTTGAATTGCATTTCCTTCATTCTTTGTACGTTGATGTGACCTATCCTCTTGTGCCACAAGTCCAACTCCGAAATCCTCTTGTTTCCATATGTGAAGTAGACATGTTGAGTAGAATGAGAATTTACCTCCAAAGTGAAGAGTCTCCCTTGCTTCTTTCCTCTTGCTATGACCTTGTAACCTTGCTTAGGGTTCTCCACAAAGCATCCACCTTTGTTGAACCTTACTTGATAGCCTCTTTCAACCATTTGCCCAACGGACACCAAGTTCTTTGTGATGGTAGGTACATGCAAGACATCCTTGAGACATCTTCCTTCCTCCTTGTCATCCAAAGCTACATCTCCAACATGGGAGATCTCATGGGCTGTATCATCACCTGTTTCTACATGTCCTTTACCTTTGGGAACATGTAGATTAGTAAACCAAGAAGCATTGCAACTCATATGGTTGCTACATCCACTATCAATATACCAAGTGTTATCTACTTTGCTTGAATTCCCATTCATGTGCATCATCAAGAGATTGTCATTTTCTGAACTTGTAGAAGCATAATTACCTTGGCCTTTGTATGTAGAACCTTGATTATAGTTCCTTTGGTTTCCTCCTTGGTAGCAATCTCTAGCATAGTGGCCAAACTTGCCACATATGTAACATCCTTCGCCATCTTGAT
The DNA here is from genome assembly GCA_020310875.1 of Ceratopteris richardii. Taxonomy (NCBI): domain Eukaryota; kingdom Viridiplantae; phylum Streptophyta; class Polypodiopsida; order Polypodiales; family Pteridaceae; genus Ceratopteris; species Ceratopteris richardii. The sequence goes on along the minus strand of CM035416.1, from coordinate 112,137,034 downwards.
TCCTGTTTTGTTGATGTCGTCCTCCTCTTCCTCTTGATCTTCCTCTCCCTCTTTGTGATGAGGTGCCTTGGTCATGTCCTTGATTTCTTGAGTGGCCTTGCCTTCCTCCAAACCTTCCTTTGCCCCTTCCTTGTCCTTGTCTTCCTTTGCCCCTTTGATTACCTGCATAGAAAACTTGTGCATCTTTGCTTTTAGTTGAACTTCCACCTATGTTCATTTCTTCGGTGACCATGAGAGCAACCAATTGCTCAAAATCGGGAAGATTATCCCTTACATAAAATGAAGTGGTAAAGGGTTTCCACTTCTCATCATCTCTCAAACCATTGAGAGTATAAGCCACAAGATCGTCATCGTCTACGTGGCTTCCAATGGATCCCAAGGCATCTGATAACTCCTTGACCTTAAGTATGTAGTCATTTATGCTACTCCCTGAGCTCTTCCTAAGGTTGTTGAGCTCATTCTTGAGTTGGATCTTCCTTGCTTTGGTGCTTGTTGAATAAAGCCTTTCAAGTGTCTCCCATACCTTCATGCTTGAATCCAGGTCTTGGATATGGCCGATCATGCTATTGCTAATGTGTTGGGAAAGAATAAAGATAACCCTCTTGTCTCTTTCATTCCATTCCCTAAAGGCCCTTCTCTGGTCATTGGTTGGATTCTCATCCAACCTAGGTCTTGGTTCACTTCCACTAATCAACCCCCAAAGGCCCTTGCCCATAAGATAGTTGGAGACCCTAAATCTCCATGGTTGATAGTTACCTTTGTCTAGCTTTTCAATTTGAGTGTTGAAGTCTCCCATATCTAGTCTTTGATACTTGACCTAGCCCTTGGCTAATGCTCCAATGTGTGTAAAATGAAAATGAGGCTCTGAGGTTACCTCAATCCAAAGCTTTCCTTAGATGGACACCTTGTGCTCTTGCAAATTTGAGTAGAATAGCTCCCCCTTGATGTGAGCTACCTCCAAGAAGCTTTTGTTGATGCAACTCTTCAACCACCAACTCCAAGAGGTCTTCTTGCTTGTATGTGATACCTCCAAGATGCCCAAATGCTCTGATACCACTGATGGGGGAAGTATCTCAACCCCTAAGCAACGATGAAGCGCGAATGACCTCCACAGGTATCCTTCTTTGACCTCTGCACACCAAAAATGCTCTTACTCAGAGCTTATGCAAAGAACTCCAGTGAGCTTTTGTAGACCTGTAGTAGACACCAAGGGCTTTCCAACAAAACAAATTTCACTTGAAATGGATGCTTACACAAAGAGAAACAATGTCTACAACATGAGCTAGTTGAATGCTCACAACTGCTAGTCAAGCAGAGACCTCACTTCACTCCAGCAAACTGTTCTCAGAGATTATACAGAGAATGAATCTCAAACTTGAGTCAACTTTAGAGCACTCTAATAGCTACCCAATGACACCAAAATCATAGCAAATGGATACATAGAGAAGGAGAACCAGCCCTTACAACAGAGAGCAAAATATTTCCAACAGAGCCTACACAAAGAGAGAGATATCAATCACACAACTTCACTAAAATGAATGTTGCTCCCGGCTTACTCAGAGAATGCTCCAGAGAATTGGTAAGCATAAAATAGACTCTTATAGCTATCCAATGAGACAAGAATTACATCAAATGGATACCATATGAGGGAGAACCAATGCTAACAACTCAAGGGTAGAGAGTTGCAACACTGCCTGCGCACACACATAGATATGCCTACTAAAAGAAAACAAACAAGCAAGCAAGGGGGTTGCTTAAGCAAGGGGCTTGCTTATCACAACTCCAGCACTTAGTGCTCACTTTACATGAGCTAAAACTCCAAGAAGATGGCCCAAAAGAAGTCGGGATACATGCTCCTTTTATAGTGAGAGGTGTGCCCCTAAAATCTAGGAACTACCTTTCCAAATCAGCCTCCTAACTTGGAGGAATTAGTTGAGATGACTTGGGGAGTGGTTGAGTGACTTTTCTTGATGGAATCTCGTGGCTTTTAGCTTCCTTTGATTGCTCCACATGTCCATAAAAGATTCCCCACGAATTTTTAGCTTGAAGCTTGACTTTTAACATGTCTATGAGTGTGTATGTGTTTATGTGTGTCTATGTGTCTATGTGTCTATGTGTCTATGTGTGTGTATGTGTCTATGTGTGTATGTGTATGCATGTATGTATGCATATGTGTGTGTATGCATGTGTATGTGTGTGTATGCATCATTATGTGTGTATGTGTCTATGTGTGTATGTTTGTGTGTGTGTATATGTGTGTGTGTCTATGTGTGTGTGTCTATGTGTATGTGTCGCTACGCGTCTATGAGTGTGTATGTGTTTATGTGTGTGTATGTGTCTATGTGTGTTTATGTGTCTATGTGTGTATGTGTATGCATATGTGTGTATGTGTGTGTATGCATTATGTATGCATTATGTATGTGTATGTATGCATGTGCATTATGTATGCATGTAAGTATGTATGTATGCATATGCATATGCATTATGTATGCATATGTATGCATGTACGTGTATGTGTGTGTATGTCTCTCTACGTGTGTGTGTGTATGCATATATGTGTGTGTATGTGTGTATGTGTGTATGTGTGTGTGTATATGTGTTTGTATGTGTGTATGCATGTGTATGTGTTTGTATGTATGTGTGTATGTGTGTGTGTATATGTGTGTATATATGTTTGTATGTGTGTGTGTATATATGTTTGTATGTGTGTGTGTATATGTGTATGTGTTTGTATGTATGTGTGTATGTGTGTGTGTATATGCATGTGTTTATATGTGTTTGTATGTGTGTGTATACACACATACAAACACATATACACACATGCATATGTGTGTATATGTGTTTGTATGTGTTTATGCATGTGTATGTGTGTGCATGCATCATTATGTGTGTATGTGTCTATGTGTGTATGTGTGTATGTGTGTGTATATGTGTGTGTATGTGTGTGTGTGTGTCTATGTGTATGTGTGTGTATCTATGAGTGTGTATGTGTTTATGTGTGTGTATGTGTCTATGTGTGTGTATGTGTCTATGTGTGTATGTGTATGCATGTGTATGCATGTGTATGCATCATTATGTGTGCATGTATCTATGTTTGTATGTGTGTGTGTATATGTGTGTGTGTATATGTGTGTGTGTGTATGTGTGTGTGTGTTGCTACGCGTCTATGAGTGTGTATGTGTTTATGTGTGTGTATGTGTCTATGTGTGTGTATGTGTGTATGTGTCTATGTGTGTGTGTATATGTGTTTGTATGTGTGTATGCATGTGTATATGTGTGAATGCATCATTCTGTGTGTATGTGTCTATGTGTGTGTGTATATGTGTGTGTATATGTGTGTGTATATGTGTGTGTATATGTGTGTGTATGTGTGTGCGCATCTATGTGTATGTGTGTGTGTCTATGAGTGTGTATCTGTTTATGTGTGTGTATGTGTCTATGTGTGTGTATGTGTCTATGTGTGTATGTGTATGCATGTATGTATGCATATGTGTGTGTATGTGTGTGTATGCATTATGTATGCATATGTGTGTGTATGCATTATGTATGTGTATATATGCATGTGCATTATGTATGCATATGCATTATGTATGTGTATGTATGCATGTGCATTATGTATGCTGTTGGCATACAAGTCAGATGAAGAGCATACTAGCGCAACGGAGGAGTCATGCACAATACGGCAACAAGGCCCAATCATTTTTTCCATGGACCATTTACAACTCAAGTGATTTTAATCACTACACAAACATTGTAAATTCCGTTTTTGGTAGAATAGACTCCATTTTGTGCAAGCCGAGGAGTCCTTGAACTTGAGGAGTATTAGAACTAGCTACATATCAATTTTCATAATTTTTAGACTCTGTTTGAGCCCTCAAATAGGCTCTAGAACCTAATTTTTAACTAGGCCGGACACTAGGTCTGGACAAGACCAAAGCTAGTTAGAAAATTATAAAAAGAGCTAGAGAGCTCATTTTTGAGGCTAGATTGTTTGTGAATTGAGCTTATGTAAGAGACTTTTTGACTAATGCAAAGAACTCCATTGTTCCCCTCCTGGTTCTTGCCTTGTGTGCGCGTGTGTGTGTATGTGTGTGCATGCTTGTGTGCTTCTCACTCACACACTTGTGCCTTCACTTGCTCATAGTCTTCATACTAGTCCTCATGTCTCCACGGATTGACAATTATGAGGTGAATCTTCTCACGTTGGTACTCACCATTGTGCTAGAGTGACACCAAATTTGGCGCCGTTGCCGGGGAGAGAGCTTCGAGGACGAGCGTGTGATGGTAAGACGTCGAGTTGAGACATTGGAGTTATAGGTAATATCCCTCCTTTTCTTTATTTTTCCTCATTTTTTCCTTACTTTCGCATCACCATCATCACCATCATCATCCCCACCATCTCCCACCTCCATCTCCATCTCCACAAAAAATTTCTGTTTTTTGGTCATATTACACTCCCCACCTCATTTCCCTCATTTCATTGTGAGAGAGAGCGAGAGAGAGCTTGCATGCTATCTGTTTTTGGTGTGTTTTTGAGCTTTTGTTGCAGGAACTAGCTGTACCACCTTCTCCAGCAGTGTGCGTAGGTACGACAGACTCTGCACAGGTCCCGGGACGACGACCTCTGTCTGTCGTGACAGACAGAAAAACTTAATATTTTGTGAATGCGTGTTTGGCACGGTAACCTACACCATTAGAGCACTCCAAATCACTAGAAGTTTCTCAAAAATTTGCGTTTTTTCAGTCTATCGCGACAGACACCGTCTATCGCGACAGACCAAAATTCCACGACAGACCCAGTCTATCGCGACAGACACCGTCTATCGCGACAGACCAAATCACGACAGACGACAGACAGCGTCTATCGCGACAGACACCTGTCTATCACGACAGACCAAAATTCCACGACAGACCCAGTCTATCGCGGCAGACACCGTCTATCGCGACAGACCAAATCACGACAGACGACAGACAGCGTCTATCGCGACAAACACCTTCTATCGCGACAGACCACTCTATCGCGACAGACACCATCTATCGCGACAGACACCGTCTATCGCGACAGACCACTCTATCGCGACAGACACCGTCTATCGCGACAGACACCGTCTATCGCGACAAACCACTCTATCGCGACAGACACCGTCTATCGCGACAGACACCGTCTATCGCGACAGACCACTCTATCGCGACAGACACCGTCTATCGCGACAGACCACTCTATAGAGACAGACACCGTCTATCGCGACAGACACCGTCTATCGCGACAGACACCGTCTATCGCGACAGACCACTCTATCGCGACAGACACCGTCTATCGCGACAGACAGCCCCCCACGATAGTTTGTGTCTATCGCGACAGACAGCCCCCCATGATAGTTTGTGTCTATCGCGACAGACACCGTCTATCGCGATAGACAGACATTTTCGGCAAAAATTAAGGGGTAAATTTTTTGGAAATTTAAGCTAAATTTTGGGCATATTTGCATTCTCAAATACTCACACACTTGCAAAGGCCTTAGAAAAATGCATTAAAACTCCTGAAAGGTTCTGTTTGTCTAGTTAACCCCCTAAACCCTGAACGGTCATAACTTTTTCATACGAAATCCATTTTTTGAGCTCTAGGGCTTGTCGAAAAGCTCGTGGCATATACTACACGCCCTCAACTGTTTTTTATAAGAATAATGCGTTGATTTTCAGGTAGGATATTTGGAAGTTGACACACTGAGGGGTAGGAACACCAAGGGAGCTCTAGAGGAAATTTTTAGCAATACAAAAGGGGGAACAAGGATCATTAAAAAAGTGTCTGAAATATCAACTTGAAGCTAAACTTGGGATTCTTACAGGATCATCGAGAGCTCTTGGAGAAAGCAAAGTAAGTGCCAAGGAGAACAAGCTCGGGAACGTGCTTCCTGGGTAGACCAGCATCGCCAGGAGGAGCGACTTGAGGTTGGAACATCACTTAACCCCCTCAGTCTATTCTTAGCATAGGCTAAGTGCGAGTAGTTGTTCTGATTGACTAGGGGTACGATAGGAACACTCAAGTTTGAAGAGCCCTTAATTTCTCAAGTGCAAGGGTAGGCAAAATTGTAGTCAAGGGATAACTTAAAGGAAAAAGAACTTAAGCTAAGCGGACGCAGAACATCAAGTACGACCCACGAAAGTGCTCTTGATGACGCTTAACTAAAAACAAGAAAACACATCCAAAGGAACTTAAAAGGAACAAGTGACTGGTACCAAAGAATCAGCAACGTACAAAGGGCATATGAACCTTAGGTCAGGTAGACACCTAGGGAGAGACAGACAAAGTCTTAGATCTTCAGAGGCTAGTGTCAATCATACTGCGAGGTCTTGGGCCCAGCAGTTGAGCCATCATTCGTATTACCCTAGTTCTGAGACTAGCGAGTCTGATATGTCCCACGGTATGGAGAGACCTATAGGAAGTTCTGGGGTGCCATATTTACATAGGGTGGAAGGCCCTTACAAGATGCAACTCGAGTACCTTAGGACCAACCGGTTAGGTGCTAGCATCTATGAGGACGGCCTAGGAAGAGCGGTGGTCCAGATTAAAAACCCTGACCAATCCATTGGACTAGAACGCCCAGCTGTCAAGTTTGAAAATGGAGCATACTTGGACAAGGAAGGGACAATATACGTAGTCACCAGTCATCCCGATAGGACATATGAATTTGGGAATGTGGTCCCGGAAACGGACTTAGGTGACCTAGAGCAAGGAAACATGGGCGAAGAACCTAGAACCCCCCGAGGCAAATCTGTTCTCACGAGGATTATCACACCAGAGTGGATTCCCCAAGATAATAAGAGCATAGATCTCCTCTTGAACCGAGAGACGGATGAAGCCTTTTGGAGATATAGACCTAGTCAACCGAGTGAGGTAGGAACAATCATGATATATGAGTTCAAAGATCCTGATATTCCAGGAAGAGTGACCTACTTAGATCACTCTTCAGAGAGGATCTTTGGGGTTACAGAAAATGATAGGCATGCTTACACTTGGAAAGGAGAATTTATCTTCCCCCAACCAAGATCGAATGTGTCCTTTGGTCGCCAAGGAGCTGGAACATCTCAAGCTTAGGGGACTCAAAGAGAAAGGAGTCGAGAGAGACCTGAGGTAAGCTTTGCCAACTCTTGGGGAAGAGAAAGAACGAGAATGGACACGAATAGAGGGGAACTTGAGGGACATAGAGCCCCAGGGAACCGAAGAAATGCCGATGATTTCCCTTTGCCAAGACCAAGAGAGCACACGAGGACCTTGAGACCAACTCAATTGGTGAAGTCCATGCAGAATTACTTCGATGGCACGGGTGACCCTTATGACCATGTGGTAGAGTTTAGGCAAGTCTTGAAAGCTGAACAGGTAGAGGACCTATTCACACAATATAATGCTTTTGGTCTAACCCTTAGGAACACTGCCCTTACGTGGTTTCAACCATTGAACGAGAGGCATTTCAGAAACATAGACCAGCTCTTAGAGGCATTTATCATTGAGTTTTCTAAGAGTGGAATCAGGCACAACACTTCCTCACTAATTCATAGCTTCAAACAAACACCTCAAGAGACGGTCAGACTAGCTGGAAGAAGATTTAGGCAGTACCTGGAGAGATGTCCGATGCCGGAGTTACTCACACCAGCCAAAAAAGTGGCCTTGTTCTTAGATGGATTGTTGAGCACCAAGCTCAGGTCATATGTGTATCTGAAGGACCCCAGAACGATAGAAGAATGCGTGCGCATGTGCATAGACATAGAGGACAATCTAGGTGAGGAATTAGAACTATCAAAAATCTATAAGGATTCTGATAGCTCTAGTAGCCTCACATCTGGTCAATCCACATCCATTGAGGAACTTGTAGAGAAGGTAGCTCAAAAACTAGGTGTCTCTAGCAAACAAATTCCAAGATTTGCCCCAGTTAAGCGGTGTTACACTTGTGGCGGTGACCTATGGCAAATGCATGTCCCATTATGGCCCAACCCCAGGCGAATCCTAGTAGCCAGTACTGCACCATAGAGCGCAGGTACACCAACCACACTGCACAAGACTGCCCATATAACAAACAAACTGTTAGGCAAAATTACCCTCAGCCATATCCACAACAGGGTAGATACCAGAATCAGTACCCACCACAACAATACAACAGACCACAGCAAACTTATCAGCCACCTTATCAAGGGCAACTGAGACCCCAGGCAGTGCTAGCACAGCAACCACCTGCTCCTACTAATGTGATTCCGGTCAAGTATGCTGCCATAGAAGAAAACCTGAATAGAGCGATAGTCCCAGTAACACCATTAATCTCAGAAAGTGATCCCAGTGACCATAGCTTTGATTCTACACATGTTGATAGTCCCTAGGCTTACTACATGCAGTCTCCTGAACATGGTGAGTCTTACTACAGTGAGGAACCGAGTGAACCTATTTGGGAGCCTGAATATGCTAATGTCATGTACACAAACCCCAACTCTAGACCTCAAACTAGGCAGGTACGACCCCCTTTTCCTAGAGGACCTTGCTTCAGATGCCAGGGTGATCACCTCATACGTGATTGCCCCATGCCTGCACCTACACAACCCCAATCAGTGACGATCCAAGGCTTTTGCCAGGAGTGCAGAAAGGAACATCTCTTACGAGATTGTCCCAAGAATCCCAGCAATATGCCAAAAGTCACTCCGATTAATGTTATTGGGTTAGTGGTCAATTCCACAGGAAGTGTCACTTCCACTGCACCAGTGCAGGTAATCACTAGAGCTCAAGCATTGCAGCAAAACCAAGGGGTAAGCCAGGAAAAGAGCCGAGACGCTAGCGATACTGAGAGCCAAAATAAGAAGAGAACAAGAGCTTGGAGGGATAGCCGTGAACGTATGAAAAGGCAATGGGCAAAGAAGATGAGTGAACTTGAGGAAAGTCTACGAGAAACCAAGGCCAAAATCATAGAGATCACATCTCAACCGCACTCTCACACATTCCCACCGCTACCATCCCCATCACCCTCCATCTCTCCACCCTCTAATACACCCCACGTAACCCACCCACCACCCCGAGCAGGATCAGTATTAGCTGATCCCACTCCTGAAGACATAGACATGATGCTTAAAGCATATCAGGCCAGAATCCAAGAAGGGCCAAATGTAACGGATCATGACAAGTGCTACCCCAGAGCTGACCTAGAGATAGAAAGAACCAAGCTTTGCGCGAAAATGGTCGCATTGGCTCAGACTATGTTTGAGGCCAGTCGCCTTTTCAATTACTCGGGCTCAGCCAAGACGTAATTACACTTGGATGGACTTCTAGAGAAGTTAGAGGGCATAATTGCAAGATCTGCCAAGGAAGAAAAAAATCAAGAAAGAGATAAAGCAAGCAAAAACATGACCCATCCCCCACCGAAAGCTTATGTGCCCAATTCCACTGAACCAGACAACCCCCCCTCCCTAGAAAGAATAGAGAATCTAATTGCACAATCACAAAAGGAGCCCGCCCCTCAACACCATGACAAGGCTAGTGAAAGAGCAGGTCTTCCTACCTAGAAAGCCTATGTGCCTGAGGCCTACGTGCCTAACTCTACGGAGCCAAACACCTCTTCTTCTATGAATCAATACACACCAGAATTCTTGCGAGAGATTCAAGAAGAGAAATGGGCCAAAGAGAGTGAAGTTCCTCCTCCCATTGAACTTGTGGATGACACACACGATCAATTCCCACAAGACCTTCCTTCCCTTTATGGAGAGCAGGAGAGTGCCCAATCTCAAGAAAGATTAGACTTCGAGTCTAATTCTTTACAAGAACTACCCCATTTCACAAGCCCATGGGAAGCAAAGTCCACCTGTATGAGAGCACCTACAGTCATGGTAAGAAACGAAGATTCAGTCATACCTAGGAACACAGAGGTAGTGAAGAACACCAAAGTGCAGTGCAATCTCACTTTGGAAGAGCTGCTTAAGGTTAGACCAGAAGTGTGGAAACATGTAGCCAATCAAGTGCCCGAGATAGCAAAACCTCGTTCCCAGGTAGGATCCCAGAGAACAGTGCCAGAAATACCCTTAGACAAGATAGGAGACATGAGTGAGGGCGAAGAGGGAAACACATATCTCCCCATCACTCATCAGGGATACACAACCAAGGCCATCTTGGACTCAGGTGCAGGAGTTGCAATTGTTACCACTTCCTTATGGAAACGATGGGGCAAGCCAGCTCTCAGGCCAACGAGAATGAAATTGCAAATGGCTGACGGGCACATAGAAAGACCCTTAGGACTACTCGAGGGGATCACTCTCACTACTTGTGGTGTAGAGTTTGAGCACACATTTGCTATATGTGACTTTAGCAAAAATCAAGCCTATGAGATGATTTTGGGAAGACCATTTATGCGGCAGTTGCAAGTGGTACAGGACTGGGGAACCAATTCCTTGTATTTGCAGCACTTAGGTGTTACAACCAAAGTCAATCTCAAGGATTACTCTCATAGAGATGTCCCTCCTATCCAATGGAACCCCATCCATAGAGCCAAAGATGATACGGAATCGGTGCATTCCCTAGGATCAGGATCCTCATGGATGCATGAAGACACTCACTTATGGATGTGTAAGGTAGCAGTAGAAGAAGAGAAGAGAGAAAAAGCCAGGGAGATAGGTGCAAAAGAAACCCATAGATCAATGCAAGACCCAGCCTATGCACCTGTAGTTTTTCCAGATGAAGAATTCGAACCTCACGGCTGGGCAGAAATTCTAGCAACCATGGATGTAGCCATCAATGAAGAACAATGGACACCTCACTGTGATGAGGATGGCTATGACATTTCAGTCTTCTCCATAGAGCTGATCATGGGAGAGGCAGTTTTAGAAGAGTGTGAACCTAGCCCTGATGCATTTGAGGATGCGAGTGACTCCGATCTAGAGTCAATCATTATGGACCCACCTTTTGCATCAGATGAAGAATACTTCTATGAAGTAGAATTTCAACCCCAAAAGCATGGAGAGCTTACAAAGGATGTAAGGCTAGCCACACATGTAACCCATAAGGAAGAAGGAAAGAAAAGAAAGAAGAGAGAAGTCACACCAGAAGAGGAAGAATCTTTGTTTGAGGTTCCGAAAAATTTTAAGAAGTATGAGATAGATGACAGGAGAGTCATGATTAGAATGCCTAAACGAGAGGCGCAATCGGGAGAGGCCTATGATAACAAAGAAACCACCAAGAAAATAGTGGTAGCCATAGAAGAAGGAGAAGAGAGGTGCACTTACATAGGACATGACCTCACTGAGGAAGAAGAGCATGATCTGATAGCCTTGCTAAGAGAATACAGAGATGTATTTGCTTGGAGTTACAAGGATTTGAAAGGTGTGGACCCGGACATATGCTCACATACGATTCCCATGACTACAGAGGCCAGACCCTCAAAACAAAAGCCATACACATATAATGACAACTATGCTGCCAAGATCAAAGAAGAGATAGACCGCTTGGTTGAAGCTGGATTTATCTATGAAATTGAGCACACTGAATGGGTATCCCCCATTGTGGTGGTGCCCAAGAAGAACGGCAAATTACGAGTATGCATTAACTTGAAGAAGGTTAACGCAGCCACGATCAGGGATAATTACCCGCTTCCTATCATTGAGCATCTTTTAGAAAGGGTGGCAGGCAAGGAAGTGTACAGCTTCCTAGATGGGTTCTCTGGCTACAATCAAGTGGCCATTGCACCAGAAGATCAGCATAAAACGGCTTTTGCCACAGAGTGGGGTATATTCGCTTTTAGGGTAATGCCATTCGCGCTGACCAATGCTCCCGCAACCTTCCAAAGGCTGATGTGCCATGTATTTAAGGAGTTCCTGAGGAAGAACTTAGAAGTCTATGTTGATGATCTTTGTGCTCATTCCAACATTAGACAAACCCATATTCCTAAACTCAGACAAATCTTTGACAAATGTAGAGAATATCAAGTCTGCCTAAACCCAGAAAAATGTGTTTTTATGGTCAGGCAAGGCAAAATTCTAGGACACATAGTGTCAAAGAATGGCATATCTACGGATGAAGAGAAAGTAAGAGCTATAGCCGAATTACCTAGGCCAAAGAATGTCAAGGAAGTACAAGCTTTCATGGGGCATTGTGGTTATTACCGACGATTTATACACATGTATGCCATCATTGCAAAGCCTCTGTACGGACTTCTGACAAACTTTGAGTGGACTGAGGAATGTGAGAATTCCTTCAATGAGCTTAAACGGCGATTATGTTCAGCACCAATCTTAACCACACCGGATTGGAATAAGCCTTTCCACGTTCATGTGGATGCATCCAATTATGCCATTGGATGTGTGCTTGCTCAACCTACTAGTGAAGGTAATATGGATCTTCCTATTGCCTATGCTAGTAGACAATTGAATGCAGCTGAACGAAATTATACCACTACTGAGAGAGAAGGCTTATGCATGGTATATGCAGTTAAGAAATTTAGACACTATTTGCTTGCAAATAAGTTTAATTTTTTTACTGATCATCAGGCATTGCTATACCTCGTAAACAAGCCATGCAATACAGGAAGATTAGTAAGATGGTTTCTCTTGCTAATGGAATATGATTTTGAGGTTGTGGTAAGGAAAGGGAAGACTCATTTGAGAGCAGATCACCTTTCTAGGCTCACATCGGGAGAAGCCCCACAAGGAGTGTCAGATGACCTTCCTGATGCTTACTTGTTTAATTTGGAGGTGGTGCCGCAGTGGGCTAAGCCATTGGTACCAGTGTTGACATACGGACCTAACCACCCAGTAATAAACACACAGGATAGAGAGGTAGTAAAAGCCCAAAAGTATCTCATCATGGCAGGAAGTATGTACAAGCACACAGATCAAGGGATCTTGGCTTGTTGTGTGGAAGAGGATGAGTACGCTAAATGGTTGCAATTAGCACATGTAGGTGCGTTAGAGCAACACTACTCAAAGCAACGAACCTTACAGACACTAAGGAGACTCGGAGTGCATTGGCCGACTATGGAAGCTGATGTCCAAAAGTTGTGCAAGGATTGCCCAATCTGCTGCACTAAACCACCTGTGGAACATGCCACTCTTTATCAAGTGTCCATAGTGCCAGATTGGAGTGAACCACTAGTATCCTTTCTAAGGACGAAAACATTCCCTCCAGACATGACTCTGGCTAGGAAAAGGAGTTTAGAACAAGAAGCCCAGGATTACTCACTCATTGGTGATAATCTATACAAGCGTGGTAAAGATGGTTACCTGAGACTATGTGTCCATGAGAGTGAATATCTCAAAATCTTGGATACTGCTCACCAAGGTGTAGCAGGGGGACACTTTGGACCAGATCGGGTAATCAAGGCAATACTATTTGCAGGCTTTTGGTGGCCAACCCTTCACATGGATGCACATACCTATGTGAAACGGTGTGATGTTTGTCAGAGAACTCTGTACCCTATACGCAAGGATGAGATGCCACTGAAGCCTATGATGGGCGGACGTGCGTTCTCTAAATGGGGAATAGACTTTGTTGGTCCTATTAATCCCCCAGCTAAGGGTTCACATGCTGAATATATCATCGTGGCCACAGACTATCTAACCAAGTGGGTAGAAGCAAAAGCTACTACAGAAAATGATGCTCAAACAACAGCAAAGTTCTTATTTGAAAATGTATTCACGAGGTACGGATTGCCAATAGAGTTGGTGAGTGATAGAGGCACACACTTCTTGAATGAAGTCATAGAAAACCTTCTCCAAGAATTCTTGGTGATACATAAGAAATCGGCCCCCTATCACCCACAAGCTAATGGCCAAGCTGAGAGCACTAATAAGATCTTATGCAATGTGCTGACTAAACTAGTGAACAATAAACGCTCTGATTGGGACAAACAGCTACACCATGCTGTTTGGGCATACCAGGTTGCCTATAAAACGGTACTCCAAGCCACCCCCTTTCAGATGGTATTTGGCCAAAATGCTGTGCTACCCCTAGACTTTTTGATACCTACATTGAAGGTAGCACAAGAGCATGACTGGACAGGCCATGAACTCTCCTCTCGAATCTTTGATCTTGAACATCTAGGTGAAACACGATTGAGAGCTGCAGCAGGAATCTATGCAGCGAAGAAGAGGCAAAAGGCATATTTTGATACACATGTGAAGGATAAAGGCTTGAAAGCAGGCGACCTAGTCCTAGTCTACACATTGAAGCAGCATGCACGGAAATTAGAGAAAAGAGGTTACGGGCCAATGATTATCAATAGAATCTCCACAAGTGGCGCAGTTCAACTAGCCACTTTAGAGGGCAATATTCTACCAAGTTACATAAGTGGATGCAGAGTCAAGTTATATCAGGAACCCCTTACTGAAGAGATGCTAAATCGACTCAACACTGCCAGGGAACGTAAAGAAGAAGAGAAATGAATTAGAAGAGAAGCACAGGCAAAAGCTTTAGAACGCATCCGACGAATGAAATTGAGGAGACAAGGCAGAGACCCGCCTATGCTTGACACTCAAGAATCTGTAGGCTATCCTATGGCCATGTGCGAGACTTCAGGTGGGCATTACCATAGAATAATCGACCGACGGCCTTTTTTAACCCTAGAGTAGGACAAGGAAAGGGTGCAAAGATTGTAAGAGCTTTGATTGACTCAGGTGCATCCACTAGTGCTGTCAAGTTGTCTTACTGTCAAGAATTGAAATTAACTGCCGATCCTATAGAAGCATATCTCATAGGATTGGGAGGTGTGGAAACTCCTTGCATGGGCGAGGTGGATCTTCCCATCTCCATTCAAGACGAAGTGATGACAATCAAAGTACTAGTGTGTCAAGATGAGGACCTCACTGAGCCTCTTGTCTTGGGTCAGGACTGGATCTATGATCATGCAGTCAACCTCAACCTAAGAAGTGGACTTCTTCAGGTATGGGTAGATCATAGCCGAATTATAGTTGAATTGGAAAATGAGGCACTCAAGGAACTAGGCAAGGCACAAACTCCTGGTCCTTCCAGGGGCACACATGAAGTTGACAATGCTATTTTTGTCCAAAACTGTATGATGCAGAAAGAGGCTAATCTCAACAACGGAGCCAGGGAGAGGACGGAACTCCCTTCTTTTCCAAAGGTCAGAAGGTTGCAACAACCAACGGCAGATCAAATACAGAAGAAGCAGAACACTACCGATGCTGGATGCCAAAAGAAGGAGCAAAGCAGATTGTTTCAGCCATGGAAGCAAGTATGGAGACGAAAAGGCGAATACCCTGTTCAGACCAAGCCGACCCCACGGCCAAAACCTCTTATTAGTAGTCAACAACATGACACTAATGAGAAGTCCTTCATTAATTCTTCTGCGAAGGTGAAGTCTATTTGGGTACCCAGGAAGTCAATGAAGGCCAGCCCACAATCACGACAAATCTGGGTGCCTAAGGCTTGCTTGCGGGCTCAAATAGCTACACCAAGGCCGCAACCGGTACAACATGTTTCACTCACTCGAACATCTGAGGCCCAGTCTTACGCATCACGCACGGACACATATTCTTCCATGAGCACTAGTAGAATCACTTGTAAATGGGTCCCTAAAAAGCCTCATCTTCAAGCAGATACCCCTATCAAACTCTTCGGAGTCTCCACAAAATCAAGATCAAAGCCCATCCACTGCATTTGGCAACCTAAAACTTGTAATAAACCCCCGGACCCCAGTTGTAAATCCATGCCCACCTACTAACTACATCACTCTCACACTACATCATTCCACTTAGTTCTTAGGTCCAACCAATTCCTAACTACACACACAAGCATCGAGCACTTATTAACCTACTAATCTCTCCCGAACCTCATGATAATGTTGTAATGGGGACAAAAACAGTTCTAACTTGTCCTTTATAATGTTAACACATGTTTCTATATTCTCACAGAATCAGGAGGCAAGAAGTAACATGGCAGAAGCGACAGGTCCGAGCTCACAAGTAGGAATACTTACTACAGGAATCAATGTGGATAGTCTACCTGTGGATGTGCCACCAACCGAACGACCTGTGGAGCTGCAACACCTTCAACAGATCCCGGTATCGGATCCACCCACAGGGATCACAGAAAGAGTCCATGCCAATTCTCATTGGTTCAATGGCATGCCAGGTCCATTAGGAGAGGCCAAGTATATATGGGAGTCTAAGTGCGAGTATGACAGATCATGGGGTCGATTCCAATTTTTCTCCAAGGAGTTTGAGACTCTACAGAACACCGAGGATCTCCAGACCATATGGCAACGTGCAGGGCTAGCAGAATACTTTGAAGCACCACTACCTAAACCGGATCTCCTCCGATGCTATTATTTGGTCTCCACATTACAAGCTAATGAAGAAAAGGACAAACCAGGATCATTTGTTCTTCCTTCCTTGCTGGGCAACAACGAGTTAAAGAGGTTTGAACTTACTGTGGAGTTGGTGAGCGCTACTTTGAATATGCACGGCACACATGTACCTTCTGAGAAGGATGCTCTCGTTCCTACTAACATGAAGGATAGGAAACTATTGAAGCTTAAAGACATGGCAGCACTCACACCAAACGTGTCCATCCCTCTCCGTATGTGCATGCAACATTTTGCTTTCCCCGGACAAGACCGCTTCACACAACCACACAAAAGAATCTGGTTCGCTCTCTACTTAGCGGAGGCAGGTGCATTACCAATTAAGCTACCGGTATGGATTATAGATCAATTGTATGAAGCAAATAAAAGGTCTTCTAGGAAATTAGTGGTGAACGGTTGCTGTGCAATCACACGCATTATTTACCGGTGCCTAGCATACGATGTTCCCATTGAACGTGCCTTAACTTGGGCACAATTACAAATGTTTAAGAAGCTCAAGACGTCCACACATCAATCCAAGCGCATGAGGGGTGCGATCCCTTGTGTCCAGACAAGGGAAGTTCTGACTACTCCTGAAGTATCGCCGCGAAGGGAGACCACTGTACCTCCCTTTACCATTAGGATACCCAGGTCTGGATCTGAAACTACGACACAAGCTACCCCTTCAGCTCCTCCTGCTCCATCTGAATTTGAATTTGCTACAACTGGAGATGCTGAAGGAATGGATCCTCAGGACTTCGAAGCATTCTTACAAAGTACACAACTCTCTGATGTAGAGTATTATTCAGATGCAGAAGAACAAGGCACATCTTCACAAAGAAGAAGAAAATGTACAGACGACCGTCATGTACATTGGAGTGACGCCCAGCAAGGTCAACAACAAGGACACCTAGAAGAAGAAGGAGCATATGAAGAGGAGACCACGGAAGCCCCAGCCTATACAGTGGAACTCCGAAGGCTATATCAAATTATGGAACGAGTGCGATCGCAACAACTGCTCACCGAACAGAGCAGTAGAGTACTCATGACTGAGCTGTTGGAAGAAGCCGGAGTTGACTCAGAATATAGTGAAGGTCTCTTATTGATGGCAGAAACATATGGGGTAGTAGAAGCAGTGCGGACCGCCATTAGGAGGTCTCCAGTTCAATATGATCCACGAAGATTCCAGACACGACCACGCTCAGGTAAGAATATCCAGATCCCCGTTACAACGGCAGAAGGGCCAAATATTACATCCGAACCCATCAGGAAAACCTCCCAAGCAACAGAAACTGCTAGCCAAGAGCACCCAGTCACCCATGAGGAATCCACCGAGCCACTACCACCCACACCCCCACCATCGCCTCCTAGAGCAGAAACCGTGGAAATCACCTCGACCACTCAACCCACCGAACCAACCTTCATCTTCCGTACTCCCATCTCTAGTTCAACCCTATTCTCCACCTCTGATAACCCAATCTATGAAGCAACCCCCATCACTACACAATCCACCGAATCGCTCATAGAGCCTGCCCTAGGACAACCATCCCCCATGCCCTCAGCCATAGGTCATCCTAACCCTAGATCCATATTCATGGGTTTCCCTGCTACCAAGCAACCCTTCATGCCCTCCTCAACTCTACAACCTCAACCCCCGACCTCCATCTCTCCACTTCTCCATTCCCTCCATAACTTCCTTGCTAGAACTTTTCAACCCAGGTCTCAACCATTCCCTTTATTTTTAGCTCCCCACCCCACTTCTCATCTATTCACCACTTTCACACACACACCACCTACCATTCCAATGTATATGGTAGACCCCACACTCGCACCCACTCCTGAAAGTATGGACATTTCACCACCCATGGCACCTCCCCCTCCCCCCACGCTTCCACCTCCTCCCATTCCCCCTCCACCAATTTCACCCACACACTCGTCTTCAATAGACACATCATTCACTCTTCCACTTCCCCAATTCCCTTCCCATGCATCTTCCATTGTAAACACCACCCCCTCATCTATAGGAAATGCATTGGACACCATGCTAGCTTGTATATCAAACTTAAGGACAGATTACAATCAGCTCCAGCAACAGAATGAACGCCTGCAAGAGCACTCGGAGACACTACAACACAGACTTGCTGCACTAGTGGAGGAAAATGCTCGCCTCCACACACAATTCCAAACTCTCCAAGAGGCTCATAGCATATTGGAGGTACAGTTACAAAACACAGATCAGGAAGCAATACAAGTGGTAGAAGGTCATCTACGGACACAACTGGAACGCAATTCAAAGCTTCAGCGAAATATGGCCCTAGTCAAGCGACATCTTACTGCCGCTCATGAAGAGAATCGACGCCTGCAATTACAAAATCAGGAGAACCTTGAAGCAGCTATCGAAAGCACACCTGGGGCACCCATCAACCCATCAAAGTTTCAAGCAGTGACCCCCGACAATATCAAGATCATATTGGAAGACTATGCCATGCTGCTTGAAGCACATGACCTGCTATCAGAGGAACTGGGTCAACTGAAGCAGAAACACCAAAAAGAAACAACAACAGCCTCTCAAACCACCTCCTCCGCGGCTTCACTTCTCACAGACTCAGAGGCCTTAAAAGATCTCCAGAAACAGGTCTCCGAATTGCAAGCACGTCTACTACAATATGAGAGACCACCTTCCCCTCCAGAGGCTCCCACCGACGAAGAAGTAGTACAAATTCCTGTGGAACAGACATTTGAAGAAGAATACGACCCACAACCCTTCCCAGGAGGCCAACAAACGGAAGAAGCTCAGGACACATTCGAGGCACCACGGCCTCCATGGCTACGTCAAGTGGAGGAAATCGGGAGTTCTCACGAAGAGCGCACAGTAGTGCAAAATCAGGCCATGAGGGTCATAGAGGAAACTGTGCTACAATCTGCTTACTTCAAGAACCTGTCATCGAGACACCTTATCCTCTCATCTGAACTCCAATACAGGCCTTATTATATTATCTTGGCTTATTATAATGCAGAAATACAGAGAGTCACGGGTCAGATTCCTACCTTTGCTACCCAATTTCAACCCGAAGATCTTCCTCCAGAGGCGCAAAAAGGCAAAATTCGTCAACCCACCTGGCGACAGAAACTTCTAGAGACATATCCAGAAATGCTACGCACATGGAACAACGCGCCTTTACATCTCCTATACAATCCATGCTACGGTTCAGTTCCACGCCGCAGGTCTTGGAAGGCATTCAATATCAAAGTGCAGAACAACGCGCAATGCAAGGAATGGCTAAACTACCCGTACATTGCGCCACCACAGGGACCACCGTCGGTAGCATACATGATGGGAACAATTCGCCATTGGATGCCGCGATTGAAGCCCATGCCAGATGTAGCAGCTCAAATGATGCTTAAAATTTTAGATATGATGCAGGTAGTCCTGAAAACTTTTAGAAATGTAGCCGCACCACAGGTACGTCTCCCGGGGTTTACCAATGGAAATTATGATTTGGTGTATGACATGAGCACCACCCCCAGTATTCGTGTGGCTTACGCCTGGCATGCACGCATCAAATACCTCCCTGCATGTTACAAACAGACCTTCGAAGAAATGTTCAGATCAGGTTTCTGGGAGTATCACTCGGAGATCTTCGCACCGAAGCCAACACACCTGCTCCATCTCTTTGCTTGTGAACAAGCAATGTACTCTGAGTACTACACCACCCCACAACCAGAGGTCCCTAGCGCAATAAATTGGGATGCATTGGAAGCTGATCTAGCAAGAGGCTTAAGGATAGGAGAACACGAACTTGCCACCAATGTCATCCAATACTATATCGACCACCCGATAGAACAGAGGTCTGTCAGGGGCGACAGACGCTAGGAAGGGGGGCGTGTTGGCATACAAGTCAGATGAAGAGCATACTAGCGCAATGGAGGAGTCATGCACAATACGGCAACAAGGCCCAACCATTTTTTCCATGGACCATTTACAACTCAAGTGATTTTAATCACTACACAAACATTGTAAATTCCGTTTTTGGTAGAATAGACTCAATTTTGTGCAAGCCGAGGATTCCTCTAGCTTGAGGAGTATTAGAACTAGCTACATATCAATTTTCATAATTTTTAGACTCTGTTTGAGCCCTCAAATAGGCTCTAGAACCTAATTTCTAACTAGGCCGGACACTAGGTCTGGACAAGACCAAAGCTAGTTAGAAAACTATAAAAAGAGCTAGAGAGCTCATTTTTTAGGCTAGATTGTTTGTGAATTGAGCTTATGTAAGAGACTTTTTGACTAATGCAAAGAACTCCATTGTTCCCCTCCTGGTTCTTGCCTTGTGTGCGCGTGTGTGTGTATGTGTGTGCATGCTTGTGTGCTTCTCACTCACACACTTGTGCCTTCACTTGCTCATAGTCTTCATACTAGTCCTCACATCTCCACGGATTGACAATTATGAGGTGAATCTTCTCACGTTGGTACTCACCATTGTGCTAGAGTGACATATGCATATGTGTGTGTATACATGTAAGTATGTATGTATGTATGCATATGCATATGCATGTATGTGTATGTGTGTGCATGTCTCTCTATGTGTGTGTGTATGCATATATGTGTGTGTATGTGTGTATGTGTGTGTGTGTATGTGTGTGTATGTGTGTATGTGTGTATGTGTGTATGTGTGTATGTGTGTATGTGTGTATGTGTGTATGTGTGTATGTGTGTATGTGTGTATGTGTGTATGTGTGTATGTGTGTATGTGTGTATGTGTGTATGTGTGTATGTGTGTATGTGTGTATGTGTGTATGTGTGTATGTGTGTATGTGTATATGTATATGTGTGTGCATGTGTATGCATTATGTATGTGTATGTCTGCATGTGCATTATGTATGCATATGTGTGTGTATGCATATATGTATGTGTGCATGTATATGTGTGTGTGTGTATGCATGTATATGTGTGTATGTGTGTATATGTGTGTGTATTTGTGTGTATATGTGTGTGTGTGTCTATGTGTATGTGTGTGTGTGTGTCTATGTGTGTATATGTGTGTGTGTATGCATATGTATGTGTGTGTAAGTGTGTGTGTGTGTGCACATACCTGGTCTTTCTCTTTGCATCTCTCTCTCTCTCTCTCTCTCTCTCTCTCTCTCTCTCTCTCTCTCTCTCTCTCTCTCTCTCTCTCTCTCTCTCTCTCTCTCTCTCTCTCTCTCTCTCTCTCTCTCTCTCTCTCTCTCTCTCTCTCGTTCTCTTGCTCTCATCCAAATCCCGGCACAAATGTGCCGGGAGAAATCCAATTTGCCAACATCGCAAATAACGGCGTTAGGTAGCGACGTTATTTGCGATGCACAGATTTAGCTTCGCATAAGCGACGCAGGCATCGCTTATGGGACGAATCCCCTTTAAAAAATTTTTCAAAAACAGAAGCGTCGCTTATGCGAGGCGAGTGTCGCATAAGCGACAATGCTGTTTTTGAATTTTTTTTTAAGGGATTCGTCGCATAAGCGATGCCTATGTTGCTAGCGTCGCATAAGCAATGGTGCTCGTTTTTTTTTCAATTCGAGGGCATTGCTATGCCCCCGTATTTCTTGTAGTGTGACATGTATAAGGCTAGGCTTGTTTTAAAAGAATATGCTCAAGAGAGAGGCATTGATTTTGATGAGATTTTTGCTCCCACATGCCAAATGAACACCATTCATAGCATCTTTCCACTTGAAGTTATCATGGTTGGAATGTAAATTAGATGGACATTAACAATGCATTTTTTAATGGTGAGAAGTGTATGTATTTCAACATAGTGTTTTTGTGCAAAAAGGGCATGAAAGAAAAGTATACAGACTCCAAAAGGCATTATATGGTTTGAAGTAAGCACCATGTGCTTGGTATGGTAATATACATACCTACTTGATTGTACATGGTTTTGAGAACAATCCAACTGGGAGCACCTTATATGTTAAACGTGTAGATGATCTACTTCTAATCATACTAGTAAATTGATGACATGTTGCTCATTGGTCCTCATAAGATGCATGTTGCTGAATTTAAGGATGATTTGCATGCCTCTTTTGACATATAATGTTTGGGGCATTTGCATCATTCTTTGGGCATTCAATCTATGCAAGTTGATGGGGGTATAACTTTGTGTCAAATAAAACTTAATAACATGTTATAGTAGTGTTTTGGCCTTGAATATTACAAATATTTCCACTCCTAAGGAAAGAGGTTTATGGTTGAGTCTTTATGATGCTAGAGATGCATTTGATGTTGTTCTCTATCAGCAAGGTGTTGAATGCTTGATTTAATTATGCATGACTCGGCCTGATTTTTAGTTTCCTGTCTTTGACATAAACAGGTTCATGCATTTTCCAAGTGTCAAGCATTGATAGGCGTTTAAGCACATCTTTCTCTACTTGAGTTGTTCTGGATTGCTTGGATTGTTTTATCCCAAGTTAGAATCAGTACTACTAGATTTACATGCTTTTTCTAACTTAGACTTGGTTGGTTTCTATGACACTCATATGTTGGTTTTTGCTTCACGTTTGGTAGCTCACGCATATCTTAGTTGAACAAGAAGCAGACTACTATGGCCACTTCTAGTTATGAGGCTGAGTATAGGGCAATTTTCAAAGTGATTGTTGAGTGTGTGTGGCCCAGATGCCTTTTGGATGATTTGGGTGTTGGTCAATCTTCCACCACCATCATCTTCATTGACAATCAGCGCACATTGGCATTTGCAAGGAACCTTGCATTCCATGCTCACACTAAGCACATTGAGCTTTGTTATCATTATTTCAAGAAGTGCCAACTCCTTGTTCACTGCATCACTCTTAGGGGGATTTGTTGATATATTTTGGTAGTGATGTGTGTGAACACACTTAGGACTATTGATGAAGTTTTTGCCTCTTTAGAAGGTTCTTTTTCCTCATTCTTGTATATATGCCTATAAGCCTAATGGGTCACTTATCATTGTACATTCACTCGGTAATAAATTCAATATAGTGTTGTGCTCCAAGCTTCTTATTCTTCCTTGTGCTACTTGTGTGCATCTGCAGACCTCTAACTCCAACACCTCCATAGCTTCGTTTTAAGAAGAAGGCTTGCCAACATCTGTCAACATGAAAAAAATACAATCCAAGAACAAATCTATTAGGTGGATGTGAGACATGTGAAGATCTTCTCAATTGTTGTTGATCATAAGCACTAGCAAACTATTGTTGAACATCTTCATGAGAAACCTTTCCTTTCATATTCTTATGAATACTAGCAAGAGGACTAAGATATGCAAATACAAATCTTCTCACTTAAATCTCTTTAATGGGATCCTTATGCATCACCATATCATTGAAAGTTACATCAATGCTTCTGATCATTAAGCATGTTTTAGAGTTCTTCTGATCATTGAGCATGTTTTAGGATTGCATAAGGGATATCCAAATCACCCATCTCTTGCATATCCAAGGAAAATTCACTTCTTGGATTTGTAGTTCAAATGTTATCTCAAGTTCTTTGGAACATGGACATAATCTTCAAAACCACATACTTGAATGTGTTCATAATGTGTTCATTTCCCTATCCATAACTATTGTAAAATTTTCTAGCCTTTGGGAGTAATACATGAAAGGTTGATCACATGAAATGTAGTCAACAATGCTTCTTGTTGGTGTCACTTCTAGAATAGTAAGGAGCTCACAATGTCAATGAAGATCCAACTAGTAATTTTCAATCCATGGAGACATGAGGTTGATCTAAACATCATGAGTGAGTGATGTGTGTAGGTGTAAAGGGGGAAGCACACTAGATGCACACACACACATACACACAGAAAGAGAAATAGAGATGAAGCAACGGAGTATCTTCTATTCATCAAAAATATTAAAAGCATTTGAATCTCTCATACAAGCCGTATCCAAAATCAAGAACCTAAAAAATGAGTGCTGAAGAGTTTCACAAGAAAATAGATGTGATAGGTTTGTTGGATTCGAATTTAAAACTTCCAAATGGCACTCCCAAAATCTACTGGTAAACACTTCTTGAAAGGTTTTCTTGTAGATAGTTCACATGACAGTGCCAAGCATAGCATATATTCACAAATAGCATTGTACTCATGTTGTAAACTAGATCTAGATTTCCTTTTTCAAGCCCAAGAGCATTAATATACAATGCTTTGATTTTCTTGAAGACCATAAGGCCAATGGTGGGAAATATATGCAACAGTGTATGGTTTTCATATATGCAACAGTGTATGGTCCTTGTGGAGGTGGGAAATATGGTTAATTTAGCCAATCATAGTAATTTTTGTTATTTTTCACTTTGATGGCGAAGGACTTCCAATTGCAGCATCAAGGGGTTGGTCCATAGCAAGGGTTATATAAGATGTGCATTGGGGCCTTGCTCCAAGTTTGTAGCCTTTTTGGATAATCTTTAAGTAGTTGTGCACACTATTTGGGTTGGAAAATGGTACCCCTTCTTCTTGTTGTGGATAGGTCTTTTGGCTCAAATTGTCTTGCGAAAGTGGGTTCTATCTTTGCATTGTACTCACCTAATAACACAAAATAGGGGTATTATTATAACTCATATGCTATGATGGTGCATCTAGGGGTGATCTCTTGAAAATATTCAAGTCTCAAAATTTTATCTTCAAAAGGTGTCAAAGATGCCTATTGCACTTCCACCCTAGTAGAGTGAGTTTCGCCAATATCCTCAATCTACTTAACCCATGTAGATCTTTGTAGCTCAAAGATGTTCTGAACCTCTTTGGTCACATGTTCTCTGATAGCGAGTTGTGGCCCATACTCCTTTTCATAGATTGGGTCGATTGGGATCGGACCATCTCTTCTTGTTGAGAGAGATTAGGAGGGGGTGCTGATCATTCTTCTCTTGCCATCTTAAGAGTCACCTCATACTGTTATAGTTGGATAGACATATCTGCTATATCCTTCCATAATTCTTTGAGTTGGCATTTTGTGTGTGGTGGAAGGCTGATGAGTGAGCACTCTAGTGGCAAAACAATGGTTTCCTTAGAACAAGAGGATGCTTTGAAGGTGGAACGTTCTTATGACATTCTATCATGCTCTTCTAATAAAATGGTTTGATCTTCAAATATTTTTTTGATTGAATTGGATGGGACAACTTGAAATCAAGAGGGGTTGAGAGGGGCTGTGCTAGTCATAGCCATAGCTGCTTCTAGGTTTTCTTCATTTTGGCATTGCAGTCATGTATTTTCTTCTCTTGTGGCTACAAGATGGTTATGCAAACGTCCATCCCATGTTACGAATTAACTTGGGATTACGTACCATTTGTGTGCGGAGGTTTGCTTCCAATTGTTGAACTAATTCTTGGTTTTGACTCTTTAAATGTTCCTCTAAGGTGATGTGGGTGCCCTTTAACATTGTGTACCATTCATTTAAAGACTCATTCTTTAACATCAACACATTGACTTGCATTCAAAATGATGAGGTTATTCTTAAACTATTTCATGTAATTTCCCTAGTGAGGCATATTCTTCACATAGTTGGTTCATGCAAGCAATGATCTATGTGAAGGCATTCTCAATGCCTATTATAGAAAAAAACTAGATTCATACAAATTGATGTAAGGTGTAGAATTTGAAATGCATGGGGGATGGGGAATGGGATTAGTGAAGTGGGCATGCTAGTGAGTGGTGACGGAGGGGGAATAAGGGATAGGGAAGGTGTCAGTGGGGAGAGGGGGTCAGGGAACCATGAGGGGTGGGGAAATATCCATGAGTTTGGTAGTGTGTTCATGCATGGTGGAGACTATGAAAAGTGGAATGGTGGTGTGCAATGGCATGTTGAGAGGGGATCTTATAGGTAATGGGGAGGAACGGGGAAAGGGTTTATATACATTACCAAAATTCATAAAAGGCAATGAAACTTGTGTAGTTGAAGAAGATCTTGGGCCAGATGGAAAAATTGGAAATTGAGGTTGGATGGGTGGTCCTAGAGGGGTAATTGTAGGTGGAATAGGTTTTTTTGGAGGATTAATTAGGGAAGAGGTTGAGGTGATGGGTGGGGTAACTGCTCTAGGAGGGGTTTTAGAACTTGATAGGAATACTTATGATTTCTCTTCTATGGAGATTGAAAGGGAGTGGGTGGTAGCAAACCTCAAGCGGTGTCAATGAAAGGAATCAGTGGTGGTGTGTGTCATTTGAGCACAAAACAACATGAGAGGTTTGGTGGGAAAAGTACTTTGATAGTGGATCTAGTGGATCTTTTCTATCATAGACTGTGTGGGTCATAGTGAGTTGGAGGTCTATTCATTAAAAACGTGAGTGTTTCTACTACACCTACAACTTTGGTCACTAGTTGCATTATTTCTATAAATGTGTCATCAAATCTACTATTGGTTATTAAGGAAAAAAAGAGCTAGTGTTTTAAATATATAAATTAAATATATATAATATATACACATGCATAGACACGTATACATGTTTTATGTTTAGGTCTTTATAATTAGGGTTTTTAGGTTTAATAAGAAAAATTAAATGTTCTAAAATGTCCATATTGTATCAGATTGCATATTTGGATCCGGAGGAGTGAATGGCATGTCCTTGCACTCAGTGCAAGTATCAAATTTATTAGAAATGATGGATTTGTACTGCTGATGTTAGAGAATATGGATCCTTTGATAAAAGTTGACTACAAAACCTATGCTACCATTTGCATGGTCCCCCTGGTGAGCAGGTGGACCCAAACGACACTGTGTAACCTCTCATGGATAGAAGAGAACAAAGAGGGAGGTAGAAGTACAAGGTAGTGGTAGCATTACACAAAATGAATGCATGGAAGAAATGCTCAAAGCGTTTATGAGATGGATGAAGATCACGATGGTGGATAAGATGTCATGGATTCCATGAAGACATCAAAATTTCCACGATCGTAAGCAAAAGAAAAATACGAGAACATGTGAAGACTAGCCCATTTACCATTGAACACTGGGGCAAAGATATCTGTACTACGTGCGTCACTCGCAATGCTCAATCTGCAATCCATTTATGAATGGTCAGATATTAGTGTCTCTAAATTGTTCAAGTAAGTGGATTTGAAATAAACTTTCATTGTTGTGTCAAAAAAGCTTTATTTACTAATATCATTCTAATTGCTTATTATAGGGTTCTTAAAGATCAATTTTTTCCAGATGGCAATGACATGCCTCCAACATGTGGAGATACAAAAAAAACTTTTACAATCCATTGGAATGGACTACACCAAGATTCATGCTTGTCCGAATGATTGCATCCTCTTTCAAAACAAGTATGAGAATCTCCACATATGTCCAAAGTGTGCAGTGGACATGTTTAGAGAAGACCTTGTGGGCGAGCAGTGCCCACAAAGGTTCTTTGCCACTTTCCTTTCATTCCAAGAATTAAGAGCATGTTTAGATGCAAATCGATAGCTGATTTAATGGCATGGCATGTAAAGAGCATGTCTATAGATGGTGTAATGTGAATGCTTGCTAACTCTGATGCTTGGAAACACATAGATAGTAAGTGGCCAAAGTTTGCTAGTGAGCCTTGAAACTATCATCTAGGCCTAGCTATGGATGGAGTAAATCCATTTGGTTTACGGAGCTCTTCATGGAGCACATGGCCTATATGTTTGGTCAATTATAACATCCCACCATGGTTGGCCACAAAGAAGGGTCATTTATCATTAGCTCTCATTGTGACAGGTAAGTATAAGATAAAAAACATGGATGTATACCTTGCACCACTTGTGGAAGAGCTGTGCACTTTATGGGATGGGATTACTATGCATGACATGTCTCAACCTATAAGAAGATGAGATGTGCAAGTGCAAGGCATACTTATATGGATGATGCATGATTGTCTTGGTTATGGTGAATGTTCATGTTTATTGATTTCAGGTTACCATGTTTGTCCCCTATGCGAACCATGACTCAAAGCACGCTATTCCAAAGCACTTCGGAAAACTGTCTATGAAGGAAATCATAGATATTTGTTTGATGGTGGACATGTTTTACGTGAAGGGAAAATTTGCCAACAAGCACAATGCCAAATGAAAGCTAGCGATTAGAAATAGCTATGGGATTCAGAAATACCAATCGTTGGCATGAGACGTTTGTCGATCTTTCACAAAATCCCTTATTGGGGTGAGTTATGATCAATCATTTGGTAGACATGATGCATATTTTCAATAACATGGGAGGGCTCAAGTCTCATAATTGGCACAAGTTTTTACACTTTGTGCTCCCTATAGCTTTAAAGATTTTCTTTCAGAGGATGTGCAAACAACCATTTATAAAATGAGTTCCTTTGTATGATGGATCTCTTCTAAAGAGATAAATACAGATAGCATAGAGAGTGCAAAACTCAATGCTATAAAGGTTGTCTATATGATAGAGAAATACTTTGCCACAAGTATTCTCACAAATCCACTTCATTTATTGGTTCATGTGGTAGATGAAGTTGCAATAACAAGAAATGTCCATGGTCGATGGATGTTCTTCTTACAGCGCTTCATGAAGACATTAAAAGGTTCTGTTTGGCAAAGAGCACATCCAGAGGGTAGCATGGCAAAGGGATGGCGCGTACAAAAGACTCTTCTATTCATAACTGAGTTTGTATGCATGTTGGACCTAGAAATGCCTTGCTTATGGAGCGATGATGAAGATGTTCATTTGGTAGGCAATGAACCTCAAAGTAAAGGGATGCAAAGAAAAATGGATGTAGCTTTTAGAGAAAAGGCAATGAAGTTTTGCATTGTTAATTATGAGCCTATGCAGAAGTGGTTAAAAAGGTATGAGCTCGCCAAGGAGAGAAATGCAAAGAAAAGAGCTCAATTTCAAAAGAATCATTCCACTCGATTTTTACGCCTTCTGAAAATCCTTTGACCTCATCCACCCTTTCCAACGAGTAGGTGGCTAAATACAGCAGTTTCACAAGCAAAGGCAGTGGGCAAAGATATCTCTGAAGAAGAAGAAGAACTTGCAAAGAGGCATGATTGGGAGTATTCTAAATATGGTGTCGTATGGTCTCATGGACAACACTTTCAGATCAAAGGGGTCAACCAAAATAGGTCTACTTTTGATAGTGGGGTGATGGTGAATTTTTTCCAAAAAAGTGCAGCTAGTGCAAGAGACGACAATGCTCAAGAATGCCAACTAGATTATTGTGCAGTGATTCAAGATAACTTGAAGCTATCCTTCAGGAAGTTTGATTACTTTGTCTTTTATATGAAATGATTCAAAGTATTCACCTCTGGAAGAAATGCAATAGTGAAGCAGGATAAGAGTGGTTTGTTTCAAGTCCACTCCACAAAGTTATGGATAGATGAAGGAGATACATTTGTACTTCTTGAACATTGTGAGAAAGCTTTTTTTATGCCATATTTGAAAGAACCAGAGTGGCTATTTGTTTTACAAGTCTCCCCACATAACAGAAAAATTTGTGAGAACATAGATATAGAAGAAGTTCCATTTGTAGTGGAATCTGAGATTCATTCGATAGTCGAGGAGGAAGAGATCATTGTCCGAGATGAAGAGATCTTTGAATAAGACGAGATACACGATGAAGCAATAGATGATGATCAAGAAGGAGCTAGCATACCAAGAGATCTAGAAGTTGCCAATGTAGAGATAGATATCCTCTGTGCATCACATCTCTAAGAGGATGATAGAATAAAGGGTTTTTGAATCAAACACTTGTACATACTAATTTGTGGTTATTTTTTTCTATGTTCTTTTTTACGCTACTATTTCTCTATATAACCTTTATTATTGTATGCTAAATATTTGAGTTCTTTTGTTACAGAGCATAATGGGAGAGTCCTTCAGTCACTCCACATTCCATGACAGAGGAGTAGGTTTTCATCTTTTTTTTACATGAAGTAACTAGTTTTCATTCTTTAACTTGACACTTTTTGAAGTGCTCAAGAACTTCAAAGTCTATTGTTTTTATGATTTATGGCTAGAAAACTAGCTCATTCATTGTCAATCTCATGTTCTTGGAATTGAAATATCAGAAGGATTAGTTAGGGTCCCCATGTCATTCATATAATCCTCTTTGTTAGAGTATGGCCCTTACATCTAGAGACTTGGGTAGTCACTACTATTTGATTCTCCATCAATTGATGCATATAATATTACTTCACAATATCGCAGTAAGTGACATACTAGATCTTCTATGACACTCACCATGAAGAGATCCAATTCATGGCCATCTTCATCACAATGGTCTAGTAGTGTTCGTTGGTTCAGGGATCTTTGATGGCACTTAAAATGTGATTCAAGTCAAAAGGATAGAATTTTTCCCCATCTTGATGAGAGGTTGGTATATAATTTGGATAAATACTTGATCTCCAATGGTTGACTTGGCCTCACTTCTCTTGCATGACACAACTAAACTCATGTGTCTTCGTGCATATAGGAATGTTGACTTGAATTTCCACTCTTATAGAGATTTTTTTCCCCTCATCATGTATTTCACCCTATTGAATGTTGGAGTTTGACGTCTATGAAAGCATGCGAACAGCACAAGGAAGAAGAAGAATCTTGGATCACAACACACAATAATGAATGCATTACCAAGAGAATGTACAAAGATAATTGACCAGTTAGGGTTATAGGCATATACACAAGCCATAGAAAAAAACCTTTGAAAGAGGGAAAGAAGTGCCTCGGTAGTCCTAGTGTGTTCACACACATCACTACATGAATATATCAACAAATCCGCCTTGTGAGTGATGCGATGAAAAAGGAGCTAGGGCTCATGTATAAAGTGCCAAACAATGTGGAATCAATCCACACAAGGAAGTAAGCCCAAAGCTCTGTGCAAAGCTTCAAACTTCTCCCTAGGCAAAACCTTTGTGAAAAGATCTACAATGTTCTCCTATGTGGGCAAATATGCCAAATTGATCTCTCGAGTAGAGAACCTCTCCTTGAAATAATGATAGTGCACCTCAATGTGCTTATTGCGAGCATGGAACACAAGGTTCCTCACAACTACCAATGCGCTCTGACTATCACTGAAGATGGTGATGGCAAAGGACTGACCCATACCCAAATCATCCATAAGGCCTCTGAGCCACACACACTCAACAATTGTTGTCCTATACTCAACCTCACAACTAGAATTGGCCATAGTAGGATGCTTCTTGCTCAACCAACATGTGAATAAGCTACCAAGCATGACGAAAAAACCACTGGTGGACACATGAGTGTCATAGCAACCAACCCAGTCAGAGTCAAAAAAAGCATGTAAATATGGTTGTGGTGATCCCCCCTTGGAATAAAACAATCCAAGTAGCCGGGTACCACTCAAGTAGCAAAAGATTTGCTTAACTGCGTGCCAATGCTTGACACCTAGGCAATGCATAAATTTGCTCATCTGTGAGATAGCAAACTAAATATCTATTTGAGTAATGCATAAGTAGATCAAGCATGCAATAGCCTACTGATAGAGAATAGCATCAAATGCATCTCCAACATCATGAAGACTCAATCATAAACCTTTTTCCATAGGAATGGCAATAGGTTTGTAGTCTTCAAGGCCAAAATGCTACAATAATGTGTCAATATATTTTTTTTGACACAAAGCTATTGTGCCATCAACTTGCATAACCTCAATGCCCAAATAATGATGCAAATGCCCCAAATCTAACATCTCAAATGAGGCATGAAAATCATCCTTAAAATTAGCAATATGCTTCTCATAAGGACTAGTGAGCAGCATGGCATCAACATAGACAACAATGATCACAAGCACATCATTTCCATGCTTAACATGTAAGGTGCTCTCCGTTGGACTATTCTCAAAGCCAAGTGCAATCAGGTGGGCATGTATCTTTTCATACCAAGCACGTGGTGCTTGCTTCAAACCATAGAATCCCTTTTTCAACCTGCACACTTTGTTTTCATGCCCTTTTTGCATAGAACCATTAGGCTGAAAAACATACACTTGTTCACGCAAGTTACCATTCAGAAATGCAGTTTTAATGTCCAACTGATGGACGTTCCTACCATGATGTGCTGCAAGTTCACATATGCTACGAACAGTAATCATTTTGGCACGTAGGAAAAATGGTCTCATCAAAATCAATGCCTCCTTCTTGAGCATAACCCTTCACAACAAGACTAGCCTTATACCTATCAACTATTCCATCACGCTTATGCTTCAACTTGTATACTCAGTGCCAATGGATTCTATTGCCACTTTCCCACAGACAGCGCCAGTGTTAAATGCGTGTTGCCGTCAGAGACGTGTTTAAGCTCTTTTCGGGTTCTTGGGAGTGGAAGGGGTCTGAATAAACAGAGGCCCTATACTTGATTTCCCAATTAATCACTCACACCACAGTGCCTTAATGTTTAAATCTCTGTTAATACGAATTAATCTCCAGACTCTGATTCGTTCTCTTACCGTATTACTATCTGTACTCAGACTATTGCTAGTTCTTCCACAACCTTACCGATTATACTTTGGTTGATACGTTCTCATCACAGAGCGTAGAATGCTATTCATTACCGTAATACAGACTCACAAGACTTACTTACTGGAACATCGTTAAACACCACTAAAGATAATCAAACAACAAGCGAAATAACACAGTACTACTCAGAATTCTCAAAAGAACAACACAACGGAAACTCCACAGAACGTATCACAGACAGTCTGGTGATCCTTCTGGTCGTCACCGAAGCGTCTTTTCATTGATTTATAAATGGATACAACTTTACGCAACGACCTTTCGGTTCGTGCAGAATATGAAAGGGAAAGATTTACAATTTCCAATCCGGCGGCTTACAACCCATACGTACCCATGCCTACACCAGGGGGTAAGCGCACAGAGGAAGGAATGGACACAATTGAGATCGAAGCTCCGGAATGGATGCAAAAACTAGAGAAGGTTGGTGCAACCCACGATGAGAGAGTTGCAGTACAGATACAGTCTATGTCCCGACTGGAAGAAGTCGTCATCAAATCGGATTACTTCAAAAACCTCTCCCATCATCGGTGGATTGGCACGTCCGATGATTTGTATGTCCCATTCTGCGTATTAATGGCAGATTATAATGTTGAGATCAAGCAGCGTAGAACAAAAGAACCAACCTAGGCCTAAGAGGAAAGTCACATAAAGTTCAAGTACCATTTTTTATAATATCATCATATTTTGACTGCATAGCAGCCATCCAATTTTTTGAATTTTGGGCTTCATCAAATGAAACAGAATCATTCTCATCACAAAGACTAGAGGTAGCCATAGCATATAAACTTGATGCAAACGAAACGTTATAAGAGTACAAACAAGTATGATATGATAAAAGTGCATCTAATTTGCTATCTCACAAAGTCTACACCAGCCATTTAGGCCTAGTTTTCGTTTGCTTTATATCAGTTCTCTCATCAATAAGTGCATCATGTAAACCTGCATAAAAAATGGTATGATTTGCATCATCATGTGAAACCTGTAAAGGCTCAGAAATTTACTAATTTGGACCAACTGTTGGGGGATTCTTGGACAAGAAGGGATTTGAGTGTTTTTAGGAGAAAAGGGAAAGGAAAGAAGAGAAAATACACACTGGAAGCCTCTATCGATTGATTATAATAAGACAATTACAATGGGGATGCACAATACATTGAAATGCTTCTGTGCAAAATCCCACAGAGTGCTCAAGTACAACATACCAAATACCCAAAGTCTTGTGAAGTCTTGTTGTTGTCGGACTCCTCAGCACCAAACCTCCACCTTCTCCAAGCCTACACTTGTGCACACCTTGCACCAAGCTTCCAATAAGAGGGAGGGTTGGACACCTTCTATTGGCAGGCGCACACTGCAATGAGACCTTGGGATCCTTGGGGGACTAGCTTAGCACTCTCTGGACACTTCCTTAGTCACTCTCCATGCACACCTTGCACTTCACTTCTCTGCGTCGCACACTGTGTGTCTCTTGCACTTCTCTCTCTTGCTTCACTTAGACTATGCTCACTCTTGTTTACTCTTAGGATGTCCAAGAATAGTCCTTGCCTTGAATTGAGTGTGTCGATTCACGTACGCTCCTAACTGCAAGAGTATATTGGTGCTCACTTTGATGTCCCAAGATTGTCTTTTTAAGTGGGCAGCCAAAGACTCCCTGTTTTGTCTTGTAGTGACTTTAGACTAAAACAAAA
The DNA here is from genome assembly GCA_020310875.1 of Ceratopteris richardii. Lineage (NCBI taxonomy): Eukaryota > Viridiplantae > Streptophyta > Polypodiopsida > Polypodiales > Pteridaceae > Ceratopteris > Ceratopteris richardii. The sequence goes on along the minus strand of CM035416.1, from coordinate 112,102,575 downwards.
ATTTTAATTGGGAGGGCCATACTTTCACTTCTGCGTATGCTGCCGCTTCACATACCTTCACATTTTCCTTTTAAGTCTTCACTTTTGCACATAAGAAAGGGTTCACCTGAACCTTCCAAGACACTTTAAAAACACTTTGCACCTTAGGGAAATTAGAGAAATACCTCTGCAACCCACTTTCTCCAATTTACCCTTTGTGGACAATTAATTGTGCACTACCTGTGCAATTTGACACCTGCACTTCAGCATTTTGACTTTGCACATGTTGACTTTGACCTTGACTTTGTTGAATTTGACCAATTTGACTTTGACCTTTTGACTTTGACTATAGTTGACTTTGACTACAGTTGACTTTGACCAATATGACTTGTATGGGCTCAACAGTTGCCCACCACCTAATGTGCTCTCTGTCCCGGAGAGCTACAGCCAAAACTCTGAGGAGATAGGACACCATGATGATGGAGTTGCAAAATCTTGAAGAGGACCCTGAGCAGTAACCAATTCCACTAAAAGCAGGATAGAACAAGCACTAGAGAAAAATCAAAAGTTGGATTATGTCATGGAAAAGCAAAGGAGGGCAATGGGAGGATAGAAAGGAGATGGAGGGGAGGGCTGATGGGCCGAGATGGATAGGGTCGAGAGGGTTAAGGATGTGGTTGGGCAGATTTGTAAAGGGAGGGATTGGGGGTATGATTATGGGGTCTGGAGAGGGTTAAAATGATCAAACAGTAGAGCTACAGAGGGTGCAAATGGGAAATTATGAAACATAAGGTAAGACAAGGTGAGAATAGACCATGTGGACAATGTGGTGAAATAAAAACATGTGATTAATGTGCTCAAAACATGTGGGTTTTGACCAAAAGGCAGAGAAAAGTGTGGATGTTGGAAAAATTAAGTCAAAAAATGAATCTAGAGGTGCCAAAATACATGAAAATGACTCTAGTTTTGTAAAAAACGGCCAATCAAGGCATAATGCAGAGCCAAAAGGTTTGAGCCATGAAAAATAAAAAATAAAAAAATATATATTTTTTATATATATTAAAAAATAAAAAAGAAAAATAAAAGAAAACGACTTTTTTTTTAATGCGAACGCATGTGTGGGGCAAAAGTAATAATAAATTAAAATAAAAATAAAATAAAATATAATAAATAAAAATAAAATAAAATAAAATTAAAAAAAGAAAAAAATATATAAAATAAATAAATAAAAACAAAGCAAAAAAGAAAGTTAACGGGGGGGAGGGGGGGGGGGGGGGGGGTGGTGGGGGGTGGAGGGGGGGGGGGGGGGGGGAGAGGGGGGTTGTGGGGGGGGGGGACGGGGGGGGGGGGGGGGGGGGGGGGGGGGGGAACGGGGGGGGGGGGGGGGAACAGGGGGGGGGGGGGGGGGGGACATGGGGGGGGGAACAGGGGGGGGGGGGGGGGGGGACAGGGGGGGGGGGAGGGAGGGCGGGGGAAGAGTTTTTTTTTGTTTAAATAATTTTTTGGGGAAAACAAAACGCCTAGTAGTTTTTTTTTGAGAAAAAATATCCAAAAAAACTGGAAAAAAATACATTAAAAATCCAAAAAAAAATGCAAGAAAAATCAAAAAAGTCTTCAAAAAATTCTCAAGAATTTTCCTACAGGCGTGCTAGTTTTTTGCACTCAAACCCACAGAGAGCTTCCTTTATTCCTCAATTTTGGCAAGAAAATGACACATGAAAAGGGAAAAAAATGCTAGAAAAATTCTAAAAAATGCTTGAAAAATTCTGAAAAAATTCCTAAAAATTCCAAAAATTATACCTTTGCAAAGTTTATGAAATGACTGCTAAATTTGCTAAAAACTCAAGAAACAAGCATGAAATGGATAAAGAAAACTACTAAAACTTAAGCAAAAAATGAAATGAGAGGGCTATGTACAACCTGGACAAATTTTGCCGGTCCATCATTGTCTTGATCCTTCAATTCTTTGCATCATCTTCTTCGGCAACAATAATTCTATAGAGGTTGTTGCTCTCTCTCCAAAGCGCTAAATTGAGTGCAAGATGGCTCATTGGAAAGGTATTAGTGTCTAGATTATGCATATAAATGTTCATAGCATTTGGTTCATTAGATTGGGAGAAATCTGAGTTTTTCGGTCTTGGGGTCAATCTATTTCTGAGTTTTTCGTATTCTTGAAAAATTGGAAGTACCACCGGTGAATGTCTCATTCATTCCTATAGCATATTTTGCTTATTCCTTATAATTTTGTGCATTATATACACTCAACCCTATGTGTATCATGCCCATAAAAGGATTTTTTCTAATTGTAATCATGTTGGTCTTCAGTTGGCTTGATGATAGGCCTTTAGCCATGATCTTTATATGTTGACCCCGAGAAACTCCTCCATAATCTCCAATTGTATTGCACTTCATTTGTTTTATCTTCTTATTGGGCACACTGATGATCTGATAGGGGTATCCTGAATCCTTCATATTATCTCCTCCATACTGCAGCTTTTGTATCTTTGTTCCAGCTACATTATGATTTAATTTGCAAAATTTCATTTTCACTATTCCATCTTCTTCATCAAATCAAACCCTCTATTTCCAAAGACTTGCAGGTATTTCTTCCATATTTGTAAAGCCCTGCACTCGCTATCATAAAAATTGACACAGCATATGATATCCATACTTGGATCCATAAAACAATGGCCATTGACATATGCTTTGAAGTATCTTCAGCATTGTTGCACTTAAGGGCTCCTCTTTTCTCCTCTCTTCTATGGCCTTTAACTGAGACTGTCTCACTTGAGTCAATAACCTGAATGATATCCTTTGATTCTTCAAATGCTTCCTCTCTACTTGAGTTTGGAAAAATTCCATAACAGTAAGATGGGTCCTCTGCATGGAGCCAAGCCAACATGTTTTCATCTTCATATAAATTTGCTCCTTCAAATAGATCTGCTTCTACGTTGTCCAACAAATCTTCTTCCATACAAATACCAATTGTCTGCATCATGCTAGTATTTCTCTGATTTTTTGGTCCTTCTTCTAAAATTATCTGCTTCAACTCTTATCCCTCTTGCTTTACCCACATTGTGTCCTTGCCCTAGTCATGCAGCACATTGGCATGCCTTAACCACAGTCTCCCAATTAACAAGGGGAAACTTCCTTCTACCTATGGCAGCCTTAAAACAACAAAGTCCAAGTTAAAGATGGTACCTTGTATCTTGACTCGAACTCCAGGGACCACTCCCATAGGCCTTACTATGCTTTGATATGCCATTGTTATAGTGAAGTTGGAAGTAATTGAAGGGTATAGTACAATCTTTTTCATGGTATATTCAGGCATCAAGTTAATGCCTGAACCATCATCCACAATAACTCCTTGAAACTCATGACCTTTAATAGAGAGTGTTAGCCGAGGGCTCTTGTAATCTGTGAGGGATGCTTCCCCTACATTTTTATCTTTATGCATAACAGTAGATTTTGCCACTAAACTTGTTGTGGACATTTCATCAATTATCTACAAGAGTTCTGACCTGAACTTCCCATCCATCTTTATTAAATCAAAAATACTAACCTCCTTTTTCATGGACTTGAGTAGTCTGGAAGCTTCTGATTCCTTAAGAGCTTGGGATCCATTTGACTTATCAAACTCCTCATGAGCCCTGTTGAATGCATGTCCAATGGCATCACTCGTACCTATGAAATTTTCTTTTTGCCTTGTATCTACACATGTGGTGGCTTTGTCTTCAGATGCAACTTTGTCTTTGTTCAATCCATTAATCATTGGTTCTTGACCTTGTCCACTTGAGCCTTCCCCTTGCTTCTTGTCTGCACTGTAAAAGATTCAATTTCTTCTAGCTGCACCACCCTGGTAGATGGAGATGGCACATGGACTTGATCTACCCTTTCTTCTTTACACACAGAAATCATTTGAATGTGGGGCCCAAATGAAGATGCCTGGTTCTTAGGACAACAATTTGTATAGTGGTCTCTCGCCTCTAGGCAGTTTTTGCAAGGAGGGGCATTTTCTGGTAGAGTGCACCTACTTTGATAGTGTCCACATTCTCCACATCTGAAACAAATGATTGGCCTTCTAGGCCCATTTCCAAAATTATCCCTCTGTCTAGGGTTGTAATTGTTACCTTGGTTCGGTGTAGCAGCCATCACATTTGCTGGTGGTAGAGGTCCTCCTTGTGTCCAATATGTTGTTGCAGGTATTCTCCTTGATTGGCATTCCTAGGCCTCATGACCAGCTTTCCTGCATAATTGGCAAGTCACACTTAACAGAGGACATTCACTTACTATATGCCCTTGCTTGCTGCACATGGAATACCAAAGTCCACTTGTGATGCCACCCCCTTTGAGTTCCTGCAGCTCCTGTCGCAGTTGGGCCAATTCCTCTGCTTGGGCCTCCTCCTCCTTTTGGAGCTTTAATGCTTCAATCTCCCTTCGCAACTGAGTAACAGCATTGTCCTCCTCTTTGTGGGGCTTATTCCTTTTTAAGCCCTCCAGCTCCTTCCTTAGCTAGATTACTGAATCCTCCATTTCTGTGGAATATTGTAGTTGAGAAGAAGTTGCTCCATATTGTTGTCTTATCTGCTCTAGTCATGTAGCTGTGTTGATGAACTCCTCTATGGAGGCCATAGGCAACACTAATTCCTTGATTTTGCATTGGGTGGCCACTGGAAGTGGCTTAGCTAACCATTTCTTAACAAAAAAATCATGTGGTGGATCTGGCAGTTTAGCCATTAGTGCCTTGGCCCTAGTCACAAATTCTGGGAACTTTTCACATGGACCCAATCTCAAATTCTGAAATTGATTTTTGAATGCATCTTTCATTAGGTCCCAAGTTGTAAAATGGTTCTCAGCAAACTGGCTGAACCATTATCTGCTAATCCTTCTAATGTGGTAGGGAAGAGTATCAAAAAGGCATCCTCCCTACCCATTAAGCCTCTAGTTTTGCATAGTGCCAAAAACCTTCTAATATGGTCGCCAGGATCTTCTTGAGCTAGGCCTTTGAAAGAAGGAAATTTTATATTTAATCTTGAAAGTAAGGTTTCCAAGTCTACCTGACTAGCCATCCTCCTTACTGATGAAGTTGATGAAAGTGGACTAGATGATCTTCTAACCACCTTCCTTCTTGTTTGCTTGCAGGTGACCCTCAATGTTTGGGACCGGCTTGCGGTCATGGGCTGTTCATAGTCCTCTTAGTATGACATAATTGATAAGAATATGTACCTCTTAGTCCACTGCAGTAGTATTGTCGACACTTGAATATTGCTTCTCCAACTGCAATATCTCTTCTCCTATGCTCAAATCTCCTTGGAAGTCCCACCGGGCGTGCCAAATTTTGTTGGGAGATTCTTGAACAAGAAGGGATTTGAGTGTTTGTAGGAGAAAAGGGAAAGGAAAGAAGAGAAAATACACACTGGAAGCCTCTGCCGATTGATTATAATAAGACAATTACAATGGGGATGCAAAAATACCCAAAGTCTTGTGAAGTCTTGTTGCTGCCGGACTCCTCTGCACCAAACCTCCACCTTCTCCAAGCTTGCACTTGTGCACACCTTGCACCAAGCTTCCAATAAGAGGGAGGGCTGGACACCTTCTGTCGGCAGGCGCACACTGCAATGAGACCTTGGGATCCTTGGGGGACTAGCTTAGCACTCTCTAGACACTTCCTTAGTCACTCTCCATGCACACCTTGCACTTCACTTCTCTATGTCGCACACTGTGTGTCTCTTGCACTTCTCTCTCTTGCTTCACTTAGACTATGCTCACTCTTGTTTACTCTTAGGATGTCCAAGAATAGTCCTTGCCTTGAATTGAGTGTGTCGATTCACGTACGCTCCTAACTGCAAGAGTATCTTGGTGCTCACTTTGATGTCCCAAGATTGTCTTTTTAAGTGGGCAGCCAACGACTCCCTGTTTTGTCCTATAGTGACTTTAGACTAAAACAAAAATTTTAATTGGGGGGGCCATAGTTTCACTTCTGCGTACACTACCGCTTCACATACCTTCACATTTTCCTTTTAAGTCTTCACTTTTGCACATAAGAAAGGGTTCACCTGAATCTTCCAAAACACTTTAAAAACACTTTTCACCTTAGGGAAATTAGAGAAATACCTCTACAACCTGCAACCCACTTTCTCCAATTTACCCTTTGTGGACAATCAATTGTGCACTACCTGTGCACTTTGACACCTGCACTTCAGCATTTTGACTTTGCACATGTTGACTTTGACCTTGACTTTGTTGACTTTGACTAGTTTGACTTTGAACTTTTGACTTTGACTGTGGTTGACTTTGACTACAGTTGACTTTGACCAATATGACTTGTATGGGCTCAACACCAGCACTAGACTTTCCACCTGTAAAAAGAGGCAAAAAAGGATCATACACATCTTTGGAGCTCACGGATGTCTCCTTGGTACATGAAAGTAGTGGCAAAATAGCATCTTCCACAAGAACAATATCATGGCTAGTCATAATGCATTTAGTCGATGGATGATAGAGACAATAGCCTTTGCTTTCGCAATTGTACCCAACAAAAGTACATTTCATTGCTTTATCATCCAATTTTTTGCATTTTATTCATGCACTACTACATATGCCAGACAACCAAAGACACACAAGTGAGCAATAGATGACTTGCAACCATGCCAAGCCTCATATGGAGTGATAGACTACAATGTTTTAGTGGGATACCTATTAAGTACATATGCGGCATACATAACAACCTCAAGTCAAAAACTATGTGGTAAAGCTTGACTCTTGACCATACATCTCGCCATCTCCATGAGTAACATGTTTTTCCTTTCAGTAACTCCATTCTATTGAAGTGTATACCGCACTCTACACTGATGTTTTATCCCATGTTCATCGAGAAATGCATTAAAGTTAGAAGACATATATTCCTTCCTCAATCAGAACCAAGGGTGCCCATTTTACATGTTGATAGATTTTCAGGCAAAAGTAGAAACTATTTGAAGCACATAAATAGTTTGGAATTCTCTTTAATTGGATACACTCATGCATGCCTAGAATAATCATCAATGAAAGTCACAAAGTAAAGGTAGTTCCCAAAAGAAGGTATCTGCATAGGACCACAAACATCACTATGAACAACCTACAATTCAAGTGAAGTGAAGAAACTGCGCTCTGAGGTAATATGTTAGGTTGCCCCACTATCAAAGTACCAAACAATTGAGTCTACTATACACATACACTATTCATGAGAAGATGGGTCATAACTATAAACAATAGAATGCCCATTCTTCAATATTCTACACAAGATTAGCAGACTCTATTTTGGGTGTAGAGGCCTCTGCAACAACCATTCTAGCCTCTGTCTTCTTTGCCTCTTTTGTAGCCAATTTTTGACAACTCTTTATGAAATGATAATTTCTTTTACAGTATTTGCAAAACAGTTTCTGCTTTTCTATTTTCTTCTCATCTCTGTCATCTTTTCTGATTGTGTAGAATTAGAAAATTTTTGCTTACTAGTAGAAGAGCTCCATTTACCTTTGTCCTTCTATTTAGCTAGGAAAGCTTGGTTTGCAACACACATAATGGACCTATTCTTCTTAGATTGATCTTATTGCAATAGAATAGAGACTAACTCCTCAAATGTTAAAGCATTTGGATTTTTCCTTTCATCATCAATGGAAGTGTGAAAGCAAAACTCTGATATGAATCTCCAAGACCATTCAAAACATTCTGCACAAGTGAACTTTCAAGCAAGACTTCATCAGCACAAATCAACTGCTCCTTCAAATCTTTGATCTTTCTCAAAAAAATCTCCATGGAATCTCCTTCATTCATGTTCTCACCCTCCAACTGTTTTTAGAGGTAAGCAACATGAGCCTCATTCTTTGCCTATTATGAAGTGGTAAGTGTATCCCAAGCATCCTTTGCTCTTTTGCAAGAGTGAATGTGAGGAATAATGGCATGTTTGACAGATAAGGCTATCAATGCATGTGCTTGAGCATCTCTTCCATCCCAACAAAGTTGCTCTACTATAGATGCAACAGGAATCGTAGCACGAATAGCAACTTGAAGAATATCACCATCTTTAATGCCATTTGCATCAGCTTTAGTAAGTGTATATGTAGGTGTAATAGGACATTTTCAACACCCTACACAATATTCCACAGTCCTTTTGTAACCAATATATTATGCATCATATAAGCCCATAATGGGTAACTGGTACCATCCAACTTATCCTAAATAGCCAACACACGAAATACATCACTGCTTTCAGCCATGGCCACTGACTAAAATACCTTGATGCAAAGAAATTATTGTATCTCAATACATTGAATAAGAACTACCCTATCAAGTTTTTCTAAACCCATAGTGGACTTTGAGGCGCTTATACTAGTGAACCAAAACGTGTATATATCTTTGGCACAAAAAAGATGAATTTCTTGCACAAGCACTATGATAGTGCATTTGGAGGCCAAAACAATCTTAGATCATGATTTTGACACTACAGAGCGAAGTAGTTTTGAACTCCTAATCACCTTGAGTATGCTCACCAATTTTCTTGCAATTTTGAGATTGTAATCAGAGGGGTGTCGATGAAACCCTAAATGAAGTGGTGACCTACTCTGATACCAATTGTTGGAGTTTGAGGTCTACAGAAGCATGCAAATAGCACAAGGAAGAAGAAGAAGAAGCTTAGAGCACAACACACAATACTGAATGTATTACCAAGAGAATGTACACAGATAAGTGACCTCTGAGGGTTATAGATGTATATACAAGTTGGGGAAAAAAACCTCCTAAAGAGGGAAAAAAGTGCCTCGACTATCCTAGTGTGTTTGCACACATCACTAGCTAAATATATCAACATTGAAGATGTGGAAAGTCTTTCTAAGCATTTGTCTGCAAATTAATCTTTGTTTTATGCCTTGATGTTTTATGTAACTTGCATTACTTCCCAAATCTTGAACCATTTTGGTGTGCCTTAGGAATGTTCTTCCAAAGAGAAATTTGTGATTGATTGCCTTTCCGAATTCACAAATGGAAATGGTGTTTGTTATAGAGTAAAGAATCACGAAAGAGGAGCCCCCAAAAATTTTCAAATTATGGGCACAATTTTTCTTCTTTGAATTCTTGTGAAAATCCCTTTAACCTATGTAAATGCACTATAGGAGTCCTCTAGATGCACTCGCCCCAATCATTGTATCATAATCCTTTTAAAATATTAGGAAATTAGAGTTAGTCAATAAAAGTGTTGGTCTCTTGTGTGAAAGGGCCATTTTTAGGGCACATGTATACAAGTCACTTTGTGACTCTTGTAAAGAACGTTTTGCCATTGTGAGAATTGAAGAAGAATTTCGAATTCGCCTCTTTCTTGCTGATTTCCTTCTTCTCCAAGAGCTTTTGTGTGTGTCTAATGCTCAAAATGTGTGTGTAGGATTGTTGTATATCCCTTTGCGTCGCTTTTGAACTGTTGTAGTGTGTGTGTGAGCCATAACAAGTTGTGGAGTAGGTATTGGTGTTTCCCGCCATTCACTATTTTTTCTCATACCACCATTAGATGCATCTCATCAAGAGCTTCAAAAGGAACCCACTATTGGCCATATTCGGAGTTCAAAGCTTAGAGAAAAATTTGAATTTGTGCTTACTACTGTAAATGGTATCGTGACATGGATTTTCAGAGAGTTGGTGAGTTGGAGAGGTAGTTGAGGCAAGGCACATGCATTGTAGCTTGGATACTTCACTTACCATCATGTGTGCACATGTCTTCATACACTTGGTATGTCGTATTCCACGGATTGATAATTAAACGTGTATTAATCCACCACTATATGCACTTGTGGTGCGATGGAGGTACACTCTCATAGACACAAGTCCCTAAGACTTCAAGACTTAGGTACACACATTTTTGGCGTCATTGCCGAGGAAAGCCCAAAGGTGCGTTCGTGATGGTTATGGCTGTGGAGTGAATGAATCATACTTGTAGAGGTGAATTCAGTTAGTGGCAAGTCATTAAGTATTTCAGCACTTGTTACTTCACACTTTAGGAGTGTGTGTAATGAGTTTTTAGGTTTAGGGTTAGGAAAGAGGAAGTTAGGGAAGAGTTAGGGTTAGGTAAGAGAGAGGAGTAGTGATAAGAGGAACAGGAAACCTCAAGAAAATCCCAAACTTTTATCTAGTTTAGTCCAGTTCAGGCACTTGGTTAACCAAGGCGATAAAACCCAAAAAAATTCATTTTTCTAGTCACTTGTTTGAACAAGCATCGTGGAGAGCACTGATAGGTATTGTGGAAGAAATATCATGGCAAGCGGGCATGTAACAAATGATTTGAGCTAAAGCTTAGGCAAAGCATTCCTTAAGGTGAGTACTGTAACCCTAGAACCTCAGAAAGTGTAAAAAAAACTCACAAACATGATTAAATTCACATACGGTATCGCAGGGGGAGACATGAGGTTTGGAGTGAATTTCTTTTTAGCATAGTGGTCTAAGAGTGAAGGGTAGAGAGAAACACACCCCTTGCACTAAAAATTTCTAAGATTTAATCACTTTTGGCTGTAGTATCACAATCGGTTGAGTTTTGGTATCATGATACCAAAATTCCCTAGTATCGCGATACTCGCTCGGTATCGTATCATGCATACCAACTTGAGCTATCATGATACCATCAACGTATCGTGTATCACCAAGTGTCGATATCGCGATCGTAGTCCTTCGGTGGTATCATATCGCGGTCCACTAGGTATCGTATCGCAAGCACACCCAGTATCGTATCATGGTGATCTTAAGTATCGTATTGCCATCATTTCGATGGTATCATATCGTGCCGATCAAGGTATCATACCGTTGATCGAGCGGTATCGTATCATTTATAGACTGGTATCATATCGTCTGTTAACTTGGTATCGTATCGTCTGTTAACTTTGTATCATATCATCTAGAGAATTCATTGGTATCGTATCATCCCTAACTATGGGTATCGTATCACGAGCCAACCAAGTATCGTATGTTAGCTATTGTGGTATCATATCTTGAGGTTGGTATCGTATCATGTGTAGCAAAGGTATCATATCGAGTGCAAACTCAGTATCGTATCGTGCCACTCAGTGGTATCATATCACAATAGGCCCTTGGTATCATATCGTGCCAAGTGTGATATTGTATCCCAAGAGTGGTATCGTCCAGAATAACCCAAAGAGACTAAAAGGAAAACTTTGAGTGATTGAAGATATAATTAAAGGAAAGAGGAGAAAAGTTATAGACCTAAAGGGTGAATGAATTTAAGATCAGGACGGATGCTAAGTAGCCGGAGAAGCATCATCTCATTGGTAGGAAGTGAAGCCCAAGCAAGCCATCACTCTATCTACTCAAACACATCCAATGACTCAGAGGAGGAACTACACATGGCCTCAGAGGACATGCATGGTTCAGCTCCAAGAGAGAACTTTTTGTCAACCACAGAGGGGGAATACCGAACCTCTCTACAGTATGTGTCCACTAATCGACAAGGAATCCCTATTTACCTTGATGGCATAAATCAGTCGGTAGAGAGAATGGTAAACTCAATCGATTTAGCAATAGTTCCAAGACTCGTAGTCAAGAACAAAGGAGGAGTTTACATGGATAGATTAGGTCAAATCTACATAGTGACTAAAAATCCAGACCAAATCAACGAGAGAGGGGAACTAGAAGGACAAGGAACTTCTAGAAGATCTAATCCTGAAGACCTTGTGGCTACCCCAAGAGGCAAGTTTCAAGTCTTGAGAGGGGATTTGATACCTCAAGATGATTACCTATTGGCCGTATACCTGATCCACAGGTGAGACCTGCTTTTACAAAGTGATTCACCCACACAAGGAGTAGAAGTAAGCCCAGTGACTATCTATGAGTTGAAGGATCCAAAAGATGATTCTAGAATCACATACCTAGAACAAAACCAAAGAAGGTATTGGCCACTAGATGGAGTCGATAGGCCTCAATTGAAATACATGGGGTTTCATGTATTCCCTCCTTGAGAGCAGGCAAGTACTTCGCACAACCCTTTTGGAACGCACTAAGGAACAGAGAATACAATGTCAGGACAAACGAGTCAATGACGTATCCCCAACCAAACACATGTGCAATTCATAATGCCCGGAACACATTCACACAACCAAACCAACCCAGGGATAGGTAACATGAATCGACCACCCATTAGACCAAGGCCACAACCGGGTGTGCAACCATGAATGCATCCAATTAGACCAACAATTCCTGTAATGCCTAGACCCCTAGAACTCGTCAAAAGGTTGAGAACAATTCAAGTTACTAAATGCATGAGAAATCACTATGATGGCACGGGAGATCCATATGACCATATAGCAGAATTCAAGCAAGTATTACGAGCAGAACAAATGGATGACTTCTTTGTGCAGTATCAGTCCTTTGGACTAACTCTCATGGGAACAGCCTTGGTTCCAACCATTGGATCCAAATCATTTTGGAAACATTGAACAATTTTTCCAAGATTTTATTGGGTAATTTACAAAGTGAGGGATTAAACACAACTCGTCATCCTCTATTCATAGTTTCAAACAAAACCCGAATGAAACCATAAAAATAGCTGCCCGGAGATTTAACCAATACATCGATAGATGCCCAGTAACAAAAAGACCCTCCCATCAAAAAATGATATCGCTATTCTTAGATGGGTTGACCAATGGAACGTTGAGAACCTTAGTTTATGTAAAATGGCTCCAGACATTGAGTGAGTGCCTCCAAGAATGCATTGATCTAGAAGACAACCTAGCTGATGACCTCAAAATTACACCAAGCTCCACTAAATCAGAGGACACTAGGAGTACAGTGATGACTAGTTAGTAATGTGGAGGAATTAGCAAAATTGGTAGTTAAGAAGTTAGGAGTTCATGGACAAAAAAATTACCAGAACCCACCAATGAGAATGCCAATGCTAAGGAGATGCAGCCTGTGTGGTGGATGTCAGGGGAGCACTAGATTGTGCTCTCTGACTACACAAGACAAGATTTCGGAAACACAGTTCTGATTACAAGAATACCCACGAAGGGAAAATGCTACAAGAATATACGATCGATACAAGATGTCCCACAACCCGGGACCAATAGGTATGGAAAACTCGACTAGAGATGATACAGGAGATCCCACAACCCGGGATCGTAGGTAGGAAACAAGATATCTCGATTACAAGAAATCCCCTCAGGGATATGAACTGGATACAAGAAATAACTAGAAAGGATCTCGTACTACGAGATTACAATAGGACAAGAAAGGATGTCCACAATACAAGACTAGACAAGACTAGAGCTAGAAACAAGACTAGAACTTGAACTGGAACTTGAATGTACTTACTTGGAGGTCACGACTCCTTGAGCTCCCAAGACTGGCATTGGCAAGACTGATTATGAATGTGGCCAACCCCTCCTTATATAGGTTTTCAAGGGCGGTTCCCAAGGCGGTTGCGAACTGATGATGTCATCATGATGTCATCGATTTGTAACAAGACCTCTCAATGTCAGAATTCAGCGAATAGACAGTCGATCTTGGGGTTTTGGCACATTCCGGACGCAATGGAAGCATTGGTTTCTCCTAATTTTGAACCAATCATGAGATACAGGGTTCACATGGAATCTTAGGTTCAGGATGGTTTCCTTCGTCCATGACATCACCTCCCCCTCAAGCGACGAGTTCCACGAGGAGCGGTCATGTTATCTGGTCTCGGCTTCGTTGGATTTTTCTTATGGAATTCTCGAACCTTGATTGGTGCTCTCTGAAGGTTTTCTGCAGGTTCCCAAGTACGATCACTGATGTCATACCCTTTCCAATGAATAAGGTATTCCAATCTTCCCCGGGATATTCTGGAATCTAGGACATGCTCGACTTCAAATTCTTCATGATCATCAATCTCGATAGGTGGTGAAGGACTAGGTCTCTCCCCCCTCAATGGTGAAATCTGATATGGTTCCAACATGGATACATGGAAAACTGGATGTATTCTCATGGTACTCGGTAACTGGAGTTTGAAGGTGACTGGATTAATCTTGGCCAAGATGTTAAATGGTCCAAACTTTTGATGATCTAACTTTGCACAAGGCCTTGAAGTTTGTAAATTGTTTCGGAGTAACCATACTTTATCCCCAATTTGATACGATGGATTCTGGACACGATGTTGATCTGCATAGTACTTATATTGTTGTTGAGCTTTATGGATCTCTTCCTTCAGTTCTTTGTGAATGTCCATCAGGTACTGGGCCTTGTCTCTGGCAGCTGGGTTCTTGACATGATTTGAGAGTTGTATATCCATCCTTGGATGTTGTCCATAGTTTGCAAAGAAGGGAGTTTGCTTAGTAGATGCATGAACACTATTGTTATAGGCAAACTCTGCAAAGGGTAACAACTCAAACCAATCATTTTGGTGATAGTTGCTAGTGCAACGGAGATATTGCTCCAGGACTTGATTCACTCGTTCTGTTTGTCCATCAGTCTGTGGATGATTTGCTGTAGATAGTTTAACTTGAACACCAAGGAGCTTGCAAAGACTGTTCCAAAAGCTGGATATGAACTGTGGACCTCGATCACTGACAATGTCATCAGGCAATCCATGAAGCCTAAATATGTACCTAAGAAAAAGTTTGGCAGTGGCTGCACCTGTGATTGCCTTGGTAGTTGGAATGAAGTGTGCCATCTTTGTAAATCTATCCACAATAACAAGAATGGCATCATACTTATCTGACTTTGGTAGATCTGTGATGAAATCCATCGACAATGAAGCCCATGGCCTTTCTGGAATAGGTAGAGGTTGCAAGAGGCCATGAGGTTTATGTCGGGGTACCTTAGATCTATTGCAAGTATCACAGGTTCGAATGTATTCTTTGACTTCCTTCCACATCTGAGGCCACCAAAAGTCCCTTGATATGAGTTCTATTGTTTTATTTACTCCAAAATGTCCTGCTGCAAGGTTGTCATGGCGTTGTTGAAGTACTTGGATCCTGGGCTTTCCTGGAGGGACATACAATAGGTTCTTATAGAGTAGTAAACCATCCTTTTCCTGAAATTCGTTTACTTCTTGGAATTTTCCTTCTTGAGCTTTCTGCTTAACGTTACAAAACAATTCATCCTGTGGTAGATTCTCACGGATCAACTGATTCAAGGCTGAATCTTCATGATGGCTTGAAGAGATAGCTGCTAACTGGAGATGCTCGGGCTTGAGTAATACACTCTCTTGTTGATCAAAGGCCTCTTCACCCTTCTTTGGTGCAAGGTAAGATCTTCTGGATAGGGCATCTGACTGACATTGATGACGTCCTGGACGGTATGTGATGACAAAGTCGAATCTGGATAAAAAGTTACTCCATCGAGATTGCCTTCTATTGAGGATCCGGGTGGTCATAAAATACTCTAGGTTCTTGTGATCTGAATATACAATGACTTTATGAGCTGCTCCTTCTAGATGGTGACGCCAGGTATCAAACGCGTCTACTATGGCAAGGAGTTCTTTATCATGAATTTCATAATTAATTTCTGGAGGGGAAAACTTCCTTGAATGATATGCAACTGGATGTAGTTGTCCATCATCTCCATATTGGGAAAGAATGGCCCCTAGAGCAAAGTCCGATGCATCTGTCTCAAGGAAGAAGGGCTTACTAGAATCAGGATGAACTAGGATTGGAGCAGTAGTGAATGCTGATTTCAAGGTCTGAAAGGCCTTCTCTGCTTCTTCGGTCCATGAGAATTTGGAGTTCCCTGTAAGCTTGGTAAGAGGTGTCACTATCTTGGAGTAATCTCTGATGAATATCCTATAGAAATTGGCAAACCCCAAAAAACATTGTACATCTCGAACACATGAAGGTGGTTGCCAATCAAGGATTGTCTCAATCTTCTTAGGGTCCATAAAAATTCCTTTATCTGATACTATGTACCCTAAAAATTCCACTTCTGTCTTATGAAAAGAACACTTCTCCAATTTCGCATACAATCCTTTTTCTCTTAGTTTCTCTAGGACTATCTTTACATGATCTTCATGATCCTCTAGATTTTTTGAAAATATCAAGATATCATCAAGGTATATTACAACAAAATCATCTAAATATTCTCGAAAAATATCATTCATCATATGTTGGAAGACAGCTGGAGCATTTGTAAGACCGAAGGGCATAACTACATATTCAAAATGCCCATACCTTGTTCGAAATGCTGTCTTCCATTCGTCTCCTTCTCTGATCCTGACAAGGTTGTAAGCTCCTCAAAGATCAATTTTCGTGAAGAATTTTGCTTTTCCAAGGCGTTCCAAGAGCTCTGATATGAGTGGTAGAGGGTATCTGTTTTTTATAGTGACTTTGTTCAATCCACGATAATCTACACACATCCGGAGAGTCCCATCCTTCTTCTTTACAAATAGAATAGGAGCTCCTGCTGGAGACTTCGAGTGTTTGATAAACCCCTTTGCTAGATTCTCATCAATGTTCTTGCGTAGTTCTGTAAGTTCCTCTGGAGATAGTCTGTAGATTGGTCCAAAGGGTGGTTGTGTTCCCTCTTGAAGATCTATGGGACAATCATAAGGTCTATGCTCTGGAAGGATATCTGCATTCTTCTTTTCAAAAACATCTTCAAAGCCGTTGTACTGATTGGGTAGCTGTACTGGATCATCTTTCTTGGATTCTTGAGCTGGTATGGCATAGATCATATATGTAGGTTCCTTCCTTACTGCATGTATGAAAGCTTTAGCTCCAACATATGTTGGGTTCTTCTGGATATCTCGACGGGTGATTTTATTCTTTTCCCAATTAATTTCTGGATTATGTTTCTTTAACCACGGCATTCCGATGATAACCATATTTGCTGGACTCGATATTACATTGAAACATATGTGTGAATCATGGTCACCAAGGTGTACTCTTAGTGGTATGGTTTCCATGGTTATATTCCCCGATGCTAGAGGCCGTCCATCTACTACTTCGGCTACTACTGGTCTGTTCTTTCGAAGTACTGGAATTCCATGTTTCTTAACGAGTCCTTCATCAATGAAACATGAGGACGCTCCTGAATCTACTAGAGCTATGAGGGAAAGGGTCTTCTTAGACAGGATTAACTTGACAGGGGCAAGACATGTTTCTACGGGTGTGGATGGAATTATGAGACCCTTTCGTATATCATGGTCCGGCTGTATGGTCTCTTTTACAACTGGACTTCCTCGTTTCCCTGCTCTACAAGGGTGGCTGCGACTTTGGAGTTTGTTCTCTTGTTGGGACAATTAACTGCAATGTGGCCAGGGTTTCCACAATATAGACATAATTTGTTATCCCTCCTTCTTTGTTTCTCTTGTGGTGTTAGAGGCTGGAACCTAGTTACATCTATCTGCATAGGTTCGGGCATAGTGTCATCTCTAGGAGTAGGCTGGAAAGGTTTCCATTGGCGAGGTCTTCCTTCTACTTGTTTTTCTTGTTTCCTTTCAAAAAGACGGTTATCACATTGAATGGCTTGGTTGATGTATTCATTCAATGTCTTCACCTCTGGCATCGTGAGTAGAAGGTCCTTCACGTCATCCCTTAAGCCCCATCTAAATTGGCTAATGAAATAATCTTCATGCCAAGTGAGGTCACATATCAACTGCCTAAATTCTGATGCATAGGTAGAGGCAGGGCGGTTACCTTGACGTAGCTTTCGAAGTTTTGTTTCTGCCACTCGACTCGTGTCTGCATCTCCAAATGTGGCGACAAGCTCTCCAAGAAATGCCTCATAATTATGAAGTACGGCCATATCCTTCTCCAAGATTGGGGCGAACCATGATAAAGCTTGACCATAGAGCAAGGTTCCAATAAAACCGACCTTGGATGCATCATCAGGGTATCTATCAGGCTGCATGCGAATGTACAATTTGACTTGTTGCAAGAATCCTCGAAACTTTGTACGATCACCATTGAACTTTTCTGGCATGCAAATCTTGGGTTCCTTCACAAATGATGTACTGGGCCGTTGGTTCACTTGAATACTCCCTTGATTCGCTTGAAGACTCCCGATTCGTTCTTGTAATTCTTGAAGGAGTGTACCTACATGCACTGGATGTCCCATCTCGACTTGTGTCTGTCGACGACTTAGGTCTTCGACTTGTTGTTGGAGACTCTGAAGTGATGCTACGATCTGTTCATAAGCGTTCTCCATGATGTCTGGTCTTGGATAGAAGATAGTCTTGCCAAAATGTCAGGGGAGCACTAGATTGTGCTCTCTGACTACACAAGACAAGATTTCGGAAACACAGTTCTGATTACAAGAATACCCACGAAGGGAAAATGCTACAAGAATATACGATCGATACAAGATGTCCCACAACCCGGGACCAATAGGTATGGAAAACTCGACTAGAGATGATACAGGAGATCCCACAACCCGGGATCGTAGGTAGGAAACAAGATATCTCGATTACAAGAAATCCCCTCAGGGATATGAACTGGATACAAGAAATAACTAGAAAGGATCTCGTACTACGAGATTACAATAGGACAAGAAAGGATGTCCACAATACAAGACTAGACAAGACTAGAGCTAGAAACAAGACTAGAACTTGAACTGGAACTTGAATGTACTTACTTGGAGGTCACGACTCCTTGAGCTCCCAAGACTGGCATTGGCAAGACTGATTATGAATGTGGCCAACCCCTCCTTATATAGGTTTTCAAGGGCGGTTCCCAAGGCGGTTGCGAACTGATGATGTCATCATGATGTCATCGATTTGTAACAAGACCTCTCAATGTCAGAATTCAGCGAATAGACAGTCGATCTTGGGGTTTTGGCACATTCCGGACGCAATGGAAGCATTGGTTTCTCCTAATTTTGAACCAATCATGAGATACAGGGTTCACATGGAATCTTAGGTTCAGGATGGTTTCCTTCGTCCATGACAGTGGAGATCATCCATCTCATATGTGTATGAGAGGAGGTTTAGGCATACAACAACCTTACCTATATAATAGGCAGCCACCCCAAGGGCCCAATCTGTATTGTCATATTGAGCAGAAATATATCAACCATGGTACCGAAAATTGCCCATTTAATAGGCAACCAAGGCCAGTGAATCAACCCTAGTATAGACCTTATGGATACCCTCCCAGAGAGCAAGGAAGAGAGATACCAGGATACAACCCTTATCTGGGCCCACAAGGAGCACCCTAAACTTATGAGCAAGGGGATATGGACAACCACAGCTAGTGTTAGCACAACAACCACCCCATCCTCAGAATATAGTGCCACTCAAATACACTCAACCAGAGGAGAACATGGAAAGAGCTATAGTACCAGCTGCATCTTTAGCTAGCACAAACACAACAAATCAGGGATATGAGGAGACCTAAGGAGAATACTACCCCTATGACACCAGTCTAGTGGAGTATGAACAAACCTATGATCAATTTTATTATGGTTACAAAGGGTACAATAATTCCTATGGACAAGAATATGCAAACCTGATGTACACTTCACCTAAAGCACCAGCCCTGATGAGACCACCTATTAGACCACCTATGCCAGCAACATGCAATAAATGCGGCGAAGATCACTTCATAAGGGAATGCACTCTACCATACGACCCACCACCACCTAGAACATGGGAAGGGTACTGCAATGAGTGTGGAAAGGAACCTCTATTTAGAGACTACCCGAAAAATCCCAATAAGACTCCTAATACTACTTAGATCAATGTGATAGAAGTGATTGAATCATCGAGAAGCGATAAAGAATACATAGTACCCTTAAAAGCCATTACTCGAGCCCAAGCCAAAGGATAGGTGATAAAAGAATTAGATTCTGAACAGGAAACGGACAAGAGCCTAGAGCCAAAGATACAGATAGTAGAAGATTCAAAAGACCCATGAGAGGGTAATCAAACAAAGAAAATGCAAAGTTGGAAGACGAGAAGGGAAAAACTTAGGAATAAATGGATGCTGAAATGAAATAAAGAGGACAAGAAGGATGTAAAAGAAAGTAGGAAACCTCGGGAACAAGAAGTGCAAGATAACACAATACTTAAGTCCCAAACCGAGAAGCAAGGCAAACCAGGATCATTGCTAGTAGATCCAGTACCAGAAGACCTGGACATGTGGTTGAAAGCCTACCAATCTAGAATCACGACCGGACCAAATATAGAACAACATGAGAAACTCTACCCACAAGGAGAACTAGAGAAGGAGAGATTGGTGATATGTAGAAAGCTCATAGAAATAGCTCAAACCACTTTAGAAAAGACTATCCCAGTCCTTTGAGAGATAAGAATATCAGAGAGTCAATTCAATGAATGTCTCGAAGAGAACGATCGAAAACCCACAAGAATACCTAAAGAGAAATATAGTGAAGAAGAACGACAAAGTACTCAGACCAAACAGACTTCAACAATTCCAGAACTAGAAGCCAATTGGCCACAAGACTTGTGGGCCAAGATCTAGGAAGAATGAAGGAAAAAGAATGAGAGTTCAAGACCACCCTTTGATGAGTTAGACATTGGCAAAACCCAATCAACCCCAAATTTAGAAGAAATATATGAAGAAGTTTCCATGTTAGACGGAAATAGAGAAGAAGTGCACAGTTTTTCCATGCTACCTAATTATACGGGAGAGTACAAGAAAGGGTCTATAATTTGTCATGCTCCCACAATTTGAGGCAAAGAAGATGGGTCTTTAGATAAGACATCACACAACTTAGCAGAGCTCAAGAAGACCAAGGTACAATGCTTCTTGGCCGTGGAGGAATTTGTTGAAAATCAAGTCTCAATCATGCAAAAAGGCTCAACCACGAGTTTTGCAAGTGGAATAATCAAAAAGGAGGAACCAAAGTCATGGAATAAAGTTAGAAGCTCCACCAAACTCAATCAAATTCAAATCTCATCAAATAAGCCACCAAAAAGTGCACCTAAACTGATTGGTGGGTGGTTAGCTAGATTGTAGGAAAAGTAAAAGTCTATATAAGCATCATCCCACATTTGTTTCTTGAGTTTTATGCATTCCACGAGTTTCCCACTTAGCTTAGTGAAGTCATAAACTCCAACAAGCAGCCCCCTTGCTTGCTTACCTCATTTTCTCATGATTTTCCTCCGCTCTATCTAGAGGTGTAGTTAGGCTTTTCCAAATCTGATTGTACCAGATTGTAGAGCATTATTTTCTCTCTCATTGTACTAATTTTCATTGATTTCAAGCTTCATTTGGTCTCTCATATTGTGCCCTGAACGTTGCCAAAGTTTCAAGTTATTTGGCTGAGTGAGTTGTGAGAAATTGCCAACTTTGTGAAGGTATATCTCTGCACATAGGCAGAGAGTGTTGCAAACAGGTAGCCTGTTTTGTAGAGGGTGGTTCTCCCAGCTGGGATATCCATTTGGTATGACTTAAAGCTTGTTGGGTAGTTCTTACAGTCTACTACAAGTTTGCAAAGTTTCATTTTAATTCTTTGTACTACTACAGAGAAAAACTCAGAATAGTGAGCATATATCACTGCTTGTGGACCTAGTGGAGGGTAGCCATCTTCCATTTTTGCATTGGGGTGTTAGAATCATCCCCCATCAGTGGTATCAGAGCCATTTTTGAGGCTTGGGGACATCAGTGGCATCATATTGAACACTTGAAGGGATCAAGACAACTCGTGGAAGCACAAGGAGGACTCATCAAAGCAAGAAGACATCAAAAGGGGGCTAGGTCAATCGAGATCTCAACTAGTCAAAGGTTAGCAAGGGAGAATCTATCAAAAGGTAATATCCACACCTTCTGGAGCATACAAAGACTTGACGAGAAGTTAGAGGAGCATCTTAGAGCTCAGTATGGCTGAGTATAATGCACAAATAGAGAAGTTAGAGAAAGGCAATTATCAACCACGAAAATTTAGAGTTAGCAACTACCTTATGGGCAAAGGATTGTGGGGATTAGTGAGGGGCACGGAGCCAATGCCTCATGTACATGATCCACCACTTCAAGGGCAGGTCAAGGCACTTAATGAATGGATAGAAAGGGATAGGAGAGTCATATTCATTCTATCTCAACACATAAGCAATAGCATGATAGGGCATATACAAGACTTGGACACATCCAAGAAGGTTTGGGAGACCTTGGAGAGATTGTACTCTTCATCAACCAAGGCAAGGAAGATTCAGCTCAAGAATGAGCTAAATAATCTTAGGAAATCACCAAGTACTAACATAAATGAGTACATTTTGAAGGTTAAGGAACTTGCAGATGCTTTGACGGAGAGTGTTAATCTCCAAATGAACAAGCTACTGTTGAAGTTAGAGCACCTCTATATCAAGAGTAACTCAAAACCTTTACCAATTTGGAGGATCAATGATCAATTATCAAAATTTTGAACAAACTGTGAAGAAGATGACTACACAAAAAGTCTGCTGCATATAACTCTCTCATTGACTTATCAAATGTGTAAAGTTTTTTACAAAACTTTGCACAAGGTGTCGCTTGTACTTTGCGCAACTTCTGCAAGTTAAATCTTTTTAAAAGACTCAGTAGATCTTGAGAAATGATCTCATCAAGTCAGCTATGTCTAAAACTAATCTTCTGAGAAGTCGATTCAGACACCTGTAACTTCTAGCACTTGATTCTCTCAAACTAGAATCCGTTTATGCAAATGCTTTTAGCCATAGATGGCTTACCTTCCAACTTAGATTTTGGCTCCTCATTTGTGCAAAACTTTAAACTGTGCACTGAGAAATGATCAAATTTTTTACCATCGATTTTTCACCTGTTTTAGAAGACAGCCAACACTTCTTCACATATGAATGTTCCTACTCATAATTCTCATAGCCTGTTTACAATTAGGCTCTCAAACTTTAACCATAGACTCATTAACTATGGAGTTAGATGTCTACAAAAGGATTCTTGAAATAATCAAGCACAGAAGGAGAGTGCACAGAAACATCGGGTGCAATTTTTCTTCATTACTAGAAAACTTTACATCTGGATGAGAGATCTAATCTTCACACTTCTCGAGTGTCTAATCAATTATCACTTCTAATTCTTCTAAATTCTTGTACTCTACACTCTTTTCCATGCACCGACATTTTCCCTTGTATATATAGTCAGATATTTACAAGCTCATAACTATTCAAAAGTATAAGTGAGCTAACTCTAAATTAATGTACATATGTGTACACATCTTCATCTTCTGGATGTGCACTTCCTTCATGTTTCATAAATTGATCTTTTCTTCAGTCTTGGACTTCAATTCTTCATCAAAACTTCAATTGTTGATTGCCTTGCACCAACAGCTTCCCCTCAATCATCAATTGAGGTTTTCTCTAACTTCTTTATTCCTGCCATGTCTTTGAATCTCTGCAGCTTTGGTCCATCCAAGCTTTTGGTTAGCATATCAGCTATCTGGTCTTTTGTTGAAGTATGTATAACTTCAATTTCCTTATCCATCACCTTCTCTCTTAGGAAATGATACTATATCTCAATATGTTTAGTCCTGGCATGAAAAACAGGATTAGCAGCTAAATACAATGAACTCATGTTATCTCCATGAATAGTGGGTATACCCTGAATGATGTCAAAACTCTTCATAAGAGTCTTAAGCCATATCACTTCCTTTGCAGCTTCAGCTATACCTTTGTACTCAGCCTCTATGGATGATAGAGCAACTGTGTGTTGCTTCTTTGAACACCATGATATTAACTTATCTCCCACATAACACAAGTATCCATAAGTTGATCTCCTATCATCAGGATTACCTGCCCAATCTGTATCACTATATATCTTGATGTTTGTATCTGATGTAAAACCATAATACAAACCTTCTTTGAGTGTACCTTTAATGTACCTCAACACTCTTTGTCCTGCAACCCAATGTTCTTTCCTAGGACAATGCATGAATTGAGACAATACTCCAACTACATATGACAAATCAGGCCTAGTTAATGTAGCATAGATCATACTACCAACCAACATTTGATATAGCTTCATGTCCTTGAACTCTTCTCCTCTATATCTGCTCAATTTATGATTCACCTCCATTGGAGTAGGTGCTACCCTGCAATCGTCCATTTTAAACTTGATCAAAAAGTTTTTCAAATACCTTTCTTGAGTTACATACACTCCATGTTGAGTGTATGAGATCTCCATGCCCAAGAAATATGACAAGTCTCCCAAGTCACTAATCGTGAACTCTTTCTCCATTTGCTTCTTTAGACTTTGAATGCCTTTCTCGTCTATGCCTGTAAGAATTATATCATCAACATATATGCACATGTAAATGAACCCATCTTCACTTGCTTTAACAAACAAGCTACTATTTGCTTTAGATACTTGAAAACCAAGTTCCTTCAAGAACTTCACAAGTCTATAATTCCATGCCTTTGGGGCCTGCTTCAAACCATAAAAAGCTCTCTTGAGCTTACATACATGATCTGGATACCTTTCATTTTTGAATCCTTATGGTTGCTCCATGCAAACATCATCTGAAATATAACCATTTAGAAAAGCATTCTTCACATCTAATTGACATAATTTCCAACCTTTACATGCAACAATAGCTATGAGTGTCCTGATGGTTGTCATCTTTGCCACAGGACTATAGGTCTCATCATAATCTATTCCATATGTCTGAGCAAACCCTTTCACAACAAGTCTAGCTTTATACCTAAACACACTTCCATCTGCAAACCTCTTTGTCTTGTAGACCCATTTGCATCCAATGATCTTCTAACTATTTGGTTTAGGAACCAAATCCCATGTCTCATTCTCCATCAATGCATCATACTCTCCCTGCATAGCTTTCTCCCAATTTTCCTTACCTTTTGCCTCTTCATCTGTAGAAGGATCTTCATCTGCCTTTATCATATAAGCATAATCTTTGGTAGCCAAAAAAGAAGTGTCATAGCTATACCTTGTAGGTTGCCATTTGTATCTTGATGACCTTCTGAGTTCTCCACTTCTTGAGGTTTCTGGTTCATCACATTCTAGATCAAACATTGGCACTTCTTCAACTTCAACCTATACTTCATTGTTCTCCTCTTCATCAAATATCTGAACCTTTGATTTACCTTTCTTTTGACTCACAACTTCTTCATCACCTGCATAAATATTGATTGTACCTGCATACCAAGTACCTTGCTCAGATGAAGAGGTGTATCCAGACACATATGAAGAATCTAAACCAAGAAGGTCAAGCAGGACAAGAAGACAACCAGAAAGGTATTCTTATGATACTTCTTATATAACTCAGAAGAACTATGCATATATGGTCAAAGATGATGAAGAACCCCAGAACTATGATGAAGCTAAAGGTAAGAAGCAATGGGAAGAAGCAATGAAGGAAGAATTCAATGCACTGGAGGAGAACAAGACATGGGAACTTGTTCCTAAACCAAATGGTAAGAAAGTTATTGGAAATAAATGGGTTTATAAAGTGAAGAAGCTTGCAGATGGAAGTATAGCCAGATACAAAGCTAGATTGGTGGTGAAAGGCTATGCCCAGACCTATGGCATAGATTATGATGAGACATTCAGTCCCATAGCTAAGATGTCAACTATAAGGACAATCATTGCTATTGCAGCTTCAAAAGGATGGACTCTAAGTCAATTGGATATGAAGAATGCATTCTTGAATGGATACATATCAGATGAGGTATACATGGAACAACCTCAAGGGTTTATAGATTCCAGGTATCCAAATTTTGTTTGCAAGTTGAGAAGAGCATTGTATGGATTGAAGCAAGCTCCAAGAGCTTGGAACTATAGACTGGTGAAGTATCTCAATGATCTTGGATATCAAAGTTCAAAAGCAGATTCAAGTCTGCTTATCAAAAGAATAGAGGAAGGTACAATCTACATTTGTATTTATGTAGATGACATTATAATCACAGGTACTTTAGATGAAGGAATCAAGGAGGTAAAGAGATTACTTGAAAAAGAATTCAAGATCAGTGACCTAGGAAAGTTATCATACTTTCTTGGAATGGAAGTTACTTATACAGATCATGGCATATATGTGTCACAAGAAAGGTATCTTCTGAACTTGTTGAAGAAGTTTGATATGGAAAATTGCACAGAAGCTTCAACTCCACTTGAAGTTAATCACAAGCTCAATAAATATGATGGTGCAGAATACAAAGATATGAGGAAGTATCAATCTCTTGTGGGTAGTTTGATTTATGCTACATTAACAAGACCTGATCTTAGTTATGCAGTGGGAGTTTTGTCACAATTCATGCATTGTCCAAAGGACCCACATTGGATTGCAGGTCAAAGAGTTCTCAGATATATCAAAGGAACTATAAAGGAAGGATTATATTATCCTTTTACATCAGATTTGAAGTTGAGAGCCTACAGTGACTCAGACTGTGCAGGTAATCAAGATGACAGGAGGTCAACTCATGGTTACATGATTTATATTGGTGATAAGCTTGTAAGTTGGTGTTCAAAGAAACAACATACAGTAGCATTATCATCAACTGAAGCAGAGTACAAAGGACTCGTGGAAGCAGCTAAGGAAGTCATATGGATGCAGACATTGTTCAAAAGCTTGGGCATTGATCAAGGTACACCTACAATACATGGAGATAATATGAGTTCACTTTATCTTGCAGCAAATCTAGTTTTTCATGCAAGGACAAAGCACATAGAGATACAGTATCATTTTCTCAGAGAAAAGGTAATGGAGAAGGAGATTGAAGTGGAGTACATCTCTACTAAAGATCAGTTAGCAGACATAATGACAAAGAGCTTGGATGGTGTGAAGACCAGCAGATTCAAAAGCATGGCAGGAGTAAAAGAAAAGAAGATGATATGAAGAAACAGGGAATGTCAATTAGTGATTGAGGGGGAGCTGTTGGAGAAACAATCACTAATTGGACATATATTTGAAGGTCAAATCTTAGGAAGAAAACCCCATGCCTATGTGAAGGGACAAATTCACAAGTGTATCATATTTGTAAAGTTAGTTCACTTTAGTTCTAGAAGTTTTTTAAAATCACGAGAATACGAAAATCTATATAAGTTAGTTTGTATTAACTGACGCGGAGAGAGAGCGAAAGAGAAGAAGTAGAAGAAGGAGTTCATTTTATACGACTGTGTATAGTGGGGCTTCTCTGAGTGAGAAAGCATCTGTAAAACTTCTGAGTTTTCATAGCTATGAGAAAGAACTGAGTAAAGTTCTATGTATGAGACTCTCTCCATCATCTCCATGCTTGCCTACTGTGTGATGAATTCAAAAGTTCAAGTTTTCTGAGCAATTCGATGCCTGGCATCGAATCTTGGCTGATAAGTCATTGTTTTCATTCTCTGTGTGTTACCTGTTGTTGAATCTTCTAAAAAACATGAAGTTTGTGGAGCAACTCGATGCCTGGCATCGAGTTTCAGCATAAAGTTGATGCCCGGCATCGACTTCTAGCATACAAGTGGTCTTCTTCATGTGTGTGTAAAAGAGAGTATTTTTGGTACAGAAAAAGAGCCTAAAAAAGCTCAAAGTCGATGCCCAGCATTGACCTTGACTGAAATTCGATGCTAGGCATCGAATTTTTATTTTTAGACACCCAGGAATACTAAAACAGGTAAAATTTCCAGTTTTGGAAGGTCATACAGGGTCATCTTGTGAGGGCCATAACTTGAGTTCTAGAGATCCGTTTGATGCATATGATAGCTTGTTGGAAAGCTCTACTTATGTAGTTTCAGCTATAAAGTTTCATGGAGAAATAATATGTGAGCTAGGACAAATTAGCAAAATACTAAAGGTATGTCATTTCGGTGACTAGGAATTTCTATAGAAGCAAAGTTCTCACTTTAGGCTATCATTTCTCAAAGTTCTCACTTTAGGCTATCAATGGTGACCATAGAGGTGTTCTAGTGTCACATTAATTCATTTCTTGTGGTGTTTCATACATCAACATACACCTCAACAAAATGGGGTGGCACAAAGGAAGAATAGATACATAGCAAAAGTGGCTAGATCTTTGTCAAATGAAATGAATGTTCCTAAATCTTATTGGGCTGATGCAACAAATACAGCCATATACATACTAAATAGGTGTCCAACCTCAGGACTACATGGAGTTACACCTTATGAAGCTTGGTGTGGTAAGAAACCCAATCTTTCACATCTCAAAGTATTTGGTTGTGTGTGTTATGTTCACATACCTCAAGAATTGAGACACAAGTTAGACCCGAAGCGGATAGGTGTATATTTCTTGGATATTCTTCAGATCAAAAGGGTTTAAGATGCTATAACCCTTGCACCAAAGAGCTTAAGGTATCTAGGGATGTAATATTTGATGAGTTGCTGCCTTGATATGGTAGCAAAGATGTGTTACAGGTTGACGATGCATATGAAGCCGAGAAGAAGTTCACAGAGCAACAACAAAGCATGGAGATAAGTGGTCCAACCACTTCAAGCACACCATCAGAGGAGAGTACTACATCAGCTTGGCATGGAAGGACAAGGATTGAAGCTCATTCAAGTGAAGGAAGTAGCAAAGGAAAGGAAAAGGCAAATGACAAAGACCATCGATGGGTAGACATGGAATCTACAAGTGATGAAGATATGGAAAAAATAGAAACTCCAGGATTTAAAGAATTTAAACCAAGGAGGAGGAGATTCCTACCACCTAATGGTGAGGTAAGGTCATCCAATAGGGTTAAATACCCTGTTCAAAGGTTAACTTACGATTCATTCATTGCAAGACACTATGCCTACATGAGTCAAGTTATAGCCTGTGAAGAACCTAAGTTTTTTGAAGAAGCAAATAAGCATAGGGAATGGATTGAAGCCATGGAGGAGGAAGTCAAAGCACTTGAAGAAAATGATACTTGGTCATTGGTGCCAAGAACAAAGGACATGAAAGTCATTGGCAACAAATGGGTGTACAAGGTAAAGAGGCATGTAGATGGGAGCATCTCTAGGTATAAAGCAAGGCTGGTTGCCAAAGGTTTTGCTCAAACATATGGCATAGACTTTGAGGAAACATTCAGCCCAGTAGCTAAGATGTCCACCATCAAAAGTTTGATTGTAATTTCAGCCTCAAAAGGTTGGAAGATGTACCAGTTGGATGTGAAGAATGCTTTCCTAAATGGAGAGCTTGAAGAGGTAGTCTTCATGGACCAGCCCCAAGGCTTTGAAGATGAGAGGTTTCCACATCATGTATGCAGGCTAAAGAAGGCTCTTTATGGACTCAAGCAATCCCCAAGATCTTGGAACCAAAGACTTGTGGACTACTTAGTAAAATGTGGATACAATCAGAGTCATGCAGACCCATCACTCTTTGTGAAGAAGGAAGGTAGCAAAATTGTTTTCATTTGTATATATGTTGATGATTTGATCATTGCAGGGGATGATGAAGCCAACATCAAGGACATAAAGAGGAAGCTTGGATGTGAATTTAAAATCTCAGATTTAGGGATTTTAAGGTACTTCCTTGGGATTGAAGTACTATATAAAGAGGAGGGTTGTTGGAGCTGGAGCTGAAGGATTGACAAGACAAGGAAGCACAAGAAGAGAGTCCGAGAGAAGAGAAGGCCCAAGCAGACAAGGAAGTCAACGAAGACCCGGCAAGTAGGCCAACAATTTTTCAAGAAGAAGCACTTATGAACATTCACGTAGATTTAGCACTAAGGCAACCTTAATCTTTCAAAACCTCTACACCGATTAAAAGTGATTATTATCACTAAGCACCATTGTAAATATCATTTCATCTTTTTGTAGCTCCATTTTGTGCAAGCCAAGGAGTCCTTGAGCTTGAGGAGCATTAGAAGTATCTACCTGCCAAATTTCATATTTTTTAGATATCGTTTGAGCCCTCAAATAAGCCCTGGAACCTAATTTTTAACTAGGCCGGACACTAGGTCTGGACAGGGCCAAAACTTAGCCAAAAACTATAAGAGCTCATTTTTGGGGTTAGATTGGGATTGAAACGAACTTGTAAGAGCTTTTGAAAGTAATCTAAAGAACTCCATTGATTCTCTCTCTTTGTCTTGCCGTGTGTGCGCGTGTGTGTGTATGTGTGTGCATGCTCGTGTGCTTCTCACTCATGCACTTGTGCCGCCACTTGCTCGAGGTCTTCATACCATCCTCACGTCTTCCCGGATTGACATTAAAGGAGGTGCTACTCATCACTGAGCTACACCAAATTTTGGCGCCGTTGCCGGGGATCGAGCTTTGAGGACGAGCGTGTGATGGTAAGACGTAGAGTGACGCGTTGGAGTTGTAGGTATTTTCTTCACTCTCATCGATTTTCTTTTACTTTCTTCACCATTTTCATCACCATCATCATCATCACCATCTCCCACCTCCATCTCCATCATCGCGAAAATTTTCAGTTTTGATCATATCACCATCTCCACCTCATTTCCTCCATTCCACTTGTGAGAGAGAGCGAGAGAGCGATATTGCTTGCTCTGTTTTTGCATGTTGTTGTGATTCTTGCAGGTATTGCCATCATCATCATCCCCAGCACGCTGCGCGCAGGTACGAAATTCGAAGAAACTGTCTCGCGGTCGCAGGCCTCTGTCGATCGCGACTGACAGAAATTTTTGGCTTTTCACAAAAGTAAGTGCACCACTAGAACAAGCACAAGGAGCACATCCTAAAACACTAAAAACAGTAGAAAAATTCCGAGGTTTTCTGTCAATCGCGACCGACAGCCTCTGTCAATCGCGACCGACAGACCCTGTCAATCGCGATCGACAGACCCTGTCAATCGCGATCGACAGACCTCCACGATCGACTGACTGCCACGTAGGACCCTGTCAATCGCGATTGATACTGTCGATCGCGATCGACAGCCACGACCGACACCTCTGTCAATCGCGATTGACACCGTCGATCGCGATCGACTGAAATTCCACGATTGATTGACTTTTGCGCGTAGCCACGTGTCCATCGCGACTGATAGGACCCCGATTGACTGAAATCTCGGCGAAAAATCCGGAAAACGTGTCGATCGCGATTGATACTGTCGATCGCGATTGACAGCCACGATCGACTCTGTCGATCGCGATTGACACTGTCAATCGCGACTGACAGCCCCGACGGACACCTCTGTCAATCGCGATTGACAGACCCGTCGATCGCGATTGACAGGCTTTTCGGCCAAAAAAATTAGGGTTTTTTATTTCAAAATTTGGGGCAATTTTTGGGGCACAATAGTCAATCCATTAGCATTTTTGAGGTTCCTACACTTGTGTCTTGGGAGAAAATCTTAGGATCTGTCAGCCAGTTTGAATCCTGTTTTAACCCCCTAAACCCTGAACAGTCATAACTTTTCCATACGAAATCCAATTTTTGAGCTCTTGGGCTTGTCGGAAAGCTCGTGGCATATACTACACGCCCTCAACAGTTTTTTATAAAGATAATGCGTTGATTTTCAGATAGTGTAATTTGAAGTTGACCATATCAAGGGGGATCAAAGTCAGGGGTTCTTAAGATTGTTTTCTTGAAAATCACTATACAAGTTTGTGTTTGTGCTACCTGAATGAAAATCATTGGTTCTGTCTTTGGAGTTTAAGTCTTAAGCTAACTTTGGAACTCTTACAGATCTATTGAGAGCATCGCAAGGCGTTTTGAGCAAGTGTAAGTGCAAGCTTGGGAACACACTTCCTGGGCATTCAAAGGCAACCAAGCAGGAAACGAAAAGGTTGGAAATTCTCAACTCCCCTTGTCAATCCCTAGCTTAAGCTAAGAACGACGAGAGGTAGGAGTAAGTCAGAGCGACGATAGGCAGTTATCAAGTTGAAGACTACCTAAAAACTCAAGTTGAAGCTAAAAATTTAATCTCTGTATGGCCGATAACATAAAGGAAAAGAACCTAACGTGGAACGATCAACCTGGAAGTGCGCAGAACATTCAAGTATTCCTGACGACGAAATATCAGACAAGACCTTAAACACGAGAAATAACTAAAAAGAATCAAGTGACTGATACCAATTGATCGGCAACGAGGCTGTACTCTGGGCAAAAAATTGGGTTAATCAGTTAGGCATATGAACCTTAGATCAGGACGACACCTAGCAAGAGAGACAAAGCCTTAGGTCTTCAGAGGCTAGTGTCAATCATACTGCAAGGTCTTGGGCCCAGCAGTTGAGTCACCACTCTCATTACCCTAGCTCGGATACCAGTGAATCAGGGATGTCTCAAGGTATGGACAGACCAATGGGAAGTTCAGGTGTGCCTTACCTGTACAGGGTAGAAGGCCCTTACAAAACGCAGCTAGAGTACCTTAGGACCAACCGATTAGGTGCTAGCATCTATGAGGACGGCCTAGGAAGATCCGTGGTCCAGATTAAAAACCCTGACCAATCCATAGGACTAGAGCACCCAGCTGTCAAGTTTGAAAATGGTGCATATCTGGACAAAGAAGGAACAATATATGTAGTCACTAGTCACCCTGATAGGACAGATGACTTTGGGAATGTAATCTCAGAAGCGGACTTAGGTGACCTAGAACAAGGGAACATGGGTGCGGAACCTAGAACACCCCGAGGCAAATCTGTTCTCACTAGGATTATCTCACCTGAGTGGATTCCCCAAGATAACAAGTGCATAGATTTGCTTCTCAACCGAGAAACTGACAAAGCCTTTTGGAGGTATAAACCGGATCACCCAACTGATATAGGAACAATCATGATCTATGAGTTTAAGGATCCTGATAGCCCAGGCAGAGTGACCTACTTAGATCACACCTCTGAGAGGATCTTTGTGGTGACAGAAAATGATAAGCATGCTTACACTTGGAAGGGTGAATTTATTTTTCCCCAACCAAGACCAAATGTATCCTATGGTCATCCTAGGGCTGGAACTTCCCAAGCTCATGGTACGCAAAGAGACAGAAGCAGAGATAGACCAGAAGTAAGTTTTGCCAACCCAGTAGGCAGAGAAAGAACGAGGACGGAGACGAATAGGGTAGAACCTGAGGTGCTTAGAGCTCACAGGAACCAAAGAAACGTGGATGGATTCCCTCTGCCTAGACCCAGAGAGCACGCAAGAACCTTGAGACCTACCCAGCTAGTTAAGTCCATGAAGAATTACTTTGACGGCACAGGAGATCCCTATGATCATGTGGCGGAGTTCAAGCAAGTCTTGAGAGCTGAACAAGTGGAGGATCTGTTCACGCAGTACAATGCCTTCGGTCTAACCCTTAGGAACACAGCACTTACATGGTTTCAACCATTGGATGAGCGTCAGTTCAGGAGCATAGACCAACTCCTAGAGGCTTTCATTGTAGAGTTCTCTAAGAGTGGCATAAGACACAATACCTCATCATTGATTCACAGCTTCAAGCAAACCCCTCAAGAGACCGTGAGACTTGCAGGAAGAAGATTTAGACAATACCTGGAAAGGTGCCCTATTTCGGAGCTACCCACATCTGCTAAACAAGTAGCCTTATTCCTTGATGGATTGCTGAGTACGAAATTGAGATCCTATGTGTATCTGAAGGACCCTAGGACTATAGAAGAGTGTGTACGCATGTGCATTGACATTGAAGATAACCTAGGGGAGGAACTAGAGCTTTCCAAAATCTACAAAGATTCAGATAGTGCTTCTAGTCACTCTTCCACGCAATCCACATCAATTGAGGAACTCGCAGAGAAAGTGGCACAAAAACTAGGCGTCTCTAGCAAACAAATTCCTAGGTTTGCCCCTGTGAAAAGATGCTATACTTGTGGTGGCGACCACATGGCGAATGTATGTCCCATTATGGCTCAACCCCAAGTTAATCCTAGTAGCCAGTACTGCACCATAGAACGGAAATACACCAATCACACTGCGCAAGATTGCCCATACAACAAGCAGGCAGTTAGGCAACCCTACCCTCAGCCCTACCAACAAGGCAGATACCAGAACCAGTACCCTCCACCACCACAATATGCTAGACCCCAACAAACCTACCAACCACAATATCAGGCCCAACAGAGACCCCAACCGGTGTTAGCTCAACAGCCTCCAAACCCCGCTAACGTGATTCCAGTAAAGTATGCTGTTGCAGAAGAAAACCTGAATAGGGCCATAGTACCAGTAACCCCATTGATCTCAGAAAGTGACCCGAGTGACCATAGCTTTGATTCTACACATGTCGATAGTCCCCAGGCTTACTACATGCAGTCTCCAGAACATGGTGAGTCCTACTATAGTGAAGAACCGAGTGAACCTAGTTGGGAGTCAGACTACACAAATGTCATGTATGCAAACCCCAACCCTAGGCCTCAACCTAGGCAGGTAAGACCACCATTTCCTAGAGGACCATGCTACCGATGTTAGGGAGATCACTTCATTCGTGATTGTCCCTTATCTCCACCTACACAAAATCAGTCCGTGACGATCCAAGGCTTTTGCCAAGATTGTGGAAAAGAGCATCTTTTACGAGATTGCCCAAAGAACCCCAATAATATGCCAAAAATCACTCCTATCAATGTGATTGGTTTGGTTGTAGATTCCTCCGGAAGTGTCACTTCCACTGCACCAGTGCAGGTAGTCACTAGAGCTCAGGCATTGCAACAAAACCAAGAGGCAAGCCAGGAAAAGGGCCCAGAGGCTAGTGAAACCGAGAGTGTGACAAAGAAAAGGACTAGAGCGTGGAAAGATAGTCGAGAAAGAATGAAAAGACAATGGGCTAAAAAGATGAGTGAACTGGAGGAAAGCATAAGAGAAACCAAAGCGAGGATAACTGAACTCACAGCTCAAACTCCCTCCCACATTACCCCGCCCCCACCACTCCCATCTCCATCCAACCCACCACCTTCCCCACTGCCTCATCAAATCCCACCACCCCCTAGAGTAGGATCAGTCCTAGCAGATCCCACTCCCGAAGACCTTAATATGATGCTTAAAGCATATCAGGCCAGAATCCAAGAAGGGCCAACCATAACCAATCATGAAAAGTGCTACCCTAGAGCCGAGCTAGAGCTTGAACGAACTAAAATTTGTGCTAAGATGGTGGAATTGGCTCAAGCCATGTTCGAAGCCAGCCGCCTCTTTAATATCTCTAGCTCAGGTAAGACGCAGTTACACTTTAATGGACTGCTAGAACGAATAGAGAAGCTAATTGCACAATCAGAGAAGGAACCTGCCCCTCAAAGAAAGGAAAGGGAAAGAGAACGGATAAGCCAGCCTCTTCAGGAAGCCCATGTGCCTCCTCAAGAAGCTTATCTTCCCCCCCAAAAGTCACATGAGCCTCCCTCGAAAGCTTACGTACCTCCACAGGTGACCTACATTCCTTCTCAGAGAGTGTATGAGCCTGTTAGGAAAAGTAATAGAATAAGTAATCCTCCCCAAGAAGCTTGCGCCCCAGCCATCCATGAGAACGAGGAGAGAGCCAATGATAGAATAAGCCCTCCTTCCCAGGTTGCTTATGTGCCCAATTCTACTTAGCCAGACACTTCTTCTTCATGAATCGGTTTGCACCAGATTTCCTACGAGAGATTCAAGAAGACAAATGGGATAACGAAAGTGAAGTCGCCCCTCCCTTTGAACTTGTGGATGATGCACACGACCAGTTCCCACAAGACATCCCATCTATTTACGGGGAGCATGAGAGTACTCAGTCTCACGAGAGATTGGACTTTGAGTCTAATTCTATACAAGAGCTACCCCATTTCACGGGCCCATGGGAAGCAAAGTCCACGTGTATGAGAGCACCCACAGTCATGGTAAGGAACGATGACTCAGTCATATCCAGGAACACGGAGGTAGTAAAGAACACCAAGGTGCAGCGCGATTCCACTTTGGAAGAACCGCCTAAGGATAGATCAGAAGCGCAAAAATATGTAGCCAGTCAGGTAACTGAAGCTGCAAAACCTTGTTCCAAGGTAGGATCCCATAGGACAGTGCCGGAAATTCCCTTAGACAAGATAGGAGATATGTGTGAAGGTGAAGAAGGGAACACCTATTGTTGGGGGATTCTTTGACAAGAAGGAGTTTGAGGGTTTGTAGGAGAAAATGGAAGGACCAAAAGAGAAAATACACCTTGGAAGTCTCTGCCTTCGATTGATTACAGTAAGAAAATTACAATGTTTGAAATACAAGATACACCAATACCTCTGTGCACAATCCGCAGAGTGCCCAATTACAAAATATCCAATATCCCAATGTCCTATTGCTGCCGACCTCCTCTGCAACAAACCTCCACCTGCTTCAAGCTTCTCCTTGTGCACACCTTGCACCAAGCTTCCACAAAGGGGGAGGAGTGAATACCTGCTGTCGGCAAGCGTACACTGCCAAAGGACCTTGAGATATTTGGGGGAACTATAGCTTAGCACTTCTCTGCACCACAATCCTTGGTCACTCTCTATGCACCTTGCACTTCCACTTCTGTGCGACGTACTCTGGTGTCTCTTGCACTTCCCTCTCTTGCTCCACTTAGCCTATGCTCTCTTGCTTACTCCAACCTTGGTCCAAGAATGGCTCTTCCTTGATTTTAGTGTGCCGATCACGTACGCTCCTAACTGCAAGTGAATCTTGGTGCTCACTTTGATGTCCCAAGATGGCTCTCACAAGTGGCAGCCAACTACTCACTGTTTTGTCCTGTAGTGACTTTAGTCTAAAACCAAAAATTTTAATGGGGGGCCATACTTTCACCTGTGCGTACACTTTGCCGCTTCACATGCCTTCACATTTCCTTTTAATTCTTCACTTTTGCACATAAGGGGGGTTCACCTGAACCTTCCAAAACACTTTAAAACACACTTTGAACCTTAGGGAAATTAGAGAAAGTACCTCTGCAACCTGCAACCTATTTTCTCCAATTTACCCTTTGTGGATAATTCATTGTGCACTACCTGTGCACTTTGACACCTGCACTTTGACTTTGCACCTATTGACTTTGACCTTTGACCTTGTAGACTTTGACCAGTTGACTTTGACCGTTGACTTTGACTGCAGTTGACTTTGACCAACATGACTTTTATGGGCTCAACAGTTGCCCACCACCTAATGTGCTCTCCGTCCCGGAGAGCTATAGCTAAAACTTTGAAGAGCCGCAAAACTTGAATAGGACAGCTGAGCAGCAACCAAGTCCACCAAAAGCACCAAAAGCACCAAAAGCAGGAGAGAACAAGCCCCAGAGAAGAACCAAAAGTGGGATTTTGGAATGGAAAAGCAAAAAAAAGGGGGGCAATGGAAGGGGAGAAAGGAAGGGGAAGGGAGGGCTGAGGGTGTGAATATGGATGGGGTAGGGAGGGGAAAGGATGTGGCTGGGCATATTGGTAAAGGGAGGGATGGGGAGTAGGAATAGGGGTCGGGAGGAGGCTAATGTGAACAACCCGGAGGGCTACAGAGGGTACATATGGGAGATTATTAAACATAAGGTAAGACAAGGTGAGAATAGATCATTTGGACAATGTTGTGAACGAAAAACATGTGATAAAGGTGTTCAAAACATGTGGTTTCAGACCAAAAGTCATACAAAAAGTGGGAATTTGTAAAAAGAAATTCAAAAACTGAGTTCAGAGGGGCCAAAAAACATGAAAATGACTCCATTTTTGTAAAAAACGGCCAACCGAGGCACAATCCAGAGCCAAAAGCTTTGAGCCATGAAAATTAAAAAAAAAAAAAAAAAAAATAAAATAAATAAAATAAAATAAAAAATAAAAAAAAATAAAGTAAAAATTAAAAAAATTGATCGCTTGTTTTTTTTTTTCTTTTTTTTTTTTTTTTTTTTTTTTTTTTTTTTTTTTTTTAATGCTCAGACAGAATTAATAGAAAAGAAAATAAAATAAATAAAAAATAAAAAATAATAAAAAGGAAAAAAAATAATCGAAAGAAAAAAGAATAAAAAAAATAAAAAATAAAAAATAAAAATTAAAATAAAAGAGGGGGGGGGGGAGGGGGGGGGGGGGGGGAGGGGGGGGGGGGGGGAGGGGGGGGGGGGGGGGGGGGGGGGGGGGGGAGGGGGGGGGGGGGGGGGGAGGGGGGGGGGGCGGGGGGAGGGGGGGGGGAGGGGGGGGGGGGGGGGGGGGGGGGGGGGGGGGGAGGGGGGGGGGGGGGGCGGGAGGGGGGGGGGGGGGAGGGGGGGGGGGGGGGGGGAGGGGGGGGGAGGGGGGGGGGGGGGGAGGGGGGGGGGGAGGGGGGGGGGGGGGGGGGAGGGGGGGGGGGGGGGATTTTTTTTTTTTTTTTTTTTTTTTTTTTTTTTTTTTTTTTTTTGGAACCCGCAAATTCCCTAGGGGTCTCTTTTTTTTTTTTTTTTTTTTTTTTTTTTTTTTTTTTTTTTTTTTTTGTTAAATATATTTTTAAATAGCCCAATTTAGAGAAAAATCAAGGAAAAATCTGAAAAAAATGCCAAAAAATTGGCCAAAAAATTTTAAAAAAATTCTGAAAAAATTTTGATGAAATTTTCTACATGTTGAGCCTCAAATCCTTCATCAAACCACAGAGACCCTCCATTTATTCCTCAAATTGGGCAATAAAAAGACCTCGGAAAGGGATAAAAATTGCTAGAAAAATGCTAAAATTGCGAGAAAATTTCCAAAAAAAAAAGTTTGCATGGCCATGGTTGTGAAATATCTTCTAGGTTTTCTAAAAACACCAATAACAAGGATGAAATTGATAAGGAAAACTACTAAAACTGAGCAAACTATGATGAGAAAGTTATGTACAACCTGGACATATTTGACAGTTCCAGGTGATCCATACGTCATTAAGTGTGTTGATGATAGGCCTTCAACCTTGAAATGTTGACCAGTGGCAAGGCCTCTCCTTTCAGCGTCTCTAACTCCACAGCACCCAAGTTTAGCATTGTTTTGACTCTATAAGGTCCTTCCCAATTTGGAAGCCATTTTCCTCTCAGTTGTGTATGAAGGTTAGGTCTATGGAGAAGAACCAACATGCCTGCTTCAATTTTGTTGTTCCACAGGTGTCTATCATGTGCCTCTTTCCTCTTCATCTGAGTCTCGATCAATTGTTTTGTTGCTAGGAGACGAATCTCCTCCACTTTATGTAGGGCCCCTATTCTCTGAGAGACATCACAGTCTTTTTTGCCCTGCATGTATGCTATCTTAGGTGAGCCATGTAAAAATTCAAAGGGCTCAATGGGCAATATTCCATAAACCAGTTGAAATGGAGAATATCCTGTGGCCTCTTTGTAAGCTAACCTATATGCCCATAGGGTACCTTGATAAGCAATGCCCCAGGAAGTGGGTTGTAACATACATTCCTTCCTTAACATTGAGATCAAAACTTTATTTGTCGATTCAGCCTGTCCATTGGCTCTTGGATAGTAAGCACAAGAAGTCCTATGTAGAATTCTATACCTGTTAAAAATCTCCTGCAGGACCTTATTGACAAAATGTGTACCTTGATCTGTACAAATTTCAAATGGGCATCCAAACCTGCAAATGATGTTACTATAAATGAAATCGGCAACAGTTTGGGCAGTGCAGTCGGGGGAAGCAATAGCTTCAGCCCACTTGGTCGCATAATCGGTAGCTATCAAGAGATATTTCTCTCTTTTTGGAATCGTCGGAGGATAGATGGGCCCTACAAAATCCAGCCCCCACTTTTCAAATGGTTGCCAGGAAGTGGAAACAATCAAGGGGTTATGTCTCTGCGTTGTGGGCTTAGGTCCACACCTCTGGCAAACATCACATGCCTTTCCCCATTCATCTGCATCCTTAAATAGTGTAGGCCACCATAGACCAGCATCTAATATCCTCTGACTCATAATATGCCCTGGAAGGTGCCCACCACCTGGTCCTTCATGTGCAGAGTGAAGGACTTTCCTCACTTCTTCTTCCTCCAAGCACTTCCTAAGTCTGTCATCCTTTCCCTGTCTATATAATTGATCTTCCAGGAAGGTGTATGGTCTGCTCTTGAGTAGCAATCTCTTCCTTTGCACAGCACCAGCCTTTTCTGGATACATCCCTGTTTTAATGAAATTCTTGATATCATAATACCAACCTTGGGCCTGGACAGCAAACAGATGAGCATCTGGAAAATCATCATTGATTCCACTAACTTGCTCCATCATGTTGATTCTGGAAAGGTGATCCGCCATAACATTCTCTTTACCTGGTCTGTGGACCACAGAAAAATCGAACTCTTGGAATAACAATAACCACCTCCATATTCTACCAGTGGCTTGTGGTTTGTTGAGCAAGTACTTGAGAGGTTGGTGGTCAGTTATAATAACGAATTTTACTCCCAACAAGTAATGACGAAATTTTTGGACCGCAAAAACCATTGCTAAGGCTTCCCTTTCAGTAGTGCTGTAATTCCTTTCAGCCTTAGTCAA
Source organism: Ceratopteris richardii (assembly GCA_020310875.1). NCBI lineage: Eukaryota > Viridiplantae > Streptophyta > Polypodiopsida > Polypodiales > Pteridaceae > Ceratopteris > Ceratopteris richardii. The sequence goes on along the minus strand of CM035416.1, from coordinate 112,062,422 downwards.
AATTCTACTAGCATACTGAATTGGTCTGTCCATCTTAAATTCTTCACTAGGTTGTGTCAAAACTGCCCCCACTGCATAGGCACTAGCATCTACGTGTATATGAAAGATTCTTGACCATTCAGGTGTGATCAAAATAGGAGCAGACACTAACCTGGACCGCAATGTTTGATATGCTTTTTCTTCCTCTTCTTCCCATTTGAAAGGTACTTCCTTACCTGTAAGTCTAGCCAGAGGTCTAGCTATCTCTGCATACATTTTAATAAACCTTCTATGGTATCCAGTATGCCCCAAAAAACTCTGGATCTCTTTAGGGGATTTAGGTTTAGGCAACTTTAAGATAGAAATAATTTTGTCAGGATCCGGGGCCATACCTTTAGCTGACACCACATGTCCTAAGAGAGTTCCTTCTGTCACAAGAAAATGACATTTGTTTGGATTAAGCTTTAACTTAGTTTCTCTGCATCTTTTGAAAACATTCTGCAGCTGCCTCAGATGGTGGTCCAAACAATCTAGAGGAGTTTCTTTGTGAGATCCTGAAAACGAAGAGAAGTCATCCATGAAGATTCTAAGTGATTCCAGCAATAGGGGGCCAAAGATGAGATTGACCGTTCTGTTAAAGGTGGCTGGGGCATTTCTGAGCCCAAATGGCATTTTTACATACACATATGTTCCCCAAGGTGTGATAAAAGCAGTCTTTTCTCGATCCTCTGGGTGTATTGATATTTGATTATAGCCACTGAATCCATCCATAAAGCTATATAAGGCATGCCCAGCTACTTCTTCAATGACCTGTTCTGCAAAAGGCATTGGGAAACCATCTGGGATGGTCACCTTATTGAGTGCTCTAAAATCAACACAAATTCTGATTTTATTAGTATTCTTCTTTGGTACTATAACCATAGGGGAGAGCCACTCTGAGTGTTCTACAGGAATGATGATTCCTGCATCCTCCATCTTCTGGATTTCCACATAGACAGCTTCAGCATATTTTGGGTTAAGTCTATAACTCTTCCCTCTTATAGGTTTTGCTCCATCAACCAGAGGGATTCTATGCTCTCCATAAGTTGCCGGCACTCCTTCTAAGTCTTTATAATGCCAAGCAAAAACATCTATATATTTGGTCAAGAATGATTTTACCTTTTCAAGGAGCCCTGGGTGGCTCCACAACCAAGTGGCCACCAAAACTGGCCGATCATTGTCTTGATTGCCTAATTGTATTTCTTGGACAGGATTTCTATCTACCAGAGTATCCTCCTTCTCCTCTCCTTCCTTGTCTTTGTCTTCTAGCTTTTCTTGCATTGCTTCATAAGCAGGGGTGTTTTGGATTTCAATCTGTTCTTCCTTATCCTGCATCCATCCTACAGGTATTTCTTGAATTGGAAAAGAACACTCTTCACTAGAATCTTTTACCTTGCCTTTAGCTTTATTAACTTCATTTTCTGTAGTAGTCATATCCTCCTCAAAAATGCATTTGAGGGTTGTCTTCCTGCCCCTTCTGTGGTTTGTAATGGGCTCTCCCAATCCATCAACCTGGACTTTTTCCTTATCTTCATCATAACCTTCAATTGTACAACAATTATTAAGAAAAATTCCAAAACAAGAGGAAGAGTTGCTTGCTTGGAGCCAATTTAGAATATCCTCTTCTTCCTCAAAATCTATTTGGGGTTGATCCTCCGATTCTGTTTCCATGCAAATGCCAACTGCTTGCATCATGCTAGTTTTTCCTTGATTATCTGGGCCCTCTTCTAAATGAATCTGTGTCAGCTCCTGCCCTTTCTTTTGTACCCACATAGTATCCTTGCCCCAATCATGAATGACACTTGCGTGCCTCAGCCATGGTCGTCCAATTAAGAGAGGAAATCCTCCTTCAACCTGGGGTAATCTTAAAACCACAAAATCCAGGATGAATAAATTACCTTGTACTTCAAGTGGGACTTTTGGGACTACTCCCAAGGGCCTTACTTTGCTTTGATCTGCCAAAGTGACAGTGAAATTTGCAGGCCTTGAAGGGTGGAGTCCAATTCTTTTCATTGTGTGTTCAGGCATCAAGTTAATGCCAGAACCACCATCCACAATAACTCCTTTAAATTCATGACCCTTGATAGATACTGTCAGCCGAGGACTTTTATAGTCTGTAAGGGGTGCTTCCCTTACAATTTTTCCTTCATGTACAACAGCAGTCTTTGCCACCAAACTTGTAGTGGAAGCTTCATCAATTATCTGCAAGAGTTCTGACCTGAACTTCCCATCCATCTTTATTAAATCAAAAATACTAACCTCCTTTTTCATGGATTTGAGCAGTCTGGAGGCTTCTGATTCCTTAAGAGCTTGGGCTCCATTTGACTTATCCAACTCCTCATGAGCCCTGCTGAATGCATGTCCAATGGCATCACTGGTACCTGTGCAATTTTCCTTTTGCCTTTTGTCTGCACTTGTGGTGGCTAGGTCTTCTGACACACCTTTGTCTCTGTTTAATCCATTAATCAATGATTCTTGACCCATGTCCACTGGAGCCATCCCCTTGCTTCTTGTCTGCACAGTAAAAGAGTCAATTTCTTCTAACTGCACCACCCTGGTAGATGGTGATGGCACCTTAACTTGATTTGCCATTTCTTCTTCCTTCACAGAAATCATTTGGATATGGGGCCCTGATGAAGAGGCTTGATTCTTAGGACAACCATATGTATAATGGTCTCTGGCCTCAGGGCAGTTCCTGCAAGGAGGTGCATTCTCTGGTAGGGTGCACCTACTTTGGTAGTGCCCACATTCTCCGCACCTAAAACAGATTATTGGCCTCCTAGGCCCATTTCCAAAATTATTTCTCTGTCTAGGGTTATAGTTGTTACCTTGATTTTGTGCAGCCATCACATTTGTGGTTGTTGGGGGTCCTCCTTGGGTCCAGTATGTCGTTGCAGGCATTCCTCTTGATTGGCATTCATGGGCCTCATGGCCAACCTTCCTGCATAATTGGCAAGTTACACTTAACAGAGGACACTCACTTACTATATGCCCTTGTTTGCTGCACATGGAACACCAAAGACCACTCTTGATGCCCCCTCCTTTGAGCTCCTGCAACTCCTGTCGCAGCATAGCTAATTCCTCTGCTTGGGCCTCCTCTTCCTTTTGAAGCTTGAGTGCTTCAATCTCCCTTCTCAATTGAGCCACAGCAGTCTCCTCCTCTTTGTAGGGCTTATTTCTCTTTAAGCCCTCCAATTCCCTCCTCAGCTGGGTCACCGGATCCTCCATCTCTGTACCATATGTTGGTGGTGAAGAAGTTGTCCCATATTGGTGCCTTATTTGCTCCAGTCTTGTAGCCGTGGTGATGAACTCCTCTATGGAGGCTGTAGGTAGCACCAACTCTTTTATTTTGCATTGGGTGACCACAGGTAAAGGTTTGGCTAACCACTTCTTGACAAAGAAGTCGTGTGGTGGATCCGGTAATTTGGCCATTAATGCTTTTGCCCTGGTCACGAATTCGGGGAACTTCTCTCCTGGACCCAACTTCAAGTTTTCCAATTCTTCTATAATGATTTCAGCCGTGTTGCCGTGTTGAAATTGATTCTTAAAGGCCTCTTTCATCATATCCCAAGAGGTAAAGTGATTTTCGGCAAACTGACTAAACCACTTGTCTGCCAGACCCTCCAATGTGGCGGGGAAGAGTATCAAGAAAGCGTCTTCCCTACCCATTAGTCCCCTAGTCTTACATAATGAAAGAAATCGTCGAATGTGCTCATCTGGGTCCTCATGGGCTAAACCTCTGAAGGAGGGGAATTTTATGTTTAACCTGGAGAGCAAGATTTCTAGGTCCACCTGCCCTGCCATGCTTCCTACCGATGAAGTCGATGAAAGTGGACTTGTTGATCTTCGGTTCGTCTTTCTTCTTGTCTGCTTGCACTTGATTCTCAAGGTTTGTGACCGGGTCGCGGTCATGAGCTATTCATAGTCCACTTAAAAATGAGACACTTGATAAAAGGATATACCTTTTGGCCCACTGGAGTAATGTTGTCGACACTGGAATGTTGTCCTTCAATGGCAATATATAGTCTCCTATGCTCAAAGCTCCTTGGAGGTCCCACCGGGCGTGCCAAATTTGTTGGGGGATTCTTTGACAAGAAGGAGTTTGAGGGTTTGTAGGAGAAAATGGAAGGACCAAAAGAGAAAATACACCTTGGAAGTCTCTGCCTTCGATTGATTACAGTAAGAAAATTACAATGTTTGAAATACAAGATACACCAATACCTCTGTGCACAATCCGCAGAGTGCCCAATTACAAAATATCCAATATCCCAATGTCCTATTGCTGCCGACCTCCTCTGCAACAAACCTCCACCTGCTTCAAGCTTCTCCTTGTGCACACCTTGCACCAAGCTTCCACAAAGGGGGAGGAGTGAATACCTGCTGTCGGCAAGCGTACACTGCCAAAGGACCTTGAGATATTTGGGGGAACTATAGCTTAGCACTTCTCTGCACCACAATCCTTGGTCACTCTCTATGCACCTTGCACTTCCACTTCTGTGCGACGTACTCTGGTGTCTCTTGCACTTCCCTCTCTTGCTCCACTTAGCCTATGCTCTCTTGCTTACTCCAACCTTGGTCCAAGAATGGCTCTTCCTTGATTTTAGTGTGCCGATCACGTACGCTCCTAACTGCAAGTGAATCTTGGTGCTCACTTTGATGTCCCAAGATGGCTCTCACAAGTGGCAGCCAACTACTCACTGTTTTGTCCTGTAGTGACTTTAGTCTAAAACCAAAAATTTTAATGGGGGGCCATACTTTCACCTGTGCGTACACTTTGCCGCTTCACATGCCTTCACATTTCCTTTTAATTCTTCACTTTTGCACATAAGGGGGGTTCACCTGAACCTTCCAAAACACTTTAAAACACACTTTGAACCTTAGGGAAATTAGAGAAAGTACCTCTGCAACCTGCAACCTATTTTCTCCAATTTACCCTTTGTGGATAATTCATTGTGCACTACCTGTGCACTTTGACACCTGCACTTTGACTTTGCACCTATTGACTTTGACCTTTGACCTTGTAGACTTTGACCAGTTGACTTTGACCGTTGACTTTGACTGCAGTTGACTTTGACCAACATGACTTTTATGGGCTCAACACCTATCTTCCCATCACCTACCAGGACTACACCACAAAGGCAATTTTGGACTCAGGTGCAGGAGTTGCAATTGCCACTACTTCCCTTTGGAAGCGTTGGGGCAAGCCAGCACTTAGGCCAACGAGGATGAAATTGCAGATGGCCGATGGTCATATTGAGAGACCCCTAGGATTGCTCGAAGGAATAACTCTCACCACTTGTGGTGTCGAGTTTGAGCATAGTTTTGCTATATGTGACTTCAGCAAAAATCATGCCTATGAGATGATTTTGGGAAGACCATTTATGCGACAGTTGCAAGTGGTACAGGATTGGGGAACCAATTCTTTGTACCTACAGCACTTAGGTGTTACGACCAAAGTCAATCTCAAAGATTACTCTCATAGGGATGTACCTCCTATCCAGTGGAATCCCATCCATAGAGCCAAAGATGATACAGAATCGGTGCATTCCATAGGGTCTGGATCCTCATGGATGCATGAAGATACTCACTTATGGATGTGCAAGGTAGCAGTAGAGGAAGAGAAGAGAGAGAAAGCCAGAGAGGTAGGTGCGAAAGAGACCCATAGATCAATCCAAGACCCAGCCTATGCACCTATAGTTTTTCCAGACGAAGAATTTGAACCTCACGGTTGGGCAGAAATCTTAGCAACAATGGACGTAGCCATCAATGAAGAACAATGGACACCTCACTGTGATGAGGATGGCTATGACATTTCAATCTTCTCCATAGAGCCAATCATGGGAGAGGCAGTTCTAGAAGAATGCGAACCTAGCCCTGATGCATTTGAGGATGCAAGTGACTCCGAGCTAGAGTCAATCATTATGGACCCACCATTTGCATCAGATGAAGAATACTTCCATGAAGTAGAATTTCAAACCCAGAGGCATGGGGAGCTGACAAATGACGTAAGATTAGCAACACATGTGAGCCCGAAGGAAGAAGGGAAGAAACGAAAGAAGAGAGAAGTCTCACCAGAAGAGGAAGAATCTTTGTTTGAGGTCCCGGAAAATTTTAAGAAGTATGAGATAGATGACAGGAGAGTCATGATAAGAATGCCTAAACGAGAGGCACAATCAGGAGAGGCCTATGATAACAAAGAAACTACCAAGAAAATTGTAGTGGCCCTAGAAGAAGGAGAGGAGAGATGTACGTACATAGGTCATGACCTAACAGCGGAAGAAGAGCACGAATTGATTGCCTTGCTAAGAGAATACAGAGATGTATTCGCTTGGAGTTACAAGGACTTGAAAGGTGTTGACCCTGACATATGCTCACACACTATCCCCATGACCTCAGATGCTAAACCCTCTAAGCAAAAGCCTTATACATATAACGATAATTATGCTGCTAAGATCAAAGAAGAGATAGATAGACTGGTTGAAGCTGGATTTATCTATGAAATTGAGCACACTGAATGGGTATCCCCCATCGTAGTGGTGCCCAAGAAGAATGGCAAACTGCGTGTGTGCATTAACTTGAAAAAGGTTAATGCAGCCACAATTCGAGATAACTATCCGCTTCCCATAACAGAACATCTCTTAGAAAGAGTGGCAGGCAAGGAAGTGTACAGCTTCCTTGATGGATTTTCGGGCTACAATCAAGTAGCCATAGCCCCAGAGGATCAGCATAAGACAGCCTTTGCCACAGAATGGGGCATTTTTGCTTTTAGAGTAATGCCATTTGGGCTTACCAATGCACCAGCTACCTTCCAGAGGCTGATGTGCCATGTGTTTAAGGAGTTCCTGAGGAAGAGTTTAGAAGTCTATGTTGATGATCTTTGTGCTCATTCCAATGTTAGACAAAACCATATTCCTTAACTCAGACAAATCTTTGACAAATGTAGAGAATACCAAGTCTGCCTGAACCCAAAAAAGTGCGTTTTTATGGTCAGGCAAGGCAAGATTCTAGGACACATAGTGTCAAAGAATGGCATATCTACTGACGAAGAGAAAGTGAGAGCCATAGCAGAGCTACCTAGGCCAAAGAATGTCAAGGAAGTACAAGCTTTCATGGGGCATTGTGGTTATTACCGACGATTTATACACATGTATGCTGTCATTGCAAAGCCCATGTACGGACTTCTGACAAACTTTGAGTGGACGGATGAATGTGAGAATTCCTTCCAAGAGCTTAAACGAAGATTATGTTCAGCACCAATCTTGACCACACCAGATTGGAATAAGCCATTCCATGTTCATGTGGATGCATCCAATTATGCCATTGGATGTGTGCTTGCACAACCTACTGGTGAAGGTAATATGGATCTTCCAATTGCCTATGCCAGTAGACAATTGAATGCGGCTGAACGGAATTACACCACTACAGAGCGAGAAGGATTAGGCATGGTATATGCAGTTAAGAAATTTAGACACTATTTGCTTGCAAATAAGTTTAAATTTTTTACTGATCATCAGGCATTGTTATATCTCGTAAACAAGCCATGCAATACAGGAAGATTAGTGAGATGGTTTCTCTTGCTAATGGAATATGATTTTGAAGTTGTGGTAAGGAAAGGTAGGACTCATTTGAGAGCTGATCATCTCTCTAGGCTCACATCGGGAGAAGCCCCACAAGGAGTGTCAGATGACCTTCCTGATGCTTACTTGTTTAATTTGGAAGTTGTACCGCAGTGGGCTAAGCCATTGGTACCAGTATTGACATACGGGCCTAATCATCCAGTGATAAACACTCGGAATAGAGAAGTTGTAAAAGCCCAAAAGTACCACATCATGGCAGGAAGCATGTACAAGCACACAGATCAAGGGATCTTGGCTTGTTGCGTAGAAGAGGATGAATACGCTAAATGGTTGCAATTAGCACATGTAGGTGCGTTAGAGCAACACTACTCAAAGCAGCGAACTTTACAGACCCTCAAGAGACTCGGAGTACATTGGCCAACTATGGAAGCTGATGTCCAAAAGTTGTGTAAGGAATGCCCAATCTGTTGCACTAAGCCACCTGTGGAACACGCCACTCTTTATCAAGTATCCATTGTGCCAGATTGGAGCGAACCGCTCGTATCCTTCCTGAGGACAAACACATTCCCTCCAGACATGACTCTGGCTAGGAAAAGGAGTTTAGAACAAGAAGCCCAGGATTACTCACTCATCGGTAATAATCTATATAAGCGCGGTAAAGATGGTTACCTGAGATTGTGTGTCCATGAAAGTGAGTATCTTAAGATCTTGGAAACTGCTCACCAAGGTGTAGCAGGAGGACACTTTGGACCGGATCGGGTGATCAAGGCAATTCTATTTGCGGGCTTCTGGTGGCCGACCCTTCACATGGATGCACATACCTATGTGAAACGGTGCGATGTATGTCAGAGGACTCAGTATCCTATACGCAAAGATGAGATGCCACTGAAACCTATGATGGGTGGACGTGCATTCTCTAAGTGGGGAATAGACTTCGTAGGTCCTATTAATCCCCCAACTAAGGGTTCGCATGCGGAATACATCATTGTTGCGACAGATTATCTAACCAAGTGGGTAGAGGTAAAGGCTACGACAAAGAACGATGCTCAAACAACTGCCAAATTCTTGTTTGAGAATGTATTCACGAGATATGGGCTACCCATAGAGCTTGTAAGTGATAGAGGCACTCATTTCTTGAATGAAGTGATTGAAAATCTACTCCAGGAATTCTTGGTAATACACAAGAAGTCTGCCCCATATCACCCTCAAGCTAATGGACAAGCTGAGAGCACTAATAAGATCCTATGCAATGTACTGACGAAATTAGTGAACACTAAACGCTCTGATTGGGACAAACAGCTACACCATGCTGTTTGGGCATACCGAGTTGCCTACAAAACGGTACTCCAAGCCACCCCCTTTCAGATGGTATTCGGTCAAAACGCTGTGCTACCCTTGGATTTCCTGATTCCTACATTGAAAGTAGCACAAGAGCACGAATGGGCAGGCCATGAACTCTCCTCTAGGATTTTTGACCTTGAACGATTAGGAGAAACACGACTGAGGGCCGCTGCAGGAATATATGCAGCCAAGAAGAGACAGAAGGCATACTTTGATGCCCACGTAAAGGATAAGGGTTTGAAAGCAGGAGATCTAGTTTTAGTCTATACACTGAAACAACACGCAAGGAAGCTCGAAAAGAGAGGCTACGGACCAATGATCATCAATAGGATCTCCACGAGTGGAGCAGTACAATTAGCCACATTAGAGGGTGATGTTCTCCCTAACTATATTAGCGGTTGTAGAGTCAAGTTGTATCAGGAACCCCTCACGGAGGAAATGCTCAGCCGACTCAATACTGCTAAGAAACGCAAAGAGGAAGAAAAGCGCATTCGAGAAGAGGCTCAAGCAGAAGCTTTAGAACGCATCAGAAGGATGAAGCTACGAAGGCAAGGCCGAGATCAGACTAGAGCAAATGACTATGCAGATCAAGGATGTCCCATGGCCATGTGTGAAGTTGCAGGAACAAGCTCGCATAGAATAATCGATAGACGTCCTTTCATAACCATAGATATGGGACGAGGAAAGAGTACAAGGACCGTAAGAGCCTTGATTGACTCAGGAGCTGCCACTAGCGCTGTTAAGTTGTCTTACTGTCAAGAGTTACAGTTAACTGTCCATCCTGTGGAAGCATACCTCATAGGATTGGGAGGCGTGGAAACCCCTTGCATGGGCGAGGTGGAACTTCCCCTCTACATTCACGAGGAGGCAATGACCGTTAAAGTACTAGTGTGTCAGGATGAGGATCTCACTGAACCTCTTGTCTTGGGTCAAGACTGGATCTATGACCAAGCAGTCAATTTAAACCTAAGAAGTGGACTTCTCCAGGTTTGGGTCAATCATAGTCGAGTTACAGTAGAATTAGACAATGGAGCACTCAAGGAACTAGAAAAGGCACAGACTCCTGGTCCTTCCAGGGGTACACATGAAGATGACCATGCTGTTCTTGTTCAAAACCCTGTGTTGCAGAGGAATGACATTTGCAAAAAAGGAGTCAGGGATGCAACGGATCTCCCTTCTTTTCCAAAGGCCAGAAGGAGGCAGCAACCAAAGGCGGATCACAAGCAGAAGAAGCAGAGTACTACCTATGTCCGAGATCAAAAGTACCTGCGCAGCAGAATGTCCCAGAAAATAAACCAGGTATGGGTGCGGAAAGGCGAACAACCGGTTGCACCACCGTCAACTACACGGGCAAAGCCTCTTATTAGTAACCAACAACACCACGCTAATAAGAAGTCTTTCAGAAATTTTTCTGCTAAAGTAAAATCTATTTGGGTGCCCAAGAAGTCGATGAAGGCAAGCCCACAATCAAGACAAATTTGGGTGCCTAAGGCTTGCTTGAGGGCACAAGTAGCTACGCCGAGGCCACAACCTAAACAGCATAACGCAGCTACGCATACTGCCCGTATTCACTCGTTCTCAACGCTCAAGAACACACCAAGACCCAAGAGCGTGCATGTAATCAATTGTAAATGGGTCCCTAAAAAGCCTCATTCCCAAACCGCGACACCGAGAAAGCTCTCTAGAGTCTCTACGAAACCGAAAGCAAAACCCATCCACTGCATTTGGCAGCCTAAGACCTGTAATAAACCCCCCGACCCCAATTTGTAAATTCATCCCCACTTGCTAACTTCATTAGTCTCCTAGGATTACCCAAGCATTAACCACACACACGTGCACCGAACACTTACTAACCCATTATTCGCTCCCGACCCTTATGTTAATATTGTGATGGGAACAACGGTCCTCACTTGTCCTGTACAATATTAACACCTGTTTGTATATTCTCACAGAGACAGACAGCAAGAAGTAAAATGGCTGATACAGTAGGAACTAGCTCCTAGGCCGGCTCCAGCCCACAAGTGGTGGATATCGAAAGTCTTCCAGTCGAGGAGGAGTTAAAGGAAAGACCAGCGGCATTACGGGCATTGCACACAATACCAATTCAGAATCCCCCGCAGGGACACACAATGCCGGTGGGCAAAGCCTCACATTGGTTCAGTGATGTTGCTGGCCCCCTGGGTGAAGGCACGTATATGTGGGAATCCGAAGTCGAATTCAATGGACGATGGGGCCGATACCATTTCTTTACCAGGGAATTTGAAAGGCTACAAAATAACGAAGGACTTAAGCCGATCTGGAAGAAGGCAGGGCTTTATGACTACTTCAAGTCCCAACTACCAAAGCCAGATTTCCTCAGATGCTCATATCTAATTAGTACCCTCACCCCCAGCAAAGACAACAAAGGATACAGCTCCTTTGTGCTCCCATCACTCACAAGGGGCAACGAGCTGAAGCGTTTCCGCTTAACTATCAATCTGGTAAGAGAAGCACTCGACATGCAGGGAATGCACATTCCAACAGAGAAAGAGACAATGGTTCCAGACAACATGAAGAACAGGTATCTGACAAAGCTGAAGGACATGGTTGCAATGACACCCACGATCGCCATCCACTTACGTATGGTCATGCAACATTTCGCCTTCCCCGCGCAGGATAGATTCACAATGCCTCCCAAAAAGATTTGGTTTAGCCTCTACCTGGCGGATGCTTTTGAGTTGACCATCAATATGCCCCACTGGATTATCGACCAGATTCATATGGCTCATCAGAGATGGTATAAGAAGCAAAGATCTGTATTGTATGGTTGCTGTGCACTCACAAGAATTGTATACAGATGTCTCGCCTATGATGTACCGGTGCAAAGGGCTCTGATCTGGTCCAGAGCACAGGAATTTCAACGACGATTGTCTGCCGTAGGGCCTCCCCCAAAGAAGATGCGAGGCACCGTCCAGATGCCTTGTGCACAAGCTCGCGGTGCAACCCTGACGCCTGAGACAACCCCAAGACTCCCCCGACGAGTGCAACCGTTTACTATCAGGCTACACAGGCACAGCACAGATGGCCCCAATCTCGTATTTCCACCAGTACCGACTGACCTGGAGTTCCCGCATGGGTTCACCCTAGAGGACTTAACTGACGAAGAAGTTGCAAGAATCATAGAAGCTGTAAATGCAGAAGTTGAAGAAGAGCAAGCCAGTGGACAGCAAACTGCCCCAGACCAAGCACAGCCCAGCCAACCAGACGTAGTCAACGTGGACACTGAAGAAGAAGCTCATGGGGAGACACAGGGCAGACACTCAGAAGCAGAAGAACAAGAGTATGATCCAGAAGCCCTACAAGTACTGGAAGGTGCCCCAGCCTACACTAGCGCATTAAAGAAGCTTTATGATACAATGAACCGAGTTCAAGAGCAACACAGGCTCTCATTAGCTGCGGGTAAAGCTCTCATGAACCAAATTCTGGAGGAGGAAGGTGTGGACGAACAGTACCGTGCCACCTTGGAAATGATATCAGATGCTTTAGGAGTACCAGAAACGGTGCATACCGCACTAGTGCACTCACGAAGAACAGAGAGAAGATATGGAAGACGCCCCCCACGCACGGGAAAACAAATGAATGTATTAGGATCAGGACCACAAGGCACACCCACAACCACTGGCACGGCACACACAGTTCACGACACCGAGGAAGCCCACACATCGAGTGCACCCCCATCACCTCCCTTACCACCTTCTCCCCCACATCGACCTCACTCACCTCCCTCTACCACTGTAACCTCCACTGTCACCACCTCTGAAACCACTACACACACCAACGCACAAACCATCAGTCCACCCACGCACTCTACTTCCACTGAAAACACGAGATTAACTACAGCCACGATACACCTCACCACCCCGAGCACACTTCCTAGAAGTTCACAATTACACACACCTCTATACACATTCACAACCCTCACCGCTACCACAATCCCCATATTCACAGTCACTCCCACCACGAACCCCACTTTCATGGAGGTATCACCCACCTCTACACCTCTCCCATCCCCCATTTACCCACAATCTCCCATTCCCCCACCGCCCCCCTCACCCGTCCCCAGTACTGCATTCACAACACCCTTTCCCTTTCCCTACCCCTCTGCATTCAATACTATTCCTCTCGGTAACTTATTTAATAATATGCATCAATGCATGGCCCAACTCCAGCAACATTACCAACACTTGGACGACCAACATACAAGGCTCTTCCAACGCCACGAGGATCTCCAAGCAAGATGTAGGGATCTTGAAGAGCAGAAGCAGCAATTAGTACAGCAGCACGCGACATTACAAGAGCAATACGCACAATTAGAAGCCAACCCACCTCAAGCAGATGATGAAGAACGACGACATATGGACGAGCTGCTCCATTCGCAGATCACGGAAAACCTGAAACTTCGACGGAACTTGGGCCTCCTCCGCAAGCATATGTCTACCGCATTAGAAGAGAATAAGAGATTACAGAAACAGAACGAAGAAAACCTGGAAGCGGCCATGGAGGGTTCCCCACAGGAGATTGACCCAGAACGATTCAAGGCGATACCCTCTGAGAATATGCAGGTGGTGTTAGAAACTCATGCAGACTTAATGGAGGCCCATGCCGCTTTAGAGAAAGAAAGAGATGAGTTACGAAGACAGTTGGCCACTCGACAGACAGAACCCAGCCCGAGCATAACCGCAGAAGAAACAGCTGAAGAGGTCATTAAACTCCGCGCCGAACTTGAGGAATTACGCAGCAAGGTTATGCAGTATAAGCGTCAGCCCTCCCCTCTGGTAGACCCCGAGCCTGACGACCTGGTGCCAATTGAGGTAGAAGAAACATTTGAGGATCCATATGTCCCGATGCCAACACCAGGCGGTAAGCGCACAGAACAGGGCATGGACACAATTGAGATCGAGGCACCGGAATGGATGCAGAAGTTAGAGAAAGTAGCCACGACACATGACGATAGGGTGGCAGTCCAAATCGCCTTGATGTCAAAATTGGAGGAGGTGGTCATAAAATCTGATTATTTTCAGAATCTTTCACACCATAGGTGGATCGGCCCATCGGATGATCTGTATGTACCTTTTTGCGTGCTAATGGCGGATTATAATGCGGAGATCAAGCGCCACACCTCAAGGGAACCCACCTCTGCCACCCAATTTGCACCCGATGACATCCCAGAGAGTGCCAAGCAAGGACATATCTGCCAACCAACATGGAGAATTCGACTGCTCGAAACCTATCCGGAAATGGTAAGAACATGGAACAACATGCCATTGTACATCAAATACAATCCATGTTATTGCCCTGTGTTTCGAAGGAGATCCTGGCCGGAGTACACACATACCGTGCTGACGATTAAAGGATGCGAGAAGTGGCTAAATTACGTGTACTTTGCACCCCCTAAAGGCGCACCCACAATTGGCTATATGATTTCAACGATCCGGCATTGGGGGGTCCGTTTCAAGAATGTTCCTGATATCATGACTCAGATGTGCCAGAAAATTTTCGAACTTATGCTGGTCACCTTCAGGACCTTCAAAAATGTCAAGGAACCGCATCTCTCAGCACTAGGATTTAATGAAGGGAACCAGGATCTTGTATACGACATGAGCACAACTCCATCGATCAATGTTGTGTATGCATGGCACGCTCGCATCAAATATCTACCGGCCTGCTTCAAACAAACGTTTGAAGAGATGTTTGTCACGGGATTCTGGGAATATCATTCCGAGATATTCATTCCCAGACCATCCCATCTCTTGCAGTTGTTTGCAGTGGAACAAGCTCTCCACTCCGAAAAGCTACGTATGCCACATCCAGAGGTTCCTGGGCCGGTAGACTGGGATGCTCTTCTGACAGACTTGGCCAAGGGGTTGCGAATTGCTGAACACCATTTAGCGCAGGACGTTGTCGAGTACTATATCCAGAAACCCTCTCAACAAGGGTCTGTCAGGGACGACAGACGCGAGAGAGGGGGGGGTGTTGGAGCTGGAGCTGAAGGATTGACAAGACAAGGAAGCACAAGAAGAGAGTCCGAGAGAAGAGAAGGCCCAAGCAGACAAGGAAGTCAACGAAGACCCGGCAAGTAGGCCAACAATTTTTCAAGAAGAAGCACTTATGAACATTCACGTAGATTTAGCACTAAGGCAACCTTAATCTTTCAAAACCTCTACACCCATTAAAAGTGATTATTATCACTAAGCACCATTGTAAATATCATTTCATCTTTTTGTAGCTCCATTTTGTGCAAGCCAAGGAGTCCTTGAGCTTGAGGAGCATTAGAAGTATCTACCTGCCAAATTTCGTATTTTTTAGATATCGTTTGAGCCCTCAAATAAGCCCTGGAACCTAATTTTTAACTAGGCCGGACACTAGGTCTGGACAGGGCCAAAACTTAGCCAAAAACTATAAGAGCTCATTTTTGGGGTTAGATTGGGATTGAAACGAACTTGTAAGAGCTTTTGAAAGTAATCTAAAGAACTCCATTGATTCTCTCTCTTTGTCTTGCCGTGTGTGCGCGTGTGTGTGTATGTGTGTGCATGCTCGTGTGCTTCTCACTCATGCACTTGTGCCGCCACTTGCTCGAGGTCTTCATACCATCCTCACGTCTTCCCGGATTGACATTAAAGGAGGTGCTACTCATCACTGAGCTACAAGGGTATATACTTGATGCAAAGGAAATACATTCTTGATCTTTTGAAGAAGTTTGGCTTGTGTGATTGCAAGCCCATTTCAAATCCATTAGAAGTAATAGAAGTAAATGTTAAACTAAGTGCTCATGAAGGTAAAGAAGTGAAGGATGTGACCATGTATAGGTCAATAGTTGGTTCTCTCTTGTATGCTACTATAACAAGACCTAATATTGCACATGTAGTTGGAGTCTTATCTCAATTTTTGCAAGCACCAATGTTGTGAAACTACATTCCACAAACAACTAAATCAACTAGCAAGACCACACTCCTAAGAGAGAGCACGTCTCCACCCATCCAACTCCACCCATATATATACCTCTAGCCCAAGGGGGTGCATGTCCTTGAGATTGGCCAAGTGTCCAGCTAAGTGTCCCTCATGTGAACAATTTCCCAAGGGTGATCACATGCCTTCTAATTTCGCAAGGTCTATCACATGCCTTCTAAATCGAATGAGGATTCTTCTCTCACGTACACACATGGTGGCTCCTAGAGAAGCTTCTCCCAAGACTAAGGTTCCCACACCTTAGGATAAATCAAGCTTAAGGTTCTAACCATTCAATTGGGAGCTCATATGATTAAATACCTCAAGGGTTAAAACCAAGGGTTTCACCCAAAGGTTCAAGGCATGTTCCAAGGGTAATTCAAGGGTTAGACCAAAGCAAACATACATCATATTCTAACCTTTAGAATCCATATGTTTAACCTTGTGAACCCATGAATTATACAACATTCTTCCCCCCTTTAACATTTTCATCCTCGAAAATGTGTGAAGGTATAATATGTGAAGTATTCCCCCGTGCACCATGATCTATACTCTGAGCATGGTCATCTCTCTCTTTAGATTCATTTCCAATAATCAGATAAGGGCTAATCCCTACCTTATTCTGAAAAGAAATGAATCAAAATCCCTGCCCAAATCACTTTCTCTTAGTCCACCTGAATGTACATGCATGCCTTGTACCTATGGACTAGTGAAAAGGGTGGACTTCTTTGGTGGTCTTTTTCTTTTGGCACTTTCTCAACCCTCTTATTTCTATCTTGAAAGGGCCAGATACTAGATTCATCTTCCACTTTCAACAAAAAGGAGAGGAATCTTCAGATGTTCTAAACTTATCTTATTCTTTTATAGTCCTTTTCAAATACAAATATACTTTATTTGTATTTGGTAGGACTTAGCTAAAGATAAGAACTTCACAAAGTGGGTCTAATGAGTCCCTGCTAAAACATGCTTAATAAAATGAGGAGAAATGCTATCTTCTCATTCCTTGGCAACTTCAATGGACTTATTTCAATCATCCAGGTTTTCTTGAAACATAACGTTCAAGTATTGCGAATGACAATATACCCAATTTTGAAAGTTCATGTCTACAAGTGGATCCCTATCTTGATCATCTTTGATTGTCTCTAGATCAATTCTCAGAATAGAATTTAATCCTTTTGACATTCAAGACTTAGATCCAAAGATGACTTTAGGAATTTGGAATTATCAGGTAGACCATTCTCTTGGGTCTCTACCTTGTTCTTTGTTAACCAGTTATTTCCAATGAGAATTAGTACTAACTATCTTGAACCGACTCTGGTTCATACTTGAGATATTTATATATACTAACCTCGAAGATCACCAAAGCTTTGCAAAGTGCTTACTAAACCAATTCCTTCTAATTCTCAAAATAATTGAGGAGTAATGCTTCATCAAGATACCTTCTAGATTTTCTATCTATTTGGATGGAGTTAAATGATTCAAGTTTTGCTTTTAGTTCCAAGATCTTGCGAGAAAGATGCCTCTTTCTAGGTATCATATCCGAGATCTTGCTAGGAACTTAGTGAACATTCTTGAATCATTTGTTCTCACCAAATATTCAAAAGACGATCTTTTACAGATCATCCTTTTATTTAAGGTTATTATACTTGAATAGGCTTGACTTTACTTTTGGAGTTTAACTTGGTAAACTTCCAAGATTCTTTACCTTCTTACTTATCCAAATTTATTGTACCATATAAAATTTGGCTATGCATTTTATGCATCTACTTAAAAGGATAGCCTTTCCTAGGGTAAATGTCATGTTCATTCTATTTACCCTTTTGTTCATACAACCAGGTGTATTAAATTGGTTCAAGGAGGTACATTTCTACACCTCATAATGAACCTAAGACCTTAATCTAAATGGTCTTATCTTTAAGGCTTATCCTGATGTTTCCTATTGGATCTTGAGTCTATTTTCTCTCTGGCCATCAGAGAAAACTCTCAATGGGAGTTAGTTCTCACTGTCCCATACCAGGGAGTTCTTCCTCCAATCCATAGAACTACATCCTTAACCTTTCCACATTCTTTGCCCTTATCTTTTCAATGCTCTCTGATCATTTACCATGATCATGAATTCCATCTTGGAACTCCTTGGCATCATTTTCATGAGCGCAAAGACTAAGGTTTCTAAATCTAATGCCAATTAACTCAAAGGTCTTTTAGGTTGACCTTTGAACTTTACTTGGTATCGAACTATAAAAGGGTTTGATCTTTTTGACCAATGGAGGCCTCTGGGATTATCTAACCATAAAAGGTTTGATATATTTGACCAACTTAGCTCACTTGGCTTTCTCAAAATTCCTCTAGCAAATTTAATAGGAGATAAGATCGAGTCTTTTCTCCTTTAGATCCATTTTTCAATGATATTTACCCATGGGATTTCCTTGGGATCTTCAACTCATACCTTCATGAGTTGATATCCTTGCTTAAGTCTTCAACATCATGTTGATGTTCTTAAAAACCATTAACTATTCTCCTTTAAGGGATCAACAATTATATGTCACCCCGTTGACTTAAGTGAGTTGCCATGCTTACTGATCCAAACTTTGGACCCATCTTTATCCATTCTCAAATACCCTACTCTAAATATGCTTCAAGTCTTTGGCTAGCTTACCTTAGTTTACTTGCCAAATTGGAATTCTTTATTGAATTCCCTTCTTGCATATTTGGTTCTTACTTTGTTTGAGATTTAACTCAAAAACTCTTATGTACTTGGACATCCAATGTACCCCTTAACTTTCATGAAAGGGTTAAGGAATATCTTTTACTTAGAAGTATCATATTGATGATACCTTTCTTCCCCCCTTTAAGGAGTTTTTGTCCTCCAAAACTGTAGGAAATTGATGTTCTTTTAATTTCCTATTCAAATGGGAGGTTCATTTATGCTAAATCCTTGAAAAGTTCTCAAATATCCTTGAGCTTAAGCTTCCATTATCCTTAAGTTCAATGTCCCATACCACTAAACCCACTTAAGTGATATTGTAAACCTAGACGTCCCATACCATCCGATTGACAATCTCACCTTAGTGTAGATAAATTTAGCTCTTACTCAAGGATTAAACTCCATTCATTTTAGTCTTATCAAAATCTTTGTAATTTACATTCTTAAAGAGACTTGATTTTGAAAAGACTTTGAAAATTGTGCTTTCATTGAACTATTTCCTTGTTCCGATGCAATCAAAGGTATCTTTGTTTATGTCATTTGATAATAGATCTAGTATTCTCATACTAGATATTATCTATTGACATAAGTAGGCAGATAAGGATATAGTCAATCATAAGCTTGGCTAAATGGTTACCTTTTTAACCATCTTGATAAATTGTTTCTTACTCATAGAGCACATTTTGGAGTAGAGGTCTTAAGAGTTTCTTTCAACCCTTTAATCTTCCTCTTCTCTAGATATGCTTAATGAGTTACAATTCTTCACTCTTGAAGCAATTTTCTCAAAGTTCCAAATGGATCCTACCTCTTGTCAATGAAGGAAGACGCTTATTGGGGAAGAAATGAATACTTAAAAAGGGTAAATGGTTCAACCATTTTTTTTCGGTCATTTTGCAACATTCTCTTCCCCCTTTTAGTGTGATCATTGTCCTCAATGATCAGATGTTGAAGCTCCTATGACTTCTTAACATCGTTCAAAATGGAAAATTATCCCATGTGTGTAGGGTCTCATATAGGCTTCTAGTTTCTCCTTTGGATTTTTCAATCCAAGTTCTTATAACTACCATTTATGGTTTAATAAGAAGAGAAACTTGTTGAATTTGAAGCTTACATGCTTGGCCTTGCTGATCAGGCATGTCATGGGTATTATGGAACTTGCGGGTCCATAAGCAGGACTCAAAGTTTAAAGTTCATCTTCCTAAGTTAAATTCTGTTGGCTTTTGAATTAAGCCAACATATAAAAAGCATAAAAGTTAATGTGCATCATCTCAACACACCATTAAACTTTTATGCTTTTGACTTCATATGAAAAAGTCATTTTTCTATCTTAAACCTTAAACTTACAATACTTGATTTCTCTCTCATGTCCCATTAACCCATGCATATTTGATTCAATTCATGCATCATCGTGTATGCCAAAAACATTTACATCTTTTCTTGAAGATTTTTAGCATGCGTAAGGTCCAAAAATTGAACCCCTCTTTAAAGCATGCATGGAATTCACATTTAGAACTCCATTTAATGCATGAATACATGCTTTCAAAAAATCTCTTTGAATGGGTTTGTTGGTGCATAATTGCAGGTGACAAGTGATCTGGAGTTGGTGAAGAACATTGAAGAAGACCAAGTGGAAAGAAAAGTCAAAAAGTGCAAAAGCTGGAAGTTTAGAGAGAAACACGATTCTCTTCATAGGATCGCGATTTTCAGTAAGATAAAGAATTTTACTCAGTTGCACTATTGGGTTCAGAGGTAAGTGATTTAAGAGGTTTCATAAGTTGCATGAGTAAAAGAAATCAAAATTTCAAAATTTCAGTAAGAATTGAGCATCAAATGAGTAGATTGGGGAATTGGGTACAGAATCGCGATTTTCATCAGTAGGATAAATAGAGCAAATTTTGTTGGAAAGGATAGGAATTGTGAATTAAAACCACAAAACTGCTAAGGGACAAGAATCTTACAGTGGAAAGTTAAAATTTTGTAAAAATATCACACAATCGCGATTGTCTGAAGACTATAAAAGCCTGAAATCACAGAAAAAAATTCATTTGTGTGAAAGAGTGAGTGTGAGGAGCTGACAGAATTGCGCCTTTCTGCAATTACAAAGCTTTTGGACATTTTTTTGATCAGGAAGGAAGGTAATTTGTTTACAACAAGTTTTTGCAAGATTTTAAGTTCAATCTTTTGATAAAGGCACAAAAAACACAGGAATTTGTAAAAAACACGGAATCATGACTCTCTGTTTTTTTGAATTTTTGGGTTAAAAAAATCATAGTTTTGACAAAAGTCTTTTATTGCATGCCATTATTTTGCTAAGGCGCTACTATTAGAGTAAAACGATATCAGGAAATCAAAAACCAAAAAATTTACAAAAATTTTCTCAGAATCATGATTTTGAAATCAAACACAAAATCGCGATTCCCTAATCAAACAAAAAATCACGATTCCCAGAATACGATTTTCATAAGAAATCGTGTTTTTAACAATTGTGAGCAATCAAGATTGTCTGGGAACAGGATCGTGGAAATCACGATTCTCTTCACAGAATCGTGAAAAACACGATTTTCTTCACAGGATCGTGGAAATCACGATTGTCTTCACAGAATCGTGAAAAACATGATTTCCTTCACAGGATCGTGGAAATCACGATTCTATACAGAGGATCGTGAAAATCACGACTCTCTTAACACGATTCTCTTCACAGAATGGTGAAAAACACAAATTCCTTCATAGGATCGTGGAAATCACGATTCGCTTCACAGAATCATGAAAAACACGATTTCCTTCACAGGATCGTGGAAATCACGATTCTTCACAGAATCATGAAAAACATGATTCCATTCACAGAATCGTGGAAACTTTAGAATATCCAAAGAATAGTGAGAAAGACAATTCTTATTCACAGAATCGTGAGAAAATCTAGAAAAACACGACTTCCTTCATAGGATCGTGGAAATCACGATTCTCTTCACAGAATCGTGAAAAACACGATTCCATTCACAAAATCGTGGAAAATTTAGAATATCCAAAGAATAGTGAAAAAGACAATTCTTTTTCACAGAATCATGAGAAAATCTAGAATTTTCTCAAGATCGTAGAAAAGACGATTCTATTCATAGGATCGTGGAAAACACGATTCTCTTCACAGAATCGTGATTTAGTTGGATGATTCTGAGATTCTAGAGAAAGTTTTGCAGGTAAGGTTCACAAGGAATGGAGCCTTAGTGGAATTTAGTGGAAGACTTACAACAAGGATTCAAGAGAATTGCAAAGGGAGAACAAATAGGTAGACTCTTTACATTTGAACTCCAAGACACTAGAAGTATAGCCCTGTTCAATTATGGTGGGCAGAGCCTATCAGAATTAGAGATGTGGCACAAAAGGTTGGCTCGTATAGGTGAAAGGAATTTAAAGCAAACATGCAGGGATCAAAGTGTGCTTGGCCTACCAAATATTTCCAAACAACAAATGATATAAAAGTGTAGTGCTTGTTAACTTGGGAAATCACATGGACAACCATCTATGAACAAAAGGATACATTCACGGTGACTTGTTGTAGATAGTACACACAAATGTTTAAGGACCTAGCAAGGAACCATGAATTTCAGGATCGAGGTACTACATATCTTTTATTGATGAATATAGCAGATGGACCATCCTATATTTTATGAAGCATAAGTATGAATTCTTCTCATGTTTCAAGAAGTATCTTGCTCTTGTTGAAATTCGGACAGGTGAAACACTAAAGAGGCTAAGGTGAGATGGAGGGGGAGAATATTTCTCCCATGAATTTGAAAATTATCTCCAAGAGAGGGGTATCAAGAGAGACATCACAACTACGTACACTTCAAAGCAGAATGGAGTGGAAAAGAGAAGGAATAGAACCATAGTTTTGATGAGAAGAATTCTTGGTTTAAAGATGATTTCAAGAAAGTCAAGTTATGTTATGATCTAGAGGACGACTTCCCAACATCGCGAAAGGGAAGTGATTACCTACTGTAAGACTCAAGTGATTCTGATGATAATCAGAAGACACCAAGGAGGAATATTAAGGCTTGGAACAATAAAGGTAAAGAAAAAATGCACAAGTTGAGAGATGTTGCAAAATCTTCTCAACAAACAATAAGAAGATCAAATAGGGAAAAAAGAAAGCTAGAAAGGTAAGGATTTGACACTTCTTTGGTCACTAATCACTCAATCTACATTGCTCAATATATCAATTCAGAAGAATCCTAAAGATTTGAAGAAGCTAAGAAGAAATCAGAGTGGAGAGAAGTAGTGGAAGAAGAGATAGAAGATCTTCAAGAGAATTAGACATGGGACTTGGTTCCCAAGAAGCCATCCATGAAGATCATTGGACCTAGATGGATCTATAAGGTGAAGAAGAACTCATATGGATCAATAAACAAGTATGCAACAAGGTTGGTGGCAAAAGGATTTGCTCAAACCCAAGGTATAGATTATGAGGATACCTTTTCTTCTGGCAAAGATGTCTACCATCAGAGTACTTATGAGTGTAGCTGCCTCAAAGAATTGGAACATCTATCAGATGGATGTAAAAAATGCATTCTTGAATGGTTGGATTTCAAATGAGTTGTACATGGCACAACCTCTTGGATTTGTAGATGAAACACATCATGAGTATGTGTGTAAACTTAGAAAATCTTTATATGGATTGAAGCAAGCTCCTAGAGCTTGGAACCATAGATTAGTTACCTTCTTGCAAGACAAAGGA
This sequence comes from Ceratopteris richardii, assembly GCA_020310875.1. NCBI lineage: Eukaryota > Viridiplantae > Streptophyta > Polypodiopsida > Polypodiales > Pteridaceae > Ceratopteris > Ceratopteris richardii. The sequence goes on along the minus strand of CM035416.1, from coordinate 112,039,066 downwards.
TTTCAATTAAGTAAAGTAGATCCTTCACTTTTCATTAAGAGAATTAAATCTAAAATGATATACTTATGTTAGTATGCAGATGATATCATTGTTATAGGTGATGATGCTGATGGATTTAGAAAGATCAAAGCTCAAATGAAGGTGGAATTTTAGATAAGTGATCTCGGATTGCTCAGTTGCTTCCTTGGATTGGAAGTAGTTTACACAGATCAAGGAATGTTCCTTACACAAAGGAAATATATAAAGGATATGCTTGCAAAGTTAAAATGCAACAAGCTAAAGTTGTAGGTACTCCCATGGAGGTCAATCACAAATTAAGTGCTCATGAAGGAGAACATATTGAAGACATCACAAGCTATCCAAGCCTAGTTGGGAGTTTGAACTATGCTACTCTAACTAGGGTTGATATCTGCTACAAAATCAGTGTGCTTAGTCAATTCATGCACACTCCAAGGAAACCTCACATGGATGCAGTGAAAAGGATATTGAAGTAATTAAAAGGAATAATAAATGAAGGCTTACATTACCCCTATACATCTGAGTTGAATGTAAAACTATTCACTAATGCAAATTCGACAGGTTCCAAAGATGATAGGAGAAACACATTAGGAAATCTCTCATTTGCAGAATGCAACACAAGAATGTTGATATATTTAGGTAGTGATAAGTGTGAACACTCCAGGACCGCCAGGGCACTTTTTTCCCTCTTTAGGAGGTTTTTTTCCCACAACCTGTATATATGCCTATTGCCCTAATGGGCTACTTATCTTTGTACATTCTCTAGTAATACATTCAATATTGTGTGTTGTGCTCCAAGCTTCTTCTTCTTCCTTGTGCTGTTCGCGTGCTTTCGTAGACTTCTAACTCCAACAATTGGTATCAGAGCAAGTCGTCGCTTCGTCTAGGGTGTCGTCGACACTCCTCTGTTTGCAGTCTCAGATTCGCACGAAATTTGGTGAGCATACTCAAGGTGTCTCAGAGATCAAAACAACTTCACTATGTGGTGCCGAAATTACGATCTGAGCTCGTTTCGGCCTCCGAATGCACTATCACAGCACAGGCTATTTTTTCTTTTTATGCCAAAGGTATATACCTGCTTTGGTTTGCCAATATAAGCGTCTCGAAGTCTGCTACAGGTTTAGCAGAATTCGTCTAGGCAGTTGCGTTCAACTTTTTGAGATACAGTCAATTTTCTGCATCAAGGTATTGTAGTCACCAGCCATGGCTGAAAGCAATGATGTATTTCATATGTTGGTTGTTGAGGATAAGTTGGATGGTACCAACTACCCATTATGGGCTCATATGATGCGACATGTGTTGGTTGCAAAAGGACTGTGGAACATTGTGTAGGGTGTCAAAAAACATCCTATCACACCTGCAACTATTACAACTGCAGGTACTGAAGCTGATGCAGAAGGTATCAAAGATGATGATATTCTGCATATTCCTGTTCGTGTTGCAGTTTCTGCTACACCTACTGCAGAGCAGATTCCTTGGGATGGCAGAGATGCCCAGGCACATGCATTGATAGCTTTGTCTGTCAAACATGCCATTATTCCTCATATTCGCTCTTGCAGAACAGTTAAGGATGTTTGGGATACACTTACCACATTGTACCAAGCTAGGAATGAGGCTCGTGTTGCTTATCTCCGGAAACAGTTGGAGAGAGCACATGAATGAAGGTGATTCTATGGACAGTTTCCTAACAAAGATCAAAGACTTGAAGGAACAATTGATTTCTGTTTATGAGGTTATACCAAATAGCTCACTTGTGCAGACCGTTCTCAATGGTCTTCCTGATTCATATCAGAGTTTTGCTTCTACTCTTTGGTTGATGCTGAAAGACAATCCAAATGCCTTATCATTTGAGGAGTTAGTCTCTGTTCTATTGCAGGAAGAGCAGTCCAGGTAGAACAAGTCCATTATGCGAGTTGCAGATCAAGCTTTCCTGGCTAGTCAGAAGGGCAAAGGAAAATGGATCTCTTTAACTAGTAAGCAGAAATCTGCTAATTCTGCACATTCGAAGAAGGAAGATAAAGATGAGAAGAAATCAGAAAAGCAGAAATTGTTTTGTAAGTACTGTAAAGGGAATGATCATATCATAAAGAATTATCCAAAATTGGCTGCTAAAGAGGCAAAGAAGAAAAAGGCTGGAATGGTTGTTGCAGAGGCCTCTACACCAAAAATAGAGTCTGCTAATCTTGTGCAGGAAGAAGAATGGGTGTTTACTATTGTCTACAGTTTTGACCCATCTTCTCATGAGCAATGCATGTCTACAGTAGACTCAGATGTTTGGTATTTTAACAGTGGGGCGAACAAACATATTACCTCGCAGCGCAGTTTCTTCTCTTCACTCGAGCCTGCCCCTACAAGGAATATTGTTACATGCGCCAGTTTAATGCATTTGTGGCTGAAAGTGGGATAAAACACCAGTGTACAATGTCGTATACACCTCAACAGAATGGAGTTGTTGAATGAAAGAACAGGTCACTCATGGAGATGGCGAGGTGTATGGTCAAGAGTCAGGCTTTACCACATAGTTTCTGGCTTGAGGCTGTCATGTGTGCAGCATATGTACTGAATAGGTGTCCCACCAAAGCGCTGTTGTCTATCACTCCATATGAGGCTTGGCATGATCGCAAGCCATCTGTTGCTCATCTGCGTGTTTTTAGTTGTTTGGTATATGCATTAGTGCCTAAACAACATCACAGAAAATTGGATGATAAAGCAGTAAAATGTATTTTTTTTTGGTACACTTCTAAAAGTAAAGGCTATCATCTGTATCATCCACAGACTAAATGCATTCTGGTTAGCCATGATGTTGTTTTTGTGGAAGATGTTATTCAGTCATTGCTTTCATGTACTAAGGAGACATCTGTTAGCTCCAAAGACATGTATGATACTTTGCTACCTCTTTTTATAGGTGGACAGTCTAGTGATGGTCCCAATGAGGCAACTTCTCAACCTTTGTAGGTTTCATGTGATGATGCAGATCATTCGATTTCTGATGCAGATTTACATGATGCACTAGTTGATGAGAGAGTTGATATTGAGCAGGAAAAAACTATGCCAAAATGGCTGGTGTAGACTTTGCGCAAAAGCAAATTAGATGCACCTCTATCATATCGTACTCTTTCAGGCTCTCATAGTGCCTCTTTTGCATCAGATTGCTATGCTATGGTTGTATCTAGTCTCTGTGATGAAAATGAGCCTGTTTTGTTTGATGAAGCCCAAAATTCAGAAAATTGGATGGCTGCTATGCAATATAAATATGATGCTATAATGAAGAATGGTACTTGGTCTTTATGTGACTTGCCTCCTAGCAAGAAGGCCATTGGGACTAAGTGGGTATTCAAGCTGAAGCATAAGCCAGATGCCACACTTGACAGGTATAAGGCTAGGCTTGTTGCAAAGGGTTATGCACAAGAAACAGGCATTGATTTTGATGAGACCTTTGCACCTACATGTCGTATGACTACTGTTCGGAGCATTTGTGCACTTGCAGCTCATCATGGTTGGAATGTACATGAGTTGGATATTAAAATAGCATTTCTGAATGATGACTTGCATGAAGAAGTGTATGTTTTTCAACCCCGTGGCTTTGTGCAGAAAGGGCATGAAAACCAGGTGTGCAAGTTAAAGAAGGCATTATATGGTTTAAAGCAAGCACCACGTGCTTGGTATGAGAAGATACATGCTTATCTGATTGCACATGGTTTTGAGAAAAGTCCAACTGAAAGCACCTTATATGCTAAGCGTGCTAATGATGTGCTTCTGATCATTGTTGTCTATGTTGACGACATGTTGCTCACTAGTCCTATTGAGAAGCATATTGCTGATTTTAAGGCTGATTTGCATGCCTCATTTGAGATGTCTGATTTGGGGCATTTGCATCACTATTTGGGCATTCAGTCTATGCAAGTTGATGGTGGAATGGCTTTGTGTCAAATGAAATATATTGACACATCATTGCAGCGTTTTGGCCTTGAAGACTATAAGCCTATTGCCACTCCTATGGAGAAAGGTTTACAATTGAGTCTTCATGATGTTGGAGATGCATTTGATGTTGTTCTCTATCAGCAGGCTGTTGGATGCTTGATTTACTTATGCATTACTCGGCCAGATATTCAGTTTGTTGTCTCACAGATGAACAGTTTTATGCATTGCCCAAGAGTCAAGCATTGGTAGGCGGTTAAGCGCATCTTTCGCTACTTGAGTGGTACTCGACTACTTGGTTTGTTTTATCCCAAGGGCGGATCACTACCGCCAAATTTGCATGCTTTTCCTGACTCTGATTGGGCTAGTTGCTATGACACTTGTGTGTCCACTAGTGGCTTTTGCTTCATGCTTGGTAGCTCATGTATATCTTGGTTGAGCAAGAAGCAACCTATAGCTAAAATGTCTACTATCAGAACACTTGTTGCATTAGCTATAGCAAAAGGATGTACTTTGCATCAAATGGATGTGAAGAATTCTTTCTTATGTGGTGAGTTACAGGAAGAAGTATACATGGACCAGCCACAAAGATATGAAGATTCAAAGCATCCACAATATGTTTGCAGGTTGCAAAAGGCTTTATATGGGCTGATGCAAGCTCCTCGTGCATGGCACACAAGGATTGTTGATTACTTAACCACCATTGAGTTTTCTATGTGTGATGCAGGTCATTCACTATATGCAAGGAGGGGTGATGATGGCATCACAATTGTGGCTATTTATGTTGATGACTTGATTGTAGGTGGTGATAATGAGGAAAGCATTAAAGAGGTAAAGCAACTTCTTATGTAGGAATTTGACATGAAACATCTTGGTGTATTGTGCTATTTCTTGGGCATTGAATTTATACATACAAAAATAGGTATGTGGATGTTGCAAAGGCAATATGCCTTGGATATGCTACAAAAGTATGGTATGGCTGATTGTAAGCCAATTTCTATGCCATTAGATCAGAATTTGACATTAGATACTACATCATGTGAAGCATTGGAAAATGCTACTATGTACAAGAAAATTGTGGGAAGATTGATATATCTCACAATTACAAGGCTACATTTAAGCTACACTATTGGACTTGAAAGTCAATTTATGCACATTCCCACAAAGCCACATTTGGATGCTATGAGGCACACTCTATGTTATGTGAGTGCTACTTTGGATTATGCATTGTTTTATGAAGCTGGTGTAGATTTGTAGGTTCATGGATACACCGATGGAGATTGGGCTGGTAGTACTCCAGATAGAACATCTACTAGTGGCCTTCTATTCTCACATGGAGGTGGAGCTATTACATGGAGCAGCAAGAAGCAACCCACTGTTGCTTTGTCGAGTACAGAGGCTGAGTATAGAAGTGCTATGATGGTAGCATGTGAGGCATCATGGCTGGAGGTGCTACGTGCATATTTAGGTGTGGAAGTGCAAAAGCCTATCACCATCTATTGTGATCATCTTAGCAGCATACAGTTAGCATGGAACCCTGTTTTTCATGCTAGAACAAAACATATCGAGGTACATTATTACTTCATCAGAGAGAATGTATTAGCAGGTGATATTGATCATGTTTATGTGAGAACAGATGAGCAGGTTGCTGATATTTTCACTAAAGCACTTGGAGCAGAGAAGTTGAAGAAGATTTGAAAGATGCTTGGATTAGAGGACATGGCATTGAGCTTGAGGGGGAGTGTTGAGATATCAAGTTCAACATGTGATGATCTAGGATGACACGTATCACTTTTTCATTTCTCTAACATGTATAGCGGTCATGCCAATATATGTCAGGGACACTTTGCCGATATATGTCAAGGACACTTCATTGAGCTTTATTAGATTTATCTATTAAGAGTGATGGCACATTTGTTTCTTGCCAGCTCACGCATTCACAAACATTAGGTTTTTCGTTATGTACTAGTCTTTATATATTGCACTTGTTGTATTCTTGTTTTAGTTCATTCTTGTACATTCCTTTTTATGTAATAGAAGAAAAATAAGATCATTCTTCCTTGCCTCAATCTGAGTGTGTGCTTCTCTTTGATCATGAAAGTGTGTGTGTAATCTCTCTTCCTTATCTCCTTCCTCGTGACAATCATTGGTGCCACTCTATATGCATTTACTAATGTAACTGAAGGAAGTGCCTTTCGGAAAAAGGGAGATTGAGTTCAAGGAGTGCAATAGCCGATTTGTGTGGACTAACCATCAAATTTGAGGCCATAATATGTAGCTTACGCAATAATTTTCTAATGGAATTTCATGAGTTGCTCTCATACTCCATTGGAGTTGTTCATGACGACAATGGGAGGTTGAGGGTGGAGAGTTTTTTTTTTGTTTGATTGTTCATGTTAAAGTTTACATATAGTGCTTCAACTTGAAGTTGCATTGTCATGTGAGATAAGATTTGGGCCAAGCACGTCAGTATTTGAGTCTAGGACAAATCGAATGTTTTATAATGCAATATTTACATAACAGATGGTTCACATATGATGTAATCTTACTGTATCCTAATCTGAGGAGAAGAGGTGTGCCAAATTAACTTTGATAAAATTGGCAGAGGCTTTTTGCATATCGCTTATTTTAGCGATTACTAAAAAAAAATTAGAATTAGAGATTTAGGATTATAAAAAGAGCACCTTCCTCTGGTATTAGGGGGGAGGTCCAAAGTTTGGAACCTCTTTCAACAGATTATTTTTTCTTTGACATGTTGCTGGCACTTCCTTATGCCCTTGATCGGGTCGGAGAATTTTTATAATAATGCTCTTCAAAGAACTTAAGGAGCTTACGCGGATGCAAGTTGGAAGCCCCATCATCTATGAAATTTTCTCTTGTCATTTGTGGCAACAAATTCATTACCAGATCCAAACTTCTTTTTGGGCATGCTTCTATTTCTTCTATATCTCCATTTCACTATACATGAGGGGGAAGTATTATGTTTTTTGGAATTCTGAACTAAGATCCAATATTCTTGAGGTCTAAACACTAAAGAAGTATGGAGTCTTCTTATGATGAAAAACTGGTGGAATTGACGCTTTAAATTGCTTTTGATGATGAGGATTTGATAGACGTTCATGAGCTCGAACTGTTCCCTCAGATTTTTTGACACTCATGATCAACTACAAACTTTTATGCATGTATATTTACAACCATAACTCCTTCAGTTTAGTGAAGGTAAAAATTTGTTCTCTAATGATTTGTCTAGTAGGTCCGACATATGATTTTGACATTGATGTTTTTGAACGGGACCTCCACGACCATGATTTTGACAGAACTGTATTATCATCAAGCTTCTGAAAGTTCCAAAAATGAATAGAAATTATTTCATCTATTCCTTTTGACATTCTGATGCCTCTGATCTTCTCTGATTGTTTTCTATTCAACACTTCAATACAATAGAGAAAGAATCACTTTCTCTAATGATGAAAATAATTACGTATTTTGTTCAATCTGACACTTAAACTCTATTCATACTCCTAATGCTTTTGAGCTACTTTTTGGAACATTTAGCAAGCCCAGATGCTTGATCAAATAATCAAGACTTCTCACATTTACATTGGGCTCAAAAATCACTTGCATATGAACACCCCTTGTAAATGCTATGTGCTTTACCTGCTTGGATAAAGTTAAAAGAAGAAGAAATGAGGAATTTTGTGAAGTTACGAGCCAAGAACCATGACTCATTTGGTGGTTGATACTAAATCAATCATCACCTAAAGTGTAGGAACACTTTTAGGTGAGGGAAATTCAAATTTCAAAATTCAACTAATGTGTATATATATAGAGGTGACTTTTAGTCGTGGTATAAGAGTGAGAGTATAGAGTCATTAAGCCTCATGGTTGAGCATATCATGAGCTCATGTATGTATGTGGAAGTCCACTACATCTCCTTTGTATTATACATTCATTATCACATATAATTTGATACATTATTTCAAGATTACTTTTGATTAATGTTCTTTGTGACAACCTCTTCAGTTCCATGATCTTGCTTGAATGATTTCTCTGCATGTACTTCATCATTTGCTTCATTTTAACTTAGTATATTTAGAGTCATCACTCTACTATCTGCATATCAAATTTCATTACATTTGGTATTTAATCTTGAGTTATGAAGTGAAAAAGCCTATTGTGTCTGCACACTTCCTTGCTCCTGAAAAGTCGAGTTTACACCCTTGAGTTCTTAAACTCATTTCTCATATTACACTCACTTTAAATTCATGAAATAACTTGCAATATTTAGCTAACCCTTGAATTAGAACCCTTGACCTTTTTTTTTCATATTTGAGTAGCCAATGAACACACATTTCTCACTCTTGGGGCTCTAACTTTGTTCTCACTTCACTAGGAACATGAACAAAGCATACACATCCAAATAGCTTGAGGTGCTCCATGGTTGGTTTCTTGCCATTATAGACTTCATGTGGAGTCAAGTTGTGCACCAAGAATTTGATATGTTTGGATACCAAAGCAGTCAAAGATGGCAAACCCAATCACTGCAACTATTTGGGTGCCTAAGGATTGCTTAGAAGCTCAAAAACTAAACTGTGTAATTGTCATCTCCCCACAGCCCTACCAATTATCCTTTTCTTCACCTCCTAACCCATCCTTTGTATCTAAATAGGCTAACCATTCCCCTTCACTAGCCTCTAGGAAATGGGCACCTAAACAGTCATAGGAACCTTGCTTACCACTAACTTTTAATGTCACATTTCAACCATCTAACCCTTTTCCTTGTACTAATCCACTAATACCCTAGCTAACTTATCAACCTTGTAATAATCATCCCTTATTGTCTTGTAACCACATTTAATGACACCTATCATGAATTGATATGTATGCATTTTTTTAGAGCAATCATGTAGGAAGTCTAGTGACTTGCATTAGACATAGAGATATCATTAAAAAGTCACTTCACAGCACAAGGCTACCTGAGAGGCACATCAGTTATAGAAAGGGATTTGGTCTTTCTATGTTGGGATCCAGATTGATTTCCATGGTAATGTGTTATCCTTTTCTAGTAGATCTTTTGCGCGAACACTCAGGATCAAAATGCAAGCAGGAGAATCCTCAAGGGTAGTCCTCAGCTTACATGTTGTGAATTTTGAACATCTACCAATTGAAGACCATCCTTCAATGTTGCCCCCCAAATTCCAAGGCTTTACTCATCCAATGCCTATAGAAGATCCACGCATTAGAAAGGTTGAGTGCATTCACAACAAGTCACAATAGTTTCAAGGCTTGTGAGGACCCCTCACAAACGCAGAGCATATTTATGAAGCAAACATGAGTTTTAGTGGAAAACTTTGGGGAAGGTATCAATTCTTCTCTAAGGATTTTGAAGCACTCCACAACACTATGGAATTGAGGCATTTGTGGGATAAAGCTAGGTTCACACAATACTTCAGTGCACCTCTACCCCAACCTGACTTCTATCGTTATTACTTCTTAGTTACCACTCTCCAAGCCTCTGAAAGGAAAGAATTTCTAGGAACTTTTTTCCTTCCCTCATTAGTAAAGGATCCCCCCTTAAAGAAGTTTAAGCTCACTCGGGGTCTTATTAGAGACAGCTTTGAAAATTTAGTGGCTCCCATACTCCCACAGAAAGAGAATGTCTAATTTTTTAATCAATGAAAAAAGGAGATGTATTGAAATGAGCTTATATGTCAGCCATCACTCTAGAGCCTTCCATGCCACTATGCATATGCATGCAACATTTTGCATTCCTAGTTCAAAACCATTTCATGCAATCACATAAGAGAATCTAGTTCGGGTTGTATTTAGCCAACAATATTCCAAAGATAATCAATTTGGCTATCTCGGTTCAAGAACAATCATTTTTGGCTAATCAAAGGTGGTCCACAAAAGAGTGATTCATGGATGTTGTGAAATCACGCAGATCGTGTATATGTGCTTTGCTTATGATGTACCAGTGGCAAGAACACTCTCCAATGCACAATTACGTCAATACAAGAGTGCTACTAAGTCAAAAGCACACTTGGACAAACACATGAGGGGTTCCATTCCTTGCTTGCAAGTTGTCATTGTGCCTTCCCCTCAATTATCACCATAGTAATCACCTATTGACTAGTAACCAAGTATTCCTTTGATTTGTATATGATTGTCATGCACACCTAGCCCAAGGGACTAACTAATGACAGAAAAACTTTTGGGGCATCCACAGGTGTTATACCACTTATAGAAGCACATGTAATTTGAGAATTGATAACTACTTTGGGAACATTTTCTTTTGCATTTTCGATACCAAACATGAAAATGGACACTCTTAATACCACATTCAAATTTGAAATGTATGATGAACTTTCCCATGAGTTCCAATTTTTAGAAGCACAGTTCCTTTCACTAGAATATGAGAGACAAGCTACCCTAGCTCACATGAGGAAGGCCATCATACAATAGACCAAGAGGACGATGATAGAACAATCACATATATAGATGATGATGACCTTGCCAGTCAATAGGATGAGGAAGATAACCAAGATACTCAGCAAAAACCAGAGGATACACATCATAAAGAGCAAGATGAGGTACAAATAGTAGAACCGAACACAATAGATTTAGTTGTGTATATGATAGCAGTTCAAAGGCTATACACCACAATGCAGGTTGTATGGGCGAGAATTCAGCTGACAAAACAATAGAGCCAAGAAATGTTCCACAAGAATTATCAAACAATGGGTTTGTTGATGCATTTAATATGTTGATTGAAATTATGAGCACGATGGAAGCACTCAACTTCCTAAAATGCAAACCACTACCACGTTTTGACCCACACCACATTCGTTTAATTTTATGACTAGGTAAGTACATCTGAGTTCCAATAGATGCAAATATAACGATCAAACACGACGATCAGGCACAACCATTGACATCAACACCACCTAGGGATCTCACTACTTCCATGGAACTACCTAACTCCCCTGAGCTTCCTCCATCACCCTCTACACAAGACATAGATGTATAGGAACCAAACCCTGAATCACCCCACCAGGCCTCACCAACCATTGTTGGCCCCTCACATGAGGTCATACTAGCAACATCTTCACCTTATATCACCACCCCCAATCCCATGACACGCATCTCCAATCCACACCCAAAGGCACCTAACCTTTTCCTAACTACCTCAACACAATCCATCCCACCAACCTTGCCATCAACTTTCCTACATAGATAGATAGATAGATAGATAGATAGATAGATAGATAGATAGATAGATAGATAGATAGATAGATAGATAGATAGATAGATAGATAGATAGATAGATAGATAGATAGATAGATAGATAGATAGATAGATAGATAGATAGATAGATAGATAGATAGATAGATAGATAGATAGATAGATAGATAGATAGATAGATAGACCAATAGATAGATACTGCTTTTAGTCATGGCCGGTGACCAAAATACCTTGATGCAGAAACTTGACTATATCTCAAAAAGTTGAATAGAACTGCCCAGCATGTTACTAGGAGATTAGGGAATCGTATCATACCATGGAGCTTGAGATTGAGAGGAAAGAAAAAGAGGCAATAGGAGAGACTAAAGACTAGCTTTTCCAACATGTGACACAAAACACTCAAATCACAAGAAATATGGGACTTCTCCATCGTCACTTAGCAGTAGCAAAAGAAGAAAATCAGCACCTCCAAGAGAAAAATCGAGAGAATTGTGAAGCTGCCATGGACATCCACAATAGCCACTTAGCCGTAGTCGCTTCAAAGCTCTTCCTTCAAAAACTATAAAGATACTCCTAGAGAACCATGCATGATTATTAGAGGACTACGATCGTTTATCAGAAGAATGTAATACACTATGAAGTGATAACACTGCATCGTGTCTACAAGAACAAACTATAACAAAGACTACACAAGATGCAACACCACTTGAGTTATTGGAAGAATTGAACACATTACGGGCATGAGTAACAAAATTACAAAATTAGTTGACATAACAGATTGCAATTCCATGGCTAGACTCCCCACCTAACCTACTTGAGGTTGAAGAGATAGTGGCCATTCAAGTGGAACCTACTTTTGAAGAAGAATACGAATCGCAACCGGTTAGTGGTGGAAGATTTATTGAAGAAGGATAGACACATTCGAAATTCCATGATCGGCATGGATGAAGCCAGTGGAGGAGCTGAGGGAACACACTTGGCTAGAATAGAGGCAAAGCTCCAAGCAATGGAAACTATTGAAGAGACTATTTTGCAGTCTCCATATTTTGCAAAATTGGCATCATGCAGGTACATCTTGATAAATGAGTTGTAGTATAAAATATACTTTATGTATCTATCAAAGTACAACCTAGCGATCAAGCATGTAACATGCAAGGAACCCACACATGCAACTGAGTTCCATCCAGAGGATCTTCATCCATGTGCAAACAAAGGAACTATATTTCAGCCAAATTGGAGGAAGGAATTGCTACAAGAATACCCGAAGATGATGTACACCTAGTCAAAGGCACCATTGCATATCTTGTACAATCCATGCTATGGCCTCATCTCCCATCATCAATCCTCGCTTGCATTTGTAGTCAAAGTACAAAACGATCGAAAGTGCTAGGATTGGCTTAACTATCCATACTTTGCCCCACCACAAGGTTCACCTATAGTACCATACATGATCGCGACCATATGGCACTGGCTACCACGACTAGATTGTATGATAGATATAGCATCCCAAATGTTGATAAAGATATTTGATCTCATGCAAACAATTTTCAAAGTCTTTCGATGTGTCTGAGTGCCCCATGTGTCTATCGAGGGTTCAAGCATGGTGACAGAGATCTAGTGTATGATATGAACACCATGCCATCCCTTAAGGTATGTTATTCTTGGCACTACCACATTAAGTACTTACCAACCTGTTATAATTTGACTTTTGAAGAGATGTTCACAAGAAGATTCTGAAGCCACTCAGAAGTCTTCATCACTAAGCCTACCCATCTACTCCAACTTTTTTCTTGTGAGAAAGTGGTGTAATCCACTCATTACAGATTCCCACCACAAGATACACCTCAGGCCATACACTAGGATAAACTTGAGGCTGATCTAGCTAAAGGCTCACACATAGTAGAACACTTCCTGGCCCAAGATTTACTATAGAATTACATTGAGCGCTCCGTGCAACAAGGATCTATCGGGGACAATAGATGTGAGAGGGAGGGAGGTGTTGGCAGCAGTCACAAGCATCAGTGCACAAGAAGCATGTAAAAGGGGTGCATGGAGATCAAAGTGACCATGTCAATAATTTTCCAAGGTTTCATTCATCAATCTTTGATCAAAACACTAATAATGATTCTAATCACTAACTCTTGTAACATAGAAAAATACAATTTTGTCACACAATTCTCTATTTTGTGCAATCCAAGTCCTTGATCTTGAGGAGCTTAAGTAGAATTCGAGTACCAATTTCCATAATTTTTAGACTTTGTTTGAGCCCTCAAATAAGTCATGGAACCTATTTTTTAACTAGGCCAAAGATTAAGCCTAGATAGGGTCAAAGCTAGTGCAAAACTATAAAAAGAGCTAGAGAGCTCATTTTTGGGGCTAACTAGTTAGTGTGAAGAGAAAACTTGTAAGAGAGATTGAGTAATGCAAGATAGTGTTTCTCCTTCCATTGTTGCTCCTATTGCCTCCCCCATGTGTGTGTGTGTGTGTATGTATGTGTGTGTGCATTAGAGTGCTTCTCACTTTCATCTCCATGCATATCACTCATTCATGATCTTCATATCATCCTACCTCTTCCCTAGATTGACAATTAAGGAGGTGGAGCTTCTTGACGTGGTGCTTACCCTTGCCTAGAACAACAACTCTCTTTGTTATTAATTGATGCATAAATATGACCATAGTACTTTGGAGCATTGATCTTAAAGGTTTGATTCAAGACGGACTAGTTCTAGATTTTTTTTTTTTTAGTATTCAACCTTTTATTTATGGAAGAAGACTCTCTAAAAATGTGCAATGCTCGCACCTTACTATGAATTGAGCAAAATCTTTTTGCACAACTTCAAATATGAAGATAATTGACCTAACACAAGTTACTTCATGAATTTAGAGTGACCATAGAGTGACAAATATGTTTAAAAAGTCAGAGGTGTGATCCAAACTTTTCAAGAAGCAAGTAATGCATGTACAGAGTCATAAGGTAATGAAGTCATGTCTTCGCTTCCATGACTCTGTGAAGTTGACAAAAGTGTGCTATGTAGAGAAGCAATGAGCATTAGATGAAGATAATGATAAAAACTTGAAGTATATGTATTGAAATGTAAAGTATAATACATGGAGTTGTTGGAAAACTCCAAGGACTATGAGATGAGTACAATCAACACTCAAAAAGTGAGTGAGAGCTCTGCATCTCAAAAACTCAGTGAGAGCTCTGCATCTCTTTGCAATTATTCCAATGAAATATATGTAAACTTTTTCCCTTGATTTTAGAAGATGACTATTGATTGATCCCACCTAAAGATACCTCTCATTTTTAGATGTATATTCGAATTCGAAATCAAATATGAGTAATGGATTTTGGATTCTTATATATATTTTTTGACTCTTGAATATTTATCTCAAGAGGACGTCTACAACAGTTGGAAATGTAGAAACACTTATTCTTATGAATGAACTAAGAATATATGTATTCATACTCTTTACCATCATAGTCCAATGTAATCTTGAGTTATGGTGAGGGAGGCACTTAGGCTTTCCATATGTACCAACAGCTCCCCCTCAAGCCTAAGATGTTTAATTCTTCATTCCTTTGAAATCTCCTAAAGTCCACTCATTGATTTGAACCTGTTAAGCTTCACTCCATACAAAGCTTTAGTCATCATCTCTACAAATTTTTGTTGAGTTGAGATGTATGAAATCTTAATCTCTTTTCTTGTATTTTTTGGTCCTTGCATGATAAATAGGCTTTGTTGCAAGATGCAAAGAACTCATGTTATCACCAAATATGTGAGGATTAGATTTATTTATTCCCAAATTAGTGTACAGTATCTTGATCCACATTGCTTCTTGAGTAGCATTAATCAATCCTCTATATTGAATCTCTATAGATGAGGTAGCAATGGTAGTTTGCTTCTTAGATGACCAAGAAATGAGCTTAGAATCTAAAAATGAGAGATAACTAGAGGTACTTCTCCTATTATCTCTTGATCTTTCCCAATCTGCATCAGAAAAAATCGTAATATGTATATCAAAGGTATATAAATAGAATAGGCCTTCATTGATTGTCCCTTTGATATACTTGAGTATACCTTTGCATGTCTCCATATGTGGCTTCCTATGTGAGTGCATGAATTGACTTAGAACACTCACACTATAGCTAATGCCTACTCTCATAAAAGTAGTAAAATTGAGACTCTCCACTAAGCTTTGATGTCACATCTTGGATAAGATCTCCTTCATGAGCACTAAGCTTTGAATTCACTTCCATATGTGCACTTGCAACCTTAAAATTTTCCATCTTGAACTTTGTAAGTATATCATTGATGTATTTCTTCTAAGTAAGGTACAAACCATGCTTTGTATATATGACCTCCGATCCAAGGAAATATGAGAGCTATCCTAGATCACTTGTCTTGAACTCTTACTTCATTTGATGTTTGATTTTTATAATGCCTTCAACATCATTGCATGTTACTATAATTTCATCCACATATACACATATATATATTACTTCTCCATGTGGTCTTTATTGAACAGAGAGGGATCTCCATTGCTCACCACAAATCCTTTGTCATGCAAGTAAATAATTATTCTATGATTACCAAGCTCTTGGAACTTGCTTTAGCCTATATAAGGCTCTTCTTAATCTATAAAAATATTCAAGATGTTGTGACTCTTCAAAAATAGGGGTTTGAGCCATGTATACCTCTTTTGAGATCCATCCATTTAGAAAGGCATTCTTCACATCCATCTGATATATCTTCCAATTCTTGGTAGCTGCAATACTCATGAGTACTCTGATTATAGTCATCTTTTCTATAGGAGAAAAGTTCTCCTCATAATCAATACCTTGGGTCTGAGCATATCCCTTGGCTACTAACCTAGCCTTGTACCTATTTATTGTTCCATGAGAATTCTTTTTTACCCTATAGATCCATTTGGATCCAATGACCTTCATGCTTGATATCTTAGGAAATAAGTCCCATGTATTGTTTTCCTTCAATGCTTCTATCTCTTCCTCCATGGAATGCTTCCATTATGGCTTCTTCTTGGCTTTCTCATAAGATGATGGATCTTTAGATTTTAGGTCATGATCCATGTATATTAAATCCTTGGTTACTAATGAGGTATCATATCCATACCTTTTTGGCTTCTTCTTTGCCCTTCTAGACCTGATGGTTTGTTGAGATGATTGTGCTACATCTCTGAACTCTTGCAATTATTTATTACCCTTAGAGTTCCAAGAATTGATCTCCTTTCTATTTGTCTTTCTAATCTTCCTCTAATTCACTTGACTCTTCAAGTATGTGTGGATTTTTTCTTGAAAGTGTTCAAAAATCATCCTCCAATTCAAAGGGCAATTTGATTTTCCTACAATCATTTTCAAACCAAGACTTATTTTCATCAAATACTACATATTCGCTTACAATGAATCCCTTAATGCTAGGATTATATGTTGAGATATCAAGCTCAACATGTGATGATCCAGGATGACACGTACCAGTTTTTCGTTTCTCTTAAATGTATAGTGGTCACGCCAGTATAAGTCAGGGATACTTCATTGAGCTTTATTAGATTTATCTACCGAGAGTGATGGCACATTTGTTCCTTGCCATCTCACTTATTCGCGGACATTAGGTTTTCCTTATACATTTATCTACCGAGAGTGATGGCACATTTGTTCCTTGTCAGATCACTCATTCGTGGACATTAGGTTTTTCCTTATGTATTGATCTTTATATATTGCACTTGTTGGATTCTTGTTTTTAGGTTATTCTTGTACATTCCTTTTTTATGTAATAGAAAAAGACGAAGAAGATCATTATTCCTTGCCTCAATCTATGTGTGTGCTTCTCCTTGAGAGTGAGTGTGTGTGTGTGTGTGAGCTCTCTTCCTTATCTCCTTCCTCGTGACATGGTATCAGAGCCAGCGTGGCTGTACAGAGCTCGTGGAGAAGGCGATGGTGAAGAGTACGCGGCAAGGCGTGGAGAAAACGTGATACACAAACGACCTTTGTTTGCTACGAAAATCGGTGTGAAGGTAGACGACCTCAAAATATTTTTGAGAGTTATCTTGTTTTTGTGAGATTGAAGTTTCGGAGCCATCTCGCCCTCCGTTTTGAGCCCGCAAGGTGGGGCTCGCAAAAAAAACCAGGATAGTTTCAGAAACTATAACTTGCATTCTGTTTGGAAACACTCATATATTCCAGATCCAGAATTTCAAGCGATTCCGTGTACTTTTGATACACAAAAACTATGTTTTTCTGAGATCAAATTGTCACGTCATAGTGCAACAGTGTTCAAGCAGAAGTGTTGCTTGTAGTGTTTTGCAGTGTTGTGAATCGCTGCAGAAATGGCAAACGTAGATGGAATGAGTCAGCTTATGAGCAATAAGCTGGAAAAGAACAACTTCCATGCTTGGAGATTCATAATGACAAATCTCCTGATGGGAAAAGGCTACTAGAAGTACATCGAAGGAGAGAATGAAAATGCTCTGCAGTTACCAGAAAGGAATCAGACTCCAGATCAGTTAAGAGCATATGAGGAATGGAATCAAGGAGCACGAAAGGTAATGTACTGGCTATCTGTTAGCATATATGATAGCATCATTAGACACATACATGATGCCAAGACTCCAAAAGAGGCTTGAAATAGTTTGGTCACATTGTATGAGACCAATACAAAGGCACAAAAATTGCAACTCAAGAACGAGCTGCATACATTGGACAAGAAGAGCATGTCGGTAAGTGACTACACCTTGAAAATCAAAAGCATATATGAGTCACTTGCATCTATTGGCGTGAATGTAGATGATGATGATGATGATAAGGTGGAAGTGTGTCTTTGTGGTTTAGGAGTTGCATATAAGCAGTTCAGAATTTCTATACAGACCAGGGAAAATATTCCCAATTTTGCTGATCTGGTATCTATGCTGATTATTGAAGAAAAGAATCTTGGTGAGGATTCAGACTCCCAATGAAAATCTAGTTCTAAGTAGGTATTCTACTCTGGTAGAGGAAGAGGCATAGGTAGAGTTTTTGGAAGTGGAAGAGGAAATAGTAACCAAGACCAAAGTCAACAACAGAATCATGCAGGAGGAAGAGGACAGTTTCGAGGTAGGGGGGGCCAAAGAGGCCACAGAAATTTCCAAAGAAAAAATTCAGGTAATGACAGTAAAGGATGCTGGAATTGTGGTAAACCTAGACACTTTGAACGTGACTGTAGGTTGAAGAATCAAAATAACTGAAGGCAGTAGAATAACTATGCATCCACAAGTGCAGATGATTCTGAGAAGCTCTTCATGGTTGGCACTCTTGAGTGAGGAGATTCGTTGAAAACCTATGGTTGGCACTTAGAGTGGAGATGCAAATAATGTTCATGATTCTTACCAAGGAAAGAACAAACAACGTGGCAGGAGTAAGAACAAGGAAAAGAATGGTCAAAGAAATAAGAGTAGAAGTAAATCAAGGAAGAGGGATATCGAATTCCATTATTTTCATAAGAAAGGACATATGAAGAAAGACAGTTATACATTAAAGAATGCTAAAGGTAAAGGACACAATGTTGATGGGCATGTTAAACAGTTACCTGCACCATCTACTTCGATTGTGAACATTGAAGAAATTAATGTTATTTCTGATGATGCTGATGTGTTGACACTTGATAGTATTGTGCCATTATAGGCGCTTATGACTGATTCTCTTTCCCACACATGGATGCTGGAATCTGGTGCTTCTTTCCATGTGACACCAATAGAGAATGGTTCTCTAATTATGCAACAAAGTCTCTTGGTACCGTGAGACTTTGTGACTCTTACCAGTGTGATGTTGTGGGGATTGGAGATGTGGTTGTGCAGTTCATTGATGGTTCAAAATTTACTATGCATAATGTATGCCATGTACCTCAGTTATCACGTAGTTTGATGTCAGTTGGTCAACTTGATGACCTTGGTTACAAGGTGGTCTTCTATGCTCAGTCCTTTCGCATATCAAAGGGCAATATGGTTATTGCAAGAGGAAGCAAAGTTGGCTCACTTTATCCTTTATTTGTATCATAGAAAGAACACTTGTTAGCTGCTACTAAACAACCTATGGCTTATATTTGGCATGGTCGTTTGGGCCATATATCTTGTAGTGGAATGGAAAATCTTTCTTGTTCTCGCTACTTACCTGTGTTATCATTCTCCGATTTTTCATTTTGTCAGCATTGTCAATATGGAAAGCAAACCAGAAATGTGCATAGAATGCACATTGACTCTTCAATTCAGCCTTTAGATCTCGTTCATACAGATGTGTGTGGTCCTATGCCCACTAGGTCCTTAGGTGGTTCTCTCTACTTTGTCACTTTCATAGATGATGCTACTAGAAAAGTTTGGGTATATCCTATCAAATCAAAGGATGAGGTATTCCCTACTTTCAAAAAATGGCTTGCTTCAGTTGAGACTGAAAAAGGAACTAAGCTTAAGGCTTTACATTCAGATAACGGGGGTGAGTATACCTCACATGAATTCAACCTTTTCTGTCAGTCTAGAGGGATTCGTAGAGAGATTACAGCTCCTTATACCCTAGTACAAAATGGTGTAGCTGAGAGGATGAATAGAACTATTCGACATAGAGTAGTCTCTATGTTGCATCATGCAAACCTCTCACAAGGCTTTTGGGCAAAAGCAGTATTGACTTCAGTTCATGTGATTAACCTTTCACCTAGTACTGTCAAAGGTCTGAAAGTGGCTCAAGAGTTGTGGATAGGAAAGCCACCTTATTATGATAATCTTTGAGTTTTTGGTTGTGAAGCATATGTTCATATACCCAAGAATCTTAGACAAAAGTTGGACCATAAGTCAAAGAAATGCATTTTCCTTGGATATGGTCGAGAAGGACAATTTGGATATCGCTTATGGGATCCTGAAACACGGACAGTGATTAGAAGTAGTGATGTCATTTTCAATGAGTCTAAGATGCATAAATAGACCATTAAGGAGGTTGAAGTGAGAAGAGTGGTGTTTGAGGATACTAGTCCTCCGATTAGCATGCATAAAAATGTTGCACATAGGGATGTTCAAGAGAATGTCCATTTAGATTAGTGTGCACATGTTCCTGTTCAGTAACCATTGAGATGTTCTGCACGTGTCTCACATCCACCTCATAGATATGTTCCAGGTTTAGATTTTGTTATGCTAACAAATTTCGATGAGCCTTCTTGCTACAAAGAGGCTATGCAGATAGAGGAACATGTCAAGTGGGAGCGTGCCATGAAGAGTGAGTTGGATTCTATTCACAAGAATGGTACTTAGGATTTAGTAACTTTGCCAAAGGGCAAGAAAGCTTTACCATGTAAATGGGTATATAAGCTAAAATTCACATCAGATAGTGCTTCTCCAAAGTATAAAGCACGACTTGTTGCAAAGGGTTTTAAGCAACAACATGGTGTTGATTTCGAGGAAAACTTCTCTCCAGTGGTCAAAATGACTACCCTGTGCATGTTGCTTGGATTCGTTGCAGTAGAGGACTTAGAGCTAGTCCAAATGGATGTGAAAACTGCTTTCTTGCATGGAGATCTTACAGATGATATCTATATGGAACACCCAGAGGGTTATGTAGTTCCTCACAAGGAAAGTCTAGTTTGTAATCTTAAAAAGAGCTTGTATGGACTTAAACAGTCCCCTAGACAATGGTACCGAAAGTTTGATGCTTTTATGAAATCTCAAGGCTATTCTCGAAGCAATGAGGATCATTGTCTCTACATAAAGAGATGCTCAGATGGCAGCTTGATATGCTTGATACTTTATGTCGATGATATGTTGATTGTTGGGAAGTCCTCTTATGATTTGTCAGTTCTCAAAAAGAAGTTGAGTCAGACATTTGATATGAAGGATTTGGGGGATGCCAAACATATTCTTGGCATGCGCATTACTCGTGATAGGAGTAAAAGATGCATATACTTGTCTCATGACCAAAATTCCCTATCAGTCTATTGTTGGCAGTCTCATGTATGCTATGGTAGCTACAAGACCAGACATTGCATTTGCAGTGGGAGTTGTGAGCAGATATATGTCTAATGCTGGCAAGAAACATTGGGAAGCGGTCAAGATGATTTTGAGATATCTGAGTGGCACTAAGGACAAGTGTTTGTGCTTAGGTAGAGGGAAAGCATCCATTATTAGTTACACAGATTCTGATTATGCTGGTTATGTAGACAATCGTAAGTCTAGATCAGGGTACATTTTTTATTTTGCTGGGTATGTTCTTGGAGATCTCATCTTCAAGAATGTACAACTGTTTCTACCACAGAAGCAGAGTATGTGGCCGCAAGTGAGGCATGTAAGGAAGCATTGTGGCTTTCTCGTCTTGCTTGTGATATGGGTTTACCTCAGCATGTACCTCGCTTGCTCAGCGATAGTCAGAGTGCCATTGCTTTGGCTAAGAATCTATCATGCAAAGACCAAGCACATTGAGGTGAGGTATCACTTCATTAGAGATTGCTTAGCCACTGAGCGCATTATTCTTGAGAAGGTTCACACTCGAGATAATGCTGCAGATGCTTTGACTAAAGCTCTACCACAGGATAGCTTTTGACATTGTTTTCACTTTATGGGGGTTACTTGATTCTTGATCTTACAGTCACTTGTATACTGTGTAACATGCCCATCATGTGGGAGGTATAGTTTGTATACTTACACTCAGGTATTCTTTATCATTCTTTATTTTTCTCCCATAGTTACTTTGGCCATATTGGCCTTTAGTGGGAGATTGTTATCGTTAGTGTCCATGTGAAAGGCCAAATGGCCACCAGACACTTCCTTGTATATATTATTTAATAAAACATATAGTGGTCTGGTGAGTCACAAATTGTAAGTTTGACCGCATTTGTAAGACCTAAAAATTTTGTCTTTGTCCTCCCTGTGTACTGTGTTTTCTGTGTATTCTACAGCATCCATGCGAAGTACTGTGTGTGACCTCAGGAGCTCAAGTTTCTACTCCGAGCATATCGTCGTGGAGATCTCGAGAAGGAGAGCGCACTGTGGTGCACCGACATCGAAATACTTCAGAACTCAAACTCCAATAATTGGTATCAGAGGACGTTGATGCTTCATCTAGGGCATCATTGACACCCCACAGGTCACAATCTTAGAATCACATGAAATTTTGTGAGCATACTCAAGGAGAATAGGAGTTCAAAAGGGCTTCGTTGTGTGGTGTGGAAATTTGGATCTTGACTCATTTTGGCCTTCGAGCATACTATTGTGATGCATGTATAGGCAATTTCATACTTTTGTGCCAAACATATATATAGGTTTTGGTTCAACAATACAAGCGCCTCGAAGTCTACTATAGATTTCACATATCTTCACAAGGTAGTTTTGTTCAACTTTTTGAGATATGGTCATTTTTCTACATCAAGGTATTTTAGTGAGTGGCCATGATTGAAAGCAGTGATACCAATTACCCATTGTGGGAAGATATGATGCATGATGTATTGGTCACAAAAGGAATGGAATATTGTGCAGGGTGTTGAAAAACTACCTATTACACCTCTGAATATAGTTATTGAAGGTGATGTAGATTGCGTTGAAGATGACGATCTTCAAATTCCTATTTGTGCTATAATTCCTACTACATCTACTGATGAGCAACTTCATTGGGATGGAAGAGATGCTCATGCACATGCATTGATAGCTTTGTCTATCAAATGTGCCATTATCCTTCATATTCTCTCTTGCAAAATAGCAAAGGATGTCTCTGATATACTTAGCACTTTGTACCAGGCAAGAAATGAGGCTCATGTTTCTTACCCTCAAAAATAGTTGGAGAGTGAGAATATGAATGGAGGAGATTCTATGGATACTTTTTTGACAAAGATCAAGTATTTGAAGGAGCACTTGATTTTTGCAGATGAAGTCTTGCCAAATAGTTCAATTGTGCATAATGTTCTTAATGGTCTTTGAGATTCATATGAGAGTTTTGCTTCTACTCTTTGGTTGATGATGAAAGACAATCCAAATGCCTTAACATTTGAGGAGTTAGTCTATGAATTGAAGAAGTCCAATCTAGCAGAACAAATCCATTTTTCATGTTGTAGATCCACCTTTCTTAGCTAGTTAGAAGGCAAAGGTAAATGGAGCTCATCTATTAGTAAGCAAAAATCTACTAATTCTGCACAATAAAAAAGGGAAGGCAAAGATGAGAGCAAAACAGAAAAAGTAGAGAAAAATTTGCAAATACTATAAAGGAAATGATCATGTCATAAAGAGTTGTCCAAAATTGGCTGCAAATGAGGCAAAGAAGAAAGAGGCTAGAATGGTTGTTGCAAAGACCTCTACACCTAAAACAAATTATGATAATGTTGTGCAAAATGAAGAATGGGTGTTTACTACTGTTTCCAACTACAATCGATCTTCTCATGAATAGTGTATGTCTGCAGTAGACTCAGATGTTTGGTACTCAAACTCGCAATGCAGTTTCTTTAGTTCACTTGAGGGTTCCCTTACAGGGAATATTGTCACATGTGCCAACGACTTCTCTTATCCTATTATTGGAGTTGATAAGTTCATTTTGACTATTGGTGATGGTATTTATCTCACATTTTTAGATGTTTTGACTATGTTAGGGATTAGGAAAAATCCATTGTCATTTTTAACATTAGCGAAGATTGTCTTGGTTGTCAAATTTGTTGATGAAGGATGTATAGTTCATGATCCCTCAAATGTCAATGTCATTATTGCTTTTGGAGTTTTATCTTGTGTGGATTGTATAAGCTCATAGACTATGCAAAATGTGTGAATGATTTAGCATGTGTAGTTCAAGATTCTCAAGCTATCTAAGATGCAAAGCTTTGGCATGCACACTTTGGTCATCTCAATTTTGCTAGTTAGCTATACTTGTAGAAATTGAAATGGTGTCCTCTCTACCCAAACTTGAGGCACCTAGTAAACATGTCTATGGAGGCTGTATTTTTGCCAAAATGTAGCATTTCTCCTTCCCAAAAGATGGTTCAATATGAGCTACTCAAAAATTGTGGCTTGTTCACAATGATGTCTATGGTCCTATGTAGATACCTTCTTTTGGGAACTACCTTTACTCCGCAACCTTTATTGATGATTTTTCCAGGCATGCATGGGTGTATCCATTGAAAGCAAAGTCGAAAGTGTTTATGTAACATGGGCACCCTCCATTTTGATTGGGGGGAATACATGTCTTCTGATTTTATTGCATGTTTGGCTGAACGTGGGATAAAACATCAGTGTATAGTGCCATATGCACCTCAACGCAATGGAGTTTCTAAAAGAAAGAACATGTCTCTCATGGAGATGGTGAGGTGTATGGTCAAAAGTAAGGCTTTACCACATAGCTTTTGGCTTGAGGCTATTATGTTTGCAACGTATATACTAAATAGGTGTCCCACCAAAGCATTGCAATCTATGACTCCATATGAAGCTTGGCATGGTCACAAGCCATCTGTTGCTTATTTGTGTGTCATTGGTTGTTTGGCATATGCTTTAGTGCCTAAACAACAATGTAGAAAATTGGATGATAAATTAGTGGAATGTACTTTTAGTGTGTATAGTTTTGAAAGTAAAGGCTACCGCCTGTATCATCCATAGACTAAATGCATTTTGGTTAGTTGTGATGTTGTTTTTGTGGAAGATGCAATTCATCCATTACTTTCATGTACTAAGGAGACATTAGTTAGCTGCAAAGATGTGTATGACACTTTGGTACCTCTTTTTATAGGTGGACAATCAAGTGCTAATCCAAGTGAGGCAATATCGCAACCTTTACAGGTTTCACATGATGATGCAGATCATTCTATTTTTTATGTAGATTCACATGATGCACTTGTTGATGAGAGGGCTGATATAGAGAATGCAAAAACTATGCCTGAATGGCTAGTGCAAACTTTACAAGATAGCAAATTAGATGCAACTTTGTCAAATCATGCTTTTTTATGCTCTCATAGTGCTTTTTTTGCATCAAATTGCTATGCTATGGTTGTCGTTAGCCTCTACTATGAGATATGTTTCTTTTGATGAAGCACAAAATGCATAAAATTGGATGCCTACTATGTAATCAGAATATGATGATCTAATGAAGAATGTTACCTGGTCTTTATGTGATTTTTCTCCTAACAAAAAGGCCATTGAAACTAAATGGGTATACAAGCTGAAACATAAACATGATGGAATAGTTGATGGGTATAAGGCTAGTCTTGTTGCAAAAGATTATGCTCAAGAAAGAGGCATTGAATTTTGATGAGACCTTTGCACCCACATGTCAAATGAGTACTATTCGTAGCATCTATGCACTTGTAGCCCATCATGGTTGGAATGTACATCAGTTGGACATTAAGACTATGTTTCTAAATGGTGACTTACATGAAGAAGTGCATGTTCTTTAGCCCCATGGTTTTGTGCAAAAAGGGCATGAAAACAAAGTGTGCAAGTTGAAAAAGGGATTATATGGTTTGAAGCAAGCACCGCATGCTTGGTATAAAAAGATACATGCCTACTTGATTGCACATGGTTTTGAGAAGAGTACAATCGAGGGCACCTTAAGCATGCAAATGATGTGCTTCTGATCATTGTTGTCTATGTTGATGACATGCTGTGAGAAGCATATTTCTAATTTTAAGGCTGATTTGCATGCCTCATTTGAGAAATTAGATCTAGGGTGTTGGCATTATTATTTGGGCATTCAATTTATGTAAGTTAATGGCGGAATACCTCTATGTCAAACAAAATATATTGACACATTATTGTAGCATTTCAACCTTGAGGATTGCAAATTTACTACCACTCCTATGTCCGAGGTTTACAATTGCATTTTCATTATGCTAGAGATGCATTTGATGTTGTTTTCTATCAGCAAGTTGTTGGATGCTTGATTTACTTATGCATAACATGGTTGTCTCTTAGATGAGCAGGTTTACATATTTCCCAGGTGTCAAGCGTTGGCAAGTCGTTAAGTGCATCTTTCGCTACCTAAGTGGTACCCAATTACTTGGATTGTTATCTCCCAAGGGCGAACCACTATCACCAGATTTACATGCTTTTTCTGATTTTGAGTGGGCTAGTTGCTATGTCACTAGTGTGTCACCTCTGTTAGCCTTGTATCTACTCAGCATATCTTTGGCCACTTCAGATAATTTAATAGGTCTTCTCTGGGAACATTCAGACAGTTTGGCTAAGTATATGGTAGACTTCACAATGACTATTGAGTGTGTGTGGCTTAGATATCTTTTGGCTGATTTGGGTGTTGGTGAATCTTTTGGCACCACCATCTTCATTGACATTCAGAGCGCATTAGTATTTACAAGGAACCCTATGTTCCATGCAACCACAAAGCACATTGAGGTGATTTATCATTATGTCAGAGAGAGATTCTCTACTGGAGAGATTGTTGGAAAAACAATCACTAATTGGACATATATTTGAAGGTTAAAAGCTTTAGAAGAAAACCACATGCCTATGTGAAGGGACAAATTCACAAGTGTATTATATTTGTAAAGTTAGTTCACTTTAGTTCTAGAAGTTTTTAAAATCACGAGAATGAGAAAATCTATATAAGTTAGTTTGTATCAACTGACGCGAAGAGAGAGAAGAGTGAAAAGACAATGATAGAGTGAGTTAGAACTCAATTTGTATGACTGAGTATAGTCAGGCTTCTCTGAGTGAGAAAGCACTTGTAAGCTTCTGAGTTTTCATAGCTATGATAAGAACTAGTTAAAGTTCTATGTATAAGTCTTCTTCTTCCATCTCCAGTGTTTGTCTTCTGTGTAATGTTTTGAAGAATTGAAGTTTTTCAAGCAAGTCGATGCCTGGCATTGAATGTATGTTGAAAGGTTGAGTTTTATGCGGGAAGTTGATGCCTGGCATCGAATCTTGGCTGATAAGTCATTGTTTTCATTCTCTGATTGTTACGTGTTGGTGAATCTTCTAAAAACATGAAGTTTGTGGAGCAACTCAATGCCTGGCATCGAGTTTCAGCATAAAGTCGATGCCCGGCATCGACTTCTAACATAAAAGTGATCTTGTTCATGTGTGTGTTCAAGGGGGTAATTCTGGCGCTGAAAAAGTGGCTAAAAAAGTTGAAAGTCGATGCCAGGCATCGACTTTTGGTTGCAAGTCGATGCTAGGCATCGATTTTCCATTTTTAGACACTCAGAATTACTAATGAAGGCAAAATTTCTAGTTTTGGCAACTCATACAGGGTCATCTTGTGAAGGCCATAACTTGAGTTCTAGAGATTCGTTTCTTGCATATGATAGCTTGTTGGAAAGCTCTACTCTTCTACTTTTATCCATTAAAAGATCTTGGACAAATAATAATTGAGCTAAGAGAAATTGCAAAATACTAAAGGTATGTCATTTTAGTGACTGAAAAATCTGAAGAAGTAAAGTTCTTGGTTTTGGCTATCATTTCTCAAAGTTTTGAGTGGCAATGAGTTAATGGTGACCATAGAGGTGTTCTAGTGTCACATTAATTCATTTCTTGTGGTGTTTTACACATCAACAAGTGGTATCAGAGCAGAAAGGTCCTAGAGAGCAGAAGGCAACAAAGGTACGAGAAGTTTTGGAAAGTTTTCCATTAAAGTTTGAAAGGTGAGGCATTTGAAGACACAAGGCATCAAAAGATTACTTCAAAAGTATATCCATACACAAAGAACTCCAAAAGGTATTATCCTTTATCCTTTAAGCTCACAGGTTGCACCAGAAGGAAAGGAGTATGGCAGATCATATCTCCATCGACAAACTGGACAGAGATAATTATCCCGCATGGGTAATGAAAATGGAAGCCTTACTTATGAGTAAGGATCTCATGATATATGTAACACGTGAAGAAGAGAAGCCAGTATTTGAAGATGAAAGCCGACCAAAGAAAGAAGAACTTGATGCTTTAAAGCATTGGTAGAAGAAGGATGCAAGTGCAAAAGCTTACATCTACAATACAATCTCAGATCATTTTCTACCACACATCAGAGGATTGGAATCATCTAAAGATATATGGAATGCATTGGAGTATCATTTCCAAAGCACTACTAAAGCAAGGAAAGCAAGTCTATGGTCAGAGTTTACAACATTCAAGAAGAATCCAAGTCAAAGTATTAGTGAATATGTCACTAAGATGAAGGATCTAGCAGATAGTCTTGGATCCATAGATGAAGATGTTGAGGATCACAAGTTGATTGCTCAATTACTTACACGTTTGAGAGGGGATGAAAGGTGGAAACCTTTTGTCTTATCAACAGAACTTTCATTAAACCATTATGTTCCAGATTTGAACCAGTTGCTTGGTTTGATGCTCACATTTGAGCAAGACTTGAAGGGAGATGGAGATAAAGGACAAAGTTCTGCAATGTACATGAAGAACAATAAGAAGGGAGATAAAGGTAAAGCAAAGGATGAAGAAGATTCAAGTTCTCAAGTTTATTATGCAAGAGGTAAAGGCACAGGCAGAGGAAGAGCAAGAGGTTTTGGAAGAGGAATTAAAGGTTGCTAATCAGTCTGTACTAGGATTACCAAATGTGCAAAGTCAACATATGATTTATAAATGTGAAGCATGTCAAATGGGTAAAGCACACCGGTTACCATTTCAAAAGAAAGGGTTCAAACATGATGGATTACTAGAGCTCATTCATACAGATGTATGGGGACCAACAAAAGAAGGATCTATCAGTGGCTTAAGGTATTATGTTCTTTTCATTGATGATGCTACAAGATGGATAACTTTATATGTTTTGAAGGAAAGATTAGAAGTGTTTGGAGCCTTCAAGCATTTTCATGCATATGCAGAGAGAGTCACATGTCAAAAGCTTAAAAGACTGAGGTCTGATGGAGGGGGAGAATACTTCTCCCAAGAGTTCAATGATTATCTTTGGAATGCAGGTATTAAGAGAGAAATAACATGCAGGTATACACCACAACAAAATGGTGTAGCAGAAAGGAGAAACAGGACTTTGGTTGAGTTTGCTAGAGCTATGCTGAAGGAGAAGAATTGTCCAAGTTATCTTTGGGCTGAGGTTGTAAATATAGCTACATATCTTGTGAATAGATTACCATGTGCAGCTCTCAATGGAATGACCCCATATGAAGCTTGGTGGGGTAAGAAACCAACACTAGATCATTGTAGAGTGTTTGGATCAATTGCATATGCTTATGTGCCATCACAACTTAGGCATAAACTTGAACCAAAGGCAGAAAAACATATGTTCATTGATTATGATGAAAAGCAGATGGGTTACAGATTGTGGAATCCTCTAACCAGACAATTTATTGTTTCTAGAGATGTTACATTTGATGAACAGAAAAGTTGGTATGCAGATCAAAGTCATACAACTAAAGAATTTGAAGAAGAGGTAAGAAGATGTGAGAAGGGAAAAATAATTGTGCAGGTAAATAGAGATGAAGACTATATGCAAGCAAGTACATCTAGAAGTGGATTAACAAGAAGGAGAAGCTCCTATATTTGATGAAGAGATATATCCAGACATTTATGAAGAATGTGAACCAAGAAGGTCAAGCAGGACTAGAAGACAACCAGAAAGGTATTCTTATGATACTTCTTACATAACTCAGAAGAACTATGCATATATGATCAAAGATGATGAAGAACTTCAGAACTATGATGAAGCTAAAGGTAAGAAGCAATGGGAAGAAGCAATGAAGGAAGATTTCAATGCACTAGAGGAGAACAAGACATGGGAACTTGTTCCTAAACGAAATGGTAAGAAAGTAATTGGAAATAAATGGGTTTATAAAGTGAAGAAGCTTGCAGATGGAAGTATAGCCAGATACAAAGCTAGACTGGTGGTGAAAGGCTATGCCCAAACTTATGGCATAGATTATGATGAGACATTTAGTCTTGTAGCTAAGATGTCAACTATAAGGACAATCATTGCTATTGCAGCTTCAAAAGGATGGACCCTAAGCCAATTGGATATAAAGAATGCATTCTTGAATGGATACATATCAGATGAGGTATACATGGAGCAACCTCAAGGGTTTATAGATTCCAGGTATCCAAATTTTGTTTGCAGGTTGAGAAGAGCATTGTATGGATTGAAGCAAGCTCCAAGAGCATGGAACTATAGACTAGTGAAGTATCTAAATGAACTTGGATATCAAAGTTCAAAAGCAGATCCAAGTCTACTCATCAAAAGAATAGAGGAAGGTACAATCTACATTTGTATTTATGTAGATGACATTATAATCACAGGTACTTCAGATGAAGGAATCAAGGAGGTAAAGAGATTACTTGAAAAAGAATTCAAGATCAGTGATCTAGGAAAGTTATCATACTTTCTTGGAATGGAAGTCACTTATACAGATCATGGCATATATGTATCACAAGAAAGGTATCTTCTGAATCTATTAAAGAAGTTTGATATGGAAAATTGCACAGAAGCTTCAACTCCACTTGAAGTTAATCACAAGCTCAGTAAATATGATGGTGCAGAATACAAAGATATGAGGAAGTATCAATCTCTTGTGGGTAGTTTGATTTATGCTACACTAACAAGACTTGATTTTAGTTATGCAGTGGGAGTGTTGTCACAATTCATGCATTGTCCAAAGGACCCACATTGGATTGCAGGTCAAAGAGTTCTCAGATATATCAAAGGAACTATAAAGGAAGGATTATATTATCCTTTTACATCAGATTTGAAGTTGAGAGCTTATAGTGACTTAGACTGGGCAGGTAACCAGGATGACAGAAGATCAACTCATGGCTACATGATATACATTGGTGATATGATTGTAAGTTGGTGTTCAAAGAAACAACATACAGTAGCATTATCATCAATTGAAGCTGAGTACAAAGGACTTGTGGAAGCAGCTAAGGAGGTCATATGGATGCAGACATTGTTCAAAAGCTTGGGCATTGATCAAGGTATACCTACAATACATGGAGATAATATGAGTTCACTTTATCTTGCAGCAAATCCAGTTTTTCATGCAAGGACAAAGCACATAGAGATACAATATCATTTTCTCAGAGAAAAGGTAATGGAGAAGGAGATTGAAGTGGAGTACATTTCTACTAGAGATCAGATAGCAGACATAATGACAAAGAGCTTGGATGGTGTGAAGACCAGCAGATTCAAAAGCATGGCAGGAGTAAAAGAAAAGAAGAAGATATGAAGGAACAGAGAATGTCAATTAGTGATTGAGGGGGAGCTGTTGGAGAAACAATCACTAATTGGACATATATTTGAAGGTTAAAGCTTTAGAAGAAAACTACATGCCTATGTGAAGGGACAAATTCACAAGTGTATTATATTTGTAAAGTTAGTTCACTTTAGTTCTAGAAGTTTTTTAAAATCATGAGAATGAGAAAATCTATATAAGTTAGTTTGTATCAACTGACGCGAAGAGAGAGAAGAGTGAAAAGACAATGATAGAGTGAGTTAGAACTCAATTTGTATGACTGAGTATAGTCAAGCTTCTCTGAGTGAGAAAGCACTTGTAAGCTTCTGATTTTTCATAGCTATGATAAGAACTAGTTAAAGTTCTGTGTATAAGTCTTCTTCTTCCATCTCCAGTGTTTGTCTTCTGTGTAATGTTTTGAAGAATTGAAGTTTTTCAAGCAAGTCGATGCCTGGCATCGAATGTATGTTGAAAGGTTGAGTTTTATGCGGGAAGTCGATGCCTGGCATCGAATCTTGGCTGATAAGTCATTGTTTTCATTCTCTGAGTGTTACCTGTTGTTGAATCTTCTAAAAACATGAAGTTTGTGGAGCAACTCGATGCCTGGCATCGAGTTTCAGCATAAAGTCGATGCCCGGCATCGACTTCTAACATAAAAGTGGTCTTGTTCATGTGTGTGTTCAAGGGGGTAATTCTGGCGCTGAAAAAGTGGCTAAAAAAGCTGAATGTTGATGCTAGGCATCGACTTTTGGTTGCAAGTCGATGCTAGGCATCGAATTTTCATTTTTAGACACTCAGAATAACTAAAGAAGGCAAAATTTCCAGTTTTGGCAAGTCATATAGGGTCATCTTGTGAAGGCCATAACTTGAGTTCTAGAGATTTGTTTCTTTCATATGATAGCTTTTTTGAAAGCTCTACTCCTATACTTTCATCCATTAAAATATCTTGGACAAATAGTATTTGAGCTAAGAGAAATTAGCAAAATACTGAAGGTATGTCATTTCAGTGACTGAAAAATCTGAAGAAGTAAAGTTCTTGGTTTTGGCTATCATTTCTCAAAGTTTTGAGTGGCAATGAGTTAACGGTGACCATAGAGGTGTTCTAGTGTCACATTAATTCATTTCTTGTGGTGTTTTACACATTAACAGAGATTATCTTGGCATACATGCCCACACAGAATAAAATTGTAGATCTTTTCAGAAAGGCTCTACCTCAAGAGAAATTTGAAGATTTCTGCAAAGCTTTGGACTTACTTCCTTTTGTAGATTGATTTTTTTTCACATAGCTTGGCACTTCCTTATGCATGAGTGCTAGCTCCTTGTTCATTGCATCACTCCCAGGGGGGATTTGTTGATACAGTGATGTGCATGAACACACTTAGGACGGATAGGGCACTATTTTCCCTCTTTAGAAGTTGTTTTTCCCCGGCTTGTATATATGCCTATAAGTCGAAGAAGTTACTTATCTTTGTACATTCACTTGGTAATACATCAAGTATTGTGTGTTGTGCTCTAAGCTTCTTCTTCTTCCTTGTATTGTTTGTGTGCTTCTACTGTCCTCAAACTCTAACAATGTATACCCCTTGGGATGCACATTCCTCACCATGAACACCTCGAATGAGCAAGGATGAAGGAGAAAATTGACAAGGCAAATTATGATTTTTTCTCAAGAACTTCTTGTTGTTACATTTGGAAAGCCTAAGTGCCTACGCATAACTCAAGAATACATTGGACTATGATGATCAAGAGTATGAATACACATATTCTTATTTCATTCATAAGGGTAAAAGTTTTTACATTTCTATCCATTATAAAAGTCCTCTTGAGATAAATATTTGAGAGTTAAAGTATACATAAAGGAGCCAAAAGCCACAAATCTTACTTGAACTCAAATTCAAATATAAACCTAAAAGTGAGAGGAATATTTAGGTGGAATCAATCAACATTCATCTTCTAAAATCAAGGGAAAAAAATGTACATATACTCCATTGGACTAGTTGCGGAGACATGCAGAGCTCTCAATCACTTCTGAGTGTTGATTGTACTCATATTGCATTCCTTGGAGTTCTCTAATACCTCCATATATTTTACTCTACAATTCAATATATATATTTGAAGGTTTTACCATCATTTTCATCTATTGTTCATTGCTGTAATGCATAGCTCAAGTCTATCAACTTCACAGAGTCATTGAAGTGAAGACATGGATTTATTATCTTATCTAATGCTTGTATCACAAAGGTAACACCCTTCTGAGTGTGTGTAAGAAATATTTAGTCATTGGAGCTCTATGTATAGAGATATCAATCTCTGTATGACTGTGTACATGCACTGTTTGCTCCTTGACAAGTCGGGATCCCACCTCTAACTTCTCAAACATATTGCTCACTCTATAGTCATTATTAATTCGTGAAATAAAATTTTAGCTCACTTAAATTCCTATTTGAGGCTATGCAAAAAGGAATTTTCTCAATTCATAGTAGGCGGTGAGCACTGAGCATTTTCTAGAGATCCTTCTTCCATAAATAGAAGGTTTTCTACTCAAGAAAAAGATCTAGAATTAGTCTATTTTGACTCAAATTTTTGAGATCAATTCTCCAAATTACTATGATCATATTTATGCATCATTAGATAGCAAAAAGATTATTTTAGAGTTTCAAAGAAAGAATTAGGTTGGTCTAGAGTAGGTTTTTGCAAAGACCCTCTCATCTCTATAATCTACCATCACCTCCTTACATTGGTATTAGGAGCGTCATCACAATATATACATTATGGCTCATGGTGCGTCTATGGATACAACTCTAGAGATGAGCTAATGCCTACACTAAGGACTCAAGGACAACCAACACAAGAGGAGCAAGGAAGGTTGAAACACATGGTGTGCAAAGGATGATTTGGGTAAGGTCATCCATTATAACCTCCATCTTTTAGTTCTTACTTCCACATATTAGGAGCTGTAAGACTTCACAAGAGACCTAGAATGCATTGGAAGCATTCTTCTCTTCAAGCACCAAGTCTAGGAAGAATCACCTTATGGAAGGGTTCACATCTCTCAAGAAATGACCCAAGCAAAATGTCAATGAATTTGTCACAAAGAACAGGACATAGCTGATTAGTTAAGAAGCATTGGAGAATTCATAGATTAAGAGAAAATTGTCAAACAAGTCATCAATGGAAGAAAAGCAGATGAAAAGTGGAAAGCATTCAACATTTCCATGGACTTATACATGGACATGCAAGTACTAGATTTCAATGCGCTCATGGGAAAACTCTTCACTCATGAAGCCAAGCTTATGAAGAATGGGGAGACATAAAAATATAATCAATCATCTACCCTTTACATAGATAAAAATAGAAGTAAATATTTCAAAGGTAAAGGCAAGAAGTTCGATAAAGAAGCAAGTGCCTTTGAAGCTAACTTTGCAAGTTGAGGGAGAAGTTCACGAGAAAGAGGTAGATCTGGTAGACAAGGGAGGGGGAGATCAAAGGGTTATCACCTTGTGCCATATGTGGATTGACTAATCATATCAGTAAGGATTTAACAAAAGATATGGAGCTCCTAGAAGCAGATACAAAAACACTTATGGCTACAATAAAAACAACAAAAAAAACAACAAAAATAATTATAATAACAATTATCAAGGTGGATACAAAGAAAGAAGAGATTCCAACAACTACACTAATAATCAACCACAAGAAGAATCACTCCTACTCTTGAACATGACAATGAAAGGAGGTAAATAAGATGAGCATGTAATATATATTGACCCTGGATGTTCAAATCATGTAGATGGGAATGTAGAACTACTCTTAGGTTTGGAAGACCCCAAGAACAAACATGAAGTGCAAACAAGAGATGATACAAGGCACCCTATGGAAAAAATTGGAAATGTGAAGACATCAAATGGTAACATGAACTTTTTGAACAAAATTCTCTATGTACATAACATCACTAATAATTTCATAAGTGTAGGTAAAATTTTAGAAAAAGGATTGCAAGTGAGGTTGAAAAATTATGGAGTTTATGTTGGAGACCCATACCAAGGATTCAAGAAGATAGCCAAAGGAGAAAAGATATGTAGGTTGTTTACCTTTGAAATCCAAGACACAAGAAACATAGCATTGCTCAATTATGGCACTCAAACCCTGTCAGAGTTAGATGTTTGGCATAGAAGGTTGGCTAACATTGGAGAGAGGACCTTAAAAGTAAAGTTGGACTATCTAATACCATTATGGAAGCGGCTAGGTCAATGCTCAATGAAAAGAAGTTGCCCAACTATCTATGGGTAGAGACATTGTCTTCTTCCACCTATCTTATCAATTGGTTACCCTCAAAGTCTTTGGAAGTAATGAATCCTTATGAATCTTGGAATGGAAGAAGACCAATCTTAGACCATTGAAAAATATTTGGGTGCATTGCAAATGCACACATACCATAAAAAATAAGAGGAAAACGTCATCCCAAGGCAAAGAAATATGTCTTCATATGTTATGAACTAAATCACAAGGGTTATAGGCTATATAATGTCATGAGGAAGGAAACAAGGAAGAGAGCTCACACACACACACACTCTCACTCTCAAGGAGAAGCACACACACAGATTGAAGCAAGGAATAATGATCTTCTTCTTCTTCTTCTTCTTCTTCTATTACATAAAAAAGGAATGTACAAGCAATAACCTAAAAACAAGAATCCAACAAGTGCAATATATAAAGATCAATACATAAGGAAAACCTAATGTCCGCGAATGAGTGAGCTGGCAAGGAACAAATGTGCCATCACTCTCGGTAGATAAATCTATAAGGAAAACCTAATGTCCACGAATGAGTGAGCTGGAAAGGAACAAATGTGCCATCACTCTCAGTAGATAAATCTAATAAAGCTCAATGAAGTATCCCTGACATATACTGGCGTGACCACTATACATGTCAGGTGAAAATATCAACAACCTGCTCATCTATTCTCACATAAACAAGATCAATATCACCTGCTAATACCTTCTCTCTGATGAAGTGATAATGTACGTCGATATGCTTTGTTCTAGCATGGAAAACAGGATTCCATGCTAACTGTATACTCATAAGAGTATCACAATAAATAGTGATAGGCTTTCCCACTTCCACACCTAAATCAATAAGTAGCATTTCTAGCCATGATGCCTCACATGCTCCCATTGCAACACCTCTATACTCAGCCTTTGTATTCAACAAAGCGATAGTGGGTTGCTTCTTACTGCTCCATGTAATAGCTGCACTCCCAAGTGAGAATAGGAGCCACTAGTAGATCTTCTATCTGGAATGCTACCAGCCCAATCTGCATCAGTGTATCCATAAACCTGCAAATCTACACAAGCCTCATAAAACAATGCATAATCCAAAGTAGCACTCACATAACGTAGAGTGCACCTCAGATCATCCAAATGTGGCTTCCTAGGAACCTGCATAAATTGACTTTCAAGTCCAACAGTATAACTTAGATCAGGCCTTGTAATTGTGAGATATATATCAACACAAATAGCCACAATAGTGATGCCATCATCAACCTTCCTTGCATATAGTGAGTGATCTGCATCACACATAGAAAACCCCATACTGGTTAAGTAATCAGCAGTCCTTGCATGCCATGCATGAGGGGTTTGCTTCAGCCCATACAAAGCCTTTTGCAACCTGCAAACATATTCTAGATGCTTTGAATCTTCATATCCTTGTGGCTAGTCCATATATACTTCTTCATGTAACTCACCATGTAGGAAAGCATTCTTCACATCCATCTGATGTAAAGTCCATCCTTTTGTTGTAGCTAATGCAATAAGTGTTCTGACAGTAGACATTTTAGCTACAGGGTTGAATGTTTCCTCATAATCAATGCCATATGTATGTGCATATCCTTTAGTAAACCAATCGTGCTTTATAACTGCTTATGCTACCATCATCATTATGCTTTACCTTGTAAACCCATTTACAGCCTATGGGTTTCTTTCCTTGCGGCAATGGAACCAGCTTCCATGTATCATTTCCATAAAGTGCAGCCATCTCCTCA
Source organism: Ceratopteris richardii (assembly GCA_020310875.1). Lineage (NCBI taxonomy): Eukaryota > Viridiplantae > Streptophyta > Polypodiopsida > Polypodiales > Pteridaceae > Ceratopteris > Ceratopteris richardii. Next base: position 112,001,710 of record CM035416.1, on the reverse strand, counting down.
TCCATAGCTTTTTCCCAATCTGCAATTCCAATTGCATCTCAAAGCAAGAAGGTTCAGCATCTTGTATACCTTTGTCATGTAGGCACAATGATGAGCCATATAGCTGTCATATGTCAATCGTTGCACTGAATTCCGCATCCTCCTAGATCTTCTTGGTCCTAGGTCACTTCTCCTTGTATCATCTGCATGTGCCTTTCTTACTCCTCGAGTCTTCACAAAGGGCAATCCAAGTTCCTCATCAAGACTCTTTTCTAAACCGCTTGAATCTCCATCAACTTCTTCAAAACTTGCACATGTTTTATGACCTGCAGAAAGCTTTTCTTTACCTTTCTTGGATGTATTTGATGAATTTGCTGGACTGAAATTTCCATGCAATCTTCCACTCCATGGATTTGAGTTGGAACTATTGCTTGGTGATGCATCCGATCCACTCAAAACTTGATATTCTGCACTTGATTTTTCAGCATTTTCTTTTTCATTTGGTTCAAGATTCAGTCCTTCGCATCTGCATAAAAGCTTGAAATGTCATCAAATACCACATCTCTGCTTACCTTTACCTGTCATGTGAGTGGGTTATAACATTTATATCCCTTTTGCTCAAGGGAGGATCCAATGAAGACACATTTTTTCTGCTTTTTGATCAAGCTTCATCCTCAATTCATCTGGGACATGTACATATGCAATACACCCAAAAACTTTCAGATGTGATAAGTTTGGCTTTTTACCTGTAAACTTCTCTTTAGGTGTAACTTGATGTACAACAGCAGTCGGAGTTCTGTTCATGATGTATACAATAGTATGCACAGCTTCTGCCCAAAAACAATGAGGCATATTCTCCTCACCCATCAAGGCTCTTGCTATTTCTACAATATGTCTATTTTTGCGTTCAGCAATGCCATTCTGTTGTGGTGTGTATTTGCATGAAAACTGACGCCGAATTCCATGATTTTTTAGAAAACTACTGAACTCATATGACATGTATTCACCTCCTCCATCAGATCTTAATGTTTGAATGTACTTCCGTGTATGCTTTTCCACCATAGCTTTAAAATTCTGGAAGTGAGTGAACACCTCGCTCTTCTCTTTCATGAAATATACCCATACTTTGTGTGCATGGTAATCAATGAAAGTAACATAAAACTTGCAACCACCCATAGATGTGGTCTTTGCTGGACCCCAAACATCTGTATGTACTACTTCTAGTACATTCTCACTAACATGCTTGTCATGTGGAAATGATGCTCTTGATTGTTTACCAAATTGACATGCTGCACATACCTTTTGCATTTTTGCAACTTTGAAATTTGGTAGTCCATGGACAATCTCCTTTGACTGCATCAATTTTAGCCTTTGCAAGTTTGCATGTCCAATCCGTTTGTGCCACATCTCTATATCTACAATAACTCATGCACCTTTTGCAAACATGGCTGCATTCATTTTAGGAATCTTCACATTTAAGGTGAACATCCTACCCACTTTGTTTCCTTTGGCAACCAATCGTCTATCCTGCTTGTACTCTTCTACATATAATCCATCAGCATTGAACCTGACTTGTAATCCCTGGTCAACCATTTGTCCAACAGAAACCAGATTCTTTGTTATATTTGGAACATGCAACACATCAGCAAGATGTTTTACCTTTCCATCCTCCATCGATAGAGCTATGTTTCCTGTATGCTCAATAGGATGTCATGCGTCATCACCTCTTTCAACATATCCAAAAACTAGTAATTTTTGCAAAGTACTAAACCCTTCCGCATGATTGGTCATGTGATTTGAAGCACCTAAATCAACGTACCAGACATTATCATTTGATTTTGAAACACCAGTAGACATCGTATTCATCATGTGACTGCTTTCATTTCATTATCCATGACCATTTTTTGAGCCTGTAACTGGGAGAATATATCATCAAACTCATTTAGATGAGAAGCAACACTATATGTGTCCATGCGAAGGTCATATAATTTTCTCATTAGATACACTTTATTTGATGTCGTCTCTTTTTCATATGTATTGCATAACTTCTTCCAAAGCTCCTCTGCACTTTCACACTCTAATACTGTAAAGTAAACATTATCTGCCAGGTGCAAGCAAATGGTAGACCTGGCCATTTCATCTAACTCATCCAAATCATCTTCATCCATGTCAACAGGCTTCTTTGAAATCCCATTTACTAGCTTCCATTGCCTCCTTTGAATCAGCACATCTTTAATCTGATTCTTCCATAGAGCAAAGTTTGTGCCATCAAATTTTCGGATCTCAAAATGGTCTTTGCCCTGCAAGTTATAGCTCCTCCTAGGAACACTAGCACTAGACTCTGATCCACCAGATGTGCTTGAGACCTTTGATGCCATGATGGTAGAGAACTGAATAGAATGATAATGGAGCTAGACGAGTCCAAACACCAATGAATAAGTGTATCAAAGAGTAAATCGACCACTGTATAGTTGACTAAACCAAGAATCTGGAAAAATTTTGCCAGAGTATCCTCTGCAAAATGAGCATATGACCAGTGTCAAAATATCATAAAACTGTACTTACTAACATGTTTACCTGCATAATGAATCACTCACTCCACTGCATATAATCAGTTACCCAATAGAAGCCAACTAGGCTTATCGAGCACCTATGAATAACTATCATACATCTCCTATGGCGAGGCTGGGTAAGTCTTGCCCCTGCATCACCAAAGAGACCCCGACATCTGGGTATCTCCCAGTTAAGAAAACCTCACCATGACCCTCTTTTTCAAACGTAAAAGGCTTTATGCAAGAATGTAACCGCTATATCAATGACCACATGGGCGTATATAAGCGGTATCCATAGAAGTGTACATGGTGTGTATGTGCTCAATATATGTAGTAAAATGACACTAAAAGTATGAATGCATAACCCAAAAACTAGCCAACAACACCTACAAGTGTCTGTCAACTCTGAAAGACCTGCATAAATCTATAGCAGTTGCTCCCACCAAAATTGAAAACCTTTCCAGAAACCTATACTTTTGCGAGTGTGGCTGAAAACACAGCCCCAAAGGTTGATATTTATTATCGAAAAAGTACAAAGAACACTCTTCTTGATGTTCATGGACATGTGTGAAGAGAACTATGTGCAAAAGTACTCCAAAATGGCTCCAAAAGACACCCAAAAATGCTTCAAAAATAGGCTTTGAAAGCAAAGAATTAAGCTTTAAGGGACCAAAACATGTTCAAGGTAATGTCAACCTTAGTCTTTCCCCTTCTTCAGACACCACAAGAGTTTAGCTTAGTGGCAAGAGATTGCCACAGTTAAGCAAGCTCTAAGGGGAACAGTACCGGGATGGGTGACCTCTTGGGAAGTATCGGGAACCTCTATCTTCCTTGATCGTTGAGGTCCTCCCTCGCGCACAGCCAACGGTGCCAATGGTGTTTTTGGTGACTCAGATGACAAGGTATGCCTTGGTCACCACCTTAGTCACCGCCTTAGTCATAAGCCTTGGAGAAAGCTTTGGGGGGGTGCTCGCTTCGCTCGTACAAAAGGAACAAAGCTTTTTGCATCCAATTACTCTAATACCAGTAAAGTATTTCAATGTCAATGCACCACAATGTGCTCTCCTTCTCGAGAGCTCCGATATGAGCGGAGTAGAAACCCAAGCTCCTGCGGCCGCACACAGTACTTCGCACGGATGTTGTAGAATACACACAAAACACAGTACACAGGGGCACAAAGATATAGACTTCTTAGGTCTTACAAATGCGATCGAACTTACAGTCTGTGACTTACCAGGCCACTATATGTTTTATTAAATAACATATACAAGGAAGTTTCTGATGGCCATTTGGCCTTTCACGTGGACACTAACAATAACAAGTTCTATGAAAGCACACAAACAACACAAGGAAGAAGAAGAAGCTTGGTGCACAACACAGAATACTTGATGTATTACCAAGTGAGTGTACAAAGATGAGTGGAAAAAAGTGCATCAATGGTCCTAACTGTAATCACACATATCACTACCAAAATATATCAACATACACGCTTAGATGAGTCTTTTACATTGCTTAGGAGGCTTTATGTGTGTGAGGATCTCGAAAAATATTGTTTCTCATTGCCATTTGGATGATAACACGCATAGAATTCTTCATTTTGCATGTTGTAATATGCAAAAAGGAGGTTGTCTCTAACTATTTGGGTAGATATCCCTGCCATACGTTTTTCACAATGTAAATTTTGCCTCTTTTGAATATCTTCTTATAGGTTTCTATGCTCCCAAATCAGTAGATGCTCAGTTAAGAATATTGTTGTCCTTGGACACTTTAATGTCCTTGGACACTTTAATGTCCTTGGACACTTTAGTGTCCTCAAAAAGAGACATTATTTGATGAACCTTTTAGATTACTAGAAGGAAACATTTATAACTTTAACTAGGCAACATGTTAGCATAAAGGTTGAATATTTCTAGAAAAATATAATTTTCACTAAAGGATAGAAATATTAAGACTTATTCACTAATTTTATGACACTAAATTTTAGTATTGGTGTAGAAATTACAATGATGTCAGTTAGTGGTTATTTTTAAATAAAATCGTGATCTCACAATTTTCATTGTTGTAAACGCAATTAAATCTCTTGTTTTATATAGGTCGACACTTTTCTAACCATAGTTGGAGATTTTTAATGATTTTTACTAAGTTTATGTCATAAAATTAATCTCTTATGTGCCATGATAATCTTATCATCTATGATTTATTTTGGAAAGTGATGGTATGAATATGACTCATTTTTTATTATCAAAATACTATTAAAGATTCTTAAAGCTAGAGGTATTTTTTTTAACAACCTTAGGTGTCAAATTTCTATGTGGATTCTTCAAGTTAAACAATGCTACTATTTTTCTATGCTAAGAAAACATCATTTGATAATAAAATATTGCATATGCTACATGAGTAAAATTAATATGCTAGTTTTTTCTATGTGAATTAGTTTATAATGCTTATATAGTTATTTTGGTTGATATTATATACCTTATATCATTGAGAAAATCTAATGTTTTAGGATGAATTTCTATTCTTGGTAGCGTGGAATATGGTTATTCAATGATATATTGAGATTGTTGGTGGTATGTGAGATAGGTACAAAAATAATTGGTTCAAATACATGTACCATATCTTTATGATACTATATTATGGTTTTTAAAATAAAGCACCAACCATTTTAGTGTTTTTATGCACCAATATCATATAGAAGGATACTACAATGTATAACTATATAAGGAGCACCCTATATTGTAGTAGTTTTCTTACTATAAAAATGATTCTTCTAATTCCCAAGACTTGTCTTAAATGATTATATGACATCAAATAAACATGAGAAAAATTATTTCAATTTGAGGAAAATTTTCTTCATGGAGATATTTCTTTCTTCTCATATATAAGTCTACAAAAAACTAATTTTTTTATAAATATTCAATAATTTCTATATTTTGAGTTATAAAAAAGGTTATTTTTTTTTTAATTATAGGACGTTTAGGTATAGGTCTTTATGGGGCTGAAAGGTTTTTTCTAGAATTTATTTCATTAGTATGCATGATTTTTTTTTACTTGTTAGAAAAAAGGACACTAAAGTGTCTTGTTTCGGCACAATACTAATGTTAATAGTTTATTAATTGTCAACCACCCATTTGAAGCCATTATTTGACTTTTTAGAGGCTGACGGGTCTAGCACAAGCACATACCTGTGTGGATATATATATATAGGTAGTCTATTTTCATCAGTTGAGTTTCTCAACCAAAACTTAACCACATTATGTTATTTATAGCTTGTTAGAAATATTACCTTTTTTAATTTCTTGCTATCAAATGTATCCATCAAAGGTTCTATATTCTGGGAGTTATCAATCCCAAAGTGAATTCTAGTTGTTTAGCATACCTATGTAGACATCTAGTCGATTTTCATCAATTGTGCCTCCAAAACAAAAGCTATCCAAATTACATGATTTATAGGTTTCTGGAAAGCTTATTGTGTGTAATGTTTGGGTGTCAAATATCACATTCAAATATTTTATATTTTGTGAGTTATCAATCTCATAGTAAAGTCTAGTTCTTCAACATACCTATGTGGATAGGTAGTCTATTTTTATTAAATGAGTTTTTTGGACCAAAACTTATCCAAATCAAGTTATTTATATGTTGTTGGAAATAATCTATATTTTGGTGTTATTGAATAATTCCATATGTCCATTTGAGGTTTGAGTTGACAGCAGAAAGCAGTCCAAAGTGTAGGTGTCTATCCAAGTGCTCAACCTACAAGGGTTCACTACACGCTTCTTGTTGTGCATAGGAGAACTCATTCTCCACATTATTTACATGATTTTTAAGTCCTCGAACTCCAACACTTGGTATTAGAGCAAGACATTGATTTTTCCAAGGCATCATTGATTCCCTTCAAATGATAGTTTCAAAATCATATGAAATTTGACAAACTCGAGCTCATTAGCAGTTGAAAACTATTTAGTTCTATGTCATCAAAATTTCAATTTGAACTCATTTCAGCTTCCAAATTCACTATCATATTGACTATGCAGGCTAATTTATCCTTTTGTGCCAATTTATATACAGCTTTTAGTTTGCAAGTATAACTATAAGCACCTCAAAGTTTGATATCTAATCCAATGGAGCTCGATTGGATATTTCTACTCAACATTTTTTAGAAACCAATTTTTTGCATCAAGGTATAGGCACTGGTCATGGCTAAAATCAATGGTGTATTTTTATGTTCGTTATTGAGCATAAAATGGAGGGTTCTAACTATCCATTGTGGATATACATCATGCAAAATGTATCGGTGACAAAAGGCTTGTGGAATATAGTGCAGGGTGTTGAAATACATCTTCCTATACTTGAAAATATAATGCTAGCAAGTGGTGTTGAAGATGATGATCTTTAATTTCCTTGTCCCATTGTGGGTCGTATTGCACCTATAGTAGAGAAAAATTATTGGTATGGAAAAGATCCATAGACATAAGTATTGATAGAATTGTCTTAGACATGCAAAAAAACCAAAGATGCTTGGGATACTCTTACCACAGTATACTAGTATACTAGGTAAGAAATGGCTTGCGCTACTTACCTTCAAAAATATTTGGATAGTGAGCCTATGAATGAAGGAGATTAAGTAGACACTCTTTCGATAAAGATCAAGAATTTCAAATAGTAATTTATTTCAATTGACAAAATCTAATCAAATAGTTTACTCGTGTAGACTATTCTTAATGGTCTTCTAGATTTTTATTAGAGTTTTGTATCTTCGCTTCATGTGATGATGAAGGGAAACTAAATACATTAGAATTTGAGGAATTAGTCTCCATTTTGTTGTACAAAGATCAATCTATACAAAACATGTCAATTATGTGTGTTGTAGATCAAGCTTTCTTAACTAGTCAAAAGGGCAAAGGAAAATGGAGTTCATCTAATAGTAAACAAAAATCTACTAATGTTGCATGGTCAAAGAAGGAAGATAAAGATGAAAAGAAAAAAAAAAGCACAAACAATATTGCAAGTATTGTAAGACAAATGATCATGTCATTAAGAATTGTCCTCAATAGGCTACAAAAGAGACAAAGAAGACAAAAACTGGAATGGTTGTTGTAGAGATCTCTACACCTAAGATTGAGTTTGCTAAACTTGTTCAAATGAAGAATGGGTGTTTACTAATCTATGCAACTATGAGCCTTCTTCTCATGAGCAATTTATGTTATGGTATTTTGATAGTGGTGCAATCAAACATATTACCTCAAAGCATAGTTTCTTCACTTACCTCGAATATGCCTACAAGAAGTAATGCCATATGTGCAAAAAAACATCTTATCCTAGATCACTCTTGTTACTATTGATGGTAGTATTCTCACCTAGTTACATGCCTTATATGTGCCATAAATAAGAAGAATATGTTTTCGATTTTAAGTCTAGCCAAAATTGGATTGGTTGTTAATTTTTTTTTATAGGTGTACAATTCATTATCTCTAAAATGGTGATAATATTAATGCTTCTAGAATTTTATGTAATGGTCTATATAAGTTCATAGACTATGCAAAATTTGAGAATCAATCAATATGTGTCGTTCATGATTCTCAGGCTATTTCATATGCAAAAATTTGGTGTGCATGCTTCAGTCATTTGAATTATCCTTTTTTGCTTCAAAAAAAATCTAAAATGGTGTCCTCTTTGCCCAAACTTCAAGAACCTTATAAGCATATTTATGAAGGCTCTATTTTGGGTAAAATAGAGCAAGAAGTCAAAGCTTGGAGCACAACATTGAGATAAGTAACATGTTAGGGTTATAGGCTTATATACAATTTGGGGGAAAACCCCTTCTCAAGAGGCAAAAAAGTGCTTTGACATTCTTGAATATGTTCACAAAAATCACAACAAAATTATATCTACAAATATAACTCCAACAAATGAGAGCTCTTCCACTTTTATAATTTTTAGCAGAGTTCTATCCGCATTGTAAAGTCCAATCTATCTTTGAAAATAATGTGAGGGGTTATTTGGGGGTTGAAATGATATCAAGAAAATTCAAGCATTGGTGTGGCAATAACACTTGAATACTACTTGAATTTTACATGTGGGTTCAGCTTACAAGAAAATTAGGATCATTGCAAAAAATAGGCAACTTCGCAAGTAAATTAGCCATATTTTGGGAAAAAAACCATTCTAAGGAGGGATTTGAGTTGGGAGAAATTTGTGGACCTCTTCCTCCTTCACTTTCATGCTTATAATCCCCTTTTATTGTAGTCTTTACCCTTTGATCAAGATTATTTTGCTTTTACTTTGGCTTTCGATCACATTTTGCAGCTTCCTCCAACACTCCCCTTGCTAATTGTCATCCTTGACATACATTTTTGGGGGGCACAAAGGATGAGTATAGGCAACTTCTTGGAGACTATTTTTTATTTTTTGAATATATTTTATGTGTACCCTCAAAGTAAAATAAATTATGTGCTAAAAAATATGAATATTTGTAGATTGAGGGTGTGCATGAGTGATTGTCACCTTGCAAAAAGAAAGAGGGATGGAAAAACAAAAATAAAATGAGTCAAGATAAAGATTTGTGCATGTAGTGAAAAATAAGATAAAGAAAGTTACTTACATGACATGAAAATAAAAGAAAATTATTAGAAACAAATTGTGGGGGTAGTCATAAGGATCTACCTAGTGCAGTGCATGGGTTATCAGGCACCAGTGTCTAATGCACAACCTTGTTGGGTGGCCCTATGAATGAAACTTAAGATGCACTTATTAAAATTATGTGAAAGATACATGTTTTGAGTGATGTCTTCAATGTATTTTGAAGAAGAGGAGTCCTAAGCTATGGGGAATGGGAATGGAAATTTTATTTCTTCTTTTGTGTTTTTTTTTTTTGCCCTGTGAGGCATGTAATATAGAAGATAGGAAATGTTATAGCTGAGGATAGATGGCTCTCCCTCCTTGGCGATCATATTGGGTTGGTAAGCAAAGTCCATGCAAATTGTTTTCTACAAGCTTTGATGAATCAACACAGACATATTTTGTATCTTTAAGAGTTTCACTTCTTGATATTTTTTATAATAACCATGTATTGTGCCGATGTGGATGATCTTGAGAAGTAGATATAAAAAAAAAAAATGCATGTTGAAGAGGATTGTCAGATTCTTCAAAGAATGGATCCTTGATAGGCTCTTATACTTTTGAAGCAATTACCCCATGAAAAGCAATGTAATTTCCTATCCTTAATTGGCCTAATTGTTGGGTATGTGTAGAAGTGTGAGAGACATACAAGAAGCACACAGAAGGAGCACAAATGCAACAAGACACATGCAGAATACAAATGGTTGGAATAGCTCTCTCTGTTGACAATGATTACCTAGAGCAAGAGCTAAATAATGTCCCTAAGTACAAATTATCACCACATATGAGTGAATCATGTATGTGGTAACATGGGAAAAAAACCCTCTAGCCAACACTAGAGTAAAAAGTTTCCATGTATTGGGAAAAGGTTCACATCAAAACTACTCAAGGAACATATAAACTCCCTTGAAGTCAATGATGTGAACACATATAGGGAGTGACAGATCAAGAACCACTAGTAAATAAGCCTAAATCTTTGCGAAAAGCTTCAAACTTTTCCCATGGAAGAGCTTTGGTGAATATGTCTTCAAAATTATCTTGTGTAGGCACATATACCAAATTCATATCTCTTGCATGAAGGCACTCTCTCACATAGTGATAATTCACCTCAATATATTTGGTATGTGCATGAAACATTGGATTTTGTGCAACAATCAATGCACTCTGACTATCAGTGAGAATATGCATAGCAGCATCAATCTCCATACAAAGATCCATCAATACGCATCTCAGCCATATACGTTCCACTGTAGTTGTGAAAAATGTCATGTGCTCAGCTTCACAACTCGATGTCATGATTGTAGGTTGCTACTTACTCAACCAAGGTATGCATGAGTTGCCAAGGAAAAAGCAATTACCACCAGTGGACAAGCAAGTGTCATGACAACTAGCCCAATCACTATCTATAAAAGCATGCAACAATGGTTGAATATCTCTACTATAAAAGAGACCTAAACTCAAAGTTTCTTTGAGATATCTAAACACGCGTTTCGCTGCTTGCCAATGCTTAGTGCTTGGGCTATGCATGAATCGACTCAACTGGGAAATTGAATACTATACAGCCTTGTGTCGCATGCATATATAAGACATCCCACAACTTTTCGATAAAGAGAAGTTTCAAATGCATCAAGTGAATCCTCAAGTGAGAACCTAAATCTTGTCTCAATTAGTGTAGAAATTGGCTTGCAATCCTCAAAGTCAAAATGCTAATGTAATTTTTCAGCATACTTTGCTTGATGCATAACAATTCCCCCCTCAACATATATAAATTGGATGCCAAGCTAGTATAAGTGACATCAAAAGTATGTTGCAAATCAGCCATAAGGATGTCAAGTTTTGCATTACATGACCCAGTCAAAAGTATGTCATCAGCATAAAGAACAAGCATTGTAAGATCAACCCCAACTTTGTGTACATAGAGTGTGGTCTCAATGTTGAAGCCAAGAGTAATCAAGTGCTTATGGAATTTCTTCATACCATGCACGTGGAGCTTGCTTGAGATCATACAAGGCTTTATGTGAGTGATAAACCATATGCTCTTGCCCTTTCATGGAAAATCCAAGAGGTTGCTTCACATAAACCTCTTCTTGCAAATCACCATTTAAGAAAGTTGTTTTTATGTCCATGTAATGTACTTTCCAACCTTGTTGGGCAGCCAATGCAACCATGGTATGAATGGGAGACATGCATGAACTAGGTGCAAAAGTTTCCTCATTTTCATGCCATATTGTTGCACATACCTTTGGAAACCAATCTAGCTTTGTAGCGATCAATGCTACCATCTGACTTTCTCTTAATCATGTAAACCCACTTTGTATCAATGGTGTTTTTTCCTTTTGGCAATTCACATAACTCTCAAGTACCATTTATATGTATGGAATTCATTTTTGATTGCATAGCACTCATCCAATGTGGTTCTTCACATGCATCTTCAAAAGTAAGTGACTTTTCATTACATGATGTTGCAATAAGAGAATAATCCACAAAATTACTTGATGCATGGTAAGATCTTGATCTTGTTCTACGAAGTAAAGGTACACTCAATTTTCCTTCCTGCAAAGTCTGTTTCAGCCACTATGGCATACTTTGTGCACTCTCGATAGAAGTGTGTCTATTATGTAATACATCATCATGTGTATTATGCATGAGCTTAATTTCATGCTCGTTCTCAGCCATATTTATCACAAATGTTCAGCCATATTTCTCTAGAAATTTCCAACAGTGTCGACTATCTGTGGACTGAAAATTTTTAGCCATGTTTGGTTGGAAATTCTCTACATCTTCAGCTCTATTTTATTGGAATTTTTCAGTCCTTTGAGTGTATCAAACACATCTTCTGAGCTAACTTTTGGTTATTTTTTTACATTCAAGTAGAGGGGAAACTAGATTTTCAGCAAATACTGTTGGGTGTGTGTAGAAGTGCGAGAGATACACGAGAAGCACACACAAAGAGCACAAACGCAGCAAGACACACGGAGAAGACGATGGCTGGAATTGCTCTCTCTATTGATCGATGAACTGAACTGAAGTAAGTGCTGAATAATATCCCTAAGTACAAAGTACCACCACATATGAGAGTATCAAGTATGTGGTAACATGGGGAAAAAACCTCTAGCCAGCACTAGAGTAAAAAGTGCCCATGTGTAGGGAAAAGGTTCACATCAAAGCTACTCGAGGAACACATAAGTGTAACAAACCTCCCTGGAGCGAATGATGTGAACACATACAGAGAGTGACAGATCAGCCCCCACAAGGTAACAAGCCTAAAGCTTTGCGAAAAGCTTCAAACTTTTTCCGTGGAAGAGCTTTGGTGAATATGTTTGCCACATTATCTTGTGTAGGCACATATACCAAATCAATATCTCCTGCATGAAGGCGCTCTCTCACATAGTGATAATGCACCTCAATATGTTTGTTCCGTGCATGAAACACTAGGTTTCGTGCAACAGCCAAAGCACTCTGACTATCTGTGAGAATATGCGTAGCAGCATCAATCTCCATGCAAAGATCCATCAATAGGCGTCTCAGCCATATACACTCCACTGTAGCTGTGAAAACTGCCCTGTACTCAGCTTCACAACTCGATGTCGCCACTGTAGGTTGCTTCTTACTCAACCAAGATATGCATGAGTCTCCAAGGAAAAAGCAATTACCACTAGTGGACACGCGAGTATCATAACAACCAGCCCAATCACTATCTATAAAAGCATGCAAGCATGGCTGGACATCTCTGCCATAAAAGAGACCTAAGCTCAAAGTGCCTCGAAGATATCTAAACACACGTTTCACCGCTTTCCAATGCTTAGTGCTAGGGCTATGCATGAATCGACTCAACTGGGAAACTGCATACTGTATATCCGGCCTTGTGTTGCATGCATATATAAGACATCCCACAGCCTGCTGATAAAGAGAAGTGTCAAATGCATCACTGGAATCCTCAACTGAGAATCTAAATCCTGTCTCAACTGGTGTGGAAACTGGCTTGCAATCCTCAAAGTCAAAACGCTGAAGTATTTTTTCAACATACTTTCCTTGATGCATAACAATTCCCCCCTCAACGGATACAAACTGGATGCCAAGATAGTAGCTCAAAAGACCAAGATAAGTGATATCAAAAGTATGCTGCAAATCAGCCATAAGAATGTCAAGTTTTGCATTACATGACCCAGTCAAGAGCATGTCATCGACATAAAGAACAAGCACTATAAGATCAGCCCCATTTTTGCATACATAGAGTGTGCTTTCAATCGGACAACATGTGAAGCCAAGAGCAATCAAGTGCTTATGTATTTTGTCATACCATGCACGTGGAGCTTGCTTGAGACCATACAAGGCTTTATGCAAGCGAAAAACCATATGCTCTTTCCCTTTCATAGCAAATCCAGGAGGTTGCTTCACATAGACCTCTTCTTGCAAATCTCCATTCAAGAAGGCTGTTTTTATGTCCAATTGATGCACTTTCCAACCTCGATGGGCAGCCAATGCAACCACGGTACGAATGGTAGTCATGCGTGAAGTAGGTGTAGAAGTTTCCTCATAGTCAATGCCATATTGTTGCGCATATCCTTTGGCAACCAATCTAGCTTTGTAGCGATCAATGCTACCATCAAATTTTCTCTTAATCTTGTAAACCCGCTTTGTATCAATGGCATTCTTTCCTTTTGGAAATTCACATAACTCCCAAGTACCATTCCTATGTATGGAATCCATTTCTGATTGCATAGCACTCATCCATTGTGGATCGTCACATGCATCTTCAAAAGAAAGTGGCTCTTCATTACATGCTGTAGCAATAAGAGAATAATCCACAAAATTACTTGATGCATGGTGAGAGCTTGACCTTGTTCTACCAAGTAAAGGTGCACTCAATTTGTTGTCCTGCAAAGTTTGTTTCAGCCACTTTGGCATAGATTGTGCACTCTTGATAGACATGCGTTCATTATGTAAAACATCTTCAATATGTACATCATGCATGGGCTGAATTTCATGCTCAGTTTCAGCCATATTTTGTCGCATATGTTCAGCCATATGTGGCTGGAAATTTCCAACAGTTTTGATATTTTTTGGCTGAATTTTTTCAGCCATGTTTGGCTGAAAATTATCCAGATTTTCAGCCCTATTTGGCTGGAATTTTTCAGCCCTATTTGGCTGGAATTTTTCAGCCCTATTTGGCTGGAATTTTTCAGCCCTTTGAACCTCAGTTGGCTGGTCTACATGGCCATAGTCAAGCGCACCATTTTGGAACAAAGGCATGAGTGTATCGAACACATCTTGTGAGCTAACTGTTGGCAGTTTTTTGCATTCAAGTAGAGGGAAAACTGAATTTTCAACAAATACCACATCTCGACTCACAATAATTGTGTTCGTCAATGGATGGTACAACCGATATCCCTTACTTTCAGCACTATAACCAACAAATATACATTTCTTTGCCTTGTCATAAAGTTTGTGATGTTGTTGTGATGGCACAAGAGCATATGCCAAACAACCAAACACACGCATATGACTAACCATAGGCTTATGACCATTCCAAGCCTCATAAGGAGTGATGACTCTCAATGCTTTTGTAGGGCAGCGATTCAACACATAATTTGCACACATGACTGCTTCTATCCAAAACTTATGAGGAAGATGCTTTCCTTTAACCATACATCGTGCCATTTCAAGTAAAGTTCTATTTTTACGCTCGGCAACACCATTTTGTTGAAGTGTATATGGCACCGTACATTGGTGTGAAATACCTCTTTCACGAAGAAAAGCATTAAACTCATGTGACATGTACTCACCACCACGATCCGTGCGTAGAGTCAAAAGCTTTTGTGAAGAAAAATTTTCAGCCATAGCTAAAAATGCTTTGAAGCAAGAAAATACCTCATTCTTTGCTTTCATAGGATACACCCATGTATGGCGAGTAGCATCATCAATGAAGGTAACAAAATATACATGCTTCCCAAAAGATGGAGTCTTGACTGAACCACATACATCACTATGAACAAGTTGCAATTTTCTTGTAGTGTGTGTGTGACTATCTTTTGGAAAAGAAGCACGATGCATTTTTCCAAGAATGCAACCTTCACATGCATGTTTTTCAATGGACTCAAGTGTAGGCAAGCCAATAACCATGTCCTTCTTTTGCAAGTAGAGCAAACTATTGAAGTTTAAATGACCAAAACGAGCATGCCAAAGCTCCATTTCAGCCATGGAAGAAGTATGAGCAACCAAGGCATTCGAGGCAGCCCTCTTGTATGTATCCATGCGATACAAACCATCACATAATGTACCGGACATCACGATAACATCGCCATTGCTGAAATCATGAACCATACACTTATCATCAACAAAGTGTACATGAAGTCCTGCTTTGGCAATCAACGGAACTGAAATTAAGTTCTTCTTGATACCGGGCACATACAATGCATTTTTCAAGAGAATAACACCTCCATTTGCAGCCGTAAGCTCAATTTCTCCTACTTCAATGATAGGATAAGAGGCATTGTTTGCACACACCACATGTCCTCCTTTAGGTGCATCTTTCAAAGAGGCAAAAAATCTTTTGCATGATGTTATGTGCTTTGAAGCACCACTATCAAAGAACCAATCCGAATCAGCCTCACTCACAACCATGCATTTAGAATGTAAAGAAGCATCATAATGACATGTAACAACACATGCCCAAAAATCTTGAGCCATTTAGATTCATCATTCTTTGCATTTGCTGAATTTTCAGCAATAGACATGCTGGATTCCTTCTTCTTTTCATTGCGTTTAGCAAGCTTTCTACACTCATCAATAGTATGACCAGCCTTCCGGCAATATTTGCATCTCTTCTTCTTTTGCAAATCACAATCATTAGAGGAATGAGTGGAAGAGGAAGCTTGAGGCTTTGGTTTTGATGAACCAAAAGTTGAACCATACTTGCTTTTCCCCTTTTGTGAGATAGCAAGTGCTTGCGTTCCCTCAATCAAACCACTCCTATTCACTCTAGATTGCTCTTCTTGCAAAAGAAGAGACACAACCTCATCAAATGCATACATATTAGGATTTCCTTTTGCAACCAAACGGAGTGTAGTAGCAAAGCTTTGAAAGGATTCCGGTAATCCTTTCAACAATGTAGAAATGAGTGATGCATCCGGAATGATCTCATCTATGTTTGCCAATTGCTCTTTCAAGTCCTTGATGCGTGTCACATACACATCCACTGACTCATTTTCAGCCATGCATACATCCTCAAGTTGCTTCCTCAAGTATGCAACACGTGCTTCATTACGCATGGCATACAAAGAAGCAAGAGTGTCCCATGCCTGTCGTGATGTAGAACATGACCGAATATGTGGAACTATATGACGCTTCACTGAAAGTGCAATCAAAGCATGAGCTTGAGCATCTTTTCCATCCCATCTAAGCTGCTCCTGTGTAGGTGGAGAAGGAGAAACCACTATACTCGAAGAAGAAGCTCCATCTGTGACAGTAGACTGTGAAGTAGAAGCACCTGCCGGTCTTTGATCTACATCTGCCACTATGTTCCAAAGTTGTTTTGCAACAAGAACGTGCTTCATCATGTAAGACCACATCGGATAGTTGGTCCCATCAAGCTTATCTTCAGCTTGAAGCATGCCAAACAAGTCATTGTTGCCCGCCATTTCACTAAGGAACAAGAATGTGACAAAATCTTCACTTCGACGAAAATTGAAATGAGTGCTGAAATTTCAGCTCACAAACCGTCACTCTGATGGCGATTCTGACTGCACGAATGGCTTTGAAATGGGGGTAAAACCTCAGCGCACCTGGTGGAAATGTTTCCGGGCTGAAATTCACACTTCTATGCTCTGAAGTCGATTTGCACTGTTAAAGTGCGTGCGCGCCGCGACGCGAAAAACCGAAACTTGAGAAGAAGCTGATACCACTGTTGGGTGTGTGTAGAAGTGCGAGAGACACATGAGAAGTACACACAAAGAGCACAAACGCAGCAAGACACACGGAGAAGACGATGGCTGGAATTGCTCTCTCTATTGATCGATGAACTGAACTGAAGTAAGTGCTGAATAATATCCCTAAGTACAAAGTACCACCACATATGAGAGTATCAAGTATGTGGTAACATGGGGAAAAAACCTCTAGCCAGCACTAGAGTAAAAAGTGTCCATGTATAGGGAAAAGGTTCACATCAAAGCTACTCGAGGAACACATAAGTGTAACAAATACCACATCTTCACTCACAATAATTGTGTTTGTCAATGAATGGTACAAATGATATCCCTACTTTCAACACTATAACCAACAAGTATACATTTTTGTGATGGCACAAGAGCATATATCAAACAACAAAACACAAGTATATGACTAACCATAGGTTTATGTCCATTCCAAGCCTCATAAGGAGTGATGACTTTCAATGTATTTTTAGGGCATCGATTCAACACATAGTTTGTACACTAACTGCTTCCATCCAAAACTTGTCAAGAAGGTGCTTTCCTTTAACCATACATCATTCCATTTCAGGAAATGTTCTATTTTTATGCTCAGCAACACCATTTTTCAGAGGTGTATATGGCACTGTACATTGGTGTGAAATTCCTCTTTCACAAAGAAAAAAATTAAACTCATGTGACATGTATTCATCACCATGATCTATGCATAGAGTCAAAAGCTTGTTTGAAGAGAAATTTTCAGCCATAGCTAAGAATGCTTTGAAGCAAGAAAACCTCATTCTTTGCTTTCATAGGATACACCCATGTATGACAAGTAGCATCATCAATGAAAAGACGGAGTCTTGATGGGGCAACATACATCACTATGAACAAGCTACAATTTTCTTGTAGTGTGTGTATGACTATCTTTTGGAAAAGAAACATGATACATTTTTCCAAGAATGAAACCTTCACATGCATGCATTTCAAGAAATTCAAGTGTTGGCAAACCAATAATCATGTCCTTCTTTTGCAACTAAAGCAAAATATTGAAGTTCAAGTGAACAAAATGAGCATGACAAAGCTCCATTTCAGCCATGGAAGAAGTATGAGCAACCAAGGCATTGGAGGCAACCCTCTTATATGTATCCAAGTGATCAAACCATTACATAATGTACCGGACATCACGATAATATCACCATTGCTGAAATCATGAACCATACACCTATCATCAACAAAGTGTACATGAAGTCGAGCTTTGGCAATCAACGGAACTGGAATTAAGTTCTTCTTGATATTGGGTACATACAATGCATTTTTCAAGAGAATCAACCCTCCATTTGCAACCGTAAGCTCAATTTCTCCTACTTCAATGATAGGATAAGAGGCATTGTTTGCACACACCACATGTCCTCCTTTGCATGCATCTTTCAAAGATGCAAAAAACCTTTTGCATGAAATTATGTGCTTTGAAGCACCACTATCAAAGAACCAATCCGAATCACCTTCACTCACAACCATACATTTAGCATGTAATGATGGATCACAATGACATGTAAAAACACATGCCCAAAAATCTTGAGCCATGTTGGCTGCATCATTCTTTGCATTTGAAGAATTTTTAGCAATAGACATGCCAGATTCCTTCTTCTTTTCATTGCACTTAGCAAGCTTTCTACACTCATCAATAGTATGACCAGCCATTAGACAATATTTGCACCTCTTCTTCTTTTGCAAATCAGCATCATTAGAGGAATGATTGGAAGAAGAAGGTTGAGGTTTGTTTTTGATGAACCCAAAGTTGATCATACTTGGTTTTCCCTTTTTGTGAGATAACAAGTGCTTTCATTCCCTCAATCAAACCACTCCTATTCACGCTAGATTGTTCTTCTTGCAAAAGAAGAGACACAACCTCATCAAATCCAAAAATATTTAGATTCCCTTTCGCAATCAAAAGCATCCACAGACACATTTTCATCCATAAATAAATCCTCAAGTTGCTTCCTCAAGTATGCAACACATGCTTCATTATGCACAACATACAAAGAAACAAAAGCTTCCCATGCATGTCTTGATGTAGAGCATGATCGAATGCATTGAACTATATGAAGCTTCACAAAAAGCACAATCAATGCATGAGCTTGAGCATCTTTTCCATTACATCTAAGTTGTTCATGTGTAGGTGGATGAAGATTAACCATTGTATTTGAAGAAGAAGCTCCATCTATGATGGTAGATTTTGAAATAGAAGAACTTTCGGGTGAAAGAAGTTGGAGATGTTTGGAGAATCTTAGAAGCAGGGTTATCAAACGGTGAAGATGGTCCAGCAAACCAGCATAGGACCTGCCCTAGCTCTTTGAATATGTAAAATACACCTTGTGGACTTGTGTTTAGTGCAATAAAACCCAATAGATACTTTGTATCAACAAGAACAAGTTGATACAAAACAGATAACTTGCACCTTGACTAGCTCATAAAAACCTTCTTAATTTGGATGGAAGTTATGACTTGAAACACGCACAGCAGCCAACACAGTTACAATTGGAACATTTCCTCTCAAGGGAGTGTCATACATAGGGTTGGATTGCTATAATGCATGAAAGCCCTAATTTACAAGAACCAATGAAGGAGAAATAAGGTTAACATTGATTGGATGTCATCTCAATTTTTCAAGGTTTTGTAGAAGATGATCCCAAGAAAGTACAAAGATGATTTCTCAACAATTACTAAATCAAATGCTTTGAAACTTTCCACACATAAACTACATAGTGATACCTTTCCAATGAATGCTCAATCATTTAATCTCTAGCTCTCTAAAGAGAACAGCAACCTCTACAAGATGACTGAATCTGAGGAAAGAGCATAGAAATGAAGGAGCAACACAAGGATGGCCAAAGATGTATGTATATTGTTTCTATGTAATGTACAAGTATTTGTGAGCCTTTATATAGACTCTTGGATTATTCCACTTCTTTCGCAAGAATTTGAACTTGAATCAGAGCAAGCTAATTTGTTGTGATTGAATGAATCTACTTTTTCTATAATCTAAGAAAAGAGAAAGTTGAAGTCATATCTAGTTCTTGATTGATTGATTGAGAATCAATCTAACCACTTCTAAATCGTGGTGACAACGATAAATGCTTTGGAAATTCCATAAGAGGGTGATCATATGATCAAACTCTCAACACAATAAATAAATGCAAGTAAAACACTCTTCAATGAGTATCTATGGCACCATCTAAATGATGGTTTTGATGTAGACCATATATACATCAAGCATAGTGCAAGCTTGATGTTCCAATAGCTCCCCCCTAAAGCTAAACTATGCTCGAGTCTTCATTCTCGGATAGGTTGAATACGTGCCATTGATTTAAATATGCATAGCTTTACCCCATCAAATGCCTTTTTCATCATGTCTGCTATTTGCTTCTCAATAGGAAAAAATGAAACGTCAATTTCCTTTGCCATAAGCTTCTCTCTTACAAAGTGGTAATGAATCTGGTTTGGAACTTACAAGTCCCAAATATGAGTACAGCTCCTTGCGCCATATTGCTTCTTGAGTTGCAATAGTTAGAGCTTTATACTCTGCTTCAATTGAAGATAAAGCAACTATTGGTTGCTTCTTGGAACTCCAAGAAACCAATTTTGAACCTACAAATGCTAAGTATCTAGATGTACTTCTTCTATCATCCTTTGCTCTTGCCGGTCTTCATCTGAATAGATTTTGATTATCTAAATTTGAAAAGTAATGATAGAAGATACCTTCATTAAGTGTTCGTTTGAGGTACTTGAGTACTCTCTTTGCAACATCTATGTGTAGTCTTCTAGGTGAGTTCATGAATTGACTAAGCACTCCCACACTATAGGATATTTCTGGTCTTGTGTGACTACCATATCAAGCTACAAACTAAGCTTTGATACTCTTTAGGATCATCAATTTGCTCACCTTCATAAACACTTAATTTATGGTTTTATTCCAAAGGTTTACCTGCAAGCTTGGTGTTCTCCATTATGAACTTAAGAAGTAAGTCTTGAATGTATCTTTTGTGATTTAGATACATCCCTTCCTAGAAAAATCACTTGCACACCTAAGAAATATATGAGCTCACCTAAGTCACTGATTTTGAACTCCTCTTGCATGTGGCTTTTGATTCTTTGAATCCCATTCAAGTCATTACTTGTCACAATTATATCATCTACATATACACACAGATAGATAACCTCATTGTGATCCCTTTTAATGAATCAAGAAGGATCTGGGTTGCTAAGTCTGAACCCTTGATCTTAAAGATTTGTAACCAACCTATAATTCCAAACTCTAGGAGCCTGTTTCAATCCATATAATGTTTTCTTAATTCTACAAACATAAGATGTATGATTAGGGTTTTCAAAACTTGGAGGTTATGAATGTATACCTCTTCAAATATCCAAGCATTTAAAATTTCATTTTTCACATCAAGTTGGAGGAGTCTCCAATTTCTTGCAACAGCTACACTTATTAATGTTCTAATTGTAGTCATCTTTGCAACTGGTGAGAATGTTTCCTCATAGTCTATACCATGAGTTTGTGAGCATCCTATGGCAATCAATCTTGCCTTGTACATGCAAATTGATCCATTTTATTTCCTTTAAGTTTATATACCCATCTGCAAAAAATTACCTTCTGATTGGATGACATTGGAACCAATTCCCGAGTATATATCTGCTTCAAAGCATCTATTTCTTCTTTCATAGCCTTTTTCCAATTAGGGTTTTCCTTTGCCTCTTCATAGGTTGAGGGCCCTTTTGAAATTGAATCCTTTGCCAAGTAGATTGAATGTTTTGTAACAAATATGGAATCATATCTACACCTTTCTGGTTGTCCTTTCTCCCTTGTTGACCTTCTAGATTCTTGCTTGGAGCATTCTCCACACTCTTGCATTTTTGTTTTGCCTCTTGACTTCCATAGCTTGTAATCCTTTTCCTTTTCATCTTGGTCATTATTTGTATCACGTCTTGGATCCTGGACCTATGTATCATGCTTGCTTCCTTATTGATGGAAATCAAAATCAAGATCATATGGTAGAGTTACCTTTTGTTTGTCTTCATCATACCAAGACATGTGTTCTTCAAACACAACACCCCTACTTGTAGTGAATTACTTGGTTGAAGGATCGTAGAACCTATAACCCGTCTAAGTTGAATCATATCTAATAATACAGCCTTTGTTTCCCTTTCATGTAGCTTACCTTTGATTTGTGAAGGTACATGAACATAAGTTAAACAAGCAAACACCTTGCAATGTCCAAGACTAGATTTCCTACCATACCATGCTTCATAAGGATTCATACCTTGGAGTGATTTGGATAATGGTCTAGTCAAGGTACACAGTAGTTGAAATAGCCTCTGCCCATAGATAATATGGCAACCTCTTCTCTTCAATCATTATTCTGGTTTATCTAACTAATGTCTTGATTCTTCTCTCTGCAATTCCATTCAATTGAGGAGAGTACGTGGTATTCACTACCCTCTTTATATCTCTATCTTACAAGAATTCATCAAAATATTTGGAGAAGTATTCTCCTCCTCCATCAAATATGAGCTTCTTGAGTGATCTACTTATATGGTTCTCCACATGTGCTAGATACTTTTTGAAGCAATCAAACAAATCATTCGTACTTTTGATAAAGTAAAAAATAGTCCATCTACTATGATCATCAAGAAATGAGACATAATACATTGATCTTGCCAAAGAAGATTCTTGGCTTAATCCCCACACATCAGTGTGTACTAAGTCCAAAAGGTCATTGTGGATACAGCATTTGTGATTAAAAGGTTGTCTTTGTGCCTCCCCAATCTGGCATGCATCACATATGTTGATCATGTGTTGCTTTAACATGTTTGGAAGTCCTAGAACACTTTGATCCTTGTATGTATATCCTTCAAGATTCTTTCATTCACATGAGCTAGCCTCTTATGCCACACTTCAAGCTCACTTAGGGTTTGAGACCCGAAGTTGAATAAATCTATGTTTTTGGTTTCTCCTACTTCAAAAGTAAAGAGCCTACCATGCTTCTCACCTCTGGCTAACTTACTAAAACCTTGATAAGGATCTTCCACAAAAGCTCCATGTTGAGTCATCCCATGTTTGTACTTCATGTCTATGCTTTGAACTTTCCAAATTAGATAAGAGAGCTATGTTGCTTGCAACATGATTTGAACATCTTGAATCTATGTAGAATAAATTATTATCTTCTTTTCCTTCTTTGTGGCTTAAATTCATCAAAAGCAATGAGTCTTCATGTTGTTGCTCTTTAGAATAATTGTTCTAGTCCCTTTTGTTATGGCCTCTATGGTTATTGTTGAAGTTGTGTCCACCTCTGCCTATATTGCTACCATATCCACCTCTTCCACTTCCTTTTTTGTGTTTTTTCATTGAACCAACAATTTTGAGTGGTGCAGTTGGTCTTATCACAGTTGGCACAAGGTTGAAACTTCTGGCCTTTGGTTTTTTCATGCTTTGGTTCTTTCTTCTTCCCTTTCTAATTGCTCTTGCTTACAAAGTTGGATTGGGAAGTCTCCTCTTCATCCTATTCCTTCTTCTTGCCTTTCATCTTCTTGTCTTTCTTATCTGCATATAGAGCACTGGTTGAATTATCATGATAGAAGTTATCTTCCGTTATGCTATTGTTGGCCTCTTGATTGAAGATTTATCCAAGAAAGATGTTAAAGTCTATAGTTGGCACGTCCATGATGAGGTCATAGTTTGTTTGGCACCTCTAATCCCATTCAATATCTACCTCATGATAGCCTCTTCTTCAATTAGCTTTTCAATGGATGCCAATTGATCAGAAATCTCCTTGACCTTTGTAACAAACTTTATGATGGTTTGTTTTGGAGTCTTCTTCATCTGGTTGAACTCATTCCAAAGATGATTCTTCCTTGCCTTTATTCTAGAAAAAAAGAAAGTTGTTAGGGCATCCCAAGTCTCTTGAGATATCTTGCATCCTCTAATATGTGGTAATAGAAAATCAGAGATAAAATTTAGTATGTATGACCTTGCTTGACCATCCCTTATACACCAAAGTGTGAGCTTATTTGTTTCCTCTTGAGTACGTCCTCCTTTGGATCTTGGAATAGGCATTGCTTCATCATCTGATACAATCCCATATAGATTTCTTCCTTGCAAATAGGCCTCCATTCTGATTTTCCAAGCTACATAATTATGTCTATCAAACTTCTCGATCATTGATGGAAAGCCATATCCCATCTTGAAGTTGCTATGATACCACTGAAAGAAGTTGGAGATGTTTGAAGAAGCTTGGAAGTAGGGTTGTCGGATAGCAAGATGGTCTAGCAAACCAGTACAGGACCTACCCTAGCTCTTTGAATATGTAAAATAGACCTATGGGATTATGGTTAGTGCAATAAAACCCATTAGATACTTTGGAACATCAACATGAACAAGTTCATGCAAAATAGATACCTTGCACTTAACTAGATCACAAAAGTTTTCTAAATTTGGATGGAAGTTATGATGTCAAACACTCAAAGCAGCCAACACAATTACAATTGGAAACATTTCTCTTAAGGGAGTTTCATACATAGGGTTGGCTTGCTATAATGCATAAAATCCCTAATTTAAAACAACCAATGAAGGAGCAATAAGCTTAATATTAATTGGATGTCATCCCGATTTTTCAAGGTTTTGTAGATAATCCCAAGCAAGTAAAATGTGGATGTCTCAATAATTACTAAACCAAATGGTTTGAAAAATTGCATCATAAACTAGATAGTGATAATTTTCCAATGAATGCTAAATCACTTGATTTAGAGCTCCATAGAGAGAACAACAACCTCTGCAAGATGACTGAGTCTAAGGAAGGAGCAGAGAAATGGAGCAACATAAGGATAGCCAAGATGTATGTATACTGCTTCTATGTAATGTACAAGTATTTGTGAGCCTTTATATAGACTCTTGGAGTGTTCCACGACTTCTTTCACAAGAATTTGAATTCAAATCAGAGCGGGCTAGTTTGTTGTGATTAAATGAATCTACTTTTCCCATAATCTAGGAAAAAAAAACAAAATTGAAGTTATATCTAGTTCTTGATTAATTGATTGAGAATCAATCTCAACCACTCCTAACTCGTGGCTTTTTGGCCTTTTTATCTTCTCTTTTACAACGATAAATACCTTGGAAATTACATGAGAGGGTGATCATATGATCAAACTCTCAATACAATAAATGAACGCAAATAAGACACTCTTCAATGAGTATCCATGGCACCATCTAAATGATGGTTTTTATGTAGATCATATCCACCTTAAGCATAGTGCAATCTTGATGTTCCAATAGCTCCCTCTCAAGCTAAGTATGCTTGAGTCTTCATTCTTTGATAGGTTGAATACCTTCCATAGATTTGAATCTGCATAGCTTTATCCCATCAAGTGCCTTTGTCATCATGTCTGCTATTTGCTTCTCGGTAGGAATAAATGAAATGTCAATTTTCTTTGCCATAAGCTTCTCTCTTACAAAGTAGTAATGAACCTCTATGTGCTTTGTCCTTGCATGGAAAATTGGATTCGCAGCTAGATACATGAAACTTACATTATCTCCAAGTATGTGAGGTTTGGAATTTACAAGTCTCAAATCTAAGTACAACTCCTTGAGCCATATTGCTTCTTGAGTTGCAATAGTTAGAGCTCTATGCTCTGCTTCAATTGAAGATAAAGAAATTGTTAGTTGCTTCTTAGAAATCTAAGAAACCAACTTTGAACCTACAAATGCTAAATATCCAGATGTACTTCTTGTATCATCCTTAGATCCTATCCAATCTACATCTCAATAGATTATAATATCCAAATCTAAAGAGTAAGGATAGGAGATGCCTTCATTAATTGTTTGTTTGAGGTTCTTGAGTACTCTCTTTACAACATCTATGTGTGGTCTTCTAGGTGAGTGCATGAACTGACTAAGCACTTCTACACTATCGGATATGCTTGGTCTTGTGTGAGTAGCATATATCAAGCTACCAACTAAGCTTTGATACTCATTAGGATCATCAATTCGCTCACCTTCATAAACATTTAGTTTATGGTTCAATTCCAAAAGTGTACCTGCAAGCTTGGTGTTCTCCATTCTAAACTTGAGAAGTCTTGAATGTATCTTCTCTAAGTTAGATACATCCCTTCATCTATATAAGCTTTGATACTCGTTAGGATCATCAATTCGCTCACCTTCATAAACATTTAGTTTATGGTTCAATTCCAAAAGTGTACCTGCAAGCTTGGTGTTCTCCATTCTAAACTTGAGAAGTCTTGAATGTATCTTCTCTAAGTTAGATACATCCCTTCATCTATATAAATCATTTGCATACCTAAGAAATACGTGAGCTCACCTAAGTCACTAATTGTGAACTCCTCTTGCATGTGTCTTTTTGCAAAAGGAGACAATGATGTTATACACATTCCTCTTGTGTATATCTGACCATCCATCATATAGAATGGAACACCCATATTTCTCCCATGTAGTGCACAATGATAGCATCTCAATCTCTACTGCAAGCTTTTGTCCTGCAAGCTTTTGTCTAGTAAGCTAAATAATGTGTAGGACTTTTTCGGATGGTCCTTCCCAAAGAGTGCCTATGAGACTCATACCTCTCATCTCCCTCTTCCATGCAATACTAATGGCTACATTGAAAGGGATAGCACATAAAATAAACAATTTGGTGATCTCTTACTTGGCTTGCTCTATTGCTTGTTTATGCATAGATGCTTTCATGCTACCCCTCACGAAAACATTACTCTTTGGTAAGTTCCTAGATATGGGACTACTACAAGAGGGTGGCCATACTCGTGGAACTGGAGTAGCACTAGCATCTGGCGAAACACCACTAGAGCTCACACTACCAGTGTGAACCCTTTTCAAAGATCCCTTAGAGGACTCTCCAATATTGTGATGTGTCTTGGAAGTTTCAAGAGGATCTTCACTCACTTGCATACTTCCAACACCTTGAGTCAATTGTAACTTCGCAATCAAGTCCTCGATGATTTGTTGAGGCACACAATGACATTTTCCAATGCCACCATCTCGCAAAACCAAGATGGTGTGTGTCGATCCAAGATGCACTACCGGTGTAGATATCCTTGAAATACTTGTGTTCCCATGTAGTAGATCAAGTGATCTTGATATGGGATCGAACATCTGCAGGAGTCTGACGCATACTGTCTATTATCAAATCACTAGTGATACAGATAGAGTGATGCTTAAGAGATGCTTGCCTATGTGTGCTAAACTCCAGCCTCTTAAAATATCACCCCATCACCAACTCCTTTCTCAAATCAAGTGCATTTTGCACTCAAAATGGGCATTATACCAACTGTATTCACAGTAGGGACTTCAGTCAGATACAAACTGCCAGGGGTGCACCTATCAGGGACTACCATGTCCCTTTTTATCAAGATATATCCATTGGCTCAATCAAATCAAATACATCCACCTCGTTTTGCTGTCCTGTTATATGAATATTAGAGCAGTGCCCTCATCTAAAGACATCTTTGCAGTCATAAAGTAACATTCTACTGATTGTACACCCTATTGAAACCAATTAAAGAAGTCTATCTCATCTCTCCTGATGCAGAAGAACAATACACTCTTCACAAAGGGCATCATGGATAAATATTGAATACGAAACTGGATGAACAAAAAGCTGATAAGTCATTCTTTATAGGAATTGTTGGCCAACGACAGTTGCATTTGAATCATAACACCTGACGACCAATCCTAACTACTTTAGTACAATGCTAAATTATATTTACAATCAAGATTTTCCAACTGCTTTTAACACAGATGTATTGTATGCTGTGATGACTCTCAAATTCAAAACAATCATTCTGCCTCCGAGGTCCAAGATATAATCCCATGTCTTGGCTGCATTCTCAAGACATTCTTTCCTGAAAATATATCAAACAAGCAATGTATCTTCCTCCCAATAGAAAATAAAAAGGGAAAACCCACCATTTATCATGCCTTATGCAGTAACAATGACAGCAAGTATTCACTCCACTTGTCAAGTGGATGGCTTTGCCATATCCTTGAGGTTCTGAATTTGTTCTAATATATCAACAATCTCTGCCATTTTTGGCCTCCTCTTAGGGTCCCTGTTCAGGCATCGATGAGCCAGCTTTCCTGCAGTCTGTGATCCCTTGATTGAATATTGGCCATCAAGGCGTGTATCCATCACCTTGAAGAGTTTGTTTCCATCACTAAGATAAGGACGACACCATTCTACCAAATTATGCTGGCCAACAGGCCTAGTCTTGTCCATTGCCCGTTTGCCTGAAAGTATCTCGAGGAGTACAACACCAAAACTGTATACATCACTCATAGTGGTTAAATGACCTGCCAATATCCAATCAAAGGTTTAGCCAATAATTCTTCACGAACCTCAAATCCATTGCAGAAGTAAGATTCATACACTAGATAAACCTAGGAAAGCTCTGCCTCTCATTGTAATATGGCCAAATGAACTTGTCTGCCATGATTTTTATCTGGGTACTATTTTCCATTTAACAGTTACTTCAAAGAAAAAGGCATGAAAAGCCAAGGTTTGAAAATAGAAAAATCTTAAAATCAAACTCATTATCTACGAATATGAAAAAGTGAAATTATAATTTTTGAAATCTCGTGTCAACCTATATGTCCTCTTTTGTGTATTGTCTTCTTTTATTGTTTCTCCTGAGAAATTATATACCCAAATGGGTGAAGTTGGAAAAGTAATCACCAAGGTCCCTGCCTCTGTTTGGTATCAAGATTTCTGTTAGAATTTCAGATCTAGACTTCATTAGAACTCTAATTCGTAATTTCTTGAGACATAATTCATCATATAAAGTCATGAGCAATATTCTTAGATTAGGAAAGGTCAAAAAGTCATACCGTTTCCCAGAACTGGTCAAAATGGTCAAAATGGTCAAAAAATGGTATGTGAGACAATCACATGGTCTTGAATACTCAAAGAGAGCTTTCCAGCCATATACAATACTGGCCCAACCAACCACTCTAAAGCCCTCAAATATACAGCCATAGTTCTGGTCAAAGTTCTTAAAAAGTCAACATAACTTAAATTAAATTAAGGGCAGACTTTAATCTTGAAAAACATGATGATCTAAGGGTCCAAAATCAATGCACATCAGCTTAAGTGTGAGCATACTTAAAATCTGCCGCATCAGCTAAAAATAAAACTTATCGAAAATATTAGATATGTGCAAGATACAGCAGTTTGTTACATATAAACCCAAGTTCATGTGCACATCAAATCATCTCTTCTACTGATGCTTTAGTAGTGTGTTGCCGCTGCTGTTGCTGATTACACACACTTGGAGGAGAGGTCAGCTCATCAACAAGTTCAGGCATGCGAGTTTTGGAGGTGTGTGTCCTTCACACTTGAAGGACTTGCTACATGACATGGAGCTTCTCTAGGAGTGTATGCTCATACACTTGAAGGTCTCTCTACTCTTGTGAGAGAGGTTGCTTTGGAGATCTTACCTAAGCCTCTCCATGCTATCCCTTAACCTCACTTGCTCTCTTTAGTATCGATGGAATGTGAGTATTTCATGTTATCGTGTATATGTAATTTGGAGCATAACATCATCTTGTACATGTATCATCATTAATTGGAGTATATAATTCTTTGCCTATATCTTGTGTATTCTCTTGAGTCTATGTGTGTATGTTCTCTCATCTGCATTATTATTTCTCTATTTTAGACGATTATTTGCTAACAATTTGGTATCAAAGCATAAGCTTTTGTAGGTTCAGCAACACTTCAAAAAAAAGAAGTTGATTTGCAAATTGCTGGTCAACGCTGCTTGACCTTGGTCAATTCACTTTGACCTTCAAGTATTTGCTTCATACAAGCTCTATTTTTCTTATTTCTTTCTCTCCCATCTATTTTACACTCTATGACTGTTTCAAGTCTGGCCGACAGTGGTCAACCTCTAGGCAACTCTGGTCATGTCCATCCAGCAGGGTCAAACTTGCTAAAACAGAGCAAACACTGTCGAACTCTGGTCATGTCCATCCAGCAGGGTCAAACTTGCTAAAACAGAGCAAACACTGTCGAAGGAAGTTTTTGCTAAGAGGTGAAAGGTACGAAATCCGATTTTTAGTCAATTTTTTGATAAATTTCAGATCCTAGAGCTTTTATTTATATTCTCTTGAACTTATTCTTGTTCTTAGAATAGTGCACATCAGTTTATACACACCTTGTGTTTCTCCTCTAAATGAGTGATTTGCTCCTCTAGTACTTGACTTCATTCAAGATTGGTTAAGCTTTTCTATTTGCATCAGAACTAGTCTACCTCTTGTCCACTAGTTTGTACTTTACTTCGGTACTTGAAGTGCTTATAGAGAATCTGTGTGTGTATAAAAGTACAATTAAAGACATACTCTAGCAAGGATATTGTTTTGGTATGGCTCTTTGGGTTTCTTATGTACATACTTTGGTATGAAAAACCGTAATTTGACTTTGAAGAGCATATTCTAAATATTGAGCAATCTTGTTGATTTGTTTTCGACCTAGTAAGTATTGAGGTTACATAACTGTAACAAATCACCTTCTAGAGTTAAGGGTAAGACTACTTTTGGTGCAAGGTTGGCTATAGGGTTTCTAGTTATGTACTTTGTGTACAAAAACCTTATCTTGTCAAGCTAGAATACTGAATAGGCTTTCTTGTCAAGTACTTTGTGTGGTAGACCTTATCTCATTTTGAGCTTTAGGATTCTATCTATTTAATTCCAGTTGAGATAGGAGATAAAGACCAGACAAGTGTTCTTGGGATATTGTCTCCCAATGACCGTCTTGAGAATAAGCTATAACTCCAATTATACATTTTGAATTTTATGCTCAAGGATCTCTTAATAGCAAGAGATCTGTGGGATGTGTTAGGTGATTTACAACATGTTGATGGTCCTAGCCAAACACCTAATAGAGCTAGAAGATGTGAGATTACTAGAGAAGCATGTAGTGATGATGCTTCCATGTCTATTGAGCCACAAACCCCACCTAGGAATGCTCCTGAAACAGATCAAACTTCTCAAGATCAGAAAATATAGCATACTAGAGATGCACAAGCTTTGGCCATCATATCTCTTTTTATGAAGAGATGTATGATTCCTCATCTTAGACATGTAAGACATCTAAAGAAGCTTGGGATACGTTAGAAGACATGTTTATTCTTCGAACATTACAAGAAAGCAATACTTGAAACGTCACCTACATAACCTCAGAATGGAAGAAGGAAGTTCTATCCAAGCATATTTAACTAGAGTTCAGCCAACATTGATTCTTTCATAAAGGAGGATGAGCTTGTGACCATTACTCTTAATTCTTTGCCTCGGACTTAAATGTCTTTCTTGACTACTTTCTTTATCATGATACAATGGTCATGTTTAGAAAGATGCAAACTTTTTTTGCTTCAGGAAGAATAGACTAGACTTAATCTAGAACTACAAGAGATCATGCATGACCTAGCCCTAGCTAAGAGAGCAAAAGGTAAAGATAAAAGCAAAAATAAGAGTAGCTCTATCCAAGAAGAATTTTAGTTCTACATTAACTACTTATTCAAAATCGAATGAAGATCATCCCAGTGATTTTGATGACGATGATATTCTCAGTGATTCTGAGGAGGAGAAAAAGAACTTTAAGAAGGAAAATTGTTTCTATTGTAAGAGACCTCGACACACATAAATGACTGCAATTATAGTGACATCTTCTTGAGAAGATTGTGGAGAAGTTCTATTTGCAAATTGGATCCAAGGCTAGAAGCTTATGAAAGCCTCAAAAGTTAGAAGATTGTAAATTTCATGTTCAATCTAACTGGAATATCAATGAAAAGAGAATCTACATCAAGTTGAGAAGACAAAGTCTTGTGCAAAAACCTGAGGATTTATGGAACAATAGTTTCATATTTTGGTTACAACTTTGGACTTTGGACCATAGAAGAAGACTCGTAATTCAACATACATTGAAGTATCTACTTTTGGAGAGATTTATTCCACCAGAAAGTTTGTAAGAAAAAGAACATTAAATTAGGATTCAGGGGGAATTGTTAAAATTTTAGATTTAAGCTATATTAAAATTCTAGTTTGTAATATTTCAAGACTTTAGACATCATTCATTGTACATTTCATGAACAGTATTCTTAGATAAGGACAAGTCAAGAAGTCATATTATTCCCATAAATGATCAAAATGGTCAGGTATGTGAGATAATCACACCCAACCAATCACTCTAAAGCCCTCAAATATAAAACCCTTGATTTGGTCAAAGTGCTTAAAATTAAAACAAGGGCCAAGATTAAATTTTGAAAAAGCTGATGATCGAAGGGTCCAAAATGCATGCACCTAAAGTTTAGGTGCAAACACACTTAAAAATCTGAGACATCAGCTAAAAATAAATCTTATTGAAAAAAAGCCTATTCTAATATTAGCTCTGTGCGAGATAAAACAGTTTCTATGCTGATTTTACATGGGGCATTTTGTTCTATATAAACCCAAGCTTATGTGCACATCAAATCACCTCTTCTACTCACACTTTAGTGCATGTTGCTGCTGCACACATTTGGAGGAGAAGAGGTCAGCTCGTCCACAAGTTTAGACATGGGAGTTTTGGAGGTGTGTTTCCCTCACACTTGAAGGACTTGCTACATCACATGGAGGTGCTCTAGGAGTGTATGTTCATAAACTTGAAGGTCTCTCTACTCTTGTGAGAGAGGTTGCTTTGGACATCTTACCTAAGCCTCTGTTGGGGATAAAGGCCCCAAGGACTCTCCTTTTGTATATTTTGACCCTTCCATGTGAAAGCTCTCTTCGAGAGCTTTCCAGACATATTTTTGTTGTATTTTTTGGACCCCAAATTGGGGAGTTATAGGCATTTACATTATTTTTATGACTTTTGGTCATTGGCCATGTGTGAACATGCCCAAATGACCTAAAAGTCACTTATCAATAAGACTTGGTCCCAAATCTCTCATAACTTGATTGGGACTTCTTCAACTTCAGCTTCTCCACCTTCTTCTCCAAATTTCTGCGCAGGTTTCTCTCTCTACTTTCTCTCTCCTCACGCAGCAGCCCACTCCCTTGGCGTTTGGAGCAACCGAGCACACCACGACGTAGCTCTCCACGGCCTCTTTCAACTGGTATCGGAGCTTTGAGCTGTTCCATCGCGACAAAGTTGCTCAAACTGTTTTTCTACTTCAGCCTATGTTGAGCTTAAGGTGTTTTCTTGCATTTGGGAGAATTTCATCGCGAAAAACCTTCTTTTTTCGCGATAAAAGGGCTGTTTTTGGAGGATTACTTCAGCCCGGAGCAAAGCTGAAGCAAATTTTGTGCTTTTTAGAGAGTTTCATCGCGAAGAATCTCTTCTATTCTTCTTATTGTATCCCCACAGGTCTTTTTCAGCATCCACATTGCTGATTTTTTCATCTACAGGTCTTTTGTGGCAGAAATTCTCTCATTTTTCAAGTGGGAGGACATGCACAAAGATTGAGGAAGTGCATACTTGCTTATTACAGTAGGTCATTTCTCTGATTTTACAGGTCATATTGCTGCAAAAATTGGGGCTTTTGTGAAAACAAGCACCCATTGCCTTGGTTTTACATCTATGTATGCCTTTTGTGGTTGAAAAACAACAAATTTGTTGTTTTTGATGCAATTACAGCTTGCTCGAATTTTCTGAAATTTTCTGCAGAAAATTTCAGAAATTGTTTTTTGCTAAGTTTTGAACAGTTTGGGCTTAATTTCTCAGCTATAGTCTCCTAAGGTAATTGCGCACAGGACAGCAGGTGAATTTTACCTTTTTGGTGAAATTTTGAAGCTCTTAGTGTGCAAACATGGCCTCTACCTCCTCTGATGTCAAAAGCTTGTTTGAGATCAAGAGATTTGAAGGTAATGGTTTCGATTTGTGGAAAGAGAGAATGTTGGGCATCCTCTTTCTTAAAGATTGTGAAGGGGCTCTTGAGGAAGTCAAGCCTGAAGATATGACAGATGCAGCATGGATGAACCTAAACAAGAAGGCCATCACTTACATCAAGATGGCTGTATCAGATGAAATCTTAGTGGATTTGAAAGGCCTTACAACTGCTTTTGAGGTATGGGAGAAGCTGAAAGCCACTTATGAAAATACCACGCCTGTAAATCAAGTGCATCTTATGCGTAAGCTAGTGTGTATGCAGCTTGATGAGTCAAAAAGTGCGGTTGAGCACTTATCTTTGTTTACAGGTACTCTTTCACAATTGCAGGACTCTGGATTACCTCCATTTGATGATAAGCTTAAGGCCATCTTCTTGTTGATGACCTTACCTGATTCGTGGGAAACATTGGTTGTTTCACTTTCGAATAGCCCCAGTCTTACCTTTGATGGTGTAAGGGGTTCTATTTTGAATGAGGAAATCAGGAGGAAAGCTAGTGGAGAGGGAAGTGGTTCAGCCAATGTGGCTAGAGGAAGAACAGAAAAGAAAAGTGGAAATGTACAGAGGAACAGGAGCAAAAGCAAAGGCAAGACTGAAGTGACTTGTTATCAATGTGGTAGGAAAGGTCACAAGAAGCCTGATTGCAGATTCTATAAAGCTGAACTAGAAAGAAAGAAGAACACAGGTGACAGGAAGAAAAAGGACACCAAGAATGAAGCACATGATACCTCAAAGGACAAAGACAAAGAGAAGGCCAATGTGGCCTCTAGTGTCATCATTGAGGAGCTATCAGATGCAGAAGATATACTTTGTGCTACTATGGAAGCAGAGCATGCTGAAGTTATTGATCCTTCTATTAATATTCATGCACAAGATATGCAGATCACAAAGAGGGATTTGATTGATGCCTTGCTTACTGTGAATGATGCTTTGTCACAAACATGGATTGTAGATTCAGGTGCATCGTTTCATGTAACTCCTATTAAGGAGTGTTTCACTACCTTTCATGCAGGCAGCCATGGACATGTATATCTTGGAAATAACCATGCTTGTTCAATTGAAGGTATTGGCACAGTGCATCTCACAGTGGATGGTACCAATGAGCTGGTTTTGCATGATGTAAGGTATGTACCAAGCATCAAGAAAAGCTTATTGTCTGTTGGGCAAATGGATATGCATGGATATAGTACCCTCTTTGAGAAGGGGTCATGGAAGCTTATCAAAGGCTCTAGGCTGATTGTTAAAGGTACAAAGAAAGGGACTCTTTATTGCTTGCATGGTAAAGCCTTGCTGGGCAAGTTTATTGCTTTGGCTGAAATCCATTCACATATGGAATTATGGCATAAAAGGCTTGGTCACATGAGTCAAAAAGGCCTTGATAAACTATGTAATTTGGACAAGTTTGATGCTAAAGGCTCAAAACTTGATTTTTGTAATGAATGCCAATATGGTAAGCAAGTAAAGAATTCTTACTACTCTGGTGTCTCTCGTAAGTCTAATGTGCTTGATCTTGTTCATTCTGATGTTTGTAGCATGCCCACAAAATCTATGGGGGGTGCTCTTTACTTTGTTTCTTTTGTAGATGATTACTCTAGGAAGCTTTGGGTATATTTGTTAAAATCTAAAGATGAAGCCTTTGCTGCATTTAAGAAATTTCATGCATTTGTGACCACTCAAACAGGTAGAAAGCTGAAATGCTTACGTACAGATAATGGGAGTGAGTTTACAAGTGCTGAATTCAATAGATTTTGTGAAAATCTTGGTATTAAGAGGGAGTTAACAGTCCCATACAGCCCCTCTTCCAACGGTGTGGCTGAAAGGTATAATAGGACTTTATGTGAGAGGGTGAGATGCATGCTGTCCACAGCTAATCTCCCTCATGGATTTTGGGGAGAGGCTTTGAAAACTGCAGTTCATGTTTGCAATCGATCCCCTCATATATCCTTAAAAGGTGGCATTCCAGAAGAGGTTTGGTCTGGCAAACCAGCTTCATATGACCACCTACGCATCTTTGGTTGCGATGCTTTTGTGCATATAAGGCCTGAGTTGAGAAGCAAGTTAGATGCAAAGTCCATGAAAGGAATCTTCATGGGTTATGGAGATGAAGGTGAAATGGGCTACAGGATTTGGCTACCTCAACTCAAGAAGGTAATACGCAGCCGAGATGTTGTATTTAATGAGGCAAAGCTGCTCAAAAACAATTGTGCCTCTAAAGATGACCATAAAAGAGTCAAATTTCAGCATGTACAGCCACCAGTTAAATCTGATATGGACCCTCGGGATGCACCACATATGGCTGGAAATGACAATGAGCCCGTGGTTATTGAGCCAGATGATGCTGGACAGCAAAATGATGCTCCTGAAGGGCATATGCAGCCACCTATTCATGCTGAAAACAGGGCTGGAAATGATGTACAGCAGCCTGTTAACAATGAAAAAGTTAATGTACCTCCTGATGTAGATCCATTGCCTGGTAATGTTGATCATTGGGTAAGAAGATCTATACGTCCTAGGAGGCGAGTGAATAGATATGATCCCTCTATACATTATATTATGTTATCAGATGAGGGTGAGCCTCTTACTTATAAAGAGGCAAAGCTATGTGAGCACAAGAAGAAGTGGGAGTTAGCCATGCAGGAAGAGATAAAGGCCTTGCATGCAAATGATACTTGGGATTTGGTTGAGTTACCCAAAGGAAGGAAAGCCATTCCAAACAAGTGGGTGTACAAAATCAAAACTGTTGATGGCGAACCCAAGTATAAGGCAAGGCTGGTTGCTAAGGGATATGCCCAAAAAGAGGGCATTGATTTCCAAGAAGTGTTCTCTCCAGTGGTGAAAATGACCACTTTACGTGTGTTGTTTGCTCTCACAGCTGCCTTGGATTTGGAATTATTCCAAATGGATGTTAAAACAGCCTTTTTGCATGGTGATTTAGATGAAGAGCTGTACATGAAACAGCCAGAAGGATATGCCATTCCTGGAAAAGAGCATCTGGTATGCAAACTGAAAAGGAGCTTGTATGGGCTGAAACAGGCCCCCAGACAATGGTATAAGAAGTTTGATGCATTTATGCTCAAACATGGGTTTAAAAGAAGCCATGCAGATCATTGTTTGTACACGAAAAAGGATGAAGATGGCAGCCCAATTATTCTTGTACTGTATGTAGATGATATGCTGCTGGCTGGGAAGAAAAAGAGCACTCTGAATGCTCTAAAACAGCAGCTGAACTCTGCATTCTCAATGAAAGACCTTGGGGAAGCTGAGCATATTCTT
Organism: Ceratopteris richardii; assembly: GCA_020310875.1. NCBI lineage: Eukaryota > Viridiplantae > Streptophyta > Polypodiopsida > Polypodiales > Pteridaceae > Ceratopteris > Ceratopteris richardii. The sequence continues at coordinate 111,964,431 of CM035416.1, read as the reverse complement.
GGTATGCGTATAAAAAGGGATAGACAGCAGCATACTTTGCAGGTATCCCAAGAAAAGTACATTGAAAAAGTGCTGGACAGATTTAATGTGGCTGATGCTAAGCCTCTTGGAGTGCCATTGCAGCCACATGTTAAGCTTTCCAAGGATGACTGTCCCAAAAATGATGATGCAGCCAGTTACATGAAGAGTGTTCCATATGCATCAGCTTGTGGTTCACTTATGTATGCTATGGTTGCCACTCGGCCAGACATTGCTCATGAAGTGGGAGTTGTTAGCAGGTTCATGGCTAATCCTGGTAGAGCTCATTGGGAGGCAGTCAAATCTATCTTGAGATATTTGAAAGGGACCAAAAGTAAATGCTTATGTTATGGAAAGGGTCCATTGGAGTTAAAAGGATTTTGTGATTCAGACATGGCAGGTGATGTGGACACACGCAAGTCCATAAGTGGCTATATATACATCCTTGCAGGTGGAGCTATTTCATGGTGCTCTAGACTTCAGAGGATAGTTGCACTATCTACTACAGAGGCTGAATATATTTCAGCCACAGAGGCTTCCAAAGAAGCCATTTGGTTAGCTCGGCTCTGCAGTGAGTTTGGGATGCTTGAAAAGGCACCTCTTCTTGGATGCGATAGCCAGAGTGCCATATGTTTGGCAAAGAATGTCATGTTTCATGCTCGCACAAAGCATATTGATGTGAGATATCACTTCATCAGAGAGGTGTTAGAGGATGGCCTGATCACTTTGATCAAGGTCAATACTTCACAGAATCCTGCAGATGCTCTCACGAAGTGTCTACCCAAGGCACAACATCAGCTATGTATACAGATGGTGGGAGTTACTTAGCTTAAAGGAGCCTCCTTGGTCCTTTAAGTGGGAGGTTGTTGGGGATAAAGGCCCCAAGGACTCTCCTTTTGTATATTTTGACCCTTCCATGTGAAAGCTCTCTTCGAGAGCTTTCCAGACATATTTTTGTTGTATTTTTTGGACCCCAAATTGGGGAGTTATAGGCATTTACATTATTTTTATGACTTTTGGTCATTGGCCATGTGTGAACATGCCCAAATGACCTAAAAGTCACTTATCAATAAGACTTGGTCCCAAATCTCTCATAACTTGATTGGGACTTCTTCAACTTCAGCTTCTCCATCTTCTTCTCCAAATTTCTGCGCAGGTTTCTCTCTCTACTTTCTCTCTCCTCACGCAGCAGCCCACTCCCTTGGCGTTTGGAGCAACCGAGCACACCACGACGTAGCTCTCCGCGGCCTCTTTCAGCCTCTTCTGCTATCCCTTACCCTCAGTTGGTCTCTTTGGTATTGATGAATCGTAAGTATTTCACGTTATCATGTAAATACCATCATCTTGTACATGTATTATCATGAATTGGAGCATAAAATTTTTTGCATACATTTTGTGTATTCTTTGAGTCTATGTGTGTATGGTCTCTCATATGTATTTCTCTATCTTGGGCTATTATTTGCTAACACTTTCATCTAGTCATATTATCTGCGAATGAAAATGTATACAACTGGATTTCGCTGTAGTCTGTGCCTGCTGTGTCCATGCATAAGAAATGCACATATGTGGAGACTCATGGAAGGTGCATGCATATATTCACCAAATCTTTATCCAAAGTTCAATATGCTCAATCTCTCTCACAATACCTGTCAAGACATACTCTGGAGCTGCATAGCCATATGTGCCCATGACTCGAGTCGATACATGGCTTTTGTCACCTTCTGGTCCATCTTTAGCAAGGCCAAAATCAGAAAGCTTGGCTGTGTAATCCTGTCCTCGAGTCTAAACACATGATTATACAGGTAGCATCGACACAACAACATTGAAAGAGGATCCTGCTACCCACCTGACCCAGCAATATATTGGATGCCTTTAAATCACGATAGATAACTGGTTTGCTACCGTTTGGACCACCACTATGAAGAAAATCCAACCCTTTTGCTGCTGCCAGTGCGATCTTCATTCGTGCATTCCAAGGAAGAGCAACAGACCCTTCTGCAGTGAGGCCAATAAGAAAAATACTAATCTAGTTTTAAAAAAAAGGTTGAGCTTTTCACATTTTTTTGGAAGAATTGAGAAGAATGCATGGCAAGCACTGACTTCGAAAGAGGTGGTTCTCTAGACTTCCCCTTTCCATGAATTCATATACAAGAAGTCTCTGCTCTTCCTCAATACAAAAACCAATGAGTTTGACAAGATTTGGATGATGGAATTGCCCAAGAAAGTTTATTTCAGCCTGTTATCCATGGATTTTAATGCAATGCATCAAGTTAGCAAAAGGAAAAAGAAATGAAGCTGCTCTCAATATAATGACATAGACATTTATTTACCAGCCATTCCTTATGACCTTGCAAACCGCTCTTATTTAAAGTTTTCACAGCTACAGTTAGGCCAGTCCCTGGCTTCATAGGTGCAGTTCCATGCTCATCAATCCAGCCCTTGAAGACATAACCAAAGCCACCCTCTCCAAGTAAGCTGTCAGGACGAAAATTCCTTGTAGCAGTCTTCAGATCATCATAACGGAATTGCCGCAACTGCGGGGAAGGCATTAACACTTGCTCATCACTTGTCAAAAGACCATGCAAATCATTTGTTTTGTCAGTGGACTGAATGACCTGCTCACAAGGAGCCTTTGTGGTAGTTTCTGTCCCATGTCCTGCTTTACCTGCTCCATACAAACCACTTCATAAACATGTATCACTTTGCTCCTTCACACCCACCTCACACTTCCCTCATCTAATCCTCTCCAGACATTTCACTTCCCTCCCACCCACCCATTCTCCTTCCACTCATCCCATTCCTGGCATTCCCACTTTCATCCCTTCCTCAGACTGAGTTGGCCATGCCTCACGAGTCACCCATCATCTGTTTCACAGCAAAAGGAGCCATGGAACTTGACCTCTGGAAACTCAACTTGTAGAAGGCTCTCCCCGTGCAGTCACTTCTCACAGACATAGCAAACCACAAAGTGTTTCAAGGAAATTCACTTATGCAGAAACTGAGATGTACAGATGAATACACACTGCATAATGTTGGAATTGTATTTAGCCAATTCAGTGTTTCTTCTTATTGGCCACAAGATAGAGACACTGAGAGTGGGAAGAGAAACAAGGCAGAAGGTGTGTAGACTCTGATAAGTGATCGTACAAGCCAAGTATATATCTGCAGATGTGGAGCATATTACAACATCCAAGAAAGATACAGCTCACACCTCGACATCCTTCAACATGAACCATTCTTCTACAGATGACCAATACTCTAATTTCTCACAGTTTATGAAATCAACCAATAACCATTATCTTTCACTTCACTCGAGCTTGCCCCCACAAGGAATACTATCACATGTGCAAAAAACTCCTCTTATCCAGTCATGAGAGTTGGTAAGATCATTTTGACTATTAATAATGGTAGTTCTTTTCTTTTGTCAGATGCTTCATTTATGCCAAGGATCAAGAAAAATCTGTTATCAGTTTCAGCATTAGCCAAGATTGGCTTGGTTGTGAAATTTCTTGATGACAGATGTACAGTTCATGATCTCTCAAATGGTGATGTCATTATTGCTTTTGGTATTTTATGTCATGAGCTGTATAAGCTCATAGATGATGAAAAATCTGTGAATGATTCAACATGTGGAGTACATGATTCTTAGGTTGTGTCAGATGCAAAGCTTTGGCATGCACCCTTTGGTCATCTGAATTTTGCTAGTATGCTACGCCGGTAGAATTCTAAAATGGTGTCCTCTCTGCCCAAACTTGAGGCACCTGAATGCAACATTCCTCGTTCCCAAAAGATGGTTCAGTTTGAGCTACTTAGAAATTGCAGCTTGTTTGTAGTGATATCTGTGGTCCTATGCAGACATCCCCTTTTGGAAACTACCTTTACTTCGTGACCTTCATTGATGATTTTTCCAGGCATGCATGGGTATATCCATTGAAAGCAAAGTCCGAAGTGTTTATGTGTGTCAAACAGTTTCTGATCTTGGCTGAAAATCTGTCACCATGTAAATTAGGCACCCTTCGTTCTGATCGAGGGGGGGAATATATGTCTTCTTACTTCAATGCATTTCTGGCCAAACGTGGGATAAAACATGAGTGTACAGTGTCGTATACACCTCAACAAAATGGAGTTGCTTAAAGGCAGAACAAGTCACGCATGGAGATGGCGAGGTGTATGGTCAAGGGTCTTGCTTTACCACATATTTTTTGGCTTGAGGCTGTTATTTGTGCAACATATGTACTTAACAGATGTCCCACTAAAGCATTGGAGTCTATCACTCCATATGAGGCTTGACATAGTCGCAAGCCATCTATTGCTTACACGTGTCTTTGGTTGTTTGGCGTATGCATTAGTGCCTGAACAACAACGCGAGAAATTGGATGATAAAGCAGTGAAATGTATTTTTGTTGGGTACAGTTCTAAAAGCAAAGGCCATTGTCTGTATCATCAAGAGACTAAACGCATTTTGATTAGCCGTGATGATGTTTTTGCAGAAGATGATATTCAACCATTGCTTTCATTTACTAAGGAGACATTTGTTAGCTCCAAAGATATGTATGATACTTTGGAACCTCTTTTTACAGGCGGATAGTCTAGTGCTTGTCCAAATGAGGCAATTTCTCAGCCTTTACAAGTTTCATGTGATGATGCCTATCTTTCCATTTTTTATGCAGATTTACATGATGCACTTGTTGATGAGAAAGCTGATATTGAGGAGGCAAAAACTATGCCGAAATGGCTTGCTTTGCGTGATAGCAAATTAGATGCACCTCTGTCATATCGTACTCGTTCAGGTCCTCATAGTGCTTCTTTTGCATCAGATTGCTATGCTATGGCGGCCTCTGGTCTCTATGATGAGAATGGGCCTATTTCGTTTGATGAAGCACAAAATTCAAAAAATTGGATTGCTGCTATGCAATCAAAATATGATGCTATTATGAAAAATGGTACCTTGCCTTTATGTGACTTGCCTCCTAGCGAGAAGGCTATTGGCACTAAGTGGGTATACAAGCCAAAGCGTAAGCCTGATCGATCAGTTCGCAGCCATAAGGCTAGGCTTGTTGCAAAGGGTTATGCTCAAGAAAGAGGCATTGATTTTGATGAGACCTTTGCTCCTACATGCCGAATGACTACTATTGGTAGCATCTGTGCACTTGAAGCTCATCATGGTTGGAATGTATATCAGTTGGACATTAATAGTGCATTTTTGAATGGTGACTTGCATGAAGAAGTGTATGTTTTTCAGCCACATGGCTTTGTGCAGAAAGGGCATGAAAAAGGCATTATATGGTTTGAAGCAAACGCCACGTGCTTGGTATGAAAAGATACATGCCTATCTAATTGCACATAGTTTTGAGATCAGTCCAACTGAAAGCACCTTATATGTTAAGCGTGCAAATGATGTGCTTCTCATCATTGTTGTCTATGTTGATGACATCCTCCTCACTGGTCCTAATGAGAAGCATACTACCGATTTTAAGGCTGATATGCATGCCTCATTTGACTTGTTAGATTTGGGGCATTTGCATCATTATTTGGGCATTCAGCTTATGCAAGTTGATTGCGGAATAGCTTTGTGTCAAACAAAATATATTGACACATTATTGCAACGTTTTGGCCCTGAAGACTGCATACCTATTGCCACTCCTATGGAGACAGGTTTACGATTGAGTCTTCATGATATTGAAGATGCATTTGATGTTGTTCTCTATCAACAGGCTATCGGATGCTTGATATACTTATGCATTACTCGGGTAGATATTCAATTTGTTGTCTCATATATGTGCAGGTTTATGCATTGCCCAAGTATCAAGCATTGGAAGGCAGTTAAATGCATCTTTCACTACTTGAATGGTACCCGACCACTTGGATTGTTTTATCCCAAGGAAGGATCACTACCGCAAGATTTACATGCTTTTTTTTACTGTGACGAAGCTCATTGCTATGACACTCATGTGTCCACTAATGGTTTTTTCTTCATGCTTGGTAGCTCATGCATATCTTTATTGAGCGCAAGGTGCAGCCTACTCTGGTCACTTCTAATTATGAGGCTAAGTATAGGGAAGCTTTCACAGTGATTGTTGAGTGTGTTGGTCAGTCTTCTGCACCACAATCTTTACTGACAGTCAGAGCACATTGGAAGTTGCAAGGAACCTTGTGTTCCATGCTTGCACTAAGCACATTGAGGTGCACTATCATTATATCAAGGAGAGGTTCTATGCTGGAGAGATCTGCTTGATATATGTGCCCGTGCACGAGAACATTGTAGACCTTTTCACAAAGGCTCTGCCTAGGGAGAAGTTTGAAGCTTTCCGCAAAGCTTTGGGCTTACTTCCTTTTGTGGATTGATTCCACATAGCTTTGCACTTCCTTATATATGAGTGCAAGCTCTTTGTTCACCGCATTACTCCCAGGGGAGATTTATCGATATATTTAGGTAGTGATGTGTATGAACACACTAAGACCGTCGGGGCACTTTTTTCCCTCTTTAGGAGGTTTTCTTCCTCGGCTTGTATGTACGCCTACAAACCTAACAGGTCACTTATCTTTGTACATTCTCTTGGTAATACATTCAGTATTATGTGTTGTGCTCCAAGCTTCTTCTTCTTCCTTGCGTCGTTTGTGTGCTACTGCAGACCTCAAACTCCAACATATCAACGAAAGGGTATGGAAGAGAATGAAGAAGCCATGTTATCATCATCAAAGGGTAAGAATAAGAAGAAGATAACAAAGAAGGAGAAGAAGAGTAAGCAAAGTAAGAAGGAAAGTAAGTCTTTCACTTCATCTTCTACCAAATCTACCTCTACTACTTCTTCCACACCAATAAAGAAGTCTATTTCCACTACATCTACTTCAAAGAAAGGAATTGACACTACTGCAAGAAAACAAGTCATGTCATAGCAGAATGCAGAAAAAGGATTTATAATGAGAAGAAAAGGATGTCAAGTAATAATGTTAAAGATAATTCAGAACCTAAATCTTCAAAGGAAAAATCTTATGCATATGTCAGTATTGAAGAATTAGCTTCTGATCAAGCAACATTAATTTTGCAATCTCTGATAATCCTTGGATTTTTTATTCTAGAGCTACTAAGCATATGACAGTTTGCATGAAGGTATTTGCTTCACTTTCTAATTCTTCATGTAGAAGAGTGACCATTGAAGATGGTCATGATTTGGATGTTATAGGTGTTGGAGAAGTAAACCTGAGGTCAAGAGCGGGCGGAAACTTCACAATATCTAATGTTCTTTATGTTCCAGAAATGAAGAAGAATTAGCTCTCGATATCTACATTCTTGACAAAAGGATATAAAGTTGTTTTTAAGAAAGATTCATGTCATACCCTCTCACCTCGTGAGGAGCATTGTCTACTTCAAAGTGAAAACAGAAGTGGCATGTTTATATTGTCGAAAATTTGTAATGCTAATGTTGCTAGGTCTTCTACACCCAAGGAAACCATGAAGTTATGGCATGCTAGGTTTGGTTATATCAGTTACAAAGCTCCCAAGCTCATCAAAGATAAAGAAATGGTGGAGAGTTTGCCTACTTTTGCTTTACCAAAAGATAAAGGAAAGCTTCACCAAGTTCCTTTCAAGAAACATGGATACATCAAGGCCACAAGGGAGTTGCAAATCATACATTCATATCTGAATGGTCCTATGAGAACAGATTCCATTCAAAGTTACAAGTATTTCATCACATCTATTGATAATTTTTTGAGATATTCATGGATTTATGGTCACAAAGCAAAGTCAGAGATCTTTCCTACTTTCAAGAAGTTCTTTGTTATGGTTGAAAATGGAAGTCAGACGAAAATTCAGATTTCGAGAAGTGATAGAGGAGGAGAGTACATCTCAAAGGACTTCAAATCTTTTCTTGAAGATAAAAGTATCTCTCATCAACTCCCTATTGCTTACACTCCAAAATAGAATGGTGTTGCAGAGAACAAGAATAGGATACTTGTTGAGATGATACGTAGCATGAAATCATCCAAAAAGCTTTCTCCTAAATTTCGGTTTGATGCAAAACATTAAGCTAATCACATTCTGAATAGGTCTTCCACAAAAGCTTCAAAAATCATCACACCTTATGAAGCTTATTATGGTAAGAAACCCGATGTGAGTTACTTCAAAGTATTTGGTTCTCAAGCTTATGTTCACATTGAGAAAAAAGATCGTGGTAAGCTTGATGTAAAAGCCATCAAAGCTGTTTTTATTGGTTATGCAATTGAAAGCAAAGGATACAGATTCTATATTCTAAAAACAAGTAATATCCTACTCTCATGCAATGCATATATTTCAGAAAGTCAGATTTATGATAAGAAGGGAGAGATTCCAAATTTCATAAAAGAAGATGACTATGAATTTTTTAGAAGGAATTTGGATTCTTACATTCAACCATACAAGGGGGGTGATGAATCTTCTCAAACCCTAAAAGTTGTACATGATAAAGGTAAAGAGAAAGTTTCATTTCCTACATTTATATCTAGTCCATTATGAGTACCTCTTGAAGTTCCAACTTATGAAGTTAAAGAAAGTTCCAGAGTTCCATAAGAAAGAGATATTGAAGAACAAGAAGACATTGCATCAGTTTTCAAGAATACTCCGAGGTGGTTATATCAAACTTGGAAGGACAATGGTATAAAAAACTTCACAGGTAAAACAAGAAGTCAGATAAGGAAAGAACAAGCAGATCAAGTAAATTACATAGAACATTTTGAGATTCATAACATTTTAGCACTGACTTCAGTTGAGAATGAACAAGCTAATGTCAAAGATGTATTACAAAGTCTTGTTTGGAAGAAAGCTATGCAAGAAAAGATTAATTCTATTCATAAGAATCAAACATAGCAACTTTGTGAGTTACCAAAAGATAAAAAAGCAATTGGTATTAAGTGGATCTTCAAAAGCAGGTGGTACTATTGACAGGTATAAAGCAAGGCTAGTTCTCAAAGGTTATGCACAAAAGAAAGGAATTGACTATGATGAGACTTTTGCACCTACTTCTAGAATGACGATAGTAAGAAGAGTACTTTCTCTTGTTGCATTCTTCAATTTGAATGTATACCAATTAGATATCAAAACAGCCTTTCTTAATGGTGATCTTTATGAAGATGTCTACATTCAATAGCCATAAGGTTTTTAGGAGACAAATAAACAGCATTTAATATGCAAACTTATCAAAGCATTGTATGGTTTAAAGTAAGCGCCAATAGCATGGTATCAAAAGATAGATCTCTATTCACTTCGATTCCATATGCATACACTCTTCATACCTCTTAGGCACTTTATGCATAATTTCTTGTATCGAGAACCCTAAATTCAGCCTAGATTTAGTTTTGTATTAACATACATTCAATTTTGTATTAACATACATTCAGTTTTGTATTAACATACATTCAGTTTTGTATCATTATACACATTGTAATTTGACATTCATATTAGATAGTGTGTGTAAGTAAGCATTCAGCTTACTTTGACATTTTGACAAATTGTGTATTCTCTCTCTATTTCTCATTCATCTAATTTTGAGTCTTAAGATGTGTATGCTAAGGTCCTTTTGTTGGAAGATCCTATAAACCTGTTAATATTATTATTAGGGCCCACCTCATTTCCAACATTTGGTATCAGCGAATAGTTGACATACACCCTTAACAAGATGAGTGATTATAGACTTGAGAATGAAGATACGCTTGAAGGAATGTCTAACTATCCAATGTGGATTTTTATGATGATGAATTTGTTAAAATAGCAGAGGATGTTGCTTCATCTTCCAAAAGACCTACTTCCCTGACGAATTCGGAATAATGTGTGCAATGTGCATTATGGTCTCACTTCTATGATGTGGAATTGTGAATATTGATCATGTGTCATTATTTATTGTAAGTGTATCATGTGAAATTTTGGACTTGTCACTTTATTGACATTATGATGATTGATGTATCATGTATGATGTTTTTCATTGGCTTTTAGTATTTACCGCTATGGACTTGTGACTTGTCATCTTGTCATTTATGATTTATGATTTATCATTAATGTATGTGTTCTTGGTGATGATTCATGGATCATGATGATCATGTTTGATGTGACTTGAAGTTGGAATTTGGATTTATGTACTACGATGATCGATCATTGATGATTGATGTATGATGTATAATGTGACATTGTAATTTGTGAAACTTGATTCTCGATTAGCCTTTAAAGTTTATTGATATATCATGAACGAAATTAGATAGCATGGTTTTTGTGTTTAATGATGTTACATGTATCAAATTTCAATATGTAATCTTGATTCTTAAAAGAACTGAAAATTTGATGCATGTAATGATGTATGTACTATTTAGTATCATTTAAATTTCTCATATTAAATAGACTATGACATATATGATACATTGATATGTATTATGTGTTGTCATCTATGTAGTATAATCTAGAGTGAGTTGTGGCTAGTCTATGAAGAATCATGATTAATTTGAAATGATTTTATATATCATGAAGTATGTCACACATATATAACAAATTCTGAATTCCCGATTTGACTGGCGATAACCCACATGATTAAAAATAGCTATAAACAATGTTTTTAACTTTTATTTTGATGCATTTTATGCATAAACATGAACATGATGTTTATCATATTAAAGATAAAATCTACAAATTTTAGCAAAAACAAAATGTACCTTATGAAGGTTTGAATATCGTACGAAGATGGCCTAATCTTAAGGTACGTATGTACCGCACGGATCGTACCTTACTAAGTTCTAACTATGACAACTGATAATAAAATAAAATGAAATTTGGGCTTATATGAATTACACACATCTAACTCTTCTTCTCTTGTATCTTCTTCAACTGTTATACCAAATTTGGATTTCATCCACCCAAGTTCTTAAAAATCACAAGAAACGAGATAACACAATATAGATATGAGTTTACACAAAAGCTCTATGCACATGAGTTGAAACTAAATAAACCCATATACAAAAGCCAAGATAAGTCTGAAAATAAGTTGAGCAAATTATAGCTGAAGCTGAGGCTTAGGTAGATAAAAGAAACTCCAACAATAGAGACTGAGCTGAATAGGCCAAAGAGTAACTTCGATATAAAGGGCCGATCTCATCCAAAGCTGGAAAAAATGCTGCAAAATCCCCTCTTTGAATTCTTAAGATGTCTCCAAAACCTTGAACTGAATTGCCAAATTATTAGGGAGACTAAATGTGGCAAAGATTGATTCTTTATTAGAAAGCAAAGCTTTTTTATCTAACATTAGCAAAAGGACTGAACCCACACGGATCTAGGTTTTTCATACATCAAATTTGTTTTTAAATTTCTTTTTTCCTTCTTCTGAAACAGAAAACTGATTTCTATGCAAAATTCAAAGCCAAATTTTGCTAAAGAAGAAAACCCTAAAAAATGGATCAAGCTGCACGTCTATCGAAATAAATAACAGAAAACCCTAAATATTCTAGATGGAATCATCAAGGGCTGATGTGGGTATCCATGAGGTCAAATACTAAGAAATGCGTAAGAAAACCATAAAATTGGAAAAACGCTAATTTTAAAATAATAAAAGGACTCACTGGATGGTAGTTAGCCACCTCAGACAGCATATAAGTCACTCAAAGTCAGCATCAGCTGACAAAAACCAACTACAGAACTGGTGGCTCACTGCTTTTCAATTCAACTTGCCTACAGACGTAAGTGTTGATGCAGCTGGATATTTCTTTGGCATGGTGACACCAAAAAATGGAAGATTGAACGGCAAGAATGGTTAGAAGTAGCTGGATAATAATTCGTCACCTCAAATAGCATGCAAGTAATCCAAAACCAGCCTAAAACGACTCAAATCAAGTACAAAATCCTCAAAATTATACACACACCATACACAGCCCAAAATGTACCAGACAACTCACACCAATTGCCCTATTCCAAAGTGATTAAGTCACATTCCAAAACAACCATAGAGCAGCTTCGCTTCCGTCATGCAACTTGAAAGTCAAGTCAACTCAAGACGAATAAGCTGGCTGCCAACAAACAGTCACCCTTCCTAGTGTTCAAGACAACAAAGCGACATGCCAATTCAATATGTGTGCTTCAAATTATAAAGGAAGAAGCAAAAATCTTTAAGATCATACTTCAAAGCAAGGCCTTGTATTTTTAACATGCTGACTTGAAATGTGAGAAGGCTTAAACTGGACATCATTCATGAAAATCACATTTTTTGCAAAGAATCTCAAACTCACATCCTAAGTCATAAAAAACTACTGAGAAGTTGTATAGGCAAGGGAAGCATGCCTCTTAAAGTGTGTTTGCAACACACCACAATGTTGAGGACTAGTATTAAGAGTTTGAAAACCACACTTGCTGAATAAAATCACAACATAATATGGTTCTCTATATGCAATCCAATCAATACTCCAAAGACTTGAAAAGGTTATAAAAGCCCACTTTCACAGTGTATTTATTTGTTTTCTGTTCCTCGATAGCTCTTGATTGTTCGAAAACTCTTGTATTTGTCAAATGTTTTTCCTCCAGCACACTTGCATTCCCACTTCCCTCACTATGTCCCCTCCTTGAATTGTATTCACCTTAGTATGCTTGGAATTGGAGGACCTTTGAGAGAAGTTCAATATGCCTAAAGTTCAAATTCCACATCTAAAAAAACCTTACTAGCACTATGCAATCATCATGTATGTTATAGTAAAGCAATGAAGCAAGGCCCTATACTATAGGATATTGACCATTTCATTTGTAATATTGGAAATATTTGGCCCCCTAAACACAACTTATACCTACATGGACAATCTAGACTACATCTGATCTCTCCCAACCATTACCGTAGAAACCTATATGCACAATCTGACAATGATATCACATAAGAGTTTTTCACCTACATAGATATAACATAAGAGTTTTTCACCTACATACGCCTTATCTAAATGTGTATGAAGACACTTTTTGTTGCAATGGTTTCACAATCACAAAGAAGATAATGATGCAGCTCAAGTCCAATCACACGCAAAGAGACTTTCACCACAATATGCGAGTATATGTGGATATCAACACCTAGGAATGCTATTCATATGTAGCTACTAGCTCCCTAAATACAGAAACGCTTCAGACTTTAACTAAATTCAAATTTCATATCAGCTCAAGGCCCTAGGTGGGCAAGAGTAGGTTCACACCTTCATGCTCTATAGCACCAGCATTGTTGTAGATCCTTATGAATATGTCACTATAAGGAGAATGCCTCCCAAATTAAATAAAATGTTAAAATACTTAACTTCCTCCAAAAGCCCATTCAAGAATTCTTACTAAGCCCCTCAGGGATCATATTATACACATACACGTCCCAACACTATTTCCTTTCGTTTATGCCTTCGGTCATTGTCATGCATCTAAAATACCCCACGTTTATGTTCCACCCAAGTGTTGAACATCTCAAATGTGGACCCCTTTTTAATAGTCTTAAATGAAGCACATCTATTACTCATACATTTATTTAAATATTGATACTCCTAGACATCTAAGAAATCCATTGGGATCCATTAATATTTGACTTCTGTAAAGAAAAATAGAAACAATGATGGACAATCAAAAATTGCTTCAATGTTTTTCTAACGATCTCAATGGCACGCACCCCCAATTTTCAAGGAAATAGATTTCATAAGACCCATCGATGACAATAATGCACAACCAAAAATCATTTCAATCGATTCTTCTAACGACTTCAATGGCACACTTCGAATTTTCAAGCAAATGCATCTCATGAAACCACCTGTGACAGTAAAAAAAAAAAGATTCGATAAAACATGAGTTTTGGGAAATGGAGAATGATAGCCAAGGTTTCACAAATACACACAATTCATTGTGTGGATGATGGCAAAACCTTCTTTTTATCCATAAGCGTACTTGTGATCGTACACTGTACCCAAGGCATTGCAAGGATGCTTAAATATGTGCATTTTTGTCCCTTAAGAATGTCTAAATATGAGCAAACAATGAAGCACTTCTAGCCCACTTTATGGCGATCATAACGTTGGCGAACCTCCATTCCTATCTCAAAGCGTTTGCACGCAGATGAAGGTTATTTTGTCAACACAAACAGCGAATATAACCGCTCATAGCTGACTTTTTGGAATTCTTGCAATAGCAATACTGCAGTGTACCAACACCTTGAAAGGATGCTGAAATGTTCGGCTAAGAATATGTCAACACGGATAAAAGTGCACATTAATCCAGCCCACTTCTTAAAGAATATTGCAGTGGGGATCCTACTTGATGCAAACCCTTGTGAATATGCGTACGAACACAAAAATCGCTTGATGACTGAACTCATAATACTAAGTCAACCTCTCTGCGTTTTATCCACAGAGACTTAAGAGGGTCCAATTTTTATGACAGACCGAAAATTCGCTCACCCTTCAGTACCTGAAGATGAATAAAGAAACAAAAAAGGCATCTTCTGGAATAGAGATGTTAACAAGACTCAGACTTGCTAGCGAAACGTCACTGTTACTGTCTAGACGATTTTAGAGACCACGTCAACGGCATAGGCATTCGCTAGAAATTTACCACAGTCCGAACCATCTATAGCGGCTGAGTTTTGAATCTTTGCAGAGCCCGGCCAGCAGAAGCATAACACGCCAAGGCCGTTTGTTCTTCTCTCAATGTCCCGCAAGGCATCAAATCCCATTCTGTCTGTCCCTTTCGCTCTCATTCACTTTTTCTCTCCTACACTCAGCTTCGTGAGCAGTAACCCAGCACCGCAATGAAGAATGAGAGAATCCGATAAACGCGCAAAGTAGAGCCTGAATGTTTATCTGTCATGGAAGAAAGAGAGGACGACGCGCATAGAAGGAAGGAAACGAACCGGAGAGTGGTGCCTCGTGTGTTTGACGATGCACGAGAGAGAGAGAGAGAGAGAGAGAGAGAGAGAGAGAGAGAGCAACGCCAATTCTTCAAAGAACAAGAGAACCAGGAAGTACTAGTTGGAAAGTCTCGTGGAACTCAAGTCGCCCGAAGTCCGGCAAATCATGCGTTTTTTTGACAGCATGGCTGATGACGTGTACGGTGAACTGATGAGCTGTACGGTGAATGCTTCCTGATCAATCGACGTCTAACGATCATGTTTCGTGGGAAACATGAGAAATATGTGCGAGCTTCATTTCGTGTTGGATGTTCCTTCGGTTTCTTCTTCGATAGATAATATAGAAATCTCATGCAGTAACATAAATGTTTTGTCAATATATAATCGTGATAACAAGCAAACCCAACGTGAATGTAAGTGATTATAAACGTGAATGTAAGTGAATGTAAGTGATTATAAACGTGAATGTAAGTGATTATAAACGTGAATGTAAGTGATTATATAAACGTGAATGTAATTGATTATATATAATCGTGAATGTAAGTGATTATAAACATGAATGTAATTGATTATATATAATCGCGACTACAAGCAAAGCAAACGTGAATGTAACACGCAAAGCATTGAGAATATAATCTTCTTTTTCTATCGCATTGAAAGTATAATCTTAATTTTCCTTGGAAAGCTCATTAATTATGCAATGGAATGGACGTTGAAACTAAATGGTACAACAAATTCTGATAGATAATATCTATTTACCATGCTCTTTTGTTGAGCTTAGTTTTTTGACTATCATATCACACCATCGAAATAAGTGAAATATTTGACTACGTAGTGTAATCTATTTCAAACACTAACTTCCACAACAATTGTATTTAATATATGACAATAAGAAATATGAATTGTGTGAAGGATGAAATGAGATCTATGATTTTAATTCTGATCATCAGATAATTGTCATGTACCATTAATTCAATTTATCGGAAGTCCGGTGATCATATGCATGTGCCCATAATTTCGGTGACCCAAGATCACCGAACTTATGATACATGTGCCCCTAATCTCCGTTCGGTGACCCAAAAAGTGCAATCCGGTCACCCAAACAAACATACATGTGCCCTCCCTATCTGAGGAGGCACTCTAGTTTCAAGGACATGGCCATGGGAAGTGGGGACTACTTGCCCAACTTCGATACCAAATCCAGCAGGGATTGCTACATGGTCGGGTCAAACTTTGATGGGCGAGCTGGTGACGTTGGAATTTCTTCGTCACTTCTAAATTATGAGAACTATAATTTTTGAATGAGAGAATCCATAAGATGCAATCAACTTTACATATGAATCATAGAGTGCACAGCTCACAAGCCTACACTTGAGATAGAGATAGAGATGTCCCCTTACGTGGGGTATGTAGAGGAAAAGCTCACAAGGCCTACACTTGAGAGCTTAAGTGGCATACCCTCACAAGGCCTATAGTTTAGAGCTTAAGTGATATATGTATGCATAAGCATCGAAACCAATGATGGCATTCCAAAGGAGGTCTTAGTAGCAATCCCCTATAATAATGTTGAACATCGAGGCATGCTTGCTAACACCCCTGTTCTTCAACCAATTGTACAAAAAATAAGGATGATGAGAATTGTATACAAATTGATTAAAAAAACAATTGTACAAGTGAACGAGCATAGTACTCATGGGACTCTTTATATCCCACAAAGCAAGGGTTAGACTGCCCAAAAGTAAACACAAAAAAGAATTGTCTCAAAGCATTACACTAGCCTTAAGCTCACACATATCTTAACATAAAAGGGGGTTGAACCTTTGTCTCTTCCTCAAGAGGCGGAAAGCCCACCCACCCACACTAACACCCCACACTAACACGCATGAACATAATGAAAGATTTTTTCCTCCATTATCATCTTAGATATTCAAATTGGCATTCGTGTTATTACAATGCCTATAAAATAATGTTGTGCTCGGAGTGAGAACAATTGTGTAATAAAAGAACGCAAAGAAATTTTTTCTTAGATTCTACATGAAATTATCACCTTTTTCTCTCATTTTGGAAAACCCTTTATAGTAGTATATATGTTTTTAGAAAACGATGCAAAATTATATGAAAAATAACAAAATTGTTAAAAAATAGATCTTAAAATGGTCCAAATTTCCTTTACTTTGATACAAAAGACACAATCTTTTGGGTAAAAATAGACACATGAATAAAAAAAACGCCTCCAAAAATTGCTCGTATTCAAAATATAACAGACTATTCATATGGTATTTCTTACTAAAAAAACTTATTTATATACTAATTATTATCTAGCAACGATACAATAAAGTTAAGATACCCAAAATTGATCATTGATCTTCCTCCAAACTACAATCATTTTTGGAATCAGACGTGGTAACATTCACTACAAGGAAAAAAGGGGAGTAGCAATGCCTCGAATAAAAAAAAAATGGACTTCATCGGTTATGCAATGCTCTGAACCCAAAGCGTCGCATAAGTGATGTCTATAAAAGAAAAAAGAATTCATCATCACATAAGCAATGCAGACCATCACTTATCCGATGATACTTAAGCAGCATTGTGATAAGTGTTGCATAGTTGTGAAGCTTGCAAACTACCTGCGATGATTTGGCAATACCAAAAAAAAATAGAATTCTCTCGATACATTTTTGCCAGAATTCCATGCGAGAGGGAGAAAGAGACGCGCAGAGTAGAGAGAAGCAAGAGAGAGAGTTTGACACACACACATACGTACATACACTGATATAGTGGACATACAAGAAAGAGGAGCATATAGGGAGCTCCAAGAAGCACATGTCAAATTTTCAGAAGAAATCTCTATAAAAATAGCAATTTTCATCACTAAAAGCCATTGTAAATACCATTTTATATTTTTTGAAGTCCATTTTGTTCAAGCCGAGGAGTCCTCGAGCTTGAGGAGTATTAGAAGTATCATCCTACCAATTTTCATAATTTGTAGACTCCGTTTGAGCCCTCAAATAAGCCCTGGAACCTAATTTTTAACTAGGTCAGACACTAGGTCTGGACAGGGCCAAAACTAGTCAAAAAATTATAATAAAAGCTAGAGAGCTCATTTTTGCGGTTGGTCTTTTAGAGATTGAAGCCTTGTAAGAGAATTGCTTGGCAATAGAAAGCTTTCCATTGTTCCTCTCATTGATCTTACCGTGTGTGTGTATGTGTGTGCTTTCACTCACACACTTTTGCCTTCACTCGCTCATGGTCTTCATACCAGTCCTCATGTCTCCGCGGATCGACAAGTAAAGGAGGTGGTGCTTATGCTTGAGCTACACCAAATTTTGGTACCGTTGCCTGGGAAAGAGCTTTGAGGATGAGCGTTGTGATGGTAAGATCGTAGATTTGCGACGTTGGAAGGTAAAAAAACTGTCATTTCTGTTCATTTTTTTATTTTTCTTTTTCATCTTCATCATCATCATCATCACCATCTTCATCCATCTTCATCTTCATAGAAATTTCTTATTTTTTAGTGCATTTTCACCACTTCCATACCATTTTTCATGCATTATTGTGCGAAAAGGAGTTAGGAAGTGGAAGGGAGAGCAAGCGCCTGTGTTTTTCATGATTTTCTGCACATATGGAGCTCGCCATTGCTTGGCGCTCAGAAATTTGAATTTCTTGTCAAAAAACGTGATTTTCGACTGAAAATCACGATTTTCATAAAATTCAAATTTTTCAAAAAAATGTGATTTTCAGTTCCCACAGTCCACAAAAACACAATTCTCTAGATGTCATGGAAACTTGAGTTTTGGAAAAAAACACGATTTTGGGAAAAACACGATTTTTAGTGGGCTCAAAATCGCAATTTTCACAAATCACGATTTTCAGCCAAAAATATGATTTTGGGAGAAACACGATTTTCAGCTGGCTCAAAATCGCGATTCCAAAAACACGAATTTCATCCAAAATCGCGATTTTCATGATTTTCAGAAAACACGATATTCACCAAGGTACAAAATTGCGATTTTTAGAACATGATTTTCAAAAACACAATTTTCAATCAAAATCAAGATTTTCAGGTAAAAACATGATTCTGAGCAAAAATACGATTTTCAATCAAAATCGCGATTTTCTAGTCATTCTCAAAATTGCAATTTTCAGGTCAAAAACACGATTTTCTATCAGGATCGCGCTTTTCACGATTCTCACTCAAAATCGCGTTTTTCACAATTCTCACTCAAAATCGCGTTTTTCATGATTCTCACTGAAAATCGTGTTTTTCATGATTCTCACTCAAAATCGTGTTTTTCACGATTCTCACTCAAAATCGTGTTTTTCACGATTCTGACTCAAAATTGCATTTTTTCATGATTTTCACTCAAAATCGCGTTTTTCACGATTCTCACTCAAAATCTCGTTTTTCACAATTTTCATTCAAAATCATGTTTTTCATGATTTTTCATGATTCTCACTGAAAATTGTGTTTTTCACTCAAAATCGCATTTTTCACGATTTTCAACCAAAATCGCGATTTTCATAAGTGCTCAGCATCGCGATTTTTAGGCCCCCTAAATCGCGATTTTCACACAAAATCGTGATTTTTCCAAAAGGTCCTGTTTCCCTCTTTTGACCCCTAGGAGCCTGATTTGACATAACTTTTTCATCAAAAGGCCATTTTTTGAGCTCTATAGCTCGTTGGAAAGCTCGTTTTGAATCTCACATGGCCTCAATTGTTTTTTCTAAGAATAATGCGCTGATTTTCAGATAGACTAATTTGAAGTTGACCCTCAGGTGGGACTAACAAACCAAGGGGATTCCAAAGGATTTGAGCAATACAAAGGAGAATTTTGGGACTAGAAGACAAAGCTTATGAACCGAAGATCTGGCAAACACATAGGCAAGGATAGGCAAAACATTAGATCATATGAGGCCAATGTCAACCATACAGCTAAGTCTTGGGCACAACAACTAAGTGGTTACCCTTACGCACTAAGTTCAGACACAAGTGATTCAGAAATGTCTTTTAGCATGGGGAAACTTGCAGAGGGCTCATGCACTGCCTACCTACAAACTCTAGAAGGTCCATATAAGACATAGTTGGAATATGTTTAGACCAACCGATTAGGTGCTCGCATCTATGAGGATGGCTTAAGGCGATCAGTGGTCCAACTCAAAAATCCAAATCAACCCTTTGGACTTGAATACCTAGTAGTCAAGTTCGAAGAGGGTTCATACCTTGATAAAGAAGGAACCATGTATGTGGTCACGAACTTACCAGATAGGACAGATGAGTTTGGAAATGTCATTCCTGAGAATGAGATAGGAGACCTAGAGCAGGGAGACATAGGACGAGAACCCAATAATCCTCGAGGCAAATCTATCTTAACCAAAGTGATCACACCAGAGTGGGTTCCCCAAGACAACAAAAGCATAGAACTATTCTTAAATAGAGAAATGGAGGAAGCCTTTTGGAGATTCAAGCCAGATCAACCTAGCCAATTGGGCATAGTCATCATCTATGAGTCAAGGATTTGGAGACACCAGGCAAGGTTTTCTATTTGGATGACACCTCAGGAAGAATGTTCTTGGTAACAGAACATGATAGACATGCATATACTTGGAAGAGTGAGTTGATTTTCCCTCCACCAAGATCCAATGTTTCCCATGGCCTCCAAGGTGTAGGATCATCCAAGGCAGAGGGAAAGAGCCAGAGAGAGGCTTGAGGTAAGCTTTACACACAATATGGGTAGAGATAAATCAAGAATGGAAGGTGAAAGACATGAAAGAGAAAGACATCAAGCACAAAGACATCAAAGAGATGAATACGATTTTCCATTGCCTAGACCACAAGGAGCATCTAAGAACCCTCAGACCCTCTCAAGTGGTCAAGACAATGAAGAACTACTTTGACGGGTCAGAAGATCCTTATGATCATGTGGCCGAGTTCAAACAAGTGTCAAGAGCAGAATAGGTCGAGGACTTGTTCACTCAGTTTGAGGCATTTGGTTTGACCCTCAAGGGTATCGTGTTAGCTTGGTTTCAGCCCCTGAACAGTCACAACTACCAGAATATAGGTCAACTACTAGAAGCATTCATTGTAGAGTTTTCCAAGAGTGGCATCACGTATAATACATCATCCTTGATCCACAGCTTCAAGCAGACACCCCAAGAAACAGTGCGACTTGCAGGAAGACGGTTCAGACAATACTTAGAAAGATACCCTGTTCCTCAATTACCCATACCGACCAAACAAGTGGCCTTGTTTTTAGATGGTTTACTAAGCACCAAATTAAGATCATGTGCGTACTTGAAAGAGCCAAGATACATAGTGTGTACCTAAGAACCAACTTAGGGACTTGTGGAGAAAGAGACTATACCTCAATCCCCCTCAAGTGCATATAGTGGGGATTCATGCTTTAATTATCAATCCAATGAGTATCTAAACCTAGCCGAGTGTATGAAGACATGCATTCAAATGATGATCAATGCAAATGAACTACTCAAAGAGTGCAAACAAGGCAAAGACTGATCCAAACAAGCTTCAACTGTCAGTCATGGTGTCGCGATACTTGGAACAATAGCCAATAGTAAATTGAGCTTTTCTCTCATCTCCGAACTCCAAATATAGTGGATAGAATATGCGTTTCGAAGCTCTCGAGAAGACGCATCCAATGGCGGTATTTTCACTCAATTCTGACGCTTTCACTTCAAGTTATGAGCAAAATACTGAGTCGTGGGAAAGACCTTCCTACACTTCAGCACTTCCTACACTTCACACACACCTTAACAACAGTAAACAAACACTTTCATGGGTAGACAACACTTCCCTACACTCTTTCCAAGCAATACACAAGCATACAAGCTAACAAAGAAGAAGATACAGAGAGGAGAAGACACAAAATCGAATTTTTGTGCTCTTGATTCTCACAATGGCAAAAAGTCTTTACAAAGAGTCACAAATTGACTTATATACTTGTGCCTTAAAGATGGTCCTTTCACACAAGAGACCGGCACTTTATTCACTAAAAGGCTAATTTCCTACTAATTTACATGGGTAAGCTTCTAATCTTCTGTGGGATGCATCTAGAGGACTCCTCTAGTGCATTTACAACGGAAAATATATTACAAGAATGGTTATAATACAAAAATAAGGTGTCCAAATCGGAAAAATTTTGGGGCCCGTCTTTTTCTCTGCCTCGTGCTCTCTTTGCTCTGCAACACTCTCCCCCTCTTTGTCCTGTCGTCCCTTGACAGGCTTTACTTCTTGTCTTCAGTTTGTTGTCCGCATGCATCTTTTGGTCAGTTCGGCCTACTGGTTAGACTGGCATTACGTTTTAGGGGCCCTGTCCTTGACTCTTCTTTTACATTCTTTGGGCCTTATGTATTTGTACTGCCTGTTCTTTTCTTTTCATCGCCCGCAACCCTTGGTCAGTTCTGCCTGTTGGTTAAACAGGTGTTCGGTTTTGATGGCCTCTTCTTAATTCTTGATTTACATCCTCTAGGCCTGATGTATTTGTTTTGCCTTATAAGTCGGGTTGCCACGCACGCCACCAGTGGAAGGTATGAGGATGTGATGCTTCAGTCTTCAATCTAGACCTTCCAAAGATCAAGAGGTTGAAGCACCCTCCTGTAGTTTCGGAACCGCTGGATATCTTCTTGCACTTCTTCATGGATACTTTCCTGGCCTTGGTTCCTCCTTCCACCTACGTGCTTTTTCCTTGATATGTGCCCCTGCGGGGCTCTATGCAGAGATGGGTGTTGCACCTCTGCGGGGCTTCTTGCAGAGATATGTCTTCAAATATGATCTTTCTAGTGAAGCTTCTTTCGTTGTCTTCTTCTTTTCTTCTTTTTGCTTGATTCTCCCTGAACACTGCCCCCCTCCTGAACTGTGTCGTCCCCGACAGGCTTTGACAAGCGACGGGCGTATGTTCTATATATTTTTTGCTCTGTGTCATTAAGCAAATTGGCTTCACGTACCATTAACTATTTCCACTGTTCTGCCTTTACACCATCGTTAGGTGGCTATCTGTGGTCGACGAAGAAGCTAAGCTCATATGCCACTAATATGGCATTCAAATTAGATGACATCTTTAAAAAGATTTCGGAATCTATCTCAAAAAATCCTATAAAAAATGCTTCCTCGAACGTTTGCATATATGTACTTGGCAAGAACATGAGTCTGGAATAATAAGCCATTATGGTTGGTCGGCTAGGCATAACAGACAGATCAAAAATGAGGATCTATGTTCCCTGATTAATACCAATGAAATTCAAAAATGTATAGGCCGTGTGTTTGAAGACCTTCAATACTGTAACTATCATACTGAGTATTTTATTTGTCATCTTTATAGTTAAATCGGGTACTGTTGCATAACTTTGCAGCCAAAATTCAATGGTTTTTACCATGTACTCTTTTGTAGGTAGATAATTATGTGGCGGACTTGGAAGCAGAGGGTAATTCAGCCACTGTTTATTTATAGAACCATTTTTTTGCATGTCCAAAAATTCCCTGGTTTCTCTTTGACGTGGTATAGGACAAAATGAAGGGTTTACCTGTAGGAAATATGGTGTTGCTTGCCAATGCACCCGTAGTGTAGGATGTTTCTCCAAAAACTTTCTTCTCCAAACAGGTTGTGCAGCTTCAAATTCTTCTTGAGTGTAAGTGAATGTGTCATGTTTAAAGTTTAGCTGCTCGTCTGGACTTGTCTTTGTAATCTTCTTTATATATTATCTTGTTTTCTCTTTCAATAATCCACACGGAATGTTGAAAGGCTTCATTATCTTCTCTAAGTCTTTACCTTTAATCTTTGCTTCTTTCATGACTTTGATGACTTCGTTTTCAAAACTTTATGTCAACCGGGACACCACTAGTGCCCGTTCCTTCTGACTTATTTCTGCAGTATATGGCATTGGATGATCATCATGTATGTCCGCCATCTGCTCGTGTATTGGAGAATTATAAATCGGGGGAGATAGAGGACGTACCTCTACCTCGTCAGTAGGATTCTCTTTTGTTGGCTCTACTGGTGTCCCGATTGGTGCTTTCTGCTTTACTTGGATCTCTAACTGTGCTATACGTTCAGTCTTCTCTTTATTATGGCTGCTCTGAGCACTTCCTTTGCTGCAAGCAGTTCATTGCCAATTTCTGCTATATTGTCCATGTTTTCGCTGTAACTTGTTGCAAGTTTCCCATGGGCTGTATTCAATTGTTTTTGGAGCTCGGTGGTGTCTTGAATGTACTTCTGCTCCCATTCGGTTCTTAATGCTTGCTCTTGTTGTAGTAATTCTGTATATTTTGCAATCTGATCTCTTAGCTCTTTGTGATCAACATCTGTTGTTTCTTGTTTTTCGAGAGGTTGATCGTATAGCAATGACCATGAGTTCTTTATTTCTATTTTGTAAACTATCATTTTCTTCCATATACACCTTTAATTGGGTCTCGAGCAAGGTGCTTCTAGCTTTCATTCTCTCTTTGTCGGCCTCGCTGGCTTCATGTAATCTTTGTAGGTCTGTGAGCTGTGACTGGAGTTGGTGATGCTGGGTCATCAATGTGTCACATTGTGTTTTTACCTCAAGTAACTCCGTTTCTTTGACAACAATATCTTTTTGTGCCTGGATTAATTGTGTGGATAGTTGTTCACTCATAATTTGGAACTGATTCTTTTCCCTCATGGCTTTGTCGTAGTCTGCATCTGTATCCATCATCTGTTGCTGTGTATCCATGGCCGTTTGTATCATCTGCTTGACCATAGGCTTTAATTGTGTGACATCCACATTTAACCATGTTTTAGGAATATTCGGTTCTGCTCCTGTTGTCACATCTTTTCCTTGTGCTACGTGTAATGTAGTGTCATGGGGCTGCCTAATGTGGAGTTGTATCCTTGGCTCCACCTCCATGTGGTTGATTTTGCCTTGAGGAGTGTCCTCTGGTACTTCAATTACAATTTGCTCTTCATTTTTGTGTAGGTCTGACTCTGTGTTTACTGGAGTTTGCATTTCTTCCTTGATAGGTTGCATTACTTCTTTATTCGATATGGTAGCTTCTTTGATACTAATCTTTGTTGTATCATTCAATTGAATGACATGATCTGGTTCCTTGGGTTCTTGGCTCTTGGCTTGTCCCTGTTGGTTGTCTGGCGTAACTTCGACCTGATTAATCTCTGTCCATTCTTCCTCATTAGTTTCTGTCCTTATGTCGGTGTCCAAAGTATCTTTTTCAGGACTAGATTCTTCATTGGAGCTTGAATCTTCTAAGCCCAGTGCTTTGTATCTGGCGGCTTGTTCTGGGGTCTTTTCTTTACTCCGTTGTTGCTTTTCTTGACTTGCTTGTCTGTAGTGATGACCTTGAACATTTAAATTCACTTGCCCTTGCATGTACTGATGTGTTTCTTCTAGGGCAGCAGAGAGGTCTCTTTTCGTAATTGGTTATTGGTTCCCAGGAATCTTTGGTAAAGTATGTGTCCTCTTTGAAGTGGGTGTTTCCTGAGCTTCTTCCTCTCTTAGACGTTTAGTTCCTCTCATAGGTTTCTGAGAATTGGTTCCCACTTCGTCAACAACAATGACTGTTTTCTTTTTCTTTGGGACCGTAGCTGATTTGGCATATTTGGCTAACTCTGCTGAGGTTGGCATTTCACGCAGATAGTTTTTCATATCAAGTGCCTCATAGATAAGTAAGGTCAAAGCAGAACTACCATTTAGAAACTTTTTATGACCCCACTTCTTCTTTGCTTCAAATAGTCGGTCTTGGACATAAGGAGTCATATTCACTTTATTTCGAACTTGTTTCATTGCATGAGATAGTAGTTGTACAACAATCTTTTGAGGTGCCGTGTATCTATGCATGCTTGGGAAACAGAAATGCCGGTGCACTAAGCAAACATCATCTTCAATATCGGTTTTGTTAATGTCCAAAAAGGATCTCTTTTTTGGATCATGACATTCCTCCTTGACATTAGTGATTCCTTCTTGATTCCATCCAAAAGCTTTGTTGATTAACTCATGAGTGAATTGAATGGTCTTCCAAGTACCCACTTTGTCCAGTACTCTTGCTTCAGGAACTGATATCTTCGTCGCTGCAGGCTGCAGTGTGTTCATCACTTGCATGCACCTTTGAAAGTCTGGCAAATAAATAGGCAGTTTTAGAAATGCCTTTATTCCTGCTTGTGTCTAGACATCCACCATGCGCGGTAATCCTTGTATGATAGTCTTGAAGTCTTGCGACATAATAGGGAAGTAGTGATCCCTATCCATAATCTTGATGGTGGCCATGAAAATGAGGTCCGACACCGGTTGGTCATCCAAGAACCAATGGCCTCTTGCTTTTGTTATGGATTCTAGTGGAAGAAGTTGAACCTCTTCCTCTTGAGTCGCTTCAGAATTAGTGGATGTCATCTGCACTCAATATAGAGTATGAGTTAGTGACAAGATAGTATCAGAAATCCTCCTTCATTTGTCTTTCATAAGATTGGCAATGCTCCTCGTGAATGGTGTCATTCCTTCCCCGTGGGTGTGAGAAAGGTAATACCTCGGATTTTTCATACTTTTAGAAATTTTTATGTTTTTGTCTGAAAGAAAAACAGAAAAGTTAGTTCATAACCGAAGCGGTTATTAAGTTTTTAATAATTTTCTTTAGGTTATGTACAAGTGCTCTCCTATTTCCCAAGAGGGAAATGTGCGTCACTATCCTGAAATAGAAGAATATTGTGCCGAATGCGTGGCCTTGTAATGTGGCCCTATCATGCATACTTTGGATTCTGTTAACTCCCAATGTGTGCAACTTGGAGTATTTATTTGATGCATACGGCTTGCTTTGTCTTTTGGCATCCAAATCTGCTTTATTCTGTTGGGAGAAATCCTGTTCCCAACCTTCCTGGTGATTGTGATGCTTCTCATTTGGTGCTTCTGCTTTGTCTTCTTTTTGAATCTTGGAATGACATGTGAATTGTATGTAGACTCTAGCTCTATCTTGTAGCAGTTTAGCTTCTGTCGCTTTGCCTTTAGATCATGCTGATTTTCCTTGTTCATTGGTTCGTCCTTTTTAATGATTGTCCTTTGAGTACATGACTTGGGAATCCATATTTGTGTGCGGTCCGACTAGGCGGCTATCACCTTCTTCGGAATCCATACTTTAGCAATTCTTTGTGGAACTGAATGTCCAAAGTGATTTACTCGCGTGTTCTGTGGGTTCTTCTGATGTAGCAAGTAGTTCTTTTGTTGAAGATATGCAGCGACTTGATCCTTCCTTATCCAAGCCTGTCGAGTGTAAGGAATGGGGTATATTCTAATAGGTGCAGACTTGGGATTACTCGGAGAACTAGTCTCTCTTGTGCATGGTTCTTTGCTAAGGCTGTTTTCAAATAGAATGACACTCTTGTGACTTGCTAGATTAGAAGATGGTATGCAAGCAGAATTCGGAGTGTCCTCACATTAAGTACTTGATGAAGGGGTTTCCATAGTGCTAGTGAACATACATGCATCACTTTGTTCATTTGAGTGAGTTTTTGGCTCTATACTTGCGGCTTTGATTGGTCGTTCGTCTAGCATGCTGAATACTTCGCAATGTCCTATCTTGGCCGAGATGTATCCTAAGGCCAATTGGATAGTCACTTCATATTCGTATATCCAATCTTGACCTAACACCAGCTCTTCCAATAAGTCCTGTTCATGACATACTAAGAGTTTTTGTTCCATTGTGTTGTTTCATAAGTGTAGAGGCAAGATAATCTCTCCTATACACTTGATGATTTTTCCTCCTATTCCAACCAGCTGTGCCTTTGATGGACGTAATTCTTCCTTGAGTTGCTGAGTCAATGAAAATTTGATGCAGCTTATAGCGGCTCCTGTGTCAATGAGAGCATCCACTAAGTGGTACTCCGTTTTTCCGGCTCTCAAATTCAAATATGGTTGTGTCCTCTGTTGACCTAGGTTTTCAGTGGCTCTAAAATTAGCCATTGGGATGAGTTCTTCTCCTAGTCGATATCTCTCATCTCTCTCTCTCATCCACTCTTTTCGTTTCTTGATTCGTTCTAGTGCTTCCTGTCTCGCTTCTGCTCATATCCTTTCCTCCTCGATGCGTCTATTCTTGCCCTTGATTAATCGTGACATTGTTTCTTCAGTCAAGGTTCTAGATATTTTTTCACTCGACACCCACTGATATAGTTTGGTAATACTTCTCCATCTAGAGTTGCTAAGCTGATGGCTCCACTTGTGGATATACGATTGATGATCAACGGGCCATATCCTCTCTTCTGCAACTTCTTAGCGTGTTGTTTCACAGTATATACCAAAACTAAATCTCCTTCCTTCAAATTTTTGTATTTAATATGAGCATCAAAATATGCCTTTTGTCGCCTTTTAGCAGCATAAATCCCTGCTACTGCTTGTAACCTAGTTTCATGAAGCTTCTCTATTTGATCCAATTGAGCAGAAAGTTCATGTCCCGTCCACTCATATGCTGTTGCTACTCTGAGAGTGGGTATTAAGAAATCAATTGGTAAAATAGCATTCTGTCCATACACTAAGTTAAAAGGAGTAGTGCCTATGGAAGTTTTGTAGGCTACTCTGAATGCCCATAAAGCGTGATGTAATTGTTTATCCCAATCAGATCTACCATTGTTCACAATTTTCGTGAGAACTGTGCATAAGATTTTATTGGAACTTTCGGCTTGTCCATTAGCTTGTGGGTGATAAGGGGCTGATTTCTTATGAATTACCAAAAGTTCATTCAGTAAGGCTTCTATAACTTCATTCACAAAGTGCGTACCTCTATCACTCACAATTTCTATCGGTAGTCCAAATCTAGTGAAAACGTTCTCAAAGAGAAACTTGGTTGTAGTTCTTGCGTCATTTTTCTTGGTTGCTTTGGCTTCCACCCATTTGGTCAAATAGTCTGTGGCTACAATTATATACTCGGCGTGGGATCCTTTCGCTGGGGGGCTAATAGGTCCTATGAAGTCTATTCCCCATTTAGTGAAAGCTCTGGCACTCATCATGGGTTTCAGAGGCATTTCATCTCTTCTAATTGGATATTTTGTTCGTTGACATGTATCACATCTTTGTACATATATTGCTGCATCTTGATGTAGAGTTGGCCACCACATTCGAGCAAAGAGGATCATTTTTGCTATCTTATCTGCAGAGAAATGTCCTCCTGCAGCTCCTGTATGTGCCATCTCTAAAACAGCAAGATATTCATCTTCATGAATGCACATTCGCAAATGATTATCTCTTCCTCGTTTGAAGAGTTGTTTTCCAATAAGAGCATAGTCCTTACTTTGTTCAACAAGTGCTCGTTTTCTTGCTAAATTGGCTCCTTCTGGGTACTCTTGGGTCTTTAAGAACTTCACCAGAGGCATGCTCCATCTTGGTGCTACAGTGGAGTAGCATAGAGTGGAGTTCTCTTCTGGATTCCGTTCTTGACAGGTTGGGCAGGCTGATACATAATTATGCGCATCCCTCTGCATGGTTGGCCAATATATGCCCAATCTCCTCAGTGTTTGCCATGTTCTGTTTGCATTTAGATGAGTTTTCCATTGATTTACATGTGCTTTTTGAAGCCACATTTCCTGTTCCTCTTCTTCTACACATCTCATGAGTAATCCATTTGAGTCTTGGTGATACAAGCTTCCAGCAATGATATGAAGGTTTTTAGTCTTCCATAGGTCTTGAGTTCGGTTTGGTGTGATCCCATCTTTAGGTCCATGCGTGAGTATAGGGATCAACTTTTCTGACCATTGGGGACATACTTCGAGGTTAAACAGGTACGTGTCTGGCAGATCATCTGGTACTCCTATGGGTGGTTCACCATGTGTCATTCTTGATAAGTGATCCGCTCTTATGTGAGTGTTCCCTTTCTTGACTACTACTTCAAAATCAAATTCCATCAACAATAGAAACCATCGTACTAGTCGTCCTGTATTACAAGGCTTATTGACTAAGTACAGTAAGGCTTGATGATCAACGAAGAATTTGAATTTGTTTGCCAATAAGTAGTGTCGAAACTTCTTTACTGCATACACCATTCCTAGGCCTTCTCTTTCAGTCGTGGTATAATTACGTTCTCCTTGATTCAATTGTCTACTTGCATAGGTTATAGGGTGATCTAACTTTCCCGTATCTGCAGGTTGAGCTAAGATGCAACCAATGGCAAACTTGGAAGCATCCACGTGAATGTGAAATGGCTTGTTCCAATTGGGTACTCGAAGGATTGGGGCTGAACTCAATCGACTCTTTAATTCATTAAAGGCTTTTTCACATTCTTTAGTCCAGTTAAACTGTGTCAATAATGCATAAAGAGGTCTAGCAATTATGGCATACATATGTATAAATCTTCGGTAGTATCCGCAATGTCCCATAAATGCTTGTACTTCTTTAGCAGTCTTTGGTCTCAGTAAATCCAGAATTACTTTGATTTTGTCTTCATCAGTTGAGATTCCATTCTTAGAGACAATATGTCCTAATATCTTTCCTTGTCGAACCATGAAGACACATTTTTCTGGGTTGAGGCATACTCTATATTGTCGACATTTGGCAAAGATCTTTTCTAGTTTAGGGATATGTTCTGATCGTATAGTTGAATAAGTACATAAATCATCCACGTATACCTCCATACTCTTTCTCAGGAACTCTTTGAATACATGGCACATCAATCTTTGGAAGGTGGCTGGGGCATTAGTTAGGCCGAAAGGCATAACCCTAAAGGCGTATACTCCCCATCCAGTTGCAAAGGCTGTTTTATGCTGGTCCTCAAGAGCAATGGCTACCTGATTATAGCTTGAAAAGCCGTCCAAAAAACTATAAACTTCCTTCCCTGCCACTCTTTCCAAAAGATGATCCGTGATGGGTAATGGGTAACTATCCCTTATGGTAGTTTGCTCTTTGTTGTCATATGCTATTCCCGGCTGTGCTTCTCGTTTTGGCATTTGAATAACAATTCTTCTCTCTTCTACTTCATATTTTTTGAAGTGTCCGGGTACTTCAAATTGGTCTTGAGGCTTGTTTTCTTCATCAATTTTTGCTTTTTCTAATCCAAGCTCCTCTTCCTGTGTTGGTTCTTGATTTATTTCATTAGCTATGACACTTATTTCTTGAGTTTCATTTTCTGTTTCCATGTGTTCTTGCTCCATTTCAATGCTCTCGTAATCTTCTTTCCATTCTTTTTCAATTACTTCTCCTTCTTCAGCCTCTTGAAGAACTACCACGTATAGACTAACGTCATATCCTTCCTCGTCAATGCATTCATTCATGGTTATCACTTCTTTGTTTACACACACATCGAGAGTAGCTAAAATCTCCATCCAACCATGAGGTTCAAATTCTTCATCTAAGAATATTTGAGGCATGTAGGCTGGATCTTGTACAGATCTAGCAACTCCTTGCATGTGCTGCCATCCTTTCCTCCTATCTTCTTCCTTTTTCGCAGTTTGGCATATCCATAGATGAGTGTCTTCCTTCATCCACGATTGGTCGCTTGAACCTATACTATGAATTGACTGATTATCTTCCTCCTTATGAATCTGATTCCATTGTAAGGGGGGAACATCTTGATATGTATATGTGTGGAGATTTATTCTCGTAGTGGTTCCTTCATGCTGTAAATATACTGCGTCTTTTCCCCAATCTTGCACTACTTTTAGTTGTCCCATGAAAGGTCTTCCAAGTATCATTTCATAATTGCTAGGCCTTTCAAATTGACAAATCGTTAAAGTATGCTCGAACTCAACTCCGCAAGTGGTAAAAACTACTCGTTCCACTTCATGCGTGTTGGTCTTAAAGCTGGTTTTCCCCATTTCTCCCAGATTTCTTTAGTAGCAATTCCTACTCTAGCTCCAGAATCTAAGATGGCTTTAGTAGTGTAACCTCTATAGGTAATTGGAAGGCAAGTATTTCCTTCATCTCCCTCACTAAAATCTCCAACCTTATCGACTGGGATTTTTACTGTGTTTACTTCACCAGGCATCTCCTTCTCTTCCGCCTTGATCTCCAATTGACTGGTTAATTTCTCCTTCAAATGTGGTTTAACCTTCAACAGTTCTTCCAATGTCAGAGTGCAAGGGATTTTTACCTTTCTAAGGTGTTGTATGATATCCGATGTTTGGACAGATGGGTTCAATTCTTTTTTTCTCACTGAGGGAATGCGGTATAATTCTGAATTATGTTCGTACTCTCCTGTGTAATTTGGCAAAACCTTTACACTATCATTTTCTTCGTTACTTGGATCAATTGGTATTATTTCTTCTGAATTCAGTTCAGGTATGGAGTCTTCAATTTCACCTTTTGCTTCTAGCTCCTCAAAGGGTGGTTCTATTCCTTCCACTTTTTTCCATCTACCTTCTTGGACTCTTGCCCACAAGTCTTTAGGCCATTCCCCTTCTACTTCGGGAACAATGGAACCTTCCCTTTTATCCTCACAATAATTTCCATTATGTGTCTTACCTGCTTTGGGTTTCTCGTGATCATTAGCAATGACACACTCTTGGAATTCTCTTTCGGAAATTCGAGTATTGGGTAGTGGCAAAGCAGGTTTTTCTAAGGTCTGTTGGGCGACTTCTATTAATTTTTTGCAGATCTCCAACCTCTCTTTCTCTAGGTCACCTCTAGGATATTCTCCTTCATGTTGTTCTATGGTAGGTCCTGCTCTTATTCGTGCCTTGTACGCCTGAATCCACATGGCTATTTCTTCAGGCATGGGATCTGCTAAAATTGATCCTACCTCTTCTTTTTTATACTTTCCATTTTTATTTTCTTCTTCAATTTTCTGTTCCTCTTTTGGATTTTGTTTGCTCTTCTCATTTTCCTTCTTCTGTAGTAACTTCTTTTCCTTTATCCTATCTCTACGGTTCTTCCATCTTTGTGTCCGTTTGCTTACAACACTTTTCTCAGGCTCTTTCGAGTCTTCAACTCTCTGAGGTGTGGGTGTGTTCACCTCTCTGTAGCTTTGATTATTTTCCTCAGTTTTGTCTGGGTCTCTCTAGCTTTGGATCTGGTTATAGCTTTCAATGGTACCGTGTACTCCTTATCACTTCCTGATGATTCTATCACTTCTATCACGTTAATCTGCACGTTAGAGTTAACTTTGTTGGGATTCTTGGGGCAATCTCTGAAAAGGTGTTCCTTACCACAATCACTACAGTAGCCTTCCCAGACTCACCGTGGTGGTGGTGGGTTTGGTAGTGTACATTCTATAACATGGTCCTCTAGGTACAGGCGGTCTGTTCATAGGTCGGGGGGTATGGGTGCTCTTGGAGCTGTGTACATTAATGACACATAGTCCTGCTCATATTTGTAGGAACTATCTAGCACTTCCATGCCATAGGTATATGGTTCGTACAGTTGTCCATATTCTATCATAGAGCTCTCAAAACTGGGATAGTTTCCTTGATTATGGTCATAAGATGAGTCATATGGTTCATTACTAGGCAATGGTGTGGCTGGGACTATTGCTCTCTCCAAGTTTTCTTCAGGTTGAGCTATCTTCACTGGGACAACATTCTGAGGATGGGGTGGTTGTTGTCCTAACACCGGTTGTGGTTGAGTGTATCCTTGATAAGCATACGATCGTGGTATGGGTCCTTGTTGCTGATAAGTGGGGTATCTAAAGGCTTCTCCTACTTTCTCTCTCTGAGGGTATCCATAAGGTCTCATGCCAGGTTGTACAGGTCTTGATTGCCTGTTGTAAGGACAATTTTCTGAGCTGTGATTTGTGTATTTTTGTTCTATGCTGCAATATTGTAGAGGTCCCAGAACAGGTGGTGTATTGTAAGCATAGGCAGGTGGTGGGACTACTCCCGTAGTGCACAAATGAGATGGATGATCAACTCCACAATGCATACATCTTCTAAGCATGGGCACTCTCATTGGGTTGTTGGGGTAGTTCCTCTGTCCTTGGACATTCAACTTCTTTGCTACTAGGTCGGCTATTTCCTCAACATTGTTCTTAGGGTTCGATGTACTACTTGCTGAATCTTCACTCTTCATACTACCTTGAGGTATCTTCAGATCCTCTGCTAGATTGTCCTCTAGGTCAATACATTCTTTCATGCATTCTTGCAAGGTTTGAACTCTCTTCACATACACCAGAGATCTTAATGATCCATTCAATAATCCTTCCAAAAATAATGACACCATTTTGTTTTGGGTGGGTCTCTCTTCCACTGGACATCTATCCACATACTGCTTGAATCTTCTTGCTGCCAATCTCACTGATTCCGTAGGAGCTTGCTTAAAGCTATGGATTAATGATGACGAATTGTTTTTAATTCCAGATTTAGTGAATTCTTCAATCATCTCCTGATAGACTTGTTCCATGTTCTGAAAATCATTTGGATCTAATGGCTAGAACCAAGCTAAAGCTATGTCCGTCAAGGTTAGACCAAAAGATTCATATTGGATTAAAAAATCTTCTACTTGTTCGGCTCTGATTACTTGCTTAAATTCAGCTATATGATTGTAAGGTTCACTAGAGCCATCATAGTGATTTCTCATGCATTTGGCCACTTGAATTGGCCTTAATCTTCTTCCTCCTTCAGGCGGTCTAGGCATCACAGGGAAAACTGGTCTTCCAATGGGTATACCAAGTCCTCTTGCTACAGGTGGTCTAACTGGGGCAGGAATTCCATTCCATGGGTCAACAGGTGGCTGAGGCCAATAGTTAGGGTTATTTGCAGGCGTAGCAAACTACACATGTGGTCTAACCGGGATTTGAGTTTGTTGTGTTTGTCCTGACTGTTGAAATGAATTATTCTGAGAGGTTCCATGTGGGTTTTGTGAAGTAGTGGCTTGATCCCTCGGGGGAAACACTGGAATGTTCTGATATTTCAACCCGGCTCTCTCTGAATTTGTTAAGGGCCAATACCTTCTCTGATTTTTGTCCAAATATGTGATAATTGTGGGAAAGTCAGGATCTTGTAACTCATAGACAGTAACTGGATTAGGGGCTGCTTCCCATATTGAAGAGTGGGCTCTAAGGAGATGCTCCATTCCATTGATCAAATACACATCCATTAAGGAGTCATCTTGGGAAATTAGGTCTCCTCTCCAACCCCTAACAACAGTAGATCTCCCTCTAGGTGTGGGCACTTGCTCTTCATTTCCTTCTTCATTAGGGTTATGAGCGTTGTTTTCTTCCCCAAGTTCATTAATGTTTTCCGGATGTTCTGTAACCACATACTGGATGTCCCTTTTATCCATATAAAATCCTCCTGAATATTTAACTGCTGGTCTAGGCACTATGTAAGCATCTGAAGCTTTCTTCATTCTGGCCAGTGATCGGTTTAGTCCATCTAGGTATATGGGGATCTCATGTTGATTGGTGGTCACATATTCTAAAGATGTCCGATATTCTCCCTCAATAATTGACATCATGCCAATCATTGGTACATTGTTTTGCATATCCTCTGAAGCCATAGGAATTTCTTCTTCTGACTCACTAGAGGTCTCAGAATAATGTGAGCGGCTACTTGGTTCAGCTACACTTCCTACAGAAGAGATCACACTCCTTAGACTTCCTAGGGTTCTTCCAGATCTCAGGTTCATCCACTTAAAAGCTCTGATCAGCCCTTGCTAGCCTCTAGCTTCTAGAACTCTTCACTATGGGTCAGAATTCTAGAAGAATTTGGCTGAAAAAGGACTGAAATTGAAATCTCAAGTAACAATACTTGACTCAAAATTTCACGATACTTGACCTTTGAGCCAGACGATACACGATATCTGCCCAAAAACGATACACGATACCTCAATAAAACGATACTCAATACTCGGAGAAAGACGATACTCGATACTTCAATGAACACGATACACGATACTTCGAAAAGGCGATAGATGATACTTGAGTAAACGCGATACACGATACTTGGGATAAACATGATACTTGGGATAAACATGATACTTGGGCAACCACGATACACGATCTCTGACAAGTATCACGATCGATGAAAAGCACGATACACGATACTTGGAGGAACACAATACTCGATACGCCTTTAACACGATACTCAATACACGATACTTGGTGAAGTATCGCGATCAAGAAATCACGATACACGATATTCGGGAAGTATCACGATCGGAAGTAAAACGATACACGATAGTTGCAGGACTCGATACACGATACTCGTTAAGTATCGCGATCGGGCAACTCGACACACGATATTTGGGAAGTATCGCGATACTCAACCACAGGAGATCATGATACTTGTCAGGTATCGCGATACTCGACCGCGGGAAAACACTATAGTTGACCCTTTTTCAATTTTGTTGCTGGATTTTTTTGGGTTTTGAATAAAGACAATTGTTTTCCCAGTTCATCTACCCTCTCCTCACTCTCTGTATCACACAAAATACACCTTCTACCCCCTGTAAGACCCTCACGATACCTGTCGTAGATCGTTTTCTTCTGAAAAGCTTGATTTATGTAATGAAGCTGAGAGAATGATACATGTGCTTACCTTAGGACTCTATCTCAGCTCTCTACCCCCTCTGACTCGTTTTGCGTAGCTTAGAATGCCCAAACCTTCGCCCACGATACTCGGCAGCAATTCCTCACGATACTTGTTCAAAAGACAAGTGACTTACAAAATGACATTTTTTGGCTTTTATACTCTTGAATTTTCCTACTCACTGAAAATAGAACAACACTACAAGGATGGAAAGCTACTCTAACTACCTAACCTACTCCCTTACTCCTCCTACTCTACTCATTCCACTCACTTTCCTAGACTAACAACTCACTACACACACTTCAAGAGTGAGAAGTAGTAAGTGCGGATGAAAGTGACTTACCAAAGAAGAGAAAATGTCTACTCCTCCTCTCGCTTCAATGTAAAAAGCTACTTACCATCACACGAATGCCTCGGTTTGATTCGACACTCCCCGGCAACGGCGCCAAAAAACGTGTGTACCTAAGAACCAACTTAGGGACTCGTGGAGAAAGAGACTATACCTCAATCCCCCTCAAGTGCATATAGTGGGGATTCACGCTTTAATTATCAATCCGATGAGTATCTAAACCTAGCCGAGTGTATGAAGACATGCATTCAAATGATGATCAATGCAAATGAACTACTCAAAGAGTGCAAACAAGGCAAAGACTGATCCAAACAAGCTTCAACTGTCAGTTAATGGTGTCGTGATACTTGGAACAACAGCCAACAGTGAATTGAGCTTTTCTCTCAGCTCCGAACTCCAAATATAGTGAATACCATATGCATTTTGAAGCTCTCGAGAAGATGCATCCAATGACAGTATTTTCACTCAATTTTGACGCTTCTAATTCAAGTTATGAGCAAAATACTGAGTCACGGGAAAGACCTTCCTACACTTCAACACTTCCTACACTTCACACACACCTTAACAACATTAAACAAACACTTTCATGGGTAGACAACACTTCCCTACACTCTTTCCAAGCAATACACAAGCATACAAGCTCACAAAGAAGAAGATACAGAGAGGAGAAGACACAACATCGAATTTTTGTGCTCTTGATTCTCACAATGGCAAAAAGTCTTTACAAAGAGTCACAAATTGACTTATATACTTGTGCCCTAAAAATGGTCCTTTCACACAAGAGACCGGCACTTTATTCACTAAAAGGCTAATTTCCTACTAATTTACATGGGTAAGCTTCTAATCTTCTGTGGGATGCATCTAGAGGACTCCTCTAGTGCATTTACAATGGAAAATATATTACAAGAATGGTTATAATACAAAAATAAGGTGTCCAAATCAGAAAAATTTTGGGGCCCGTCTTTTTCTCTGCCTCGTGCTCTCTTTGCTCTGCAACACATAGAAGAGTGTGCGCAAATGTGCATAGATATAAAAGATAATTTGGGTGAGGAGTTAGGACTGTCCAAACTCTATAAGGATTTTGATAGTTCTACTAGTCATACTTCGAGAATCTCCATGAAAATAGATGAGATAGCTGAGCAAGTGGCCAAGAAGCTAGGAGTTCAAAATAGACAAACACCAAGAGTCACCTCATTGAACCGATGTTATACTTGCAGAGGGGACCACATGGCTAATGTTTGCCCACTGCAAAACCAGAATGTGAGAGAAAGAAATGCCCCATATTGCACTATTGAGAGAAAATACACGAACCATACGGCTTAAGATTGTCCATACAATAGGTAGGCTATTAGATAGAGTTATCAGCAACCTTACCCATAGGGTAGGTATCAGAACCAATACCAACAACCATATTATAGACCACAACAGCAATAGTAGGCACCATATAGGCCACAATCAGTCCTAGGAAACTAACCACCAGCTCCTGTCAATGTAATTCCAGTTAAGTATGCAGTGGCAGAAGAGAACCTTAATACAACATTGGTGCC
This sequence comes from Ceratopteris richardii, assembly GCA_020310875.1. NCBI lineage: Eukaryota > Viridiplantae > Streptophyta > Polypodiopsida > Polypodiales > Pteridaceae > Ceratopteris > Ceratopteris richardii. The sequence continues at coordinate 111,926,234 of CM035416.1, read as the reverse complement.
AATAACCCCATTTGTCTTAGAGAATGACCATCATGCTCAAAGTTCTGACTACTCCTATGAAGATAGTCCACAAGATTATTACAGAGAGTCACCTGAGCATAGTGAGACTTATCCTTATCATTATGAGGCACCACCTTTGGAACAAAACTGGGAGCCCGAATTCTCAATGTCATGTATACGAATCCTGACCCTAGGCCCCAATTGAGACAAGTAAGACCACAAGCCCCTAGAGGACCATGTTTTAAGTGCCAGGGTGACCATTTCATTCATGAATGTGCCCACTCATCGACTCTAGGACAAGGACAAAACATCACAATACAAGGCTTCTGTCCTGAGTGCGGCAAAGAGCATCTTCTGAGAGAGTGTCCCAAGAATCCCTCTAGTGTGCCCAAGGTTACACCAATTAATGTGGTAGGCTTAGTGGTAGATTCAAGTGCAAGTAGCACCAATGTGGCTCCTGTACAGACAGTTACTAGGGCACAAGCCTTACAACAAGCAAAACCAACTGAACAATCAGAGTCAAGTGAATCAAGAGAGCCTAGTAAGAGGAAAACAAGGACATGGAAGGATACCAGAGAGAAATCCAATCACAAGTGGAATAGAAAGCTATCTGAACTAGAAGAAAGCCTTATAGATGCAAAAAGCAAAATAGAAGATATTGAATCGCAGAATCCCTCACATGCCAAAACTCCATCCACACCACCTCATCCCACCCCACCACCCATTGTAAATAGACCACAACCAGGATCTGTTCTTGCATATCCAACCCCCATTATTAATCTTATGAAATAATATGTGATCCTACAGTGGTGATTGTGATAAGAATGAAAAAAATTGGCATACATATTTCATTTGAAATGAAGATTGCATCCATGATGGAAACAATGAAATGTTTTCAAAAGAAGGTCCAACAGCTGCAAACCTAGAGAAGAGTTACCCTAAAGAAGATTTAGAAATCGAACGGACAAAAATGTGCATGAAAATGGTAGAGCTAGCTTAGGCGATGCTCGAGAATAGTCAATCATTCAATCAGACAAACTCCATCAAACCGGATTTGCATTTCCAGGGCTTACTAGAAAGATTAGAGCAATTGGTAAACAAGCTGCAGGTTTCTTTACCTCCATAGGCTCAACCAGTTGTTGAAAGAGAAAGATCACTACTGACGAGAGTTTATGTTCCTGATTCCATGGATGGGGAAACACCTCTTTCAATTCAACAGTACTCTCAAGAATTCTTACGGGAAATACAAGAGGAGAAATGGGCCAAGGAGAAGGGTAATCCCCCTCCTATTCTTGAGATTGATGATCTTCATGATCGATTTCCCCAAGACATCCGATATATTTATGGAGACCAAGGAGAGCAACAAGAAGATGAAAGATTAGATTTTGAATCTAATTCTTTACAAGAGTTGCCACAATTCACAGGCCCATGGGAATCTGAATCTCTTCAGAGCTCCCACAATATTGGTAAGACATGAAAACTCAGTGGTTCCAAGGAACACTGATGTCGTGAAGAACACTAAGGTTCAGTGTCATCTCACTGTAGAAGAGCTTCTCAAAGTAAAACTAGCGCTATGGAAACATGTGGTGAATCAAGTTCCAGAACTTGATTCCAATGTGTCAAAAGCAGGTTCTAAGCAAAAGGTACCGGAGATACCTCTGGACAAAATAGGAGACATGAGTGAAAATGAAGAAGGTAATACTTATCTTTCAATCACCCACCAAGGTTACACAACCAAAGCGATCATAGATTCAGGTGCAGGTGTTGCAATTGCAACCACCTCCTTGTGGAAGCAATGGGGCAAACCCGCATTAAGAACAACTAGAATGAAGCTTCAAATGGCTGATGGCCATATTGAAAGACCCCTAGGATTGCTAGAAGGGATAACTCTAACCACTTGTGGTGTAGAGTTTGAGCACATCTTTGCCATATGTGACTTTGGTAAAAATAATGTCTATGAGATGATCCTAAGAAGACCCTTCCTACGACAATTGAAAATAGTGCAAGATTGGGGAACCAACTCCTTCTACTTGCAACACTTAGGGGTCACAACGAAGGTCAATCTAAAAGATTTTACGGTTAGAGATGTACCACCCCTACAATGGAATCCTATCCATAAGGCACCAGAAGATTCAATCTCTGTGCATTCTGGAAGTTATCGGGACCCATCTTGGATGCATGAAGATACTCATTTGTGGATGTACAAGGTCGCAGAGGAAGAGGAAAGACGCCTAAAAGCGCGAGAAGAAGGAACTTCTCAAGAAGATAGACCAGTTAAGACCCAACCTATACACCGATGATCTTTCCAGATGAGGAATTTGAGCCTCATGGCTGGGCAGAAATGTTAGCTACCATGGACATTGCAGTCAATGAAGAACAATGGACACCTCATTGTGATGAGGAGGGTTATGATATTTCAGTGTTCATGTGTCAGCCCTTGTTAGAAGAGTATGACCCTAGTGATGTCAGAGAAGAAGAAGAGGACGACGATGATCTAGAGCCCATCATGATGGATACTTATTTTGACTCAGAGGAGCACTATCTAGGAGATGTAGGAGTATTGAACCAAAAAGAAGAAGAAACTCTCATGAGTATTAAGAGTGTAAATTCAAAGGATGGAAGTGAAGGAGGTCAAAAGAAAAAGAAAAGAAAAGCAGTGAAACATGAAGAGGAGGAATCATTGTTCGAGGTACTAGAAAATTTCAAGAAATATGAAGTTGAAGACTGAAAAATTTTGGTACGAATGCCTAAGAGAGAGGCCATCATAGGAGAAGCATATGATAATAAAGAAAAGACCAAAAAGATTGTAGTGACCATTGAAGAGAACGAAGAGAGATGTATGTACATAGGAGATGACCTAAGTGCAAAAGAAGAAGGAGAGCTTGTAGCTATATTAAGGGAATATAGGGACGTGTTTGTGTGGCACTATAGAGACTTGAAGGGAGTAGATCCAAAAATTTGCTCTCATTCTTGCGTGACAACAAATTAGATGCACCTCTATCATATCGTACTCGTTCAGGCTCTCATAGTGCATCTTTTGCATCAGTTGATATGCTATGGCGGCATCTAGTCTTTGTGATGAGAATGAGCTTGTTTCATTTGAAGAAGCACAAAATTTAGAAAATTGGATGGCTGTTATGCAATCTAAATATGATGCTATAATGAAGAATGGTACTTGGACTTTATGTGACTTGCCTCCTGGCAAGAAGGCCATTGGCACTAAGTGGGTATACAAGCTGAAGCATAAACCTGATGGTACAGTTGACAGGTATAAGGCTAGGCTTGTTGCAAAGGGTTATGCGCAGGAAAGAGGCATTGATTTTGATGAGACCTTTGCACCTACTTGCCGAATGACTACTGTTCGTAGCATTTGTGCTCTTGCAGCTCATCATGGTTGGAATGTACATCAGTTGGACATTAAAACAACATTTCTGAATGGTGACTTGCATGAAGAAGTGTATGTTTTTCAGCCTCGTGGCTTTGTGCAGAAAGGGCATGAAAATCAGGTGTACAGGTTAAAGAAGGAATTATATGGTTTGAAGCAAGCACCACGTGCTTGGTATGAAAAGATACATGCCTATATGATTGCACATGGTTTTGAGAATAGTCCAACCGAAAGCACCTTATATGTTAAGCGTGCTAATGATGTACTTCTGATCATTGTGGTTTATGTTGATGACATGTTGTTCACTGGTCCTCATGAGAGGCATATTGCTGATTTTAAGGCTGATTTGCATGCCTCTTTGAGATGTTTGATTTGGGGCATTCGCATTAGTATTTGGGCATTCAGTTTATGCATGTTGATGGTGGAATGGCTTTGTGTAAAATGAATATATTGACACATTATTTCAGTGTTTTAGCCTTGATAATAGCCTATTGCCACTCCTATGGAGACAGGTTTACGATTGAGTCTTCATGATGCTAGAGATGCATTTGATGTTGTCCTCTATCAGTAGGCTATTGGATGCCTGATTTACTTATGCATTACTCGACCAGATGTTCAGTTTGCTGTCTCACATATGAGCAGGTTTATGCATTACCTAGGTGTCAAGCATTGGAAGGCAGTTAAGCGCATCTTTCGCTACTTGAGTGGTACTCGGCTACTTGGGTTGTGTTATCCCAAGGGGGGATCACTACCGCCAAATTTGCATGCTTTTTCTGACTCAGACTGGGTTGGTTACTATGACACTTGTGTGTCCACGAGTGGCTTTTACTTCATGCTTGGTAGCTCATGTATATCTTGGTTGAGCAAGAAGCAGGCTACTGTGGCCACTTCTAGTTGTGAGGCTGACTATAGGGTAGCTTTTACAGTGACTGTTGAGTGTGTGTGGCTCAGATGCCTAATGGCTAATTTGGGTGTTGGTCATTTTTCAGCACAATCTTCACTGACAGTTAGAGCACATTGGCAGTTGCAAGGAACCCTATGTTCCATGCTTGCACTAAGCACATTGAGGTGCATTATCATTATGTCATGGAGAGGTTCTCTGTTGGGGAGATCAACTTGGCATATGTGCCCAGCAGGAGAACATTGCATACCTTTTCACAAAGGCTCTGCCTAGGGAGAAGTTTGAAGCTTCCCACAAAGTTTTGGGCTTATTTCCTTTTGTGGAGTGATTTCCACATAGCTTGACACTTCCTTATACCTCAGTGCCAGCTACTTGTTCACCGCATCACTCCTAGGGGGGATTTGTTGATATATTTAGGTAGTGATGTGTGAACACTCTAAGACCACCGGGGCATTTTTTTCCCTCTTTAGGAGGTTTTGTTCCCCCGGCTTGTATATACGCCTATTGCCCTAATGGGCTACTTATCTTTGTACATTCTAGTGGCAATACATTCAGTATAGTGTGTTGTGCTCCAAGCTTCTTCTTCTTCCTTGTGCTGTTCGCGTGCTTCCGTAGACATCTAACTCCAACATACCTTTGTCCTAGTTCTAGATCAGATGCGAGATCCTGCCCTCGTTCATGTCACTTCTTTTCTTCAAAAAAATTCCCACACAATGTTAGCTCTGATGGCTTTTCCTCTTTGATGCTCGAGAGGTATAAAACCTAGAATGTCCTTGCAAGATGCAACATATCCATTCCTGCTTCTGTTCCAAATCTTGCACCTTTCTTCAAGGCCTCCTACAGAAGAGCAACATTTATCTCGCCATCTACAGACCCAATTATATCCGGACCCCAAGTTCCAACATAAGCAACATACTCAATACTATCGAAATCCCAAGCTCTACAGCCTTTAACTCTGTCGAACACATTGGGCTAACCTCCTACAAATTTGAAAGCTTTAACTGGTGAGTTCACACCATCAAGCATGAGCTCCTTAAGCGGTAGCAAGGGTTTCTTTTGATTTCTTGGTGACAAAATTTTCCTTCATAGTTACAACTAACATTCAGATTTCATGTCTAGAAGTTGTGGGGAGTCGTGTAGGCATGAAAAAAGAGAAAAGAAGTTGAAGAAGCGACTGCCTGCTGGATAACAATTGATTCTACACGTCACAAGCTGGGCCAACTTGATGCTGTCCATTTTTGACAACCATCCAGTGCCCACCTGCGCAAGCTCTTCCTCCTGTAGTCGAGCATGTCGATCCCTTTTCTCTTTCATGTGGGAGCAGGCTTCCAATGTCACGTTCTCGGGTTCTCCTCTTCCAGCTCGAGAGTCACACAACTTCCTTTCCTTTTTAGTATAATCGAGCTTCCCAGCTTCCAAAAGAAACTGAGTTCAGAGTGTCAAAGTCTCTGAACTTGGGATGAAAGACTCTTCAAACATTTTCAAATAAAGGCTCACAACATCCTCAAATTACACCAACACATTCTGCACCCCTTTTAGATACCATGTTCATTCCCATTGCATCTCTTCATATTGTGAAATGGTAGGTGGACACCCTTAAATTATTTATGTTGGATTGGGTTCATTTTTTATCTCACATCAGATCCTTTCCTATCTCGGTTCTTCTGAATCCTGCATCTCTTTGTAGAAGATCAAAAACCGAAAAGAAAATGCCCAAATCGAGCACCTTCTTCTTCTAGGTGTCTGTGTGTGTGTTTTCCATGACCCCAAAGAAACTTCATTATAAGCTTGGCTTCGAATCATGACCACAACATACACATATGCACACACAAACATACACTCACATACACACATATACATACACATGCATACACATACACACATATACATACACACACATACTCATACGCACACCTATACATACAAACATAGACAAACACATACACATATATACACACACATACACTCGCATGCATAGTAGCAAAGTTGGCAAACTACCTACGATGCTTTGGCAATACCAAACAAAAAAAAAACAATTCTCCCAGCACATTTGTGCCGAAATTCCATGCGAGAGAGAGAGAGAGAGAGAGAGAGAGAGAGAGAGAGAGAGAGAGAGAGAGAGAGAGAGAGAGAGAGATGTGCATAGTAGAGAGAAGCAAGAGAGAGATCTTCACACACACATAGGTACATGCACTCATCTACATACATACAAACACATGCATACACATACATACACATACATACACATGCATATGCATACATACATACATACACACATGCATACACACATACACATACACATCCACATACACACACATATGCATACACATGCATACACAGACACACATGTATATACATACATGTGCATACACTTACATACACACATATACATACACATGCATACACACACATACATATATACACACATATACATACACACACATACACATATATGCACATAAATACACTCACATGCATACATACACAAAAATGCATACACATGCATATGCATACACACATACATACACACACACATACACACACATACATACACATACATATGCATACAGGTGCATACACATATACACACAACCATACACTCACATACACACATATACATACACATGCATACACACACATACACATGCATATACATACACATACACACACCTATACATACACACATACACATATACACACACATACACTCACATGCATGCATACATACACATGCATACACATGCATACACATGCATATGCCTACATACACATTTATACACACACATATGCATACACACACATACACATATACACACACACATACATTCACATACACACATATACATACACATGCATACAAACACATACACATACACACATATACACATACACACACATACACACACACATATACATACCCACACACAAAGACACACACATACACAAACACAGATACACACATACATACACATACATACACACCCATATACACACATACACTCACATACACATATACACACACATGCATACACACACATACACATACATGCATGCATACACACACACACATACACTTACACACACATATACATATACATACACATACACACACATACACATACACATACACATACACATACACATACACACATATATACTGTTAGCTCAGAAAATGGTTGGTTTTGATGCACTAATGTGGTTCTATTTGGCAGGAAAATACGTTTGATTTCAGAGTGTTTTTGACAAACTCAAAGTCCAAAGCATTGCTTCCTGGAACACCTTGATTGGAGGATATGCCGAATTGGGACATGGTGAAGAGGTTGTTGCTTGTAGGGGATCAAGGAGCTGCATTACTGGTTCTCCGCTCAATGATGGAAACATTAACTTCTTTGAATATGAGTTGCATCCTTTCCTTGTTAGTCATGAAGCAAGAAATGTTTAGGAGCTGGAATCAAGTTTCAAGGATAACTTGGAGAGACTCTTAACTGGAAGTATATGCTGCAAATAGTCTTTATCATATGATGGCATACTCATAGTGTATCATACATTGGGAGAGATTATATACAATACACATCAACAATGCTCGAAACTGGGTATTCATGGAAGAACCATTACCAGAGGCTGTTGCTGAGCCGATTAAACCTGACATATCTATAAGTCTAACTAAGCTTTTGATTGATGGCAAATTTGTGGATGCTGCATCATGCAAAACTTTCCCCACCATAGATCCTCGTACAGAGGAAATCATTGCACATGTTGCAGAAGGTGATGTGGAGGATGTAAACAGGGCTGTCAAGGCTGCACGAAGAGCATTTGATAAAGGGCCATGGCCAAAGATGACTCCATATGAGAGATCTAAGATTCTACTTAGGTTTGCTGACTTGATTGACAAGCATAGTGATGAACTTGCCACCCTAGAGAGCTTAGATTCTGGTAAAACTTACCAACAATCACGATATGCTGAGATTCCAACTATGGCAAGATTGTTTCGCTATTATGCAGGATGGGCAAACAAGACTCATGGGCTAACAGTTCCTGCTGATGGACCACATTCCGTCCAGTTCCTACATGAGCCTATTGGTGTTGCTGGACAAATCATTCCTTGGAATTTCCCATTACTCATGTTTAGCTGGAAAGTGGGACTTGCACTTGCCTGTGGCAACACCATAGTTTTGAAGATAGCAGAGCAAACACCTCTATCTGCTTTGCTAGCTGGCAAGCTTTTGCACGAGGCTGGGCTCCCTGAAGGTGTGCTGAATATCATATCTGGATATGGGCATACTATTGGTGCAGATATATCGAGTCACCTGGATATTGATAAGTTGGCATTTACGGGCTCCACTGAAGTGGGGAAGATTGTATCTCAAGCTGTTGCAGCAACGGACTTTGGCGGAGTCAGAGGGAAAAAAAAAACAAAAACGGTTTTATTTTGGAAGGCTGTGAGAGAAGAATTAGTGGTCTCGGAGAAAAAGACGAGAGGGGGACAACTGCCGCAAAAAAAAAGGGGGGGGGTTCATCTGGTGGGGGGGCACATCCGTGAGAGGAGGAAAAGGGCAGGAGAAGACAGAAGGGGGGGTCGAGAAAAACCAGAGATTAAGAAGTGGAGAGGAGAAGGCATGTTGGCATGTTTTTGATACAAATTTGCTACTGCGCTGACAGAAGGGGAAGAGAATAAAGAGGCACGCCGTTCTATTGGCACGGAGGAGAATCATCATTCAAAGAGGGCGATTAAGGAAGACGCAAGAGGTCCATCTCTGATGCAGCTGCTGGCTAATCATAATCAAATACTGAGACAAGTCAGAGGAAGCATAATGTTCTTTTCTGCAAAAGTATGAACATCTATTTTTGAATTTGCAAAAAAAAAAATAAAATCCATCGGTAGTTATTTTTCATCCTATTGATTAGCTTTAATCTTTTATTTCCTCTATCTGCTATACATGATATGCGTCTGCATCTTGCATGCTGTCTATGCCTAGCTTTACTTTTGAATTGTGTCATTCAGAGAGCATTTCCTGACGTTTAAAGTTTATCCTAGTTGTAGGCGGAATCTTAAGAGGGAGAATGTGAAACACATCACTCGAATACAATTGAGCCGTGCTTACGCCATGATTGATGTATAAGTATTGTGCATGGTTATTCTGTTGAAAAATCGGAGGAGGCAAGTAAACTGGGTGTTGGTGTACGATAGAGACTTCTCTGCGATTACGGTTTCAGATTCTATCGAATGCCAGTTTACTTGAATGAATTCATAAATCGGATAATCAAATCATGTTCACATCAGATGGGCAGTACTAAGATCTTCAAGAAAAGAATAGAACAATTTTACTTCTTTAGGAAAAAAAAATGGTTGCACTAATTGCTTTACGAGATCAATATTTTCTTGATCAAGCATGGTTGCATGCGAGAGTAGCAGAAACGTAGGCCTTCCAGGTTTTTTCACGTTAATGAACTACATTCTTTTAGATGATCTCGTTTTTGCTCATGATAATTTCTTGGTAAGTGTGTTTGATGCTGAAGAGACATGTTTGATCCCATGTGCTGCATTAATCTGGGTAGAGTCCAGCTTTGATTTCTTTACTATACATTGTATGGGTGCTTCTATGATCAATGCCTAATTACATTTTGCAATGCTTATATATAGAGAATAAATATGTGCTAACTACGATTTCAGTGGTCTCACTTGCAAACGTTAGTAGGCTCGTGCATTTGACTTTTCCCTCGATTAAAAGTGCCATAGTGGATCCCATGCGTTACAGTACTTTGGAAGACTCCAATGATTAGGTGCTTGGGCTTGCAACATGCAGTTGACTCTCCGCTCTATTGTGCTGTTGATGTATACACCAATCAATTATTATATTTGAAGTGATGTCATCGGGAACCTATAGTAGTGCAATTTAATACTTTTGGTGATTTTTTTGACTGCTGCACTACAGTAAAATGGTAAGTCTGAAATGTATTTTTTTTTTCAGAATGAGAAACACTGAGATGCTTTTTGCAACCCTCTTCATCTTTCTTTGTTTTTGCAGATTTGTGCAATTTTTTTTTTATTTTTGTATGTGGTGCAATTTAGCGCAATATTAACCCCTTTTTGTGCATATAAGACTTTAAATTCAATGTATATAGTATAGCAATGAGTGACTTGGCGCAGTAAAGTGAATAAGCCACTGTTTTTTTTATAAGAGAAAAATGGTGTAGGAAAATGGATAATTTGAGATTGTCTGAAACGCAACCAATGAATTGCACTAGCAATTTCAGAGTAATTGCCACACATAGACTTGCGGTTACTCTCATTTCTCAATCTATCAAAGTTTGTTTTTTTTCTTGCGGATTTTAGCCACTTCAACGATTTCAAAGGTTTGATTTTGTACCGTGAAGAACAATCGGCTTCAATACATCAAGCTTCTCGATCAGCCTTTAGAACTAGTATTTTGACCCGTTTTGAAACAGAGATTGACTCATGCATAAATAGGGTGTGTCTCTATAAGTCGTCATTCGAAAAAGTGTGTAAGCTACAAACCAAATCGGGTTATAAGATTAAACGTTAAGAAACTAGTGAGAGTAAACTTGAGAGTGAGACATTTTGGTGCGTCTACCGGGAAATGCTTGGCACGTCTCTATAAGAGAGTTTAATAGGTTCGCCTAGCGCCACATGTTGGCCGAGCTTGCGGACTCCAGATCTAGTACATGAGAGAGGGGAGCTCATCCTCTGGAGCAACACAAACTCAAAGAGAGGAACGCGCTCAGAGAAGAGCCCTTGAAAGAGAAAGGAAGAGGTGGGAATTGCAAGGTGAGTCAACCTCGACTGGCTCAAAGAAATCTGCCCAAAACGTGTACTCCCGTAGGAGAGTCGCGAATCAAGTGCAAAAGTTTGAAGGAGGGATCCTGAGGCCGCATGCACTAAATTTTTGGGATCGAAGTGATATTGACATCACACCTCTGTTCGAAATGGCTCAACGGATTTCGGTTCGTTTGGGGGACTTCACCAAGTTCTCAGGTGCTTGGGACGAGGATCCTGATAGTTTTATCCAGCTGTTTGAGGTTACTTGTGAGGCCAATGAGGTAGTTGACCAGGGTCAAAGGTTGAGGATTTTTCCGGCTATTCTCCGTGATGAGGTAGCCAATTGGTATGGGAATTTGACACCACAAGAGCGTGGAACGTATGAGTTGCTCAAGGAAGCCTTCTTGGCAAAGTTTCGACGACAAGGCTTCCAAGATAGATTGGCCCAACAGATGGATTACTTGCGACAGGGAGTCAATGAGAGCATCGATAACTACATTCAGAGAATGGAAACGTTGGTAAGAAAGATGGGTGTGAATGCCCCGAATGATGAGACATTGAAAAGAAGATTCATTGCGGGATTGAGAGATCCTACGGCATAGCAGCATATCAGCCTGGCAAGACCGGCAACCTTAATAGATGCTAAGGAACAAGCAAGGCTTTGGGAGGAAGTACAATTATGTCAGCAAAGGAAGATGGAGCTCTTGTACGAGCCAATGGGAGGCCCAAGAAACATACCAATGAAAGATCCTGGTCAAGGAAGTCCCGCATTGACAACCCCAGCTTTTGTAGCTGCCACTAGCACGCCAGGCAAGGTAAAGCCTGCGCTAACTGAGAACGAATATTGGAGTTGGTCACACAAGCTATAAAAGCTGCCACAATGACCCAGGAAACATACATAGTAAAACCAGAGGTAACTACAAACCCCAACCAAGTGTTTAGATCGAATACATGGTGTGGAAAGTGCCATGGTTACGGCCATTTGGCTTCAGAATGCCCTACAGTCTCAAGAGTATTCACAGATAGATCACCACCTAGAATTCGTTGTACTTTTTGTGGAAGAACAAATCACACGGAGGACCGATGTTACAACAAGAGAGCCTATGAAGAGAGGACCATGAAATCGGGAGATACAAGAGAAAGACCTTACATGGGATTGCCCGCTCAAAGTGTCCCACCTACATCTCGTTGGGAAAACAGACCGACTTATGGATATGGTGCTCAGGGTCAAGGAGGAGACTATCCGAGAGGAGCCGCACGTGATCAAAGAAGAGATGGTCCAATCTAGTGCTGGAGATGCCATGGCTTTGACCATACTCAATTTAGATGTCCAAACGAAAAGAAACCAATTGATTATACCCCACTATGTAGGTACTGTAGTGGAGAGGGCCACTTTGATGAAGATTGTCCAAAACGAAGAGCTTCCACTGGCAAGGATAAGGGACCAGTAGGGTCCTCGAATTATGTTGATACTCAAATTCATTCCACAACGAGAGCTCAAGAGCACGTTCCTACGATCGGAGTAGTGTTCAAGACACCGAACCCTCAAGAAGGCTCTAGCTCGTCAATGCACTTTGTGGATGCTTACCAGGCCAAGAAACCACATAAAGAGCCAACTGTGGCAGTAGTCACAAGGACCCAAGAGTATTCAAAGAAACATCGAGAAGGCAAAAGCAAAGAAGCGAGATCAGAGAAGATAGCTGAGCATGGAGAGGTAGAAAACCAAGTTGGAGGATTTGCTGAGCAGCAAGAGTTTGAGGATGGGGAAGAGATAGAGATTCTTCCACCAGTGACCAAAGAGTTTGTGCCAGGCATAGCACCATTTCCCGAAAGATTAAGGGCTCCAAAGTGTAGGAAGGAAAGACAAAGTTTGGAGGAAGTGGACATCGTAAAGCTGCTCGTTGACACGGAAGTCACACTGGACATTGGCACATTGCTGAAATGTTCACCTGCATATAGGAAACAATTCTACAACGAATATATAAAGAAGCCGAGGAAAGCTCGCAATAAAAAGAGACAAGGTAAAGAGGTCCAAGGTATGATTCAAAGTATTACGACGCAAATTGATTCGAATGCTCCAGCTGTGACCGTCGAGATTAAAGGATATGCAGTCCTTGGGGCTCAATTAGATAGTGGAGCCGCAGTCAACCTTATGACTGAGTTCATGATGAAAGCTTTGGGCCTCAACCACATGGAAGAAACTCCGATGTCCTTGAGAATGGCAGATCAAACACAAGTGAAGCCTGCGGGTCTTTTAAAGAATGTAAGCACAGTTGTGGGCGGTCTAGAATTTAAAGTTGACTATCTGATAGTAAGACCAAGGACCTCAGAGGCTACCTTCTCGATCTTACTTGGACGGCCATGGCTGGTGCAAGCCGAATGTGTGCACGATTGGCGCACATGATTTATCACAATTGGACCGAAAGCTGATCGAATACAACTTCAAGTGTCTCCAAATTTGACCGGTAAGAAATCGACAACAACTGAGGAAAGGGAGCTGAAAGCAAAGGAAAAGGTTAGACAAGAAATGGCGCGGGTAAGATTTGCCTTGCGCACGGAAACTTCCAAGGACCTTTTACAGGATGGATTTAACTTGCAATTGTCCAAACTCCAACACAGGAAAGTGGGCGAGTACAAAGATCCACTAGTTTACAAGGATGACTCAAACCAAGAGTTGCTAGGATGGTTGACACATACCAGTGAATTTGAGTGCTACATGTTGAGTATAGACGCAAAGGAAAGCAAAGCTACCCAATCCCTGGAGAAGGGAACTTTAAAAGAAGAGTTGAAATTGGAGTTAGCTCCGACAATGGAAGTACAACAATTGAGAGAAAGGGTTAGAGTGCTAGAAGCAGAGCTTCTAAGGAGAAGTCGAGAATCAGAAAAGGAAGCGAAGAGTAAGACTAAAGTGTCAGAAGCCATTGCAAAAGCTGAACTAAAGAAATCGGGTCCAATCGAAACAGACCAAAACAATGATTTACTGGCCAACCATGCACGCGTGATCGGGGAGCACTTTCCAATCACAGCGTCATCAAGGAATAAGGAATATTCGCGAGAAGCTCAGGTGGAAAAATGGGAAGTTTTTCCAGAAAAGTTCTTGAGCGTGGGGTCAGAGCTACCAGATGGAGTACGAGATTGCATTAAATTGGCACTCAAAAATTTCAGCAAGGCCTTTGCATGGTCATACAGTGATCTGAGAGGTATTGATCCCCGAATCTGCCAACATTATATAGATTTAGAAGAAGGCACCCGACCAATATGTCAATGACTTAGGCGGACAAATCCAGTCTACTCAGAATTGATCAAGCTGGAATTGACTAATTTAATGGAAGCAGTATTCATATATCCCATCGCCTCCAGCGAATGGGTATCACCAATTGTAGTTGTTCCGAAAAAAAAAAAGAAAATCCGCATTTGCATAGATTATCGAAAGTTGAACGAGCTGTTAAATGTTAAACTAGTTCTGGTTTAATCGTTTATGGGTTAAGCGTTGCTCTACTTCCGATTCAAATACTTCAAGTTTAATTGGTGCCAAGTACTTCTAACCACAATCCTTCCCTTAGCCACGTGGGTCCTTGGGAGTGGTAGGGGTCTGTTAGACAGAGGCCCTGTACTATTTTCCCAATTTAACACACAATCTTACTGTCGTTCCGTCCTTAGCTCAGTATCCGTCCCTGAACAATGGAAGACTGTTCAGTGTATTGGAATTAGAACTTCAGGACTGAGGGTAGCAATCCGGTTACGTATTCTACGAGCCAAAAGATACTTCAATGACAAAATCACCTAAGCCGTACTTCTTCGAGGCAGATAGGTGTGCCAGCTAGACCTTATGCCTTAAAGTCACGCGGATTCGAACAGTCAATCTTCTCGTACTAAACATCTAACCATAAACCGACGCTGTTCTACTTACATTCAGACCGTCAACCTGTTCGCGCGTCTTGGCTCAGTAGTTGTTCTGGTCAACCAAGGCCTATCAATGTATTGGAATCCAACACTCCAGACTATTCCTGCGATAGGAGTCGAGCAGTAGTTCGGATCAACAGTCAATACACAAGACGCACTCTGGGTAACTTCACACGCATACACCACGCAGTTCTCCTTGTCACTCTACAGATTATCGTGTGCCGACTTCAAGCCGAAATGGCTACTAACAGTAACTTGTCGCAGACCTTCTTATTACTCTACTCGTATTCAGAACATTACCGGTACTAATCTTAACACAGATTATGATACCGACTCAGTCAATTATAGAGACTCGTAACACACAATCGAACCGTGTTGGTTCGTCACACTTCCTAGCTCCACAGAAGAACTATCAAACAATGCGTTCTAACTTGAGCAAAGCTCAGGAACACTTCAATCATTACCGGATGGAATCTCTACAACACAGTATCGATTCGTAACACTGCTTTATAACGCGCCTACGCACACAAACAGATACGCAGCAGGGACATTGGAACAGACGGAACAGAACACATACACATACAATACTACACTTGCAATTCCCAAAAACCGGGCTCGAGACTTAATCAAACAACACACTACAATTCCCACCAAAAACAGGGGCTGTTCTGCTCTTTTTTTCATTGCCTTAAATAGAGGATTTTTTTACAAGGGTGCGCACTTCTGCAGTTACCTGCGCGTTCCCTGAAAGATTCTCTTTGTTCATTTAAGCCCCCTGTCCTCGTACTCTTGTCCTTGTTCGGCGGCCGTCTAACGCTTGGGTTCTTTCTTCATTAAAGCCCTCTGTCTAAGTACAATTGTCCTTGTCCGGCGGCCGTTTAACACTTGGCACGCACGGTGGACTCGAACCCGCAGGTTCCTATGGTTCGGATACTAGTCCTTCTAAGTACATACTTCGGGCGAGCCTAAATGTTCGGGTAATTTTCTTTTTGAGGGTTTCTAACATCTGTACTAAGGTGGTGGGTTCTAGTAATTGGGCGTCGGTTCTTACTGCACTAAGGGCTATGGATTGATTTAACAAAATTTTGGTTTGGGTTTGAAGGAAAGCCTCTTGTAAGTAAAATTCGTTAGCTAATGCCGCATCTCGGGCTGTCTGCATTTCGGTCAGTTTAGTCCGCATCTCTGTAATACACTCCTTCTGGTTGCGGACTTGGTTGTCTAGGCGTTCAAACTGCTGGGTTTGGAAATCGAGAGTTTTCTTGAACGCATCTCGGTCTCTGCACGTCTTGTCGATATCCTTTAGGTATTGTCCTTCCCGTATCAATTGGCGTTTTAGGATACTGTTAACCTCATCTGCGCATTCTTGGGCTCGTCGTAACTGTTCTTGGACTTGTTCGGTTTCTTTCTGTTGGTCCTGATTCTTCTTGATGGTCTCCTGCAATTGAATCTTTGTCTCTGCGACCAACTCTTCGAGAGAGGCGTTGATATCTTCGTGTTCGTGGAGGGTGGTCTTCAGGGCTCGGATTTCTTCATGTGCGGCGTGTAGGAGTCGTTCTTTGGCTGCAACTTGCTCGAGGGCTGCATCTCTTTGCTCTACTAGAGTCTGTTCTGCCGAAAATTTTGCTTGGAGTTCTGCTAACTGTGCCTGTAGCTGATGATTCTCAGTCTTTATGGCTTCGATTTCTTCCTAGAGGGGGGAGATGTCAGCTTCCAGGACGTCGACCTTATATTGGTATTCTGCCTTCAGATTGTCCGTGGCTTCCTTAAACTGTGCGGGCAGCTGGTGTGATAAATGCATGAGGAACTGCCCCATGGAGGCTAGTTCCGAAAATACGTTGTGTGGTGGTGGTGGTTGACGAGGCTGAGAGGACGTATCGGTGAGGAGGTTCTGGGAGTTTGGCAGAGAGTAGTTAGGGGAGGAAGAGGAGGATGGTGTAGGTTCAGAACTGGGTTGGCGGGGTGGTTCCGGTGGGAGGTCGGGGTTGACAGGTGGTGTGGGAAGAACAGTGTGAGTCGTGGTTACCTTGGTAACTGTCTGTTGTTCGGTTTCTGTATGATTGATGGCTACGATGAGTTCATCCAGTGCTTTTGTGGTGGATTCCGGTTCGTCCTGTTGATGCTCGGATTCCTTTTCGGTGGACACTATCTCTGTCTCTGCTTGGTTTTGCTGGTCTTGTTGCTCCGTCGAGGTGTCGTTGTGTATTGAAGTGGCGGTGTTGTGGTATGTTTCTTCTTGTTTGTCCTCTTCGGTGTCTTGTTTCTTTCCGGCGGATCCTTGGACTTCGCTTTCTGAAGAGCTGATCCGGATTCGCTTAGTGGGGAAGAGTTGATTGATCTCTTCATCTTCTTCTTCAGTTTCATCGAGCGGTTGTGCTGATTCTTCGTGCCTAAGTGCTGGGCTTGTGGGTGGGGGTTGTGCGGCGAGAATGGTTGGGAAGAGGAATGAGATGATGTGGGGAAGGCGAGAGCGCGGAGAGGTGCCCTTTTGGAGTTGCTTTACTATAGCGACGCATTCCTTATGAATTCGTTGGAAGAAGTAAGAGGCAAAGTTCACGGGTTCGCGGGCGGCTAACTCCAAGGCGGAATAGAAGGGGCGAGAGATGCCGTAGGTTCGTTTTTGCAGGTTGAGAATTGCTACGAGGAACTGTAGAGCGGCTCGTTCGGGTTCCGGGCGGCAGAGAATGGCATATTCGTTTGATGAGGAGCGGGGGAAGAGTTCGGTCATGCGAGCGACAAGGATGCTAGGGCCATTTTCGCGGCCTTGCGGGGAGAGGTGGTAGGCTGCAGAGAAGGCTTCAAAGGTGATGACGGTTCTACATGGGAGGGAAGGGAAGACCCACTGTCGTTCGGTGATGGGGAATTGGGCGATGGCGTGGATGATCTGCGCGGAGAAGGGATGGGCTTCCACTAAGTACCAAGGCAATTCAGCGAAGTTGGCCAACCCTCTACAACGCAGATATTCGCCTACGCCTGTGGGGATACCATCACGGAAAGCAGCGTAGTTGGCTAGCGCTTCCATGGTGTTCACGAGCACACTTACAGTCAACACAGGGGACAGGGATAATACGTATAATCTCGAGAACACAATAGCGTTTTTGGCGCAACCGAGGGGGTTAAATAAGGAGAACACGGTGGGGGTGGGAAGGGGGGGGGTGGGTATCATTGTGCGGTGCGGGAATGATACTGTTTGCATGCTGGCGTGCGTACTGGTAGGGATGGGCGGCTGGTAACATAAAGATTTGTACAAAACACGACTAAAAAGGGAGAAAAAGAAAAACGCAAAAATTTATACAAAACGCGGTTTGCCGCCGAATAATTTAATGCGTACTAGTAGTGGGATAATACGGCCGCAGCTTCGACCCATTGATTACCTTTGGAAGTGGATTTCCGGTCAACGTAGTCAACCGAAAAGTTGCCAGACCGATTTGTTCTGAGATCTTGAAAGGGCCGAACCATCGTAGTTTGAATTTTCCTGCTGCTCTATCCGATTTTGCGTTATAGAAGAGTACAAGCTGGCCTACCGAAAAGATTTGAGTCTTCAAATATCGATCGTGTGTCTTGGCTTGCCTTAGTTGTACTTCGCGCATAGTTAAAAAACTGAGCCATCGGTGCTCATCAAGTTCTCTGAGTGCGTCCATTCGTGCTGTCAGCGAATATTCCGGTAGCATCTTCTGAGTGATTGCTACACGCAGACTTGGGATGACTATTTCCATGGGTGGTGCTATTGCTTCTAAGCCATAAGCTAGTTTGAAAGGTGTCAAGCTTGTTGTTACCTTATATGTAGTCCGGTATGCCCATAATACTGCAGGTAGTAGTTGATCCCATCTTTCCGGTGCTTCCATGATCAATGTCCGGAGGATATTCAACAGTGATTTGTTTGTACTTTCGGCCAATCCATTGGCACGTGGATAATAAGGAGAGCTAAATTTATGTGTGACCTAGAATGATTGTGTAAGGGCCTTCATTAGATTGTTTATAAAATGAGTGCCTTGATCTGAGACAATTTCCAGGGGTAAGCCAAATCGTGGGAAGACATCCGTGAGTAGACATTTTGCTACCGTAACCGCTGTAGCGGTCCGTAAAGCCCAGGCTTCTGCCCACCTAGTTGCGTAGTCTGTGCAAGTTAGTATGTATCGATTGTTACTGGATACGGCTGGAGGTGTAATTGGCCCGATAAAATCTAGAGCCCATTTCTGGAAAGGTTCTAATGGTAAGATGGGTTGCAGAGGAAAAAGATGCCGTTGTAAAGGCTGACCAGTTCTTTGACAAGTATCACATTGTTTAACAAACTGTGCGACATCTCTGTACATCGTTGGCCACCAGAGACCTCCTTGCAGAATTTTCCGGTGGGTTAAGTCTACTGCAAAATGGCCACCGGAAGGAATTGAGTGAGCCAAAGTGATAACTGAATTAACCTCATGTGGTGGAATGCAGCGAACTAGGATTCCGGTATGATCTGCATAATATAGTTCTCCAGCAACTATCCGGAATCGGCGACTAAAGACTGCAATTTTTTTTCGAACTGCCTTGGCAGTCTCGGCTGGAAGGCGTCCTTCGGTGAGAAAAGTTAGAATCTGATCATAGTATGTAGATGGTGCTTGTAGGTTGGCCGTCTCATCGGATAGTGGTTCAACATTATAAATCGCAGGAGTCGTGTCATCTATGCCTACCGGAGGTTCACCGGAATCCAGGCGAGATAAGAAATCTGCTAGGGCATGTGCATTTCCGGGTCGGTGAATGATGTCATAGTCGAATTCTTGTAAAAGTAGCACCCATCGTGCTAATCGTCCACCTAAATGTTGCTGTCTTACTAGATAAACAAGGGCAGCATGGTCCACATGAAAGGTAAACTTCCGGCCTAGTAGATAATGTCTGAACTTTTTGATTGAGTAAATCAATCCTAGACATTCTCTTTCAGTAGTGGAATAGTTCTTTTCTGCCGGTGCAAGCCTTCTACTGGCGTAATAAACAGGGCGAAACCAGTTATCTGTTTGCTGCATCAGAATACTGCCAATTGCAATATCTGAAGCGTCGACAAAAACATGGAATGGATTGTCCCAGTCCGGTGGTTGTAAAATTGGGGCTTGCGTCAGGAGATACTTGAGCCGATCAAATGTAGTTTGGCATTCTTCAGTCCATTCAAACTGTCGGGGATTTTTGTGATTAGCCTGTTTAGTGGTACTGCTAGGTGGGCAAGCCACCGTAAGTGTCTGCCAGGCCACCGTATTTGACCCATAAAACGCATTACTTCTTTTGGAGTTCACATTCAAGGATGCCAATCGTAAATATGTGGTAAAACTAGATGCTATACAACCCTGCGAACCTCACGCCAGACCAGTCCTGTATTACCTTTGCATGCTTCAGCCAAGGTCGGCCGAAAAGAAGGTTGTAATCCAAAGTGGATTCGGGTAGATCTAGTATAACAAAAGTCATTTTGAAAGTCGTACCTTGTAGAGTAATGGGTACATTCCGTACAAGTCCTACGGGATGGACTCTAGATTGATCAGCCATTCTGACAAAGAATTGAACTGGTTCGATTTCGGTCCAGCCTAGCTTTTTACATAATGCTGCGGTTGCAATGTTTACGCCGGAGCCTCCGTCAATTAATACCTGTGTGATCTTCTGATTCTTATACCATACTATAATCAAGGGCACTGCATGATCAACCGTAGAATCAGATTCCGGTTGAACTGCGGCGGTTGCCGGAATGCAAGAGGGTGCCGGGCTGAAATGTTGTTGAAACTGTTGCCGGATTCCAGGTACTAACGCCAAAAGTTGGCCTAGAGGCAGAGTGATGGATGCTTTGGACAAAATTTTCCAGGCCTGTTGAGCTTGGCTATCCTGCTCTTTTGAACTTGAGGTCTCTGCGGATACCGAAGTATCTGCTGTTATGTCTACTGCTGATGGTGGTTCCTCCGCTGTTTCCTTTTGTTGCGTTCCTTCCTTTGCTGACGAGGTCTGAGTCATCGGAATGGGTTCTGGGAACACTGGTGGTTCTGTGGCGGTCCAATGACTAGCCTTGTTATACATCCTATGTTGTTCTCGTATCCCCGGTTCAAATACTTTTGCTGCTGGTTGCAGTTGTTTACCTGATCGGGTCTGGACTGTAGCAGTTTGCCTTTCTACCGGTGTAATTTGCACCATGTTGGCCATTGGGTTTTGCCGCTCCTTCTTCCTTTGATCATACTCAGCTGCGTCCTTGCAATATCTTCTAATGTGTCCGAATTCACCACAAAAATGACAACGTGGCGGTGGTAAATTGGGATTTTCCGGTGGTGGTTCGTTCTGCCAGCGGTTTGCATTATAGTTATTGTTCCTCTATCCTCGGTAGTTTCGATATCCCTGTGGTTGATTGTTTCTTAGTTGCGGAGGCACATAGTAATTCGTCGGCTGTACCTGTTCTTGGATGACTGCATTGACTGTTGCTGCCCCTTGTATTCTGGCGTTGTAAACGCAATTTCCGGTGGTGTGTCCGGCAGAGTTGCAGATAGCGCAAAACGCTTGATTTAGTGCACAATTGGCACTTGTATGCCCTGAATTTTTGCACGTGGTGCAGTATACTTGCCTGGTTATATCTTCAGTCATATTTTTGTTTGTCCTTAACCATTCCAAGTCTTCTGAAAATCCACCAACCTTGGATTCCAGTTGCAAAGCCATGGCGATAACTGCATCCAATGTCATTGCTCCGACACATCTGATAATCATGATCTGCTTCAATTGCGGGTTTAAGCCATTGATAAACCACTGAGTGATGACGTCATCCGGTAAGTTGGCGTGGGCCTGTGGTATCTGCCGTAAATGTGTTCTGAAGAGAGTAGCGTATTCCTGGACAGTCTGATTTGCCTTCTGTCGGTTGTTCTGTAGATAATCGAAGATTTCGGCGGGGTTCTTCTTTAGCCTAAATCGTTGTAGAAAAGCATCTCGTACTGTATCATAGGTACCGAAATGATTAATGTCGTATTCCGTAAGCCATCTAGCCGCTTCATTGACCAGAGTAGATTGAAAAAAAATGGCTTTGTATGCCTGATCTGGTGGATGGTTGAGGACTGCATAACTGATCTCGAAAGTGCGTACGTGAGCATCTGGGTCATCTCCTGGGAATCAGCCAAATTTCGTGTATGTTACTCCTGTTGGAGGCGGCCTTGGTTGACCTAACTGTTGTTGTTGTTGTTGTCCGTTCATCGTGGGTGTCTCCGGTCCTTCTTCTGTATCTTGAGGTTGATTAGTTGAACTATCAGAATCTGGATCGCCGGATGGCGTACCTTTCGGTGTGCTGTTTTTGCGTAGGATACTTCGGACCTCAGCTTTGAATAGGTCTCCTTCTTTCTGGATGTCTAATATCCGAAATCTTTCTTCCAGACACGCAGGTCTGGCTGAGGATTCCGCAAAAAATGCTAATCCTTGACCGCCAGTTGGTGTTTCTATCACCGGAATATCACCGGAATGAACTGACAGCGTACCAGACTTTAGTATTTTTCCACTTTTACCGATTTCTATTCCTAGAGTTTGTCTAATCGTTGATACCTCTGAATCTTTATCCAAGATTGTTAAACTAGTTTCCAACGGCGTCTTGGTAAATTCAGGAATTGCTATATTTTGGTTAGGTTGGGTCGAAGTGACACCAGCATGTACCAAAGGCGTTGATCGTTCCACCGGAATATGACCGGAATTAATTCTAGCGTCCTTAACTTGCTCGACCACTGAGTCAGGTCGCGTTATACCTTCTTTCCCTGGGGTTGTCTTTAGTACTTTTCGTGTTCCAGTCGTATGGTTCCTAGGATACGTTTCGCCAGACCGAGTAACCGGCATGTATCATTGCTTTAGTAGTACTATCTGAGCAGTTGGCAACAATCTGGTTCTGTTGCTACCATCAGTCAATCGAACAATAATGTAGTGTTGATTCTGAACAAACAGCCAGCACGCTACTGCTACTGTTCACAGATAATTGGCAACCTGATGCCACCTTCCCACAGACGGCGCCAAATGTTAAATGTTAAACTGGTTCTGGTTTAATCGTTTATGGGTTAAGCGTTGCTCTACTTCCGATTCAAATACTTCAAGTTTAATTGGTGCGAAGTACTTCTAACCGCAATCCTTCCCTTAGCCACGTGGGTCCTTGGGAGTGGTAGGGGTCTGTTAGACAGAGGCCCTGTACTATTTTCCCAATTTAACACACAATCTTACTGTCGTTCCGTCCTTAGCTCAGTATCCGTCCCTGAACAATGGAAGACTGTTCAGTGTATTGGAATTAGAACTTCAGGACTGAGGGTAGCAATCCGGTTACGTATTCTACGAGCCAAAAGATACTTCAATGACAAAATCACCTAAGCCGTACTTCTTCGAGGCAGATAGGTGTGCCACTAGACCTTATGCCTTAAAGTCACGCGGATTCGAACAGTCAATCTTCTCGTACTAAACATCTAATCATAAACCGACGCTGTTCTACTTACATTTAGACCGTCAACCTGTTCGCGCGTCTTGGCTCAGTAGTTGTTCTGGTCAACCAAGGCCTATCAATGTATTGGAATCCAACACTCCAGACTATTCCTGCGATAGGAGTCGAGCAGTAGTTCGGATCAATAGTCAATACACAAGACGCACTCTGGGTAACTTCACACGCATACACCACACAGTTCTCCTTGTCACTCTACAGATTATCGTGTGCCGACTTCAAGCCGAAATGGCTACTAACAGTAACTTGTCGCAGACCTTCTTATTACTCTACTCGTAATCAGAACATTACCGATACTAATCTTAACACAGATTATGATACCGACTCAGTCAATTATAGAGACTCGTAACACACAATCGAACCGTGTTGGTTCGTCACACTTCCTAGCTCCACAGAAGAACTATCAAACAACACGTTCTAACTTGAGCAACGTTCAAGAACACTTCAATCATTACCGGACGGAATCTCTACAACACAGTATCGATTCGTAACACTGCTTTATAACGCGCCTACGCACACAAACAGATACGCAGCAGGGACATTGGAACAGACAAAACAGAACACATACACATACAATACTACACTTGCAATTCCCAAAAACCGGGCTCGAGACTTAATCAAACAACACACTACAATTCCCACCAAAAACAGGGGCTGTTCTGCTCTTTTTTTCATTGCCTTAAATAGAGGATTTTTTTACAAGGGTGCGCACTTCTGCAGTTACCTGCGCGTTCCCTGAAAGATTCTCTTTGTTCATTTAAGCCCCCTGTCCTCGTACTCTTGTCCTTGTTCGGCGGCCGTCTAACGCTTGGGTTCTTTCTTCATTAAAGCCCTCTGTCTAAGTACAATTGTCCTTGTCCGGCGGCCGTTTAACAGAGCGCACAAAAAAGGATCACTTCCCTTTGCCGTTTACTGATCAAATCTTGGACAGAGTGGCTGGCCATAAATTGTACTCATTTTTGGATGGTTTCAGTGGGTACAACCAGATCCAAATCCATGAAGAGGATCAATCAAAAACTACTTTCACGACAGAATGGGGTACGCATGCATATCATCCATTTGGATTATGCAATGCACCAGCCACATTCCAGAGGGCAATGATAGCTGCATATCAAGACTATTTGCAGGATTGGATGGAGATATTCCTCGATGATTTTGCAATCAGAGGCAACGATGAAAACATGATGGAGAGGATCGAAGCTATTTTAAGAAGAAGCATTGAAAAAGGCATCGCATTAAATCCTGAAAAGTGTACATTTTGAGTTCGAAGAGGATTGCTCTTGGGACATGTTATTTCCGAAAGAGGGATCACGGTTGACGAGGATAAAGTAGAAAAAATTGGACAACTTCCACCTCCTCAAAACTTGCGGCAACTCAGAGGATTCTTGGGGCATGCTAATTATTATCGACGATTTATATTAAATTTTGCATCAATAGCAGCACCACTGACGAATCTTTTGAGGAAAGACCAACAATATCAATGGACTGGAGAGTGTCAAGTTGCATTCGACTTGATCAAAGAGAGATTGATAAATGCATCGATTTTGGTAGCACCCGACTGGACGAAAGAATTTCATGTGCACATAGATGCTTCTCATACTGCGGTTGGAGTAGTGCTATGCCAAGCCGATGAAAAGAAGTTGGACCACCCTATTTATTACGCAAGTCGAAACTTGAATAGCACTGAGAGGAACTACACAACTACAGAAAAGGAATGCCTCTCGATGATCTTTGCGGTAACCAAGTATCGGCATTACCTGATGGGAAAGCATTTCATTTTATGTGGATCATGAAGCCCTAAAGTATATCATCAATAAACTCGAGCTATCAGGGCAATTGATGAGGTGGATGCTACTCCTACAAGAATTTCAGTTCATAGTGGTAACCAAACCAGGCAAAACGCACATATTGGCTGACCATTTATCTGGAATTATTAATGAGGAGCCAATCTCTGGTGTGTCCGATGATGCTCCTGATGGGCATCTATTTCAGGTTGATGCTAAAGTACCTTGGTATGCCGACTTGGTTGTCCATGAGAGCATTTATCGGAGGTGTCGTGAGGAAGAAGAAGCAACCCTAGTGTTGAGAGCATTACATGATGAACCCTGCAGTGGGCATTTTGCTGATGAGCTGACGGCAAGAAAGATTTTATTGGCTGGGTATTGGTGGCCAACGCTGTTCAAAGACTCTCACACATACTATAAGAAATGCGACAAATGCCAAAGAATGGGCAAACCAACATTAGCACATGCAGCTCCTCTTACGCCGGTGCTGGCGCTTAAGCCTTTTGAAAAATGGGAATTGATTTTGTGGGGCCCATTGATCCTCCCTCAAGACGTAGATCCAATAGGTATATCCTAGTCTGCACTGACTATGTTACCAAGTGGGTAGAGGCTAAAGCTTTGAAAATTGACCGAGCTATTGATGTAGCTAAATTTTTGTATGAACAAATTATCACCGATTCGGATGTCCGTTGGAGATAGTGAGTGATAGAGGAACACATTTTGTCAATGAATTGATCGAGGAATTAATGGAATTGTATAAGATCAAACATAGGAAAAGCACTCCATATTACCCGAGGGCAAATGGACAAGTGGAGGTTACCAACAAGGTTCTTGAACAGATTCTGACAAAGACAGTAACTGTGCATAGGCGAGACTGGGCTGAGAGACTTTTGGAAGCTTTGTGGGCATATCGAACATCCTACCGAGTGACGACTAAGAGCACTCCGTTCTCCCTAGTATGTGGCGAGGAAGCCATCTTTCCAATCGAAAAAGAAGTGCCGACATTAAGAGTGGCCATCGAGGCCAGGTTGGGAGAGGAAGAGTCATTGAAGGAGAGGTACATACAACTGGTCAAGCTAGAAGAAAAGAGACTCATTGCACAGCAAAGTCTGGAAGCTATTTAGAGAAGATGTAAGGAGAGTCATGACAAGAATCTCAAGACCTATGTGATTCAAGAAGGGGATTTGGTGCTAGTCTATGATAGTAAATATTATAAATTCCCGAGGAAGTTACAGACAAGATGGGCAGGGCCGTTGAAAGTGGTGGAACTCAACTCCAATGATTCCATGCAAATTCAGGATTTAGGAGAAGAATGTGCTCCCGTGAAGGTTAACGTGCTTCGAGTCAAACCATATTTCAAGTAGCATTAGGATGGGAGAAGCCAGACGAGATCCAAGCGGAAGGACATAGTAGACTACTTGTACATAGATGTATAGTTATATATATATACATATATATATGCGCATATGTTAGCTATGATTTTTGTTGTCATAAAGATTATTCCTTGCTAGCTCAAGAATTTTGGACTTCTAATTATTTTTTTTGTGTTGCGCAGAGACTGTTAGGAGCTAAGTAACAAGATGGCAGATCAAATAACTCAAGTCTATTTGTACGAGCTGGGGATATATTTCTCGGACCAGACATTCGCCCGCATGGACATAGAGGTCGACGACTTTGAGACCGAGTATGATGTGGAGCAAGCGTACTGGCTGGTATGCTTCATAAACCAGGGTTTGGATGTTATATTTCATATTGAGTGGTTTGAGACATACCTAATCCGACATGTAGGATGGGCGGGGGATCGATATTACTATTTCAACCCTTTGAGGGAAATGCCTAACGAAGAAAACGATATCACTTGGGCTTGGGCAGATGTGTTAACGGTAGGAAGTGATGACGGAGCTCCTGAAGTTGAGCCTGACTCACCCTAGGGAAGTCGTCGGGATGCGAGTACGAGTTGAGGCTATATGAGACATCCCGGAGACTCACATTCTAGAGCATCTAAGGATAGGTATATGAGGGACCAAGGCATAGCCGGCTGTAGTTACCAAGTGAAAAGTCAACTCGATGAATACATATGTAGTATCTGTAATTGAGAGAATGGAGTGAAGAGGTGGTTGATCTGTCAAAGGCTAGAGTGTATATGTTTGCATGCATGTGTGGGAAAAGTGGGAAAAATTCCTTTCTTCATCTCCCTAATTCTCAGGACTGGGGCAAATTAATTAACTAAAAAAAAAGAAAAAAAAAAGAAAAAAAAGAAAAAAAAAAGAAAAAAAAAAGAAAAAAAAAGAAAAAAAAACATTGTGTGGTTGTAATTGTACCAACGCGCTATGGTGGGCTAGTAGGTGGGTGGATTTATCCTAGCCAGGTGGTTAGGACCACGAGCTGTAGCTAGCTTCGCCATAGGCTTGGGATGTATGTGTTTGTGTCTTAGCTACGCGCCATAACGGGTTGGTAGATAGGTGGAGCCATTGTGGCCGGGCGGTCATGACCACGAGCCGTATCCAGCTTTGTTATGGGCTAGCTGATCTATGTTATGTGTTATCATTATGTGGTAGTGTGTTGTGTGCTGCATTGCGTTGGTAGATGGGTGGAATCAACTTGGCCGGGTGGTCAGGTCCACGAATCGCATCCAATGTCAATGTAGGCCAACGTGTGAGTATAAATAAAATTTACACATGAAATTATTCCCCATTCCTGAGGGGGAGAGAGAGAGAGGAGATGGCGATGATAGCCTGGAAGGGAACGTTATTTGCTTGTGTGATTGGTATATGGCAGGTTGCGACAGATCATCTCAATCTAAATCAACATTCTCAAAGGCACGGATACTGTATGTGTACT
The DNA here is from genome assembly GCA_020310875.1 of Ceratopteris richardii. NCBI lineage: Eukaryota > Viridiplantae > Streptophyta > Polypodiopsida > Polypodiales > Pteridaceae > Ceratopteris > Ceratopteris richardii. The sequence continues at coordinate 111,898,190 of CM035416.1, read as the reverse complement.
TATAGATGAGACCTTTAGCGAGGTAATGCAACGGTCTTGCTTTACAACTTGTGTGCTCTATCCGAGGGTTTTCCAGCGTGTGGGGCACTCTAGGGTTTTGATGTAGGTCTTGACTTGTACTCGGGTCTCGATGGCTTTGTGGGACGACGATGGGGATTCTTCGGGAGGAATAATTGTACATAGCGAATAGTAGGTCAATAAAAGGGGTATGCATTTTGGGTATGTTGCATCTCTTGTTGAACTCATTTCAGTTGTTGTTGTTTATTTCGGTATTTCCGTTTCTGTTTTTTTTGCAATGACAGCTGTATGTGTAAGATATGGAAAGGTATGAATGTGTTATTTTGATTGAGAGTATTTTCATAATGGAATGCATGAGCAATTTGATGCATGTGGGAATATGGAGTTGCATATATGTGCATATTCTTGGATCAATTTGTAAATAAATGATTTGTATATTTTCATGAAGGATTTTTTGCACTAATAGCTTCAATGAGTGCAGGTTCCGTTGGAGTAATGGCTCGATGGAATGGTATGCAAACTAGTTGTACACTGACATTTTCATGGTTGTTTTGATTATATTGCAGCGAGAGTGGCTCGTCGAGGACGACTTAGCAAATAAGAAGAGGGGAGTATGTTATCTCAGAAAATGGTTGGTTTTAATGCACTAATGTGGTTCTATTTGGCAGGAAAATATGTTTGATTTCAGAGTGTTTTTGACAAACTCGAAGTCCAAAGCATTGCTTCCTGGAACACCTTGATTGGAGGATATGCCGAATTGGGACATGGTGAAGAGGTTGTTGCTTGTAGGGGATCAAGGAGCTGCATTACTGGTTCTCCGCTCAATGATGGAAACATTAACTTCTTTGAATATGAGTTGCTTCCTTTCCTTGTCAGTCATGAAGCAAGAAATGTTTAGGAGCTGGAATCAAGTTTCAAGGATAACTTGGAGAGACTCTTAACTAGAAGTATATGCTGCAAATAGTCTTTATCATATGATGGCTTACTCATAGTGTATCATACATTGGGAGAGATTACATACAATACACATCAACAATGCTCGAAACTGGGTATTCATGGAAGAACCATTACCAGAGGCTGTTGCTGAGCCGATTAAACCTGACATATCTATAAATTTAACTAAGCTTTTTATTGATGGCAAATTTGTGGATGTTGCATCAGGCAAAACTTTCCCCACCATAGATCCTCGTACAGAGGAAATCATTGCACATGTTGCAGAAGGTGATGTGGAGGATGTAAACAGGGCTGTCAAGGCTGCACGAAGAGCATTTGATAAAGGGCCATGGCCAAAGATGACTCCATATGAGAGATCTAAGATTCTACTTAGGTTTGCTGACTTGATTGACAAGCATAGTGATGAACTTGCCACCCTAGAGAGCTTAGATTCTGGTAAAACTTACCAACAATCACGATATGCTGAGATTCCAACTATGGCAAGATTGTTTCGCTATTATGCAGGATGGGCAAACAAGACTCATGGGCTAACAATTCCTGCTGATGGACCACATTCCGTCCAGTTCCTACATAAGCCTATTGGTGTTGCTGGACAAATCATTCCTTGGAATTTCCCATTACTCATGTTTAGCTGGAAAGTGGGACCTGCACTTGCCTATGGCAACACCATAGTTTTGAAGACAGCAGAGCAAACACCTCTATCTGCTTTGCTAGCTGGCAAGCTTTTGCACGAGGCTTGGCTCCTTGAAGGTGTGCTGAATATCATATCTGGATATGGGCATACTGTTGGTGCAGATATATCGAGTCGCCTGGATATTGATAAGTTGGCATTTACGGGCTCCACTGAAGTGGGGAAGATTGTATCTCAAGCTGCTGCAACAACGGACTTTGGCGGAGTCAGAGGAAAAAAAAAAACAAAAACGGTTTTTTTTTTTGGAAGGCTGTGAGAGAAGAATTAGTGGTCTCGGAGAAAAAGATGAGAGGGGGACAGCTGCCGCAAAAAAAAAAAAGGGGGGTTCCATCTGGTGGGGGGGCACATCCGTGAGAGGAGGAAAAGGGCAGGAGAAGACAGAAGGGGGGTCGAGAAAAACCAGAGATTAAGAAGTGGAGAGGAGAAGGCATGTTGGCATGTTTTTGATACAAATTTGCTGCTGCGCTGACAGAAGGGGAAGAGAATAAAGAGGCACGCCGTTCTATTGGCATGGAGGAGAATCATCATTCGAAGAGGGCGATTAAGGAAGACGCAAGAGGTCCATCTCTGATGCAGCTGCTGGCTAATCATAATCAAATACTGAGACAAGTTAGAGGAAGTATAATGTTCTTTTCTGCAAAAGTATGAACATCTATTTTTGAATTTGCAAAAAAAAAAATCTCCGTCGGTAGTTATTTTTCATCCTATTGATTAGCTTTAATCTTTTATTTCCTCTATCTGCTATACATGATATGCGTCTGCATCTTGCATGCTGTCTATGCCTAGCTTTACTTTTGAATTGTGTCATTCAGAGAGCATTTCCTGACGTTTAAAGTTTATCCTAGTTGTAGGCGGAATCTTAAGAGGGAGAATGTGAAACACATCACTCGAATACAATTGAGCCGTGCTTACGCCATGATTGATGTATAAGTATTGTGCATGGTTATTCTGTTGAAAAATCGGAGGAGGCAAGTAAACTGGGTGTTGGTGGACGATAGAGACTTCTCTGTAATTACGGTTTCAGATTCTGTCGAATGCCAGTTTACTTGAATGAATTCATAAATCGGATAATCAAATCATGTTCACATCAGATGGGCAGTACTAAGATCTTCAAGAAAAGAATAGAACAATTTTACTTCTTCAGGAAAAAAAATGGTTGCACTAATTTACGAGATCAATATTTTCTTGATCAAGCATGGTTGCATGCGAGAGTAGTAGAAACGTTTTTCACGTTAATGAACTACATTTTTTTAGATGATCTCGTTTTTGCTCATGATAATTTCTTGGTAAGTGTGTTTGATGCTGAAGAGACATGTTTGATCCCATGTGCTACATTAATCTGGGTAGAGTCCGGCTTTGATTTCTTTACTATACATTGTATGGGTGCTTCTATGATCAATGCCTAATTACATTTTGCAATGCTTATATATAGAGAATAAATATGTGCTAACTACGATTTCAGTGGTCTCAGCTATAAACGTTAGTAGGCTCGTGCATTTGACTTTTCCCTCGATTAAAAGTGCCATAGTGGATCCCATGCATTACACTACTTTGGAAGACTCCAACGATTAGGTGCTTGGGCTTGCAACATGCAGTTGACTCTCCGCTCTATTGTGCTGTTGATGTATTCACCAATCAATTATTATATTTGAAGTGATGTCATCGGGAACCTATAGTAGTGCAATTTAATACTTTTGGTGATTTTTTCGATTGCTACACTGCAGAAAAATGGTAAGTCTGAAATGGATTTTTTTTTCAGAATGAAAAACACTGAGATGCTTTATGCAACCCTCTTCATCTTTCTCTGTTTTTGCAAATTTGTGCATTTTTTTTTTATTTTCGTATGTGGTGCAATTTAGCGCAATGATTAACCCCTTTTTGTGCATATAAGACTTTAAATTCAATGTATATAGTATAGCAATGAGTGACTTGGTGCAGTAAAGTGAATAAGCCACTGTTTTTTTTATAAGAGAAAAATGGTGTAGGAAAATGGATAATTTGAGATTGTCTGAAACGCAACCAATGAATTGCACTAGCAATTTCAGAGTAATTGCCACACATAGACTTGCAGTTACTCTCATTTCTCATTCTGTCAAAGTTTGTTTTTTTTCTTGCGGATTTTAGCCACTTCAACGATTTCAAAGGTTTGATTTTGTACCGTGAAGAACAATTGGCTTCAATACATCAAGCTTCTCGATCAGCCTTTAGAACTAGTATTTTGACCCGTTTTGAAACAGAGATTGACTCATGCATAAATAGGGTGTGTCTCTATAACTCGTCATTCGAAAAAGTGTGTAAGCTACAAACCAAATTGGGTTATAAGATTAAACGTTAAGAAACTAGTGAGAGTAAACTTGAGAGTGAGACATATACATACACACACGTACACATATACACACACATACACTCACATGCATACATATGCATATGCATACATACATACACACATGCATACACACACATGCACACAAACACATACACATATACACACACATACACATACATAACAAACACTAACATATACATACACACACAGACATATACACACACATATATTCACACACACATACACATATGCACCCACACATACACTCACATATGCACACATATACATACATGCACATGCACACACATGCACACACATACACATACATGCATACACACATACACATACATGCATACACATACACACACATATACATGCATACACACATGCACACACATACACATACATACACATACATGCATACACATACACACATACACATGCATACACACATGCACACAAATACACATGCATGCATACACATACACACACATACACATGCATACACACATGCACACACACATGCACACACACATGCACACACACATGCACACACACATGCACACACATACACATACATGTATACACACTTACACATACATGTATACACACATACACATGCATATGCACATACACATACATACATGCATACACATATACATACATGCATACACACATACACATACACATGCATACACACATACACATACATGCATACATATACACATGCATACACATACACACACTTACACACACATACATACACACACACATATACACACATACATACACACACACATACATGCATACACATACACACACATACATATACATAACAAACACATACATAGACATACACACATACATATACATACACACACATACACACATACACACATACACACATATACATATACACATCACATACACACATATACATATGCACACATACACATGCATGCATGTTCATACACACATGCACACACATACACAGATACACACACATACACATGCATGCATACACATACACACATACACATGCACACACTTACACATACATGCATACACATACACACACGTACACACATACATAACAAACACAAACATGCACATACACATACACACACATACATATACACACACACATATACACACATACACTTATACACCCACACATACACACGCAAATACACTCACAAATACACTCACATACACACATGTTCACACATACACATACATGCATACACACATACACATACATGCATGCACACATACACATACATGCATACACACATACACATACATGCATACACACATACACATACATGCATACACATGCATACATAACAAGCACAAACATACACATACACACACATACAAATACATGCACACATACACACACATACACATATACACCCACACATGCACACACATATAAATACACAAACATATACATACATGCACATACACACACATGTACATGCATACACACATGCACACACATACACATACTCACAAATACACACAAATATAACAAACACAAACATACACATACACACACATACACATACACCCACATACACACATATACATATGCACACATGCACATACATACACATCGTGCATATATATATATATATATATATATATATATATATATATATATATATATATATATATATATATATATATATATATATATATATATATATATATATATATATATATATATATATATAAAGCTCTACACTATTGAAGAGCAAAATCATGGGGGAACTGTTACAAAGAACCATGGTAATGAGGATCAAACCACAAATACCTAGAATCGAAGTGATCCTCAAATGGCTTATACAAAGAAAATGGTAAAATACCATGTGAAATCATTGAGGGAAATCAAAAGGGCACAGAAATCTGTGGGACTCCTCATCCCAAGACTTCCATTCATGAGAATTGTAAAAGAAATCTCCGCCAAGCTTTGCTCAATGATGCAAACAACCTCATTCGTGAACATTAGATGGCAAACCCAAGCTCTTTTGTGCTTGCAAGACATTGTAGAAGACTTTGCCTCTTCAGCTCCTGAAGGTCGGCCTCATTCATCCTGTATGGCGCTCGCGACGGTGGTGGGTGGTCCGGGAGCGTGTCGATCCGATGCTGGACATTACGTAAGGGGGGAAGACCGGGTGGAAGGGTATCCGTGAGAACATCTGAAAATTCTTCCATTAGCATCTGGAAACTTGGGTGCCCAATCTTTGAGACGTCGATCGGCCGTGGTCCCGTCTCCTCTGCGACCGGTCTGAGAACGCATAAGTGTGCGATCCCACCTTGATAGACTGCTCGTTGAAATTGCTTGTGTGATAATGGTGATGGCGTGTGTGTGGAGGTTGATGTTCGAGCTTGTGCTTTCTCTTTGCTCGTATGTTTCTGCTTAGATTCCCTTGGTTCACTGTCATAAGGTTCGTCCGTACGAGGAGCCTGGACACGATTGCAGTCGACGACGATGGCCTGCCCACTCTGATCGAGAAGAACTTTGTCTACCCCTTTGCCGAAAAAGGAGATCATGTGTTTATCCATAAACTCGAGGCCTAGGATGACTTCGAATGTTTCCATCGGTATAATCAGGAAGTTCAGGTGACCAAACCATTGGCCTAACATGACCGGGACACCGTCGGCGTAACGCACATGACTGGCCTCTCCCTGAGCAAAGACCACGGACATGCGGAGCCGTTTACTGATCTTGAGTCCAAGGCGTTGAGCACACTGCGGAGTCATGAAGTTGTGGGTTGCACCCGTGTCCAGCATCACCGGCATGCGTTCGCCTGTGACTTCTCCCATAATGAACACTTGGTGTATGATGGGTAATGCAATTGAATGGCACTGAGCCTTGCCCTTTGATGTGGACGGTCCGCGGGGGGAGGAGTCGTCTGATTCGTCGTTGTGAATCTCGGTGATTTTCGGGCCGGAGGTGGATGCCTCTTCGGTCTTCGTTGCTTGCACTCTAGTGTCGGTTCGTTTCCGCCAGCATTTCTCAGTGGGGTGACTGCCTTGGCAATGCTTGCAGACCGGACGGGGGTCGCGCCGGGTTTGGTTGTTTCGGTTCGGGGACCCTGAACGGTTGTCTGTTGGGGCCGGGAGGGCTTTGAAACCTTGACCACGTTGTTGTTCGGTTGATCTGCGGTATGTGGAGGTTTGCTCTTTGTTCGAGGTTGAGTCTTTGCGGGAAGCTTGGCTTCCATCGGTTGAACGAGCCAGCCGGTTGGAGTAAGCATCATTGAGCCGTTCTGCGATGCGGACTGCATCCTCCCAAGTCTGGGGGTCTTGCTTCTCCACTTCTTTGCGGTAGTACGGGGAGCACCCATAAAGGAAGCCGTGTAAGCGATCAATTTCAGCCATGTCGTTGATGCGAAGCATGAGTCTGCGATATTGTGATACATAAGGCCCGATGAACTTGTCTTGACGGAGGTTGCGCCATTCGTCACGTGCTTGGAACGCTTCCATCGGTTGACGGCAATGGAGCTTCGGCCGCCTCGGTACTTGTCGGGGGGGTTCGGTTTGAAGAAGCCGAAGGAGTCGGGGTCGTCGATGTCCACCGGTTGCATTTGAGTGATCGGGGTTGGATTTAAAGGAGTTGGTGGCTGTTGGGATGTATGGGTCGGAGTGGGTTGGGGAGCCGGTTGGGTGCTTGACTGCGGTTGTGGCTGGGGTTGAGATTGGTCCTTGGCTAAGAGATGGGATTCTACTAGGGTAGTTAATCTAGAGAGGGTGTCTTCGAGTCTATCTATGCGATCGTGGACGGGGTCAGGATGTGGTGGAGCTTGGTCGGATTCGGGTTGGGTGTGGATGTCGGCGTTGAGTTCGGCCTCCTGGAGCTGTTCATGTAGCTCGGCGTTCACCAAGAGAAGGCGGTTGAGTTCCTCTTCTAAGGCAGCCCATTGGGCCTTGTGACGGCGGCGCCGTTCAGTCACGTTCTTGGCGCGTTCCGTCCCCGAAGTTAGACCGGCCGTGCCAACGTCGTGTTCGCTGGCCATGGTGGCGTGTAGCCAACCGGCGGCAACTCGGAAGGAAGAGGGAGCCTAGGAGGAGGGAGTCTAGGGCACGCGGGCACCTAGCAGCGAGGGAGAGGTTCACCGGTTAAACGGGGGTTCGGAGTTGCGTGACGGGTACGGCGGGGACCGACGGCGGATAGCACGGGGACGGCAGCGGCTAGCGCGGTGCCAACGGTAGATAGCGCGGGGACGGCGGGAGGGCAAGGGGTTGCCTTGCTGGAGGGAGGGGGGGGGGCAAGGGGGTGCCTTGCTTGAAAGGGGGGGGGGGAGGGGGGGGGGGCAAGGGGTTGCCTTGCTTGAAGGGGGGGGGGCAAGGGGGTGCCTTGCTTGAGGGAGGGAGGGAGGGCAAAATACCTCTTGCGAACTTCCCACGGATGGGCCCGGGACGTTAGATACACATATACACAAACACATACACATATACACATATACACACACATACACATACATAACAAACACTAACATATACATACACACACAAACATATACACACACATATATTCACACACACATACACATATGCACCCACACATACACTCACATATGCACACATATACATACATGCACATGCACACACATGCACACACATACACATACATGCATACACACATACACATACATGCATACACATACACACACATATACATGCATACACACATGCACACACATACACATACATACACATACATGCATACACATACACACATACACATGCATACACACATGCACACAAATACACATGCATGCATACACATACACACACATACACATGCATACACACATGCACACACACATGCACACACATACACATACATGTATACACACTTACACATACATGTATACACACATACACATGCATATGCACATACACATACATACATGCATACACATATACATACATGCATACACACATACACATACACATGCATACACACATACACATACATGCATACATATACACATGCATACACATACACACACTTACACACACATACATACACACACACATATACACACATACATACACACACACATACATGCTTACACATACACACACATACATATACATAACAAACACATACATAGACATACACACATACATATACATACACACACATACACACATACACACATATACATATACACATCACATACACACATATACATATGCACACATACACATGCATGCATGTTCATACACACATGCACACACATACACAGATACACACACATACACATGCATGCATACACATACACACATACACATGCACACACTTACACATACATGCATACACATACACACACGTACACACACGTACACACATACATAACAAACACAAACATGCACATACACATACACACACATACATATACACACACATATATACACACATACACTTATACACCCACACATACACACACAAATACACTCACATACACACATGTTCACACATACACATACATGCATACACACATACACATACATGCATGCACACATACACATACATGCATACACACATACACATACATGCATACACACATACACATACATGCATACACATGCATACATAACAAGCACAAACATACACATACACACATACAAATACATGCACACATACACACACATACACATATACACCCACACATGCACACACATATAAATACACAAACATATACATACATGCACATACACACACATGTACATGTATACACACATGCACACACATACACATACTCACAAATACACACACATATAACAAACACAAACATACACATACACACACATACACATACACCCACATACACACATATACATATGCACACATACACATACATACACATCATGCATATATATATATATATATATATATATATATATATATATATATATATATATATATATATATATATATATATATATATATATATATATATATATATATATATATATATATATATATATATAGAAAGCTCTACACTATTGAAGAGCAAAATCATGGGGGAACTATTACAAAGAACCATGGTAATGAGGATCAAACCACAAATACCTAGAATCGAAGTGATCCTCAAATGGCTTATACAAAGAAAATGGTAAAATACCATGTGAAATCATTGAGGGAAATCAAAAGTGCACAGAAATCTGTGGGACTCCTCATCCCAAGACTTCCATTCATGAGAATTGTAAAAGAAATCTCCGCCAAGCTTTGCTCAATGATGCAAACAACCTCATTCGTGAACATTAGATGGCAAACCCAAGCTCTTTTGTGCTTGCAAGACATTGTAGAAGACTTTGCAATTGACTTCATGAACGATGCTTATTTATGTGTTGCACATTGTCATAGAGTGACATTAATGGTCAAGGACTATGTTGTTATGTCGAGGTTTGCGTACAAATTTGACAAATCCATAGTACCTCTTGATATCAATGATCAATATTTTTTTTATATCTTCTCAATATTCCTCCAGCAAGAAAACCTAAGACATCTACAATAAAGATTAGAGAGTCTCTACACATTATCACAAGACAAGGAATGCAACAAATTCTGGTGAGAAGCAGAGAACGAAGAATCTTATGTTAGAAGAAGTTGTTGTCCTTGAAGATCTTCAAAGGCTGAGGAAAGAAAACTCATTACTTTTGAAGAATGCAGGTGGCCAAATCATTGTGAAAGCCTCAATGCCATGGGAGGAGGATTACCTGCTTGACAGAAGGCCTGAAGACAGCAAGATGTTGAGAGATTTCAATGTTGAAATCTCTGGCAACATTGTCAACATAGCTCTTAGGTATTGTCTATAGGCCATAATATGTTTGTTGAGCCAATCCAAGTCAAAGTGATCAAAGTCAAGCCGATAAAAGTCAAGAAGATCAAAGTCAAGTAGGTCAAAGTCAAAGTGGTCAACTACAAAGCTGAGAAAAGGTCAAAGTGATGACTATGCGAGTGATGCATAGGTGGTGCAAAAGTGTGAAGTGGTGCACAGGTGGCCATGAACAAGGTGCACAGGTAGTGCACAAACAAGTTATTCACAATGGTTATGGTTTTGCAGAAAGTTGAATGCAGGTTGCAGATTGTCTTTCTGTAAGGTTTTCAAGGGGTTTAAAGTGTTTGGAAGGTTCAGGTGAACCCTCCCTTATGTACACATTATGGAGAATTGACAGACAAAAGTAAATGCATATGAAGAAGAAGCGGTATGCAAAAGTGTATGTATGGCCCCCACATTTAAAATTTTGTTTTTCTCCTAAAGTCACTATAGGACAAAATAGGGATTTGTTGGCTGTACATATTTTTAGACATTCTTGGGACATCAAAGTGAGCACCAAGATATGCTATCAAGTAGGAGCGACATACGTAAGTGAATCAACACACAAAGCATGAGCATTATTCTTGGAGTTAGACTAAACAAGTGAGAGCATAGTCTACACTAGGTGAGAAGAGCAAAAGACATAAAGGCAGTGTGACACAAAGAAGCAAGTGTGAGACAAAGTGTGCAAGAAGGGTGATCTAGTGTATGCAAAGAACCAGTAAGCAAGGCAATCAAGGTGGCACAAGGTACCATTGAGGAGGTGTGCACATCGATGGAAGGCATCCCTCCCTCCTACCCTATTGAAAGCTTGAGTGCAAGGTGTGCAAAAAGAGCAAGCTCCTAGAGAAGGTGGAGGTCTGGTACAGAGAAGGTTGGTGGCATAAGGAAATTTGGGTATCTTGTGACCTTGTGTGTGTGTGTATTCTTTATGATTAAGCACTTCACACAGAGAACAATTGGTCTTGTTTTAGACATCATCATTGTATTTTCTATTTGTAATCAATATTGAAAAGCTTCCAGTGCTTGTGTTTCACTTCTTCTTCTTCTTCTTCTTCTTCTCCCTTCTCCTACAAATACTCAAGTCCCTTCTCGCAAAATAATCCCCCAACAAAATTTGGCATGCCCGGTGGGACCACAAGGAGGCTTGAGACATAGGAGAACCAATATTTACAAAGTGTAGAAGAAGTGCAAGGATACCGGCAGTGCTAGTCTGAGAGATAATCTTTCTTTCACTTGAATTTCTCTTAGCGTAAGATAGAGAATGCGCAGCTCATGACCGCAACCCGGTCTCAAACTTTGAGGGTCCCTTGGAAAGCAACAAGAAGAAAAGCTATTTGAAGGTCAACAAGCCCTCTATCATCAACATCATCAGTAAGAAATATGGCGGCCCAGGTAGGATTAGAAACTTTACTCTCCATGTTAAATAACAAATTTCTGTCTTTCAAGGGATTAGCACAAGAAGACCTAGATGAACATATTAGAAAATTTTTTGTCTTATGCAAAACAAGGTGTCTAATGGGAAGGGAAGATGCATGTTTCATTCTTTTCCCAGCAACAGTAGAAGGGTTAGAAGATAAATGATTTACTCGATTTGCTGATAATCATTTCACTACATAGGACTTAATGAAGGAAGCTTTTATGACACAGTTCCAACAAGGGAACACAACAGAGAATATTATTGAAGAATTAGAGAACTTAAGATTGGGTACTGGGGAGACATTTCCAGAGCAAAAGCCCTCATGGCTAAATTACCCAACCCCCTTCATGATTTCTTTGTCAAGAAGTGGCTGGCCAAACCACTTCCAATTTCAACACAATGCAAAATTAAGGAGTTGGTGTTACCTTCAGCGACAATTGAGGAATTTATTTCTACAACAACAAGAATAGAGCAAATTAGATACCAATATGGAACAACTCCATCTAGTCTACAATATCATATGGAACATGAGGACCCAGTGACAGACTTGAGAAAGGAACTTGAGAGTCTAAGGACCCAGAGAGAAGAAGAAAATGCAAGAACTCAATTGAGGAGGGAAATTGAAGCTTTAAAGTTACAAAAGGAATAAGAGGCCCAAGTAGAGGAGTTAGCACAAATACGGCAAGAACTATAGGAACTTCGTGGAGGGGGCATAAAAAATGGATTGCGGTGCACCATGTGCAACAAAGAGGGTCATGTGGTAAGTGAGTGCCCTCTTTTAAGTATGACTTGCCAATTATGCAGGAAAGTTGGTCATGAGGCCAAGGAATGTCAGTCAAGAGGGATGCCTGCACAAACTTATTGTGGACAACGAGGAGCCCAACCCCCAACTAATGTGATGATGGTTGCACCTAGTCAAGGTAACACTTATAACCCTTGATCTAGGATAACTTTGGAAATGGGCCTAGAAGGCCAATCATTTGTTTCAGATGCAGAAAATGTGGGCATTACCAAAGCAGGTGCCCTCTATTAGAAAATTCCCCTCCTTGTAGAAATTGCCTAGAGGCAAGGGACCATTATACCAATTGTTGTCCAAAGAACCAAGCATCTACATTCGAGCTTCACATTCAAATGATCTCTGTGAACAAAGAAAAAGTTGCAGAAAAAGTTAGTGTACCTTCACCATATACTAGGTTAGTGTAGTTAGAAGAAATAGAATCTTTGGTTATGCAGACAAAAAGCAAAGGAAAAGCTCAAATGGACATAGGAAAAGAGTCAAGTATTAGTAGATTGAACAAAGACAAAGGGATATCCGAAGACAAGGCCAATATCTATGAAGATACAAGCCAAAGAGAAGATCTCATAGTTACTAGTGATGTCATTGGGCATGCATTCAGTAGGGCTCATGAGGAGTTGGAACAATCAAATAGAGCCCATGCTCTTAAGGAATATGAGGCTTCAAGACTACTTGAATCAATTAAAAAGGAGGTCGATATTTTTTATTTAATAAATATGGATGCAAAATTGAGGTCAAAGCTCTTGCAGATCATTGATGAAGCCTCCACAACAACTTTAGGGGCAAAGGCTATTGCTATGAATAAGGATAAAACCATAGGGGAAGCCCCCCTCACATATTATAAGAGCTCACGCCTAACAATCACTATCAGAGGACATCAATTACAAGGAGCTATTGTGGATGGAGGTTCTGACATTAACTTGATGCATGAACATATGATGAAAAATCTTGGACTCCAACCTTTAAGACCTGCCAACTTCACCGTAACATTGGTAGATCAAAGCATAGTAAAACCATTGGGAGTGGTCCCTAGAGTCCCAGTGGAGATACAAGGTAACATCTTCACCTTGGATTTTGTTGTCGTAAGGCTACCACAAGTGAAGGGTTTTGGTGTGCAGAAGAAGAGGAGGAAGGAGGAGATGGAGGGAGAGAGAAGAGAGGAGAGACACGTGGACATGCGTGGGAGCCTCGAAACCCACATAATGATCTCTCTTTAGGCAATGCTCTATAAATGATGTATATATATGAATATGGGGATAAGGTCACATGACACTTACATCCCCAACAATCTCCCACGTAAGGGTCAATGTGACCATAAGTGGAAAAATATACAAAGAAGGATGTAAGACTATAGAATAATGTACAGGAAGAGTCCGGATCTCTACCCATACCAATCAGCCTACACCAACTGCCTCGAACAAGGTGTATCCATACACCGCAAACTGCTCTAGACTCATATTGACAAGAGTCGAGCTCACATATGAGTGATGCAAGAACTGACAAAGTTCCTGCAAAGCTCCCACTCGCTCCATGCCTATGTCAATCATCGAACGACTGACAACTCCAAGTGCAAATGCTCCAATAGCAACTGCAATGTCTGGTCTCGAGCATAACAACTCATACATCAGACTCCCGAATGCTGATGAAACATGTGCTATCCTGGCTAACCTAAGTATGTGAGCCATGCCTATATCCAAGGCATCCAAAGCACCATCATCAAGACTAACATTTCCAAACATATTTGTATCAACATCTAGCATGAGCAAATCCAAGAACGATTGCATGATCGCTGACTCATCAACATCTAAATCAGTCATCCTCTGAACCAAGGATGTGTCTAGTTGTGCACCCTGAGAGCTAGTATGCTCTGGCATACACTGTGTACCATGAGAGCAATCTTGCTCTACCACACCAAGTGTATGCTCATGCTCCACATGAGCTAACTGCACAACATCAACACCTAGGTCAAACTGATGATCAAACTCTGACTGAGTATCATCACAGTGCTCTATGTGAGCATCTAGATCATGCTCTAAAGCATCCAAATGATCATAAAAAGTATGCTCCAAATGAGCATCCACATGATCAACCAAACCATGCTCTACATAAGCAACATGAGCATCCAGAACATGCTCTATATGTGCATCCATCTAAGCATCTGAATCCTGCCATACATGTGCATCATGAATGTCAATAGACCTATGTGTAGGTAGACAAAATGAGACATGACAAGTCTCATATCGCACATAAGGCTGAACTCCCACTGAGACGAGACTGTCTCTCACATGAAGTACCTGCAGTCGGTACATGTGCCCAATCCTGGCACCTCTAACAAGCATAAGCTGTCCCAACTGCAACTGAAAATGATGCTCACCAAGGAATGCATAACATCTGCTCTCCTGTAACTGGCTAACTGAAATCAAGCTCATAGGGAATGAAGGCACATAGCGTACATGTCTGAGTATAAGTGATGCTCCGCTATGTAGCATAAGGCATATATCTCCTGCACCCTCAATGTCATATGCCGTACCATCAGACATGTGCACACATCCACGACTCTCACCTGAGAATCGACAAAACCACTCACGATGTGGAGTAACATGAAAACTGGCTAATGCATCAAGCAACCAAGCCATATGTGTGCTATCTAATGAGCAAGAGGAATCATGAGATGAACCATAGGAGAAAGTGATATCACCATCACTGGCATAATCAACTGCCATAGACTCTCCTGAAACCACTACCTGATCTACATCACGTGCATGTCTCTGATGTCATCATCGCATCCGCATGAAACAACATCGTCGAATATGGCCCTCATGACCACAATGCCAACACCGAAGTCGTCGATGTGATCTATGTCTCACATGAGTCAATGGACTCGCATACATATCATGTAGTCTCTGCCATAATGCACTACTCGTCTCCTCATACATAACAGACTCATATATAGAATCCACAAGCTGTAATCGGATAGTGGAGCTGGCCAATGCATCCATATCCATCCATACGTGGTCGAGCATGTCACGAGGCCTCTGTGCATCTATGCACGTACATGTGTAACCCTGCATGAACCAATGTATGCCACATCTGAGCTTTTCATCTCGGAAAGTCAGTGCCATCAAATCGAGAAGACATCATGCTGGCAATCCAAGAGACTAGCAATGTAACAAGAGACTAGAAACAATACTCTATCCTCAATAGGATCACACTTGTATATCCATATGCATAACTCACATCACATATGTCTCACTGGAGAAGAAAACCGTGTGAACCACCTGTCACATAACCATGCATCTAGCATGCACATAAAACCATGAGCATAAGCTTGCTCACCAAGTCTCCAAACTGACTAAGTAGATGTGAAAGAATCCTGGAAAAAATTCGACAGAGTATCCCCTGTAAACTGAGCAATCAAACAATATAACCAATATCAAAAGAACAATGAGTAATCTGTCACCACCTGTCACTGATGTAATCAAGGATAATGGCGAATACATATGCCCATAATCTAATGGCAATACATGCCAATACAATGGCAATACAACTCCCACTCAAGAATAAATCCTGTAAGATGGTCCAACCTATCACAAATAACCTGTGACCAAGTCCAAATGAATGGAGATAAACAATGATCCAAAGCTATCACACAGGCTTCAAGATCCACTAGAGCTCTCTTCTAGCATAAAAGCTGTGAAAATTTCGGCAACATCTCCTCTGTAAAATGGACTCTAAACCAAAATAACCATGTGGGAATCACCATCCACATATGCCAAGAATCACACTGGCAAATACATATCAATCAATGACCAAATGCTAATAACGGTGACAAACAAACGTGTAATTGAGGCTCCAATCTGGATCCTGTACCTGCAAAGAAAACTAACATACAAGTACCAAACAAGTTCCACAATCAACTCTCACAGAATTGTGTGCAACCGGCAAGTAAATCCATAACCAAGTGGCATAAGCAAGATATAGACCACAATGCCACTATACATCCATGATCGAACTCATGATGACATAAACCTCAAAGAAGAGTATACCACAATGTCATCTTACATGCCAAACACGTGACAAGATCATGCTCTACTCTCATATGGAGGAGCTACCACAATGATCATACATGTACAATGCCTTCAAGCTCTAAGAATAAGAGCTTGCACACCAAACATTCTCTCTCGAAGAAGTTTCAAAGCAATTTCAACCTCCAAGTGCAATTAGGGTTCTTATAGTGAAAATATGCTGCTCTATGTTTTGCTGTTTCAGAGGTGATAACCTCTGAATCTGGACTTTTGCTCTTCAGCAAACTTCAAGATCTGAGTTTTGGCTACGTAACGAGATAAAGAACACCTCAATCTGAGGTGCGTAGCTCAAGTTATGCTTAAGACAAGCACCTGCTGTCAATTTCACTATCACCTACAACACTACTGCTCTGTATTTTGCAGTTTCGGCGACCTTGCACTGAGAATCTGAATCTGAGCTCTTCTACAAAGTTGTAAATATATTTTCAGCTACGCACAGCAAGTTGAATCATCGCATTCCGAGCTGTAAAACTCAAGTCACGATCCAAAAACTGAGCTGCTGTCTTACTAAATGTAAATTCACCTTCTACAGCAGTCTATGTTTTTCGAATTTTCGGCACTTTAGAAGTCCGAACCAAGTTCTGCGCCCATCTGTGAAGTTGTAGCCCTCTGTGTTTGCTACGCACAGAACTTTAAAACACATCAATCCGAGCTTCTTAACTCGAGTTATGATTGAAATACTGAACTGCTGTTGAGAGATGCCGACCTGCACTTTCACCTATTGTGACCTAAGCTTCCATTGAAGCTTCTTGCACACTAGCCTTCAGCATGCTCTGATACCAATGAAGGGTTTTGGTGTGCAGAAGAAGAGGAAGAAGGAGGAGATGGAGAGAGAGAGAGAAGAGAAGAGAGACGCACGGACATGCGTGGGAGCCTCGAAACCCACATAATGATCTCTCTTGAGGCAATGCTCTATAAATGATGTATATATATGAATATGGGGGTAAGGTCACATGACACTTACATCCCCAACAACAAGTAGATGAAATTTTTCCCCTGTTGATTGGGAGACCTTGGTTAAGGCATGGCAATGTGCTACATGATTGGGGTAAGGACACAATGTGGGTAAAGCAAGAGGGAAAAGAGTTGCAGAATATATTTTTAGAACAAGGACTAGACAACCAAAGACATATAAGCACAATGTAGAAAATTGGTACTTGTATGGAAAAAGACATGTTGGACAACGCAGAGGCAGATTTATATGAAGAAGAAAACATGTTGGCTTGGCTATATGGAGAGGGCTCATCTTCCTGCTATGAAATTTTTCCAAACAAATCAAGGAGAGAGGAAGTATTACCAAGATCTTGCTCACATGCACACAGAGGTTATGAATGCAGAAAACACATAGAAAAATAGAGACCCCAAGAGACGAGATTGAACGCAGTATTGGGTGCAATCTCCCCCCATGCAATCTGCTTCGACAATCCAAAGAGTGCATGTATTTATAGGAAATTTTGATTATGTCGAAAAGAGTGGTTACATGAGAATGTCTTTGAAAAGCATGCGTGAAAGTAAAAGTTGGTGACTTTTGTAGAAATCCTTTGCTTTTAATATCATAAATTGCAGTCTACAATGACCCTTATTCTAACCACTACTTTTCTAACTATTTCTAACAATAGAACTTTCTATGTGGTTTATTTACAAACTAAATTATAAATAAGATTTATTGATGTCTGCCCTAAAGTCAGATTCTTGATGTCCGCCTTTTCATGCCTTTCACGCCCTCATGAACCTTCAGCTGCTATATTAAAAACACCAAAACACATTAATACCTTAATAAATTAACACTCCAACAATGCATTGTTCAACATATTCCATAAGTTATAACATGCCCCTAAGTTGAAAAAGCAACTGACCTCAGTTGATAAAAATAAACATAAACATGGATGGCCAGTCATATGTTCCATCACTGAACAAAAAAAAATTAAGCATGTTCCATGTAAAACACATGCATGGAAATGTTCATGGAGGTGTTAAATCATTAAAATTATCTATGAGACACTGACAAAGCCTTTAAATAAGTCAATATTCTAATACATTTTCAAAACTATATCTAAAGTATGATCCTACATACTAAATTCTATGTGTAAATGCATTACATATAATCAAACAAAATTAGACTAGCGAAAAGACTATTGTTGTTGATGTGGCTGTTGCAAAATGATCCTCTTGATAATCGATTGGTACTCATTCTCAGCATCATGAGTAAAGGCAATAAATTCATGAAGCCATGTAGGTCGGCATGAGCAGAGCTTTGCTTGAATCTCCTTCTCTAAACCATGGTTATACTTCTTCTTCATAGTATCATCTGAAACATCTTCAAGCCAGCGAAGAGATACTAGGTATTGGTAGAAATGGTCCGTATAGGTTCTAAACGTATCACCTTCCATCCATGTAAATTTAGCCCACAATTGTCGAACATGTAGGTCAAACTGTAGGGATAGAAAAGAATCCTTAAGCTTTTCTTGAAAAGCCCTCCATGTGTTTGGACAATCTACACTATGACAAAGATCATTCCACCAAAACTGAGCTTTTCCTACTAAATAGTTACTGGCAAATTTGACTTTTTCACTTTCAGCATATGTTTCATCAGTATAAAAATCATCAAACTATGACAACCATGAAAGGATTAAAGGGCCATCCTTATGGCCATCAAACCGTAAAAACTTGTAATTCCTAATGCCAATCTTGGAATGTGTGCCATCCGATTGGGCAAAAACAATAGCTTTGACCACCTTCGTAAGGTTTTCTTCATCAGTTTGCATCTTTTCGAGTATTTCGTTGCGTTGGCGGATCTCATTCTGAGCACCTCATAGTTCATGCCGCAGGAGCTCAAGTTCTTGCTCAAGTGTTACCTCCATTAGAGGTGACTCACCGAAATCCTCATGTTGTTCATAGGTTCCATGAGGATGTAGAGAACAAAACCCTCTTGCTAAATATGTAAAGCAATTTTTTGAGATTGTTTGAGTTGAAATGTAAAAGGAAGGCTGTTGCTCTAGCACAATGGTGAGAACCACGTTAAGAAGCTCCACCTCCTTAATGTCAATCCGCGGAAGAGATAGGAGTGATATGAAGATCGTGAATATGAGATGAAGTGAGAGTGAAAGTGAGAAGCATAGAGATGCACACACACATACACACACACGACGAAGAGACAAGCAAGACACAATGGAAGGTAGGAAATCAACTCTATTGCTCAAGATCTCAATTACAAGCTCAAAATAGCTCTAAGCTCACACCAACCAACCTCAAAAATGAGCTCTCTAGCTCTTTTTATAGATTCTAGACTAGTTCTGATCGGTTTCACATCTAGTGACCGATATAGTTAAAAAATAGGTACTAGATGCTATTTGAAAGAGTAAACGGTGTCTAAAAATAACAAAAATTGGTATGCTCATTCTACCCAGCTCTTCAAGCTCGAGGACTCCTCGGCTTGCACAAAATGGAGCTATAAATTACAAAAAGGGTTTTTCTATGTTACATATGGTACAAAAGTGATGAAAATCACTATTGGAGGTTTTGAAAAGTATTTGTAAAACATAAATCTTTGAAAAATGATTCGACTCACTCTCTGCTACTTCATTATGCTCTGTCTTTACACGCTTCCGCGTCTTCTATGCCTCTGGCTACTACCAACACCCCCTCCCTCTCGCTTCTGTCGTCCTCGACAGAACCTTGTTGTGAGGTCTGCCAGATGTAATTCTGGAGTAGTTCCTGAGCGAGGGTGTGTTTTGATATTCGAATGCCTCGGGCCAAATCTGCCTCGAGTTTCTCCCAATCAATGGGCTGCGGTTCATCTGATGGTGGGAGTCGATAATGTGTGGAATATAGCATCTATTCAGAGGCAAATAATTGAAGTAAATGCATAGGCCTGCTGATGAACACTTCCGAATGGTATTCCCAGAAACCGGTTGTGAACATTTCTTCGAAAGTCTGCTTATAGCTTGCCGGTAAGTACTTGATTCTACAATGCCAGGCATAACACACCCGGAGCGATGGTGCTGTACTCATATCATATGCAAGATCTAGATTGCCATGCTCGAAACCCGGGGTGTTCACATGGGGTGCCTTGACGCGACGGAAGACTTTGAAAACCATCTGCATCATGTCAAATATCTTGACAGTCATGTGCGCTGCTATATCGTCCATATGTTTTAAGCGAGGGAGCCAGTGGCGAATCGTGGCCATCATGTATCCGACTGTTGGTAGTTCTATGGGCGGTCTAAAATATGGGTAATTTAACTAATCCTGGCATTGCTTGTTGTTATATACTTTAATAGCAAATGCCTTCCAGGAGCGGCGACGTGGCACTGGTCCCCAACATGGGTTGTACTTTAAATGTAGTGGTGACTTGACCCAAGTACTCATCATCTCTGGATAATTCTGTAAGAGATCCTTGCGCCAATCTGGTTGATAGATTTCTCCTTGCTGCGCATCTGCAGGCAAATCGTCAGGCTCAAACTGCATGGCGTGAGAGGGCTTCTTGCATGTTTCTTTTTCTATGGCCAGCTGATATTCTGTTATTATCATAAAATAAGGTTTATACTGTAGCTCATGCCCTGATATGTATCTACGAGGGGCCAAATGAGTAAAATAAGGAGACTGTAAAATTCTTTCTTCTATCATTGCCATTGCGTGTAGTTGCACCTCTACCCTTGCTGAGTGGGTTGTTCCAAGTTCTTCTATCGTCTTCATCCATGTGGGAGTTGGAAGTTCAAAAGTCGTCTGGCCTTCAGTTGTGACCGTCCGCCTGGGATGGGTTGGGGGTCATACGCTTCTTCAAAAGTTTCTTCCATCGGAATAGTCACTGTTTCTTCCTCTGTTGGTAGTTCTGGTGGGGAGTCTAGCGTGGGGGGTGCTTCATATACTGCTATCCGTGATTGAAGAGTTGATACCTGGGCCCGTAAAGCGTTGAGTTCCTCTAAGATCTCAAGAGAAGGGTCCGCAGGAGCTAATAGTCCTTGTGGTATTGGTGCTCTTAGCTTTAACTTAACTTGTGTTCATCTTTGAGTTTTTGGAACTCCTCGTTCATGTTGTCATACTCATCTAACAATCTGACATGATCATCTAGCAACATTTTCATAGATTCCGAGGGCACGGCCTTGAAACGGCTAGGACTTAATGTTTGGTCGGGTTGATCTAGGGCAGCTTCTAAATTCTCTCGGTTCTGTTCTTGTAAACGCTGGTTCTCTTCTTTCGCTGCTGCCAAGTGTCGTCTGAGCAAGCCCATGTTTCTTGTTAACATTGCATTGCGAATAGTCTGTGCCCTTAACAAGTTATCGATATCTGTGACAACCTCTTTGGTTTTTTCTTCACTTTTTAGTTCCAGTTTATGATAAGCCTCTCGTAGCTCTTGGTAGCGGGTGTTCAATGAGGCATTCTCGATGGTCAGTGAATTGAGCTGCGACTGTAAGTCGTTGGTTGTCTTCTGCAGCGTCTGATAATTATTTCCAAGAGATGCGAACTCATCTCTTACTTGCGTCATGCAGGTGAACATCTATCGGAATGCAGTATCTACAGTGGGTGATAATATTAATGGTGTGCTAAGTGAAGATGCATTGGGGGTAGATGCAAAGGGAATGGGGAATGGGGTTGGGAATGTGGATGCTGTGGTGATTGTGGAAAACAGGGAAGTGCCTAAATAGGGTTGTGCCATGAATGAAGTGAGTGGTGGTGCGGAGGGCGGTGATATGTCCATGTCATTGGACGTGGTGTCAAGTGCGATGACCGTGAATAGTGGAGTGATCGTGGGTGCTTGTGTGGGTGTAAATACAAGGTTTACAAAGGTTGAAGAGTAATTTACAGTGGGGGTCTCTTGTAGGCCTTGGTGGAAAGAGGAATTACGGTAGGTCGGGGAGGTGATACAGGGGAGAAGGTTAATGGAGGTGGGAATGGGAAAAGGGGTCTTGGAGGTGTGGGGAAGGACGGGAAGGATGGAGGGAAAATTGGACTGGATAGAAAGGTGGATGTTCGAGGAGGAAAACTAGGTTGGGTGGGTGCGGGAATTGTGGACGGGAAGGATGGAGGGAAAATTGGACTGGATAGAAAGGTGGATGTTCGAGGAGGAAAACTAGGTTGGGTGGGTGCGGGAATTGTCAGATGAATGGAAGTAAGGAAGGCTTATGCTACAACGCTATCCAAAGATGTGGATGGTCTTGGAGAGATCGGATGTACATGGGAGATAGGAGATACGGGAGGTGAAAGACGAGCGGTTGGGGTGGCGGGTACTTCGGTTACAGTGGTTTGTACAATAGTAGTGTGGGGTGGGGAATCGACGAGGATAGCTTCTTCGGCCGCAGATCTTTCAGGAATTAGGCGTGCTTCCCTAGCCTGTTGGGATGACTGAGCACCTGTGGGTACGCAAATGTATTCACCTGGTTTTGATAGTAGTCGTACTTGTCGGGGGTCATATTGCGGTAATGGTTTCCTATGCAAATACCTTAAGGCTTCGGTGGATCCCACTGATTTGACAAGTTCCCTGAAGCCTCTAATGTATACTTCTTTGAAACCGCCTGAGACAAGTTCTTGTTCTATAAGTGCTTGGCTCTCTTCCTCCGTTAACTTCTTACGTGCCCAAACTTTTTCAATAGTGCGATATAACTTTTTGATGGCCAGCGTATAAGCTGCTGCTTCAAAGGTTTCATCTTCATATGTACTGGTATCACCTTGGGTGTCCGTTTGCTATCTTTGTTCATCTATCTGTCCATGCTCTTGGGATTCATGAGTGCCTTGGCTGGCTTCATCGTCTCCATCGTCTTCATCTGTCCCTATTCTTTCTTCCTCGGAACTAGATACTACTTGTCCTTGCAGTTGGTCCGGGGGAGTGGTTGGGTAGCTTGGACGTTCATATTCTTGAGAAAATATTTGTCCTTCTGAAAACTGAAACTCACTTGAAAACACATCTTGCATCTCGAAATCGAATGTTGTGTCCGTCGGTTCTGCTTCCAAGTTGGGTATCGGAAAAGAAAAAGCTTCCGCACCAATGGTGGTGGGAACTTCTGCTGCACTGGTGGGAGGACCTTGGGCTGTGGTTGCTTGAGGAGCGAGTGTGCTGGTAGTGGCCTCCGTTATGACCGGTCTTGATAACCGTATGCGAATGGGTTGTACAGTTGGAGTAGCTTCTGTCGGAGACTGCTCTGGAGAGGGTTGTGGTGAGGGTGATTCTGGCACTTGAAGGCAGGGGATAGTTCCTCTCATGCGCTTTCCTGCTCGTCCTTTGCTAGACTTCCTAGCTTTCTTTGCTGTCCCCTTGAATGCTTTCAGCGCCTCGCTGGTCATTGCACGCTCGATTGGCAAGTCGTATGCCAAACACATATATACAATCGTCCTAAGAGTGCAACATCCATTGATGACTTTCTTTCTTTCCCATCTATGTTGGGCTAAGTACAACTGATCAATTATCCTGCTTGCTAGGTCTACCGTTTGAGTTCCAGTACATGCTAAATATAAACCAAACCAGATACGCTTGTGGAGCATATTGAATCGGTCCTGAGCGGGGAAAGTAGAATGCTGCATGCATATCCTTAATGGTTTAGAGAGCTCATGTGTGATTGCTGAAATATCTTCCCACTTAGTAACATCCCCACGTTTCATAGGCTCTGGAATTAGCCTTTCTCGTTTTGTCAACGGATGCGTTCCATGTATCTTAATAGCAGCTCTAATCAAATCTTTAGACAGATAAAACTTCTTATATGGCGGATCATTTACTCATGACGGCAAAATGAATGTTCTTGGCAAATCTTTGTTCTCCGAACCTGTCAATGTTGTTACCAAGTAGTAGCATCTGTAGAAATCCGGTTTAAGCAAAGGATCACTGAAATATTCTATGAAGCCTGCTCTTGCCCAAACATGCATTAAGTCTTCTGTATTCTGTAGTCCTTCGAATTCTCTTGAGAAAAATTGGTACTTGGCCCCCATGTACGGTGATCAAACGTCAAATTGGCCTCAAAAATGAAATCTGCATCTGCTAACGGTCCTGCTAGACCTTGAAACCAGTGAGAATTGCGATGAATCTTCTCAGTATATCCCCTAGGAGGATCATCAATCGGCATGGGTTCTGGAAATCCCTGAAATTCTGGTGGTTGAGCCGTAGGATGGGGCTCAGCTAGTAGTTCACCAATATTGGCCCTGGGTACACTGGAGCCAGCTTTAGATGGTCCTTTTGCTTGCATGATGAGTGATGCAAGTGCGTAGCAGATCTGCTACAAAAGATTAACACATTAGTATGGAAATTAATTATGATCCCATTAAAGTGAGACCACAATCCCTTTCCATAATCGATGTGTAACCCGTGTAGCCGAGTGTTGTGATATGGTTTATGGAATGATTTCTTGCAAACTAATGCAGGTCTCTAGACACCTACATGCTTCAGATGATGCATACATTTATTGATGAGATGTCATTACATGTGATGTTGGGTTATAGTGTGTGGATTTGTACAAGGTTCAGTTGTGAATGAGTTATTACAAGGGTAGTGTTTAGTCAGGGTGGGAGAAATGTTAGATAATGGGGTTGGAGAAGTCGTCTGGATACGTTTCGGTATCCACTTCCTAAGAGTTTCTGAGCGGGTGGTTTGTTTCTGCTGAGGGACAAAAGGTGATATCGGATGTGGTGGTATTGAAGGGTGAAGAGATTTTTGAGGGGTATATATTACATGGCTTGAGGATTGAGCTATAATACACTGTTTGGGTACCCAAATCTACATGGGTGTGGGTCGATTTGTTAGGTACTTCTTGGCGATCCAAATTTGTCGAATGTTTGTACTCGTAGAAGAAGGTCGAGGAGATGTTGAATATTGCCTCTGCTTCTGTTGAAACTTCTCCTTGCTAATGTCTGCGTTGTTGAAATCTGTTGGTGCTTTCTGTCCTTTTGGCACCCATATTTGTCTCGTGCCTCTTGCTTTGTGATATTGACACTGCTGCTTTCTTTGTGTCGTCTGATATTGTCGTCGATCTGGGTTCCTCTGTTGTGATTGACTCCTTTGTGGTTTAGGTTGAGAGGTCGGATGGACACTCTGCTTTGGAAAAGAAGGGAGGTCCAACACTTGCAAAACCTGTCCATTAGGAAGTGAGGCATTCTGTACCACAGATCTAGGCCAGTCCGCAGTAAGTGTGGAAGGATGGGCACTGCAGGGTGTTTTGCCCATGTGGCTACTGATGCAGTCCACCTGATCTGCAATCGTCTCCATTTGTCCGCTGATGTAACCCACCTGACCACTGATTGTGTCCATTTGACCAAGCGGTTGGGCGGTTGCCCCTTCTAGTTTGCAGGAAGCCCAAGGGAAAATCTCCTGACGTCCTTCTGATTGACAATTGTCCATTGCCAAGCTCGCGTGGGTTGGTGTAGACGTAACGTGACTCATCTGACGAAAGATCTTCCAGTCTTCCTTCGCATGCTGTTCATATGGTCTAGGGTTACATACCTCAGTCGGAATGCCGTTAGGGAAGTCAAGCGGTACCACTCTCTTCTGATCTAAGGTTCCAATCTGTAAGCAGCCTTGTCTAAGATTTAGGTCCACTGAGTGATCGTATAGCCAATCTTGGCCAAGGATTAGGGGTTCTATCAGGTCATCATCATGGCACACTAGTAGTTTCACTGTCAAGGTCACTTTGTTTATGATGATAGGAAGGTCCACCTCACCCATGCAAGGGGTTTCCATGCCTCCTAGCCCTATGAGGTATGCCTCAATCGGCCGCATTTCTATTCCTGAGTCGTTATAGTGGGACCATCTAATCGCACTAGTCGCAACACCTGAGTCAATTAAAGCCCTGAGCTCTTGGCAAGGGTTGCCGTGCTCTAGCCTGACTGTAATGAATGGTCTCTGATCCACTATGCTAGGATGAGTACTTGACTTTGCTTGACACATGGCCATGGGATATCTGGGTGTTGTTTCTAGATGGTTATAATGTTCTCTCCCTAGTCCTTGTCTTCTTAACTTCATGCGCTTTATGCGTTCTATAGCTTCTGCCTAAGCTTCAGCACGTATTCTATTCTCTTCCTCATTATGCTTCTTTGCCAACGTGAGTCGTCTAAGTATATCCTTAGTAAGAGGTTCTTGATATAGCCTGACTCTACAGCCACTAATGTAATTAGGCATTATGTGTCTCCTTCTAAGGTGGCTAATTGTACTACTCCACTTGTCGAGAGTCTATTAATGATCATAGGTCCATAACCTCGCTTTTCTAACTTCCGTGCATGTTGTTTCAATGTATATACTAGGAGTAAATCTCCTTCTTTTAAGCCTTTATCTTTCACATGCGCATCGGAATATGCTTTTTGTCGCTTCTTTGCTGCGTATATGCCTGCTGTTGCTTTCAACCTGGTTTCTCCTAATCATTTCAAGTCCATTATTCTTGCTGATAATTCATGGCCGGTCCACTGATGTTGTTGTGCAACCTTAAGGGTCGGTATCAAGAAGTCCAAAGGAAGCACAACATTCTGACCAAAAACCATCTGAAAGGGAGTTGCATTGAGTACGGTCTTGTAGGCCACTCGATATGCCCAAACAGCGTGGTGTAACTGTTTGTCCCAATCTGAACGTTTGTTGTTCATGTGTTTTGTCAATACGTTACAAAGGATCTTGTTGGTGCTTTCAGCCTGACCATTGGCCTGAGGATGATATGGTGCAGATTTCTTGTGAATCACCATAAAATCGTGTAACAAATATTCAATGACCTGGTTTAGAAAGTGAGTTCCTCGATCGCTCACTAACTCTATAGGCAATCCATATCTTGTAAAGACATTTTCAAACAAGAATTTTGCAGTCGTGTGTGCATCATTCTTTTTTGTGGCTTTTGCCTCTACCCATTTGGTAAGATAATCAGTCGCGACAATAATGTATTCAGCATGTGTACCTTTTGTAGGGGGGTTAATGGGTCCTACAAAGTCTATACCCCACTTAGAGAATGCACGTCCCCCATCATGGGTTTCAATGGCATTTCATCTCTGCGAGTAGGAAATTGAGTTCTTTGGCACACATCAAATCTCTTAACATAGGTATGAGCATCCATGTGAAGAGTGGGCCACCATAATCCTGCAAAGAGGATGGCTTTGATTATCCTATCGGGTCCAAAATGACCTCTTGCAACACCTTGGTGTGCCTCTAGTATGCTCAAATAATCGTTTTCATGAACACATTGTCTTAGGTATCCATCTCATCCTCGTTTGTATAGATTGTCGCCAATAAGTGAATAGTCTTGAGCTTCCTGCTCTAGACTTCGTTGTCGTGCTAAGGTCACTCCTTGAGGGAGTGTTTTCATCCTCAAGTACGTCACTAAAGGTTCACTCCAGTCTGGTGTGCGAGACACGTGATATAATGTAGCATGTTCTACTGGTGGTCTTTCACAACAAACATGGCATTCTTTACACAACTTGTAGACATCTGCTTCCATGGAAGGCCAATATACTCCTAGCCTATGCAGAGTCTGCAATGTGCGATGTTTTGAGTGATGTTGCTTTAATGCACCTACATGTGCTAATTGCAACCAATTTGCATGTTCTGACTCATCTACACAACAAGCAATAATCTTTTGATTATCTTGTTTATGTATACTTCCTGCTATGATTTGATATCTCTGAGACTTTGTAATCTCTCCTTCTTTGATCCTTATCCTAGGATTTTTGGGTCCATATGTTAGAATAGGAACTATAGACTTAGCCCATTCTGGTGCTATCTCAAGGTTAAACAAGTATGCATCGGGTAATTCATCCGCTATTCCTTGAGGAGCTTCTCCTGAGGTTAATCTTGAAAGGTGGTCAGCTCTAAGATGTGTCTTTCCTTTCCTGACTACTACTTCAAAATCATACTCCATGAGTAGTAGGAACCAACGTATTAATCGTCCCGTGTTACATGGCTTATTGACTAAGTACAATAACGCTTGATGATCTGTAAAGAATTTGAACTTGTTTGCCAACAAATAATGTCTGAATTTCTTTACTGCATAGATCATTCCTAATCCTTCTCGTTCCTTAGTGGTGTAATTTCTTTCTGCAGCATTCAATTGTCTGCTTGCGTAAGCTATGGGGAGGTCTATATTACCTTCATTCGTGGGTTGTGCTAACACACATCCTATGGCATAGTTGGATGCATCCACATGTACATGGAATGTCTTACTCCAATCCGGGGTTGTCAATATAGGTGCTGAGCACAAACGTCGCTTAAGTTCATTGAATGAATTCTCACATTCATCTGTCCATTCAAACTTGGTCAAAAGAGAGTACAGAGGCTTGGCTATGATTGCATACGTGTATGAATCATCTATAATAACCACAATGACCCATAAAGGCCTGTACTTCTTTTACATTATTTGGTCTAGGTAATTCTGCAATCACCTCACCTTTTCTTCATCTGTCAAAATTTTATTCTTTGACACAATGTGTCCTAGAATTTTGCCTTGTCTGACCATGAAAACACATTTTTCTGGGTTCAAACAAACCTAATATTCTCGACATTTGTCAAATACTTGTCTTAATTCTGGGATATGCGTCTGCCTGACATTCGAATGAGCACATATGTCATCGACATAAACTTCCAAATTCTTGCGTAAGAATTCCTTAAAAACATGACAACATGAGTCATTGGAAGGTGGCGGGTGCATTTGTTAAGCCAAAAGGCATTACACAAAATGCAAAAATGCCCCATTCTGTGGAAAAGCCGTCTTGTGTTGATCTTCTAGAGCAATGGCTACTTGATTATAGCCTGAGAAACCATCAAGAAAGCTGTAAACTTCCTTGCCCGCAACTCTTTCCAATAAGTGTTCCGTGATAGGAAGATGATAACTGTCTCTAATCGTGGCGGCATTAACTTTTTCAAGGTTAATACACACACGTAATTTTCCATTCTTCTTGGGCACGACCACAATGGGGGATACCCATTCGGTATGCTCAATTTCGTAAATAAATCCTGCTTCTATCAAACGATCTATTTCTTCTTTAATCTTCACAGCGTAGTTATCATTGTACGTGTACGGTTTCTGTTTTGTGGGTTTTGCATCTGGAGTCATAGGAATTCTATGAGAACATATATCTAGATCTACTCCTTTCAAGTCTTTGTAACTCCAAGCAAAAATATCTCTATATTCTCGCAATAGGGCAACTAATTCTTCTTCTTCTTCAGTCGTCAAGTCATGCCCTATGTAGGTACATTTTTCTTCGTCTCCTTCTATGGCGACTATGATTTTTTTTGTTTTCTCTTGATTATCATATACAACTCTAGCGTCAGCTTTTCTGTTAGGCATTCGTACCATGATTCGTCTATCTTCTATTTCATATTTCTTGAAGTTCTCAGGAACCTCAAACAAAGATTCTTCTTCTTCTGACATGGTTTCCTTCTTCTTTCTTTTCTTACCTTCACTTCTAGCAGTCACTTGTGTGGTTAACCTCACCTCATTCATAATTTCTCCATGTTTCTGAGGATAAGTTTCTACTTCGTAGAAATATTCTTCTTCTAATGCAAAGGGAGAGTCCATAATAATTGACTCTAAATCAAAATCGCTTGCATCCTCAAATGCATCAGTGTTCGGTTCGCATTCTTCTATAATTGAATCACACATGATTGGCTCTATCGTGAAGACTGAAATGTCATAGCCATCCTTGTCACAGTGGGGTGTCCATTGTTCTTCATTCATGGCTACAGCCATGGTTGCTAGGATTTCTGCCCAACCATGGGGTTCGAATTCTTCGTCTGGAAATACTACAGGTGCGTAAGCTGGGTCTTGAAGGGTTCATGGATGTTGTTTTGCACCTAAAATCCTGGCTTCTAATCGTTCCTCCTCTTGTTTTGCTACCTTACACATCCATAGATGAGTATCCTCGTGCAACCATGAGGGTTCTGATTCCAATGAGTGTACTGACTCCGTTTCCTCTTGTGTCTTATGGATGGTATTCCATTGTATTGGGGGTACATCTAGATGTGAATAGTCTTTAAGATTGACTTTAGTGGTCACTCCTAAATGTTGCAAGTACAAAGAATTAGTTCCCCAATCTTGTACGATTTGCAACTGGCGCATGAATGGTCGTCGTAAAATCATCTCGTAAGCATGATTTTTACTAAAATCACAAATGGGAAAAGTATGCTCAAACTCCACACCACAAGTGGTGAGAGATATGCCTTCTAGTAAGCCAAATGGTTTTTCTATGTGTCCGTCAGCCATTTGTAGCTTCATCCTGGTAGGTCTTAATGCTGGCTTACCCCAACGTTTCCATAAAGCGGTGGTAGTGATGGCTACTCCGGCTCCTGAATCTAAGATAGCTTTCTTGGTGTAGCCTTGATGGGTTATTGGAAGATAAGTGTTACCTTCCTCTTCACTTACATCTCCGATCTTTTCTACCAGTATCTCCCGTACCTTCTTGTGTGTTCCTATCTGTGAGGGAGTAGTAGCAAGCTCAGGAAATTGATTTGCTACATGTTTCCACAGTTCTGGTTTAACCTTCAACAACTCCTCTAGAGTGAGATTACATTGTATTTTGGTATTCTTGATCACTTCTGTGTTCCTAGGTATCACTAATTTTTCATTCCTCACTATTATTGTGGGTGCTCTCATACTAATAGACTTAGCTTCCCAAGGTCCTGTGAACTGAGGTAATTCTTGTAAAGAATTAGATTCAAAACCTGTGTGTTCACTCAGTTGTTCTTCCTCTACATCGTCGTAAATAGAGGGAATGTCTTGGGGAAATTGCTCCTGCAAGTCATCTATTTCTTGAATAGGAGGATGAGTTTCGTTTTCTTTTCTCCATTTCTCTTCTTGTATTTCTCTTAAAAATTTGTGTGAGTACTTATGTATGGAAGACAGGTTGTCTTGACTTTCTAATTTGGTACTTGAGACAGGGATGGTGCATTCCTTTCCCGTGTCTCTAAAACAATAGGGTTCCTATGCTGATTCTTTTTCTCCTTGCTATCAATCAAGTATTCTAGCCTCTCCATTAATCCTTGAAAGTGTAACTCCGGTTTTGCCATGTTATTCCAATTAAGATATCTAGAGGCTTCAAACATTGCTTTTGCTAATTCTACCATTTTCATGCAAAGTTTAGTCCTCTCAATTTCTAAGTCTTCTCAAGGGTAGTTCTTACTCATTCCAGCTATTTGAGGTCCTTCTTTTATTCTGGCCTGATACACGCGAAACATCATGTCTAGGTTTTTTGGGATGGGTTCTGCTAGAACTGATCCTGATTTTTGAGCTAGGTTCTCTTGATTCGATTCCTGTGAAGTCAATTCTAGGATTTTGGCTCTAGATTCCTTGAGACTTCCTTCCAATTCTGTTATCCTTTTACTCCACTTTCGCTTGATTCTTTCTCTAGAATCTTTCCAAGATTTCGTCTTTTTACTGCTAGACTCTCCAACTTCACAAGTTCCGACTACTTTCTCCTGATTAAGCTGTTGGTTTTGTAAGAGCGCCTGGGCTCTAGTTATAGCTTGGATAGGCACGTATGTAGGGTTGGATCCATTTGCATTGTTTACAATACCTATCACGTTGATCGGTGTCACATTTGAAGCATTAGCAGGGTTCTTAGGACACTCAAGGCACTGTTTTATAGGCCTCCCAAAGCTCTTGAAAAAACTCACATAATAAAGCTGATTTTTGTTGCAAAAAGCTGGATCGCTTTATTTTAAGTGCGTTTGCTTTATTTTTAAAGTTGCTTTTAGCCAATTTAAAAATAGCTTCTTGACCTAATTTTTCACACTTCCGACTACCTGATGAATGATCTGACAACATTTTTATGATTCTTATGCCGAGAGCTATCATATGAGATCAAAACCCTAAATTAGCAAAAAATTAAGATTAGGGTTTTCTCTGAAATCTGATCTCTGATGACTGCATGTCATATACCATTGGAAAGCTCTCTTCAAGATCTACAAGATAGGCTCATAAAAATTTTACCCATTTTTGTGCCAAAAATGACTAAGTACCAAAATTAGGGTTTCTGCCCTAAATGGATTTTGGACTGATGTGACATTGTTTTCCAACAATCCCCCCCTGCAATGTCATATTGGTACAAACTGAACTAGATATGTAACTTCATTCATCTGCAAACTGTCATAAACTTCAAACTTGTACTCTCGATTTGACCTTCAAACCTTTTCTTCAAAAGTCTTCTTCAAAACTGAATTTGAATTTCTTCAAACTCCAAAAAATCTGAATTTGGTTAATATGAACCATAATACCTGAGAAAATATGCAAACTAGATATCTAATAGTGTACACATCAAGCAATCACTACTTGACAACATATGTAGCATGTACTGACTCTGAACTTGCTATCTCCTGTCTTCTCAAACCTGTAAGCATACACTAGAATCCACATATTTGCATTTACCTTACAAAAGGTTTCTCAACGTACTTCTGCTGTGTCATGTAAATACACTAAACATAATCAAAAACTGAATCCATCCTGGGACTTGTGACTGATAACTCACAACTTAGTGTATTATGAACACTAGCTGGTTCATCTCTGACTGTACTCAACTCAACTCAACTCATGAGTCTCACCAAAATTTCATATCTATGATGTCTTCTTGTCTTCATCCTTGTTCTATTTGTAAGTCCTTCATACCTCTTTCCTTCAGAGTCTGGTATAATCATATATGTGCGCACCTCTGAAACATACCTCTCTAAAATATCAAGTTTCTCTTCAATAGAACTCTAGAACTTTCTCCTGAACAGGAACACCTAACAGGAACTTTTTCGAGACATTCTCCTTCTTCCTTCTTCTTTCAAAGCTGGAACATAAAGAGAAACTGACAAAGGAAATATAGGAATACATGATATAGCTATAGGAATACACCTGTAGGTATGACTCTGCATTCTTTTACATATGGCTTAAAGTAAGTCTTCATGTTTCATCACCCCCTAGATGATTTAACACTAGTATCCAGAATTCTTCAAACTATATCAGAATTTATGAAAAATCTGGAATGTCTTCCTTGTTTCAATAAATCTGATCTTCAGTGATCAATACCTATATCTGAAACAAAATTTAGGATCCATAATCTTCTGCAACATAACAAGTATCTTTTTCTTTTCTCTGCAACACAAATCTGATAGAATCTGAATCTTTGACTTACTGCTTCCAATTCTAAGAACTTTTCAAACAAAGGATAGACATATGAGTCATAAATACTCAAGATCATACAAGATCTATCTAGATCTATCAAGATCATACAAGATCTATCCAAGATCTATGATCTCTGCAACAAAATACCTATGTAGAATCTACTCTCATCAAACCTTCATGACTGAATGTTTGATTTGCTACATGAATATCTTTAAGTGTCCATGCTTCTCACATAAAGTTGTAAAACTTTTCTTTAACCGAATCCTTCCCAAGAATCTGTAATTCGTACTTGAAACATAAGTGGAAAAACTCTCATCTTGAGAACTCCAAAAGTTGCAAGTTGATACTTCATATCTTCATATTCTACTCGGGTGAAATGTGAAAATATTTGCTTGACTTTCTTTTGGCTAACTCCACTTCTAAATCAAGTGATAGGATATGATGGAATACCTTTTTGAATACAAGCATGTATCCAAAAATCTAGACAATCATAGAAAGTAGATTCTTCAACTGACTGGTTCATCAAAAAATTTGAATTTTCCTGAACTTTCTCAAAATACTGAAATTTTTGAATTTTCATCCGAAAAAACTCTGGATTTTTTAAAGATATTGAAAAAACAGAATATGAGGTACCTCTCCAAACAAAATCCTCACTCCAAGTCTTTAACATCTGCTACAAATACTCTTTTACCTCAAGCGTTAGGTAAAGAAGAAAAATAGTTTTCTGCAACTTGTCATATACCAAGTAGCTCTGAATTGACACTCCAAATATTCTTTGAGGGAACATATAAGCTCCTTGCTCAAAAGCTTCAACTAAAACATAACTCATAAATATATGAGTCAAAACATATATCTGCTGCTTTTCTTTCTCTCAATATAATTATTTGTCATAACCTACTAAAACATGACCAAATGTAATGCAAAACAAGAAACTACTTCTTCTTTAAACTATCTTTTTCACACAAGATGTTCTCGTAGACTTGTCTTTGGATGTACAGGATAAAAGTAGGAAAAGTATATGGAAAATATAAGAGAAGAAATAAGTCTTACTTTTCCTTTGGAATTGTTAGACTTTCTTCTTCTACATCTTTTGTCCACCTGATGATGTCAACATCTTCAAACTTCTCTTCCATACCTTTTGTTCTCTTCATCTTGAAGTAGCAAGTACTCTTGACTTCTTCAAATGAACTTTTCTCTTCCTCTAGTGCTAAGAGTAAGAAACAAAACAAACATGATATATAAATGGAAGTGAACATAGAATCATGTTTTACCATCTCCTCATAACTCTGAATCAATACTCTGCTTCAAATGTGATTGATATGACCAACCTTTTCTTTTGGCTGAATGCTGAATTACCTTTATAGTTACCTCTCTAGGTACACAATGTGATAAAAAAACTTTCAACCAACTTACTACACAAAATTGGTTGAAAACAAAACTGATCTGATCTCCAAATTTATCTTCTTAGATGAGCTTTCTTGCCATGAAAGAGAATCTATCAAAACTATCAAGAACAACTCCTAGATACCTGTTTTGATGTAGCTAATGCTTTTACTTTCAAAGAACGAAAGTGTATGAAAGCACTTGTTCAATCCTTCAAATCTCTTCATAACTGCTCTTCTAAGATATGACCTGCAAATGACAATCTGATAGTAGAAACTAATACCTGTGATTTGATGTTGATCTGGTTCCTTCATCTTCTCCAAACCATTGTTTTTCCTTGAATTTGAAGTAGCCTTCTCTTCATCAAGTCTTGGTCTTCAAACAATACTTCTGTAAATTATTTTCATACTCTTCCAAAAGTATTCGGCTGCTAACAGATCATCAACTTCATACTCCACACTGATGAATAAACATGTGACTGAATTGTCTAATTCTCAAATTTCTACTCATCTAGATTAAGTGTGTATCTCAAATGTCAAATGTTAGAAGATGCTCTTAAATCATATGTTGTAAACCTAGAAGTCTGGGAACCTGGGAATCTGAGAGCCTGAATGCTCTGATACCAAATGTTGGAAATTTAGTAGGCCCATAACTAATTACCACATGTCCATACTTCCATAGGTTTCTAGGATCTACAACACAAATTTCAGCAATCTTCCAATATTGACAAAACATGAACATACCACACTTAATCATACAAATGATGAGACAAAGATAGAGAAAGATTAGACAACATGTGTAAAGTGTTAGATAAGCCACTGCTTACTCACACTATCATATATACAAATGTCAATTTACAATGTGGGAGCAAAACTCTCAACCACTCTATGTGAACAAAAATAGATGGATGAGTGTATCTACAGAATTATGAGAATATTCAAATGTAAGGACAGAAATCTGAATATGTATGAGATGTATGACCTGATAGGTTGTAGAAGAGTGAATATGAGTGTCAAAAAGAGGAAAGATCAATATGAAACTCATATTCAACAAACCCTTATCTTAATTTAGGCTATGGAAGACCCTAAATCAGATGTGGTGTGTGAAAGATCACATACTTATAGAATTAACATTGAATGCTAACATGTTGCTGACATAAATCCTCATACTCATGTAGAAACACCTTCTCTGACATCTCATCCGAATGTGCATGTAGCATGCATGTACTGATTCTCCTTTAGATATGCCAAATAGGACTCCTCCTTATATGGATGCCACTGCCTCCATAAACTCCAAGTAGTACCTGTGTGCATAAAGAGAATATGTACCTGAATTCTTAACATAAGATGCAAATCTTATGTTAACCTCCATCCAATGTCTTTGAAGTACATCGAAATCTTCATGTAGAAGACACTCTTCAAATACATTATGTAGATGGCTGATCCACACCACCAAGCTACTGATAGGTAAGTCTTCTCCATAAGCAAGAGTGTGAGCCCACTCTTCTCCAAGAAGAACTCCATAGCTGCTCCTCAACATGCTCCTAGAGTGCACCATGGCTGCCCCATGTGTGCTAGAGCACCACCTCTAATGAGGGACCAAAGATTGGTGTTGCCAATTGGTGTGTGATGACTTAAAAGTGACCCCAAGGAACTCGTTTATAGGCCTCCCAAAGCTCTTGCAAAAAACTCACATAATAAAGCTGATTTTCATTGCTAAAAGGTGGATCGCTTTATTTTAAGTGACTTTTCTTTATTTTTAAAGTTGCTTTTAGCCAATTTAAAAATAGCTTCTTGACTTGCTTTTCACACTTCTGTCTACCTGATGAATGATCTGACAACATTTTTATGATCCTCATGCCGAGTGCTATCATATGAGGTCAAAACCCTAAATCAGTAGAAAATTAGGGTTAGGGTTTTCTCTCAAATTTGATCTCTGGTGACTGCATGTCATATACCATTGGAAAGCTCTCTTCAAGCTCTACAAGATAGGCTCATAAAAATTTTACCCATTTTTGTGCCAAAAATGACTAAGTACCAAAATTAGGGTTTTTGCCCTAAATGGATTTTCGACTGATGTGACATTGTTTTCCAACAACCTTGGCCCTGTTGATTCTCACTCGGTTTCTGTTGAGGTTGATGGTGCAAATGTCGAAGCCTTCATATTTGAATAGGTATGGAAGAAAATATGAGCAACTACTTGATGAAGCATGTAAACCATTGCTTGTAACCATTTGATCATTTACCACTTGTAAAATAATAAATCCTTGAGAGAATCTTGTAAAAGGCTACAACTCGTAGAGTTAGATAGAATACTGGTTATTTTACATTGAGAGAATATCTCCTATATTAGAAGAGATACTTTTAGGTGGAGCCAAGTTTGAATTCAAATCCAAACTTGGAGGAAAAACACCTATAAAAGGCTCTTGTAAAACTCGCGGTTCAGAGTGGCCCCATTGACAGTTCTATATGAGACTTGGGATACTCTATCTGCATACTTTTCTTCCAATTTAAGAGCAAGAAAATGTTGGAATTTGGGGCCCCAGGATCATTCCAAACTAAAACCTTTTGAGCATACACACTTAATTAATTAAGATGATAAGTGAGAGATGGAAAGAAAGAGATCTTGAGACAAGGATAGGGAACGTAAGCTGGATGCTTACTCACTAAAAAATAGATGTCCAAATTACAACATGGGAGTACTACTTAACCATATAAAGTGGCACTCACTAATGGAAGAATATCCAAGAAGATGATGATACAAAATTTAGATTGTGCTGAAATAATCTAAGTGTGTGAAGTGAATAAGCAACGAAGCTAACCTTATTCTCACAAAATCGTGTAACAAAATTGTAAATCCACCAACCCTAATTTTGAGATTAGGGTAGAGAAACCCTAAAAACAAAATATAAGGTTAACTCACAAAAGATAGTTACCACCACCTTGTAGAAGACTTCTTGCTCCAAGAGAGTAGCCTCTCCTTCACCAAAACTCCACCTCCTCAAGAGTGTGTGAACACTCTCTCTTCAAGAAGACCTTCAAACTCTAGCTTGAAATCTTTGAGTGAGTGAGTGAACAATGAGCCAAGGGCCTCTTTATATAGTCTTTGAAGTAACCCTATGAAAAGCATAACTCAAACTATGATCGTCATGAAAAATGCCATCGCCGATTCGACATTGTCCATGAGTGTTTTAATAGATAAGCTTTTAAAAAAAATCTTCCGTGTGTTTGTTCCTGACGAGACTTAAACGCGGATCGCATGGATGAAAGTGCTTTATTCAAGCCAACACGCCAATGCTTTTGTTGTTGAGGAGCTATATAAGTATAATATACTATACTTATTTTCTATTGAGCAGTTTTGGACAAATGTAGACATTGATGGGTGGATCAATGTAGACATTGTTTCCAACAATCTCTCCTTCAATGTCATATTGGTACAAGCTTCAGTAACCTGCAAATCTTCTCATGACTATCTCTAGTCAATGCTTTGGATAATATATCTGCAACATTCTAACTAGAAGGAACATAAACTAGCTCAATGTGCTTCTTAGCTATTTGCTCTCGAATATAGTGGTAGTGTACCTCTATATGCTTTGTCCTTGCATGATGTACTAGACTCTTAGCTATAGCTATAGCACTCTGGCTATCTGAAAATATCTGAATGGGTTCATGTACTCTCACATCAAGATAACAGAAAATCTTCTGCAACCATGCTAACTCTAGAGTAGCTGTAAATGTTTCACGATATTCAGCTTCACACGATGAAGTGGCAATAGTGGGTTGTCTCTTCGAAAGCCATGAGATAAGACAATCTCCAAGATAAAAACAAAATCCACTAGTACTTCTTCTTGTGTCTCTATCACCTCCCCAATCAAAATCTAAAAATCCTTTTAGTAACAAATGTGTAGATTTCAAAAATACCATAGCAAAATTTGAAGTTTCCTTCAAATATTGAAAGATCGGCTTTACTGCTTTCCAATGTAACACTGTCGGATTCTGCATGAACCTTGATACCTGAGAAACTGCAAACTGTATATCAGGACGTGTATTACAAAGATATATCAAGCAGCCAATTGCTTGACTATATAGAGTAGCATCAAATGGCTCTGCATCTGCTACCATTTGTAAAGACATGTTCTGATCCATAGGTGTTTGCATAGGTTTAGAATCACTCATCTGAAACCTCTCCAAAAGTTTCTTAATGTACTTCTGTTGTGTCATATAGACATCTTGAAACAAAAACTGAATCCCAAGATAATAATGTAAAATGCCAAAATCATTCACATCAAATGTTTGCTTCAATTGTTCTTTGAACATCTACAAATCTACATCTCTGGGACCTGTGACTATAATATCATCCACATAAATGATTGCTATAATCATCATACCTGTTTCAGCTTTGACATAAAGAGTTGGAGCTGCATATGAGTTATGGAAACCAATGGATAAAAGATATGTATGTATCTTTTCATACCATGCTCTAGGTGCCTGTTTTAAACCATACAAAGCTTTTATAAGCTTACACACTAAGTGTTCTTTACCTATCTCTTCAAAACCTTCTAGCTACTGAATATACACATCCTCATGTAAATCACCATTTAGAAAAGCAGTCTTAATGTCAAGTTGATATATATGCCAACCAAAATGTGCTGCTAGAGCCAGTATTGACCTAATAATAGTCATCCTAGATGTAGGAGCAAATGTTTCATCATAATCAATACCTTTTTGTTGTGCATATCCTTTGACAACCAATCTTGCTTTGTACCTGTCAATAATACCATCTACTTTCCTTTTGATTTTGAAGATCCATTTTACACCTATAGCCTTCTTTCCCTCCGGTAACTCACATAGCTGCCAAGTTTGATTCTTATGAATAGAATCAATCTCTTCTTGCATAGCTTTTCTCCAAATAGGATTGTTAAGTGCATCTTTAACACATGCAGGTTCATCTTCAATAGTCGTATGTGCCAAAATATCATGAATCTCAAAGTTTTCAGCGAAACTCACATGATCTTTTTGTTGTTGCTGTCTAGTCTGACTTCTTGTTCTTATATGATCTTGTTGTTGTTGTCTAGTCTGACTCCTTGTTCTTCTAGTAAAAGTCTTTATACCACTATCTTTCCAAGTCTGATATAACCAAGTAGGTGTATCTTTAAATAGTGGTGAAACTCTTTCTAAACTTTCAACTTCCACAGGTTCTGGAACTTGTCCTGCCGAGGTACTAGGACTTTCTCGAACTTTAACTTCTTCCATTTCTGGAATCAAAGTCTCTTGTGGAACTGACTCTGTAGAAGGTTGTGAAACTCCTCTTTCTTTAACTTTTTCTTGAATTCTAGGAATTTTAACTCCCTCCTGATATGGCCGAACATGTACATCCATAATCTTTCTAAAAAATCTATAGTTTTCACTAATGAACTCTAGAATTTTTGCTTCTTTATCATAAACCTTATTTTGAACAATATAAGCATTACGTGAAAGAATAACTTCACCTCTATCACTTCTAAGAATTCAGATAATTTCCTGACTTTCATTTTCAACCATAGCTACAAACTTCTTGAACATAGGAAAGACTTCTGACTTCAACTTAAGACCATAGATCCATGAGTATCTCGTAAAATCATCAACAAATAGAATAAAATACCTGAAACCTTGAATGGATTCTACTCTCATAGGTCCATTCACATCTGAATGAATAATCTACAAGTTCTTCGTAGCTGTAATATGACCATGTTTCTTGAAAGCTAGTTTATGCATCTTACCTTCAAAACAACCTTCACATATATCTGAATCATCTGCTAGCTTGAATGAGGGTAAACTCTCAACCATACCTCTGTCTTTGATACTCTTGAGAGCTCCAAAACTAATATGTCCAAATCTTTCATGCCATAGCTTCATATCTTCCATCGGTGATGAAGATTTGACCGTATATGCTTGACCGATTTTTGACAAAACAAAGATCCCTCCTCTATGCTCACTTTGCAAAATACACTTTTCTTCTTTATGTGACAAGATCTTACAAAGATCTCTCTCAAATACAACTTCAAAACCATCACATAAAAATGCAGATATAGATAGCAGATTCTTCTTCATTTTAGGTACCTATAAAACATCTGAAATCTAAAAGTTACTACCTTCTCTTGACTTTAGGGTTACTGTACCTATTCCCACAACATCCAAATCATTGCCATCTGCAATAGTAACTCTTCTACCTATAGAATAAGAAAGGAAGAAAACACATCTCTGCAACCTGTCATATGCTTTGTAGCACCTGAGTCAAATATCCAAGGACTTGCTGAAAGAACTTGTAAAGCTGCTTGATCAAAAGCTACTTCCTCAATGGTGATACAGGCATAAGAATCACCTTGAGATTTCCCTTTTTTATCATCTTCTTCAACATTAACTGATGCCTTTTTCGTTTTTGCTGCAATCCTTTTATAACATGCTGCTTTTAAATGTTCAGGTTTCTTGCAGTAAAAACATATTACTTCCTTCTTATTAGAAGACTTCTCTTTAGATGTAGTAGAAACAGAATATGAAGTAGAAGGTGAGAGGAACCTACTTTCCTTCTTGGATTGCTTTTCCTTCTTATCCTTCTTCTTCTTTTTACCCTTTGATGAAGATGAAAGTGCTTCTTCATTCTCTTCCATTCCCTTCAACTGATCTTCATCTTGAAGTAACAAGAACTCTAGCTCTTCAAATGTAACCTCTCTATCTCTTGTGGTAAGGGTAAGAGTGGTTATAAAAGATTGATATGAAATAGGAAGTGAATTAATCAGCATATTTACCATTTCTTCATCAGATATATCAACTCCTACATTTAGAAGTTGATCTCTCAAGTCAACGAGTCTCGTAATGTGGGTTTGAATTGACTCACCAGCCTTCATCCTTGTATTTGCTAGTTGTCTCCTCAAGTGATCTTTCCTAGCAGGATTTCTACTCTGAAAAAGATTCTTAAGCTTCAACCAAGCTTGTCTAAAACTTTTGCAAGATCTGATCTGCGGTAGAATATGCTTTTTAACACTCATTGCTATGAATGAAAGTGCTAAAGTATCTCTAGCATCCCATCTTGCCTGATCTTCAGTAGGAGGAACCGTAGGTAAAGACCTACCTGTGACTCTGGATGTCGGAGTGGTTACCTCTTCTTCAGTTGGTTCTGTAATAGTAATTCCAGTACCTCTTGAAGTTGTTGTAGCTCCTTCTTTGCTTTCTCTTCTGGGTCTTGTTAAGGATCCATTGATGATACTCCATAAATCCTTTGTCACTAAAATATTCATCATCATGAAACTCCACATGGGATAATTAGAAGATCCATCCAACTTGTCTTCAATATCAATTCTAATCTCACTCATCTTAACTAAGTGTGTATGTCAATTATGCTTTGATACCAAGTGTTGGAATTTGGGACCCCAGGATCATTCCAAACTAAAACCTTATGAGCATACACACTTAATTAATTAAGATGATAAGTGAGAGATAGAAAGAAAGAGGTTTTGAGACAAGGATAGGGAACTGGATGCTTACTCACTAAAAAATAGATGTCCAAATTACAACATGGGAGTACTACTCAACCATATAAAGTGGTGCACTCACTAATGGAAGAATATCCAAGAAGATGATGATACAAAATTTAGATTATGTTGAAATAATCTAAGTGTGTGAAGTGAATGAGCAACAAAGCTAACCTTATTCTCACAAAATAGTGTAACAAAATTGTAAATCAACCAACCCTAATTTTGAGATTAGGATAGAGAAACCCTAAAAAAAATATAAGGTTAACTCACAAAATATAGTTACCACCACCTTTTAGAAGACTTCTTGCTCCAAGAGAGTAGCCTCTCCTTCACCAAAACTCCACCTCCTCAAGAGTATGTGAAGGAGAGTGTCGAAAAGCTCCTGCTCCGATGAGCTTCCCAATTTTTGGCGTCTTCTCCTCAGGAATCGATATCAATGGTCAGCTCAATCTTCGAGGTCGCACAGAGTTCTACCTGATCATCATCCGCCCAGCCGCGTGGAGATATATAGAATATTCCCTCATCAAGAGTGAGCTCTCCCACATGGCTTCACACATGGGTGCCACATGGCACTCATGTGCGAGCCCTTCTAACTATCCAACTAAGAGGTGGTTCACACCTCTTCTTGGGGATGGCTACATATAACATTTCCTTCCCCTTAATTCCATTTTTGCCCTCAAAAATGGTATTGGAAGGTCTGATAGAAAGAGATGTTGGAGTTAGACGTCTGCGGAAGCACGCGAACAACACAAGGAAGAAGAAGAAGCTTGGAGCACAACACAAAAGACTGAATGAATTACTTGAGAATGTACAAAGATAAGTAGCCCATTAGGGCAATAGGTGTATATACAAGCCGGGGAAAAAAACCTCCTAAAGAGGGAAAAAAGTGCCTCGGCGGTCCTAGTGTGTTCACACATATCACTACCTAAATATATCAACAAATCCCCCCTGGGAGTGATGCGGTGAACAAGGAGCTGGCACTCATGTATAAGGAAGTGCCAAGCTATGTGGAAATCACTCCACAAAAGGAAGTAAGCCCAAAGCTTTGCGGAAAGCTTCAAACTTCTCCCTAGGCAGAGCCTTCGTGAAAAGGTCTGCAATGTTCTCCTGCGTGGGCACATAGGCCAAGCTGATCTCTTTAGCAGAGAACCTCTCCCTGACATAGTGATAATGCACCTCAATGTGCTTAGTGCGAGCATGGAACATAGGGTTCCTCGCAACTGCCAATGCGCTCTGACTATCAGTGAAGATGGTGGTGGCAGAAGACCGGCCAACACCCAAATCAGCCAAAAGGCGTCTGAGCCACACACACTCAACAGTCGCTGTGAAAGCTGCCCTATACTCAGCCTCACAACTGGAAGTGGCCACAGTAGGCTGCTTCTTGCTCAACCAAGATATACATGAGCTACCAAGCATGAAGCAAAAACCACTAGTGGACACACGAGTGTCATAGCAACCAGCCCAATCTGAGTCAAAAAAAGCATGCAAATATGGCGATAGTGATCCCCCCTTGGGATAAAACAACCCAATTAGCCGAGTACCACTCAAGTAGCAAAAGGTGCGCTTAACCGCCTTCCAATGCATGACTCCTGGGCAATGCATAAACCTGCTCATCTGTGAGACAGCAAACTGAATATCTGACCGAGTAATGCAGAAGTAAATCAAGCATCCAACAGCCTGCTAATAGAGAACAGCATCAAATGCATCTCCAGCATCATGAAGACTCAATCGTAAACATGTCTCCATAGGAGTGGCAATAGGCTTACATTCTTCAAGGCTAAAACGCTGCAATAATGTGTCAATATATTTCGTTTGACACAAAGCCATTCCACCATCAACTTGCATAAACTGAATGCCCAAATAGTGATGCAAATGCCCTAAATC
This sequence comes from Ceratopteris richardii, assembly GCA_020310875.1. NCBI lineage: Eukaryota > Viridiplantae > Streptophyta > Polypodiopsida > Polypodiales > Pteridaceae > Ceratopteris > Ceratopteris richardii. The sequence goes on along the minus strand of CM035416.1, from coordinate 111,853,236 downwards.
AGACATCTCAAATGAGGCATGCAAATTAGCCTTGAAATCAGCAATATGCTTCTCAATAGGGCCAGTGAGCAGCATGTCGTCAACATATACAACAATGATCAGAAGCACATCATTAGCACGCTTAACATATAAGGTGCTTTCAGTTGGACTATTCTCAAAACCATGTGCAATCAGATAGGCATGTATCTTCTCATACCAAGCACGTGGTGCTTGCTTTAAACCATATAATGCCCTCTTTAACCTGCACACCTGGTTTTCATGCCCTTTTTGCACAAAGCCACGAGGATGAAAAACATACACTTCTTCATGCAAGTCACCATTCTGAAATGTTGTTTTAATGTCCAACTGATGTACATTCCAACCATGATGGGCTGCAAGTGCACAAATGCTCCGAACAGTAGTCATACGGCATGTAGGTGCAAAGGTCTCATCAAAATCAATGCCTCTTTCCTGCGCATAACCCTTTGCAACAAGCCTAGCTTTATACCTGTCAATTGTACCATCAGGTTTACGCTTCAGCTTGTATACCCACTTAGTGCCAATGCCCTTCTTGCCAGGAGGCAAGTCACATAAAGACCATGTACCATTCTTCATTATAGCATCATATTCAGATTGCATAGCAGCCATCCAATTTTCTGAATTCTGTGCTTCATCAAAAGAAACAGGCTCATTCTCATCACAAAGACTAGATGCAGCCATAACATAGCAATCTGATGCAAAAGAGGCACTATGAGTGCCTGAACGAGTACGATATGAGAAAGGTGCATCTAATTTGCTGTCACGCAAAGTCTGCACCAACCATTTTGGCATAGTTTTTGCCTGCTCAATATCAGCTCTCTCATCAACAAGTGCATCATGTAAATCTGCATCAGAAATGGAATGATCAGCATCATCATATGAAACCTGCAAAGGCTAAGAAGTTGCCTCATTAGGACCAGCACTAGACTGTCCACCTGTAAAAAGAGGCATCAAGGTATCATACATGTCTTTGGAGCTTATAGATGTCTCCTTAGTACATGAAAGCAATGGCTGAATAGCATCTTCCACAAAGACAACATCACGGCTAACCAGAATGCGTTTAGTCTGTGGATGATACAGACGATAGCCTTTACTTTCAGAACTGTACCCAACAAAAATACATTTTACTGCCTTATCATCCAATTTTCTGCGATGTTGTTCAGGCACTAGTGCATATGCCAGACAACCAAAAACATGCAGATGAGCAACAGATGGCTTGCGGTCATGCCAAGCCTCATATGGAGTGATAGACTGCAGTGCTTTAGTGGGACACCTGTTCAGTACATATGCTGCACACATGACAGCCTCAAGCCAGAAACTATGTGGTAAATCCTGACTCTTGACCATGCACCTCGCCATCTCCATGAGTGACCTGTTCTTTCGTTCAGCAACTCCATTCTGTTGAGGTGTATATGGCACTATACACTGGTGTTTTATCCCACGTTCAGCCAGAAATGCATTAAAATCAGAAGACATATATTCCCCCCCTCGATCAGAACGGAGGGTGCCCATTTTACATGCTGACAGATTTTCAGCCAAAACCAAAAACTGTTTGAAGCACATGAACACTTTGGACTTTGCTTTGAGTGGATATACCCATGCATGCCTGGAAAAATCATCAATGAAAGTCACGAAGTAAAGGTAATTTCCAAAAGAAGGTGTTTGCATAGGACCACAGACATCACTATGTACAAGCTGCAATTTATGAGTAGCTCGAACTGAACCATCTTTTGGAAAGGATGAACGCTGCATTTTGCCCAAAATACAGCCTTCACAAACATGTTTTCCAGGTGCCTCAAGTTTGGGCAAAGAGGACACCATTTCTGATTTCTGCAGGTGTAGCAAACTAGCAAAATTCAGATGACCAAAGCGTGCATGCCAAAGCTTTGCATCTGACATAGCCTGAGAATCATGAACTACACATGCGGAATCATTCACTGATCTTTCATAGTCTATGAGCTTATACAGCCCACGACATAAAATGCCAGAAGCAATAATCACATCGCCATTTGAGAGATCATGAATTGTACACCTGTCATCAACAAATTTCACAACCAAGCCAATCTTGGCTAATGTAGAAACTGATAACAGGTTCTTTTTGATCCCTGGCACAAATAAAGCATCTGACAAAGTGAAAGAACTACCATCTGCAGTAGTCAGAATGATCTTACCAACTCCCATAACAGGATAAGAGGAGTTGTTGGCGCATGTGACAGTATTCCCTGTGGGGGCAGGCTCGAGTGAAGAGAAGAAACTGTGCTGCGAGGTAATATGTTTGGTCGCCCCACTGTCAAAGTACCAAACATCTGAGTCTACTGCTGACATGCACTGCTCATGAGAAGATGGGTCAAAACTGCAAACAGTTGTAAACGCCCATTCTTCTTCCTGCACAAGATTAGCAGACTCTATTTTTGGTGTAGAGGCTTCTGCAACAACCATTCCAGCCTCTTTCTTCTTTGCCTCTTTTGCAGCCAGTTTTGGACAGTTCTTTATGATATGATCATTTCCTTTATAGTACTTGCAAAACATTTTCTGCTTTTCTGATTTCTTCTCATCTTTATCCTGGTTCTTCGATTGTGCAACATTTGTAGATTTCTGCTTACTAGTAGAAGAGCTCCATTTTCCTTTGCCCTTTTGACTAGCCAGGAAAGCTTGATCTGCAACACACATAATGGACCTGTTCTGCCTGGACTGATCTTCCTGCAAAGGAACAAAGACTAACTCCTCAAATGACAAGGCATTTGGATTGCCTTTCATCATCAACCAAAGACTAGAGGCGAAACTCTGATATGAATCAAGAAGACCATTCAAAACGATTTGCACAAGTGAGCTATCTGGTATAACCTCATCAGCAGAAATCAATTGTTCCTTCAGGTCTTTGATCTTTGTGAGAAAACTGTCCATAGAATCACCTTCATTCATGTGCTCACTCTCCAACTGTTTTCGGAGGTAATCAACACGAGCCTCATTCCTAGCCTGGTACAAAGTGGTAAGTGTATCCCAAGCATCCTTTGCTATTCTGCAAGAGCGAATGTGAGGAATAATAGCACGTTTGACAGACAAAGCTATCAATGCATGTGCTTGTGCATCTCTGCCATCCCAACGAATTCGCTCTGCAGTAGGTGCAACAAAAACAGCAGCACGAACAGGAATATGCGGAATATCATCTTCGACACCATCTTCATCAGCTCCAGCACCTGTATTTGCAGTACCCGTAGTTGCAGGTGTAACATGACGTCTTTCAACACCCTGCACAATGTTCCACAGTCCTTTTGCAACCAATACATGTCGCATCATCTAAGCCCATAATGGGTAGTTGGTACCATCCAACTTATCCTCAACAGCCAACATACGGAATACATCACTGCTTTCAGCCATGGCCGGTGACGAAAATACCTTGATGCAGAAAATTGACTGTATCTCAAAAAGTTGAACGGAACTGCCCAGACGAGTTCTGCTTAACCTGTAGAAACTTTGAGATGCTTATACTGGCGAACAAAAACAGGTATATACCTTTGGCACAAAAAGACAAAATAGCTTGTACAAGCGCTGCGATTGTGCGTTCGGAGGCCGAAACGAGCTCAGATCGCGATTTCGGCACCACATAGCGAAGTTGTTTTGATCTCGGAAACACCCTGAGTATGCTCACCAAAATTCGTACGATTCTGAGACTGCAAACGGAGGAGTGTTGACGGCACCCTAGATGAAGTGACGACCTGCTCTGATACCAATTGTTGGAGTTAGACGTCTGCGGAAGCACGCGAACAGCACAAGGAAGAAGAAGAAGCTTGGAGCACAACACACAAGACTGAATGAATTACTAGAGAATGTACAAAGATAAGTAGCCCATTAGGGAATAGGTGTATATACAAGCCGGGGGAAAAAACCTCTTAAAGAGGGAAAAAAGTGCCCCGGCGGTCCTAGTGTGTTCACACACATCACTACCTAAATATATTAACAAGAGAGAATAAAAGAACCTCCACTCCCACTATATCCCCATGTATATAAATACATGGTCCTGTCTCCGTGTTGTTTCCCCATATCCTTCCCCTTAAGAAGACTCTTGGGAAGGTAATCTAAAACTGGGAAACCGTCTCTGAAGGGTGCTAACCCGCTCCCATGTGGCACTATCTTCTGAACTATCTTTCCACTTTACTAGGCACTCTTTATACAAGTGACTCCTTGTCCGTTTCTCTCGAGTGCGTAGTATGCTCTCAGGCTCATGTGGAATAGATTGAACAGAGATAGGCTCTACTACCTCACTATCTGGAATGATGTTGTCAGATTCACCCAGCCTTTTCTTAAGCCGGCTAACATGAAAAACTGGATGGATTTGACTATTCTCTGGAAGTTGGAGCTGGTAAGCCATCTTTCCTATTCTCTTAAGTATTTGGAAAGGTCCACAATACCTAGGAGATAGTTTTGGACAAGGTCCCGTCTTCATGGTTTCAGACCTAGATGGAACTCTAAGATAGACTTGCTCTCCTACCTCAAAGTTGATATCTCTCCTTTGAGGGTCAGCATAGGCTCTAGCTCTATCTTGAGCTCTCCTAATGCTGTCCTTAGCAAATCTAAGCATATCGTTCATCTCTTCCAAGAAGTCCTTTGCAGCTTGAACTTTTTCATTATGCAAGCCTACTGCATAAGGAGCTCTTGGCTGAAACCCATACATAAGCATAAATGGACTATGCCCTGTGGAAGAGTGCTTGGCACTATTATATGCAAACTCTACTATAGGTAAGTACTCTTCCCAATTAGTTTGCCTTTCATTTACATATGCTCGAAGCATATCCTCTAGGATTTGGTTAACCCTTTCTGTTTGCCCATCCGACTGTGGATGCTCGGCCGTACTCATGCTAAGTCTCGTATCCAACCTTTTGAAGAATGCTCTCCAAAAGTGGCTAGTAAACTTCCTATCCCGATCGGAAACTATGTCTAAAGGAAGACCATATAACCGGTATAGGTTCTCTACAAAAAGTCTAGCCAACTCTGGTGTCTTCACCGTAGTATGTGTTGGAATAAACCTAGCCATTTTGGTTAACCTATCCACAATTACCCAGACTGAGTCATGCCCTCTCTGTGTCTTAGGTAATCCGACTATAAAGTCCATGGAGATATTCTCCCACTTCCCATTAGGAATATCCAATGGGTGGAGTAGTCCTCCAATCCTCAACCTCTCAGCTTTGTTGACCTGGCATTTGTTGCACTTAAGCACATACTCTAGGACGTCCTTATGAAGTCCAGGCCAATAAAACTGCCTCTTAACAAGATCATAAGTCTTGTTAACTCCTGGGTGTCCCGCACTAGGTGTGTCATGACACTCATATAAAATATGTCGTCTCATCTCAGTATCTCTAGGGACACATACCTTACCTTTGTATAACAGATATCCATCATGGACACTGTAATTCTTCCACTTGAATCCTTCTTGAGTATCCGTCGATACTCCATCCTTGCTGGAAAACCGTATATCACGATCCCCATTCTCTATGGCTTCCCAAATCTCGGAATATGCAGGATCAAGCCTACATTTTCCTCTAAGGGACTCAAGTAGCTCACTAGTGATCTGAGTAAAACTCAGTCCATTGAGCATAGGCATGAGGCTAAGTGAATCAGCCACTACATTAAACTTTCCCTTCCTATACCTAAGCTCATAATCAAACTCTTGAAGGGTCTCTGCCCATCGGGCCTTACGACCTTTAAGGTCTATTTGATTAGAGAGCCACTTAGTGCTCTCTTGATCAAACACTATCGTGAGTTTGGCACCATATAAATAATGACGCCACTTCTTCAAAGCATGGACAATTGCATACAACTCCTTCTCATAGACAGAGTAATTCTTTTGAGCCGGTTCTAGTTTCTTACTCTCACATGCTACTGGTCGACCATCCTATACTAAAACCGCTCCTATAGCAAAGTCACTCGCATCAGTCTCAACCACAAAAGGTTTGTTGGGATCTGCTATATGTAAAAGTGGAGTTGTAGCAATTGCTACTTTTAACTTTTCCATACTTTGCTTCTCATCGTCTCCCCAATGAAAGGCTTTCCCTTTCCCTTTAAGCTGTTCCGTCATCGGGACATCAATTTTGGCATAGTTCTTAATGAATCTTCAATAGAAACCTGATAAACCTAGGAAGATCTGCAACTCTTCCAGGTTCCGTGGATGTGGCCATTCCATAATAGCCCTTACTTTTTCAGGATCCATCTGGATTCCATCCCGGGAGACTATATGCCCAAGGTATCTAACCTCTGTTTTGAAAAATTCACACTTTGACTCTTTAGCAAAGAGCGAATTTTTCCTTAGCACTTGAAATACTTTCCTCAAGTGTTCCAAGTGCTCTTCTTCTGATGGACTATAGATCAGAATGTCATCCAAAAAGTCTACTACAAAATGTCCTAGATAAGGCCGTAAAACACTATTCATGAGTTTCATGAAAGTGGCAGGAGCATTGGTGAGACCAAAAGGCATCACCAAAAACTCATAGTGCCCATATCTAGTCCTAAATGCAGTCTTAAGGACATCCTCTGCCCTAATCTCGATTTGATGATATCCTGATCTAAGGTCAAGCTTGGTAAAATACCTAGCTTGATGTAACTGATCAAATAGATCTTCCAACCTAGGCATTGGAAATCTATTTTTTATAGTTACCTTATTAAGTGCTCTATAGTCTATACATAGTCTCATAGAGCCATCTTTCTTTTTAACTAGGAGCATTGGCGATGCCCATGGTGAGTTACTAGGTTTGATGAAGCCTTTATCTAAATAATCCTGTAATTGCTTCTCAACCTCCTCATGCTGAGAAACACTAAGCCTATAAGGTGGTCTACAAATAGGGTTAGTGTTAGTAACAACCTCTATGGCATGGTCAATATCCCCTCTCTCAGGTGGTAGCCCTCTTGGTAAGTTAGTGGGAAAAACATCTCTGTACTCAAACATAAGATTCTTAAAACTTTTAACCACACACTCTTGCAAAAAAGAATAGTAGAAAGTCCTGTTCATATTTACATTCATAGCATGAAAATATACATCAGATGAGTTGTCTGTACAATGCTCCATATCATGACTATACAATAAAAACATGTCCTGTACATGCTGAGAATAACAAAGACTATACAACTCTAGTGATGAAATGAGAGGTGCACTAGGTACATCTCTCTCTCCCTGAATACAAACTTTACTTCCATTCTTTTCAAACTCAAGTGTGTTGTTTTGATAGCTGCGTTTAAGTGTGTCTCCCAACCCCCATAGCCACTATCTTCCTAAGACTAGATCTGTCCTCTCCATATTCATAATTTGGAAGTCCATATAATCTGTATAGTCCTGCATCTTGACTTCCAAATTGGATACCATAGTATCCCATATTCTTTTATCTTGCCCTTGCATCATAGATACGATGTATTTATGTGCACTAGGCTGCTGGGGAATCTTTAATTTCTTGACCAAAGCATAGTTTATGAAATTATGAGTAGTAGAATCATCTATCATGATCTGCACCCTGGTCCCGTATACACTACCATGTAGCTTAACTAAGTCATGTGGTCCAAACTGCGGTGACCACAATGACTGAGTCAAACAACAGGTGTGCTCTAAATCCTCGTGCATCACCTCCACTCCCTTGTAGCTAGAGCTGCCATGAATAGGAAGGGTCTGCACTAGGTGGACCGCCTTTTTGCCCTTTTCAGGGGCCGTACTAGACTCTGGTCCCTTTTTCTTTTCTTCCCCCTTCTTGAGTGGATAGTTCCACTGTGAATGGCTAGGAGATAGGCACCTTAAACACAGGTTTTCCCTTTTGGCCTTCTCAAATTGGTCTATGGATAGTCTAGGCCCTTGTGATCTTTGTTTTTTAATAAAAACTTTGTTTTTCCCAAAAGGCAACTTCTTCTTAAATTTAGTCGTACTAAGAGGCTTGAGGGGCTGATCCATCTCCATAGGAGTATAATGAGGACGGTTATGGTCCTCATATATCTGTGCATATTTGATCACTTCCTCAAACATCTTAGGCGCATTCCTCCTGACTTCCCTCTTTATGGCTTTATCCAAGCCCCTAACAAACCCTCTGGTCTTCTGAAAATCATCTAAACCCTTAAGTTTCAAAATGATCTCTCTATCGTGGGATAGATAGACTGAAAGAGGCCTGCCTCTTTGAGTAATCCTATCCCACTCATCCCAATTCCTCTCTTCTTCGTTCTTAGGAAGAAACTCTTTTAGAAAAAGAGTCTCAAACTGAGTCCAGTCAGTAGGGATAGAGTTCGCCTCCTTAAGACTCATCCACCACTTATAAGCACGCGGGCCGAGGGAGAGACTTGCCTCTAGCACACGATACTCAGGTGGGGTGCCATTCAATTGATGCAAATCATGCCACTTTTGTAAAAAAGTGTAGATTGCATCCTTATCCTGTCTCGGTCATCCCCCGTAAAGGTAGGTGGCTTCAAGTCTTTCAGGAGGGGAGCTTCCCTAGAGATCTCTCCTTTATGCTTACTAGGAAGAGAAGTCTCTTTCCTAGTAATCTCTAGAGGAATAGGAGGGGTCTCTCTTTCCTTCCTAGCTAGGAAAGAGGTGACACTAGTCTCAAGTGAGATCATTTGAGACTTAAGCTGCTGTATAAGAGATGTGATGCTACCCAAATCTTTCTCTAATTTAAGGGTTTTCTCTTTCAAATCTATGAATTGGTCACGAGTGACAAATTCATCTATAAGCTCTTCATAAGTGTACTCTTTCTATGAAGGCTCTTTCTCTTCTAAGTTCTCTTCTATTTCTTGCCCTAATTCTACTTCTTCCATTCTAGCATCAAGATCCTCTAGTTGCTCTTTAGGTGGAGAAGTGGTTTCAACTACTTGTTTGCCTTTAGTTTCCATGTTTAAGTTTCCTTCCCTCGTTTGCTAACTAGAGTATATGAAAATGAATGGAAGTAAAGTTCAAATATGCAAGAAGAAGAGAAAAATATCACAAGAGCACTTCCCTGTTACAAAGTAGAGCTGCCAAAACGAAATCCAAGTGGTCCTAGATGCTTCAAGCCGCTGATTTTGAATCCTCGCCAGGCCCAAAAGAAAATTGGAAATGTCCGCTTGGTCCGGGGAGGTTCTAAACACCATAAACTATCCAAAACAATACCAAAAACACGTGGGAAAAGCCCCAATCGGCAAACTGAGTGAAACTGAGTAATTTCAAAGATGTAACAATCCTCGCCAGTCCACAAGTTGCTGCCCAACACCTGTACTTTAAGAATTTGAGACTATCCCAAGTGAAAAAAGTGGATTTGGAGTCCGGATGACGAAAAACTAGGCCCGGGAGTGGCCGCCTAGTTCCTGCTGAAGCACTGCAGAGAGATTTTGATGGGGCAAATCTCGTCCAAATCCAACATTGATGGTTTTTGAGCGAAGCTTAGGAGTGTAGCTTCGAAACATGACCAAGATTTTTGAAATCCGATATCGTATGAGGAAGCTATGGTGCGGAGAAGTCGGGTATATCACCGATGGGAAGTAAAATTGCTAACCTTCTTGAAGTAGAGAGTTTGAAGAGCTCAAAACTGAAGGACTGAAGCTTTTCAAGAAGATCCCATGACCCAAAACCCATCTCCACAACCCATAATACATATTTGAGTCATATTTTCCCCCAAACCTTGATCTAAATGAGGAGTATTATCTGTCCAATATTCAAGAAAAATTTTGAAAAAACATCTCTTACTGTATTCTTCATGGTCCTCTCAAAAGCCAATCCGGCGTGGAGCAGCGATAGTAGGTTCTTTAATCCCACATAGGGGCGCAGCAGTGCGAAATCTTCCCATATAAGCAAGATAGAAGAGGTTCACTAATATCTCAGAGTGGGAAGGGAGGAGCAAGCTCTCTCGTGAGCTGACGGTGCCTGCGTGCGTGATCTGCCTGCGCATGTCGGCTGTTGACTTTGTCCGGCCCCACTCTGGTCCCTGATCGGTATGGGCTCTGATTCCAATGTCGAAAAGCTCCTGCTCTGATGAGCTTCCCAATTTTTTGCGTCTTCTGCTCAGGAATCGATATCAATGGTCAGCTCAATCTTCAAGGTCGCACGGAGTTCTACCTGATCATCATCCGCCCAGCCACGTGGAGATATATAGAATATTCCCTCATCAAGAGTGAGCTCTCCCACATGGCTTCACACATGGGTGCCACATGGCACTCATGTGTGAGCCCTTCTAACTATCCAACTAAGAGGTGGTTCACACCTCTTGTTGGGGATGGCTCCATATAACAGAGAGGCTACTCTCTTGGAGCAAAAAAGCTTGTACATATTAATTTCATCACCAGACTTTTCAAGATTAAGCGAAATACTTCACCGCGATTTATCCAGACTTTACTCTGATTATACACCAAAAAACTTGTACATATTAATTTCATCACCAGACTTTTCAAGATTAAGCGAAATACTTTATCGTGATAAAGTATGTTATTCAATTATGCAGAATAACACGATTTCTCCACCATCTATTTACACACAACCACAACCAAACTTATATCCTCGTCAGTTAAAGCATTACACAGACAAGATCACCAGAATGACTTAATACTCAAAACAATAAATGATCATTACAACAATGTAAGTAAAACTTGAACTAAAAACGATCCACAGGTGCACAACCCAGACCCACAGTCTGGCGTCCTGCTTCTCTTGCGCATCTGCTTCCGCACACTTTCATTATCAAAGAGTTACAAATGTTACGCTACATCCCTTCGATGTGCATCTTTTCCAATTACATTGTCCAGTAATTACAATTACATTCCGATGGCCTAACACTAGCACACACGATGGACTCAAACCCAGAATTGCTTAATTACAAAAAATAACTAAGAATCATCGATGATGCCTTGAATATACATAGCACGGGCTAATTTAAAAGTACACAAAATTTTCTACTTCAAGGACTCTAACATCTCCTGGAGAACATGTGGTTCTACCAAATGAGCATATGTGCGCACGGAACTGGAAGCAATGACTTGTGCTAACAAAACTTTGCTTTGGCTCTGCAAAAAAGCCTCTTGTAGATAGAAGACATTGGTGATGGCTATATCTCTGCATAACTTGGCATCAACAATCTTTGCATCTATTTGTGAAAGGTGATCCTGTTGAACATCAAGTTGCTTTTCTCAGCGATCCAACTCCTGCTGCTGAAACTGCATTGTCTGGAAAAAATCTTGACATTCCTTCTGAATCGCTTCGATCTCTTTCTTTAACTTAACTCTATGACCAATCTTTTCATCTAACACTTGAAATTTTTGGAACAATTCTTCTGTAACCTTCCTCAGTTTTGCTTCACCATGTAGTACCTTGTCAGAGAGTACCTTAGAAGCTTGTTCGATTTCGGCAAGGTGGGTGCGAGTATTAGCCAACTCACAACCAAGAGCGGTCATTGCATCATCTTTATCAATCAATGCCTGCTTGAGAAGAGCGATCTCCACGTCTTTAGCAGCAATAATATCATCTTTCACTGTAACATGTTCCTGTAATAAACATTCATTAGCTCTAGCCGCCAAAATCTCTTCCTACAAGGGAGTGATATCAGCCTCTAACATATCAACCTTCGATTGATATTCAGTGCACAGGGACTATTGAGCATCATGCATCTGAGCGGGTAGTTGCTTGGATAAATGAGTAAGGAAGTCACCAATCTAGGCCAATTGTAAAAATGCATCCGGTACTAAAAAAGTCGATAATGGTTGAGAAGGTTTTACAGAAACCATAGCAGAAGATGAAGGGGGAGAATAATCGGGTGAAGAGGGAGTAGGGTGAGAGTGGGATACCACCACTGAGTGATTAGGGGACGAAGGGCGTACCGGGGGACACAAGCTAGATGATTGCTAAATCCACAAATCCAGCATGTCTTCTTGTTATTGTTATGATTATCTCTACCTCTTCCATTTCCTCTACCTTTGCCTCTGCTATTACCTCTTCCTCTTGCATAATTTGCTTGATTATTCAACTCTTCTTCATCCTTTGCTTTACTTTTATCACCTTTGTTCTTATTCTTTGCGTACGTAGCAGAGGTATGTCCTCTATCTCCATCTAACTTCAAATATTGCTCAGATGTAAGCATCAGTCCAAGAAATTGATTCAATTTTGGTACAAAATGATTTAATGAAAGTTCAGTTGAAAGTATAAAAGGTTTCCACCTTTCATCCCTTCTTAATCCCGCAAGAAATTGTGCTATCAACCTATGATCTTCAATATCCTCATCAATAGATCCAAGGCTACTTGCCAAGTCCTTCATCTTAGTGACATAATCACTAATGCTTTGGATTTGCTTCTTCTTAAATGTGGTAAACTTTGACCATAAGCTTGCCTTCCTAGCTTTAGTAGTGTTTTGGAAGTGATCTTCCAAAGCATTCCATATGTCTTCAGCTGTTTCTAAACCTCTGATATGTGGTAACAAATGATCTGTGATAGTGTTGTATATATAAGCTCTTGCACTTGCATCTTTCTTCTGCCATAACTTCAAAGCTTCTAATTCCTCTTTCCTCGGTTGAATATCATCTTCAAATGTAGGCTTCTCTTCTTCACCTGTCACATATACCATTAGATCCTTACTCATAAGTAAGGCTTCCATTCTTATTACCCAAGCAAGATAATTATCTCTGTCCAATTTGTCAATAGATACATGATCTGCCATAGTCTTCTTCCTTCTGTTGCAACCTCTGAGTATAAGGTTAAAGTATGTTACCTTCTGTAGATCTTTAACCTTGAGAATAACTTCGAAGTGTTCCTCTGATGCCTTTGGTTGTTGAACACCTCAACTTTCACCTTTTCAATGAAGAACTCTTCAACTCCTCTTGTATCTGCATCTCCTTTCACTTTTGAGGACCTTTCTGCTTTGATACCACTTGTTGGTGTATGTAACACCACAAGAACTAAGCTAAAGTGATATTAGAATTCCTCCATACCATCATTAGATTAGCAACACTCTAAAATTGAAACCTTTATCACTAAACTTAGTGAAATCCAATAATTCACTTTTCAGAATTCTGTGCCTTTTCTTCTAGCTTCAAATCTGATCTGTATTAGATTGATTCTTGTAAACCCTTTTGATCATTTGCTAATAGAAGTTCTTGCTAATGTTAAGTAACACATTCCAAGCAAAAAGTTCAAGTAATAACTTCAGAATCTTCTGAATTCACTTCAACATTTGAACTATGTCGAAAATCTAAAAAATGACTTCATCGATTTGACATACCTTCACTGTTAGACTCAGTTCTCTGAGTACACATCCCCTTTCGCAAAGATCTTTTGGTCGATTGTAGTTGAAGGTAGGAGCTTCAAAATGAGCTATCACTCATGAAAAACTTTACACTATACTGTGAGATCTGAACTTTAGAAGATCAAGGAAAAATGTGCCAGAAAACTCATAATTGTCAACTAGCTTTCACACTGATATGAAATTACTTAGAGTTCTCTATACAAGAGGAATTAGGTCAAATCCTTCTACACAACCATGCGTTATCTATTAGAGAAGATGTGTACAAAATGGCTTGGCTTCATTCTACTCATAGCCATGGAAAACTCTTCTACTTTGAGTAGCTTTTCCTCAACATCTCTCTCAGAAAAAATCTGACTTTTTGTATACTCACTCAAAACTTTTAAATCAAGATCTCTACCATGTTTTTAACTCAAATTGACTTATTTACATATGGTCTACATACTTCTGGACTTAAACTCGTAATTCTAGAAGTTCTATGCCAAGATTAAACTCTAATTTTGCACTATATTACAAGTGTGAATTTGTCCCTTCACTTAGGCTTGATTTTTTGAGTGTTTTGTTTTCACTTGTCTTTGTCTTTCTTCTTCCTTCATATGCCTTCATGTCTTGATGTCTAATTAGTGAGTGAAGCCCCAACACATACATTGCTCAATGTGTGAAAGGTGAATGAGCTATGAGATGATCTCTCACTTCACAATGAATGTCCTTTAAAATGATCTCATAAGCTCGAGATACACGCGGGTCTTTTTGATCCTCTTGTTATAGTCATGCTTGGAGCCAAAGTTTGAATTCAAATTCAAACTTCTACCTAAAAGGTAAATCCTAAAGTGTAGGATAGATTATCTCATCACTCAACTACTAATTGATTCGTGATTTTAGAGCTTCCTAACTCCACATGGGTGTAATCCACTTTTACAAGGATAAATGTGAAGAATTTCTACAAGAGACTGATCATATGAAGCCTTGCATATGTTATGCCAATAAAACAAGCATGAGCTGATTAACCAAGTATGTGGGCTTGGGTTTAATTGCACCAACTGCTCCCCCTTAAACCTAACATGCTTGGTCTTCATTGATCGTTGATTTCCTTCAAACCAATCATCAATTTGAACATGTTCATCTTTGTCCCATCTAATAATTTTGTGAGTATGTCTGCACATTGTAAATGAGTTGATACATAGGATAGTTGAATATCCTTGCTAAGCAATTTCTCCCGTACATAATGATAGTTCACTTCAATGTGCTTAGTCCTTGCATGATATACAAGATTAGCAGCCAAATGAAGTGAGCTAGTATTATCTCCAAAGATTATTGGAGTGTAGGAATGTATCTCCAAATCTGCATATAGTTGCCTAAGCCACATAGCTTCTTGAGTTGCATTTGCCAAACCTCTATATTTTGCTTCTGTGGAAGATAAGGCCGCAGTTGGTTGCTTCTTAGATGACCAAGATATAAGCTTTGAACCTGCTAAGGATAGGTACCCTGAAGTGCTCCTCCTATCATCCTTGGAGCCAGCCCAATCTGCATTAGAATACATCTTTATATCTATGTCACAGGTGAAGGGATAGAACAACCTTTCATTCATTGTACCCTTTAGATACTTAAGCATCTAAAGAAGACTTGATACAGCTAACAACTGCTCCCGTGGCAATGAGAGAATCCACCAAGTGGTAATCTTCTGTTCGAGCGCCCAAGTTTAAATATGGTTGCTTCGTTGGATGTCCTAGGTTTTCAGAGGCTCTAAAATTAGCCACTGGGATGAGTTCCTCTCCTTGTCGATATCTTTCATCTCTCTCTCTCTCTCTCATCCATTCCTTCTGTTTCCTTATTCATTCTAGAGCTTCCTGTCTTGCTTCTTCTCGTATTTTTTCATCCTCTTCTTGCCTATTTTTTGTTGTTAGAAGTCGTGACATTATTTCCTCTATCAATGGCTCTAAATACTTTTTTATTCGATAACCACTTATATAGTTTGGCAATACTTCTCCATCTAGAGTTGCTAAGCTGATGGCTCCGCTGGTAGATATACGATTGATTACCAAGGGGCCATATCCTCTTTTTTGTAGTTTTTTGCATGTTGCTTCAAAGTATAAACCAGGACCAAATCTCCTTCCTTCAGGTTTTTATACTTAATATGAGCATCAAAATATGCCTTCTGTTTCCTTTTTGTAGCATAAATACCTGCCACTGCTTGTAATCTTGTTTCATGTAACTTTTTGATTTGGTCCAATTGAGTTGATAACTCATGTCCAGTCCATTCATAATTTGAGGCTACTCTGAAAGTAGGCACCAGGAAATCAATTGGTAAGATGGCATTCTGTCCGTACACTAGGTTAAATGGTGTAGAACCTATGGCTGTTTTGTATGCTACTCGGAATGCCCATAAAGCGTGATGTAATTGCTTGTCCCAATTGGATCTGCCATTGTTAACAATCTTAGTGAGAACAATACATAAGATTTTGTTCGAACTTTCAGCCTGTCTGTTGGCTTGTGGGTGATAAGGGGCTGATTTCTTATGAATCACTAAGAATTCATTCATTAGGGCTTCTATCACTTCATTGACAAAGTGTGTGCCTCTGTCACTCACAATTTCAATAGGTAATCCAAACCTAGTGAATATGTTCTCAAAGAGAAACTTAGCCGTAGTCCTTGCATCGTTCTTCTTGGTTGCTTTGGCCTCTACTCATTTGGTCAAATAATCCATTGCTACTATTATGTACTTGGCATGGGAACCTTTTAGCTGGTGGACTAATAGGTCCGAAAAAATCTATCCCCCATTTGGTAAATGCTCTGGCACTCATCATAGGCTTCAACGGCATTTCATTTCTCTTAATTGGATACTTTGTTCATTCACAGGTATCACATCTTTGGACGTAAGTGGCTGCATCTTGATATAGAGTAGGCCACCACATTCCAACGAAGAGAATCATTTTTGTAGTTTTATCTGCAAAAAAGTGTCCTCTTGCCTGAGTCAGTAATCCATAAAGGGGCCTAGAAATTATGGCATACATGTGAATGAATCTACGGTAGTATCCACAATGTCCCATAAATGCTTGCACTTCCTTAGCGGTCTTTGGTCTTGGCAAATCTAGAATCACTTTGATTTTGTCTTCATCCGTGGAAATTCCATTTTTAGAGACAATGTGTCCTAATATCTTCCCTTGTCGAACCATGAAGACACATTTTTCCGGATTAAGGCAGACTCTGTACTGTCGACATTTGGCAAATATCTTTCTTAGTTCTAGGATATGTTCTGATCATATAGCTGAATGGGTGCATAAATTGTCCACATATACCTCCATACTCTTTCTCAAGAACTCCTTGAACACATGGCACATCAACCTTTGGAAAGTGGCAGGGGCATTAGTTAGACCAAACGGCATAACCGTAGATGCATAAACTCCCCATTCGATTGCAAAGGCTGTCTTATGTTGGTCTTCAGGAGCAATTGCTACCTGATTATATCCTGAGAAGCCGTCAAGGAAGCTGTAGACTTCCTTTCCCGCAACCCTTTCCAACAGATGATCTGTGATTGGTAATGGGTAACCATATCATATGGTTGCTGCATTCACTTTTTTCAGGTTAATGCATATCCTTAACTTGCCATTCTTTTTTGGCACAACTACCAAGGGTGATACCCATTCAGTGTGTTTGATCTCATACATCAAGATACTCCATCCAACCATGGGGTTTGAATTCTTCGTCTAAAAATATTTGGGACATGTAAGCCGGATCTTCTACAGATCTAGATACTCCCTGTCTTTGCTGCCATCCTCTCCTCCTTTCTTCTTCCCTTTTAGCTGCCTGGCATATCCATAGATGAGTGTCTTCGTTCATCCATGTTTGGTCACTTGAACCTATACTATGCATAGATAGATTGTCATCCTCCTTATGTATCAGATTCCATTGCAGGGGGGGAACATCTTGATACATGTAAGTATGGATATTTATTTTGGTTGTGGTCCACCCATGCTGCAAGTATACAACATCTTTTCCCCAGTCTTGCACTACCTTAAGCTGTCTCATGAAAGACCTTCCAAGTATCATCTCATAATTGCTAGCCTTTTCGAATTGACTGATCGCTAAGGTGTGTTCAAATTCAACTCCACAACTGGTGAAGGTTACTTTCTCTAATAATCCTAAGGGTCGTTTTGTGTGCCCATCTGCCATTTGAATCTTCATTTTGGTTGGTCGTAAAGCTGGTTTTCCCCATTTTTCCCAAATTTATTTGGTAGCAATTCCTACTCCCGCTCCCAAATCTAATATGGCTTTAGTGGTATAACCTTTGTATGTAATAGGGAGGCATGTGTTCCATTCATCTCCCTCACTGAAATCTCCAACCTTATCGACTGGGATTTTAACTGTGGCTACTTCATCTGGTATCTCATTTTTGTCTGACTTCCTCTCTAATTGACTAGTGAGCTTCTCCTTCAATTGTAGTTTTACCTTCAAGAGTTCTTCCAATGTCAGAGTACAAGGTATTTTTACTTTTTTAAGATGTTGTATGATGTCTGAGGTTTGAATCGATGGGTTTTGCTCCCAACCCATGCATTGGCACTTCAAACTCATCTTCTGCTGCTAACTCCTCAAAGGGAGGTTCAATTCCTTTTGTTCTCTTCCATCTATCTTCTTGGACTCTTCCCCACAAGTCTCTAGGCCATTCCCTGTCTACTTCAAGGATAATGGATCCTTCCCTTTTATTCTCGCAATAATTTTCACCATAGGTCTCGTCCTCCTTCCCTTCCTTGGGGTCATTAGGTATGACATACTCTTGAAATTTGTTTTCGGGAATTCTTGATTTGGGTACTGGTTGAATAGGTGTTTCTAAGGTTTACTGAGCTACTTCAATTTATTTCTTACATATCTCCAATCTTTCTTTCTCTAAGTCACCTCTTGTGCTCAATGGTTGGTCCTGCTTTTATTCATGCCTAATATGCCTGAATCCACATGGCTAACTCTTCTGGCATTGGGTCAGCCAGAACTGATCCTGCCTCTTGTTTTCTATGCTTCTCTACCTTATTGTTTCCCTCAGGTTCTTGTTTTTCTTGTTGGCCTTGTTCATTATTCTCATTCTCCATCTTTTTTTGGAGTTTCTTTTCTTTCATCCTTTCTCTAGGATTCTTCCATCTTTGGGTCCGTTTACTTTTAGTACTTTTCACAAACTCTTCAGAATCTGTAATTACTTGAGGTGTGGGTATGTTCAATTCTTTGTCGGCGTAATCATTCTCTTTGGTTCTTTCTGAGGTCTCTCTCGCTTTAGCCCTTGTTATTGCTTTTAATGGCACCGTGTACTCCTTATCGCTCCCCAATGACTCTATTACTTCTATCACATTGATTTGCACATTGGAGTTAACTTTTTTGGGATTCTTTGGGCAATCTCTAAAAAGATGCTCTTTACCACAATCACTGTAGTATCCTTCCCAAACTCTCTGAGGTGGTGGTGGGTTAGGTAATATACATTCTCTAATAAAATGATCACCTCTGCATCTATAACATGGTCCTCTAGGTGCAGGTGGTCTACTCATCAATCGAGGAGGTATGGGTGCTCTGGGAGCTGTGTACATTAATGACACATAGTCCTGATCATATCCATAAGAGCTATTAGGTCCTTTAGAACCATAAGTACATGGCTCGTAAGATTGAGTGTACTCCGTTATAGTGCCCTCATATGTGGAATAATTTCCTTGACTAGGGTCATAAGATGGGTCATAAGCCTCAATACTAGCCAATGGAGTGGTTGGGACTATCGCTCTTTCTGGGTTCTCTTCAAGTTGAGCCATTTTCACTGGGACAACATTCTAGGGGTGGGGTGGTTGTTGCCCTAACACGGGTTGTGGTTGAGTGTACCCTTGGTAAGTGTAAGGTCGCGGTGCAGGTGCAGGTGCTGGCTGCTAGTATGGGGGGTATCTATAGGCTTCTCCTCCTTGATCTCTCTGAGGGTATCCATAGGGCCTACATGATGGTTGTATCAGTCTCAATTGTCAATTGTAAGGATAGTTCTCCGCGCTGTGATTTGTATACCTTTGTTCTATGTTACAATAATGAGTGGGGCCCTGGGTGGGTGGCCTATTGTAAGCATAAGCAGGTGGTGGGACTACTCCCCTATTGCACATGTGAGAAGGATGGTCACCTCCACAATGCACACATCTTCTAAGCATGGGTACTCTCGTAGGCTTGCTTGGGTAATTCCTCTATCCTTGAACATTCAGCTTCTTAGCCACTAAATCGGCTATTTCTTCTACATTTTTCTTGGGATTTGACGTGCTGCTTACGATATCCTCACTTTTCACATTGCCTTGGGGTATCTTCAAGTCTTCTACCAGATTGTCCTCTAGGGCAATACACTCTTGTAAATTTTGAACTCTTCAGCCTAGCCACTGATCTGTTTAGTCCATCTAGGTAAATGCGTAAACCATGTTGATTGGTGCTCACATATTCTAAAGATGTTCGATACTCTCCCTCAATAATTGACATCATGCCAACTATTGGTACAGAATTCTGCATGTCCTTTGAGGCCATAAGGGTTTCCTCCTCGGACTCACTCGAGGTTTCAGAGTAATGCGAATGAATACTCGGTTCAGCTATACTTCCCACTGAAGAGATTACACTTCTTCGGCTCCCTAGGGTTCTCCCGGATCTTAGGTTCATTCACTTAAGAGCTCTAATTGAGTTTAGACAACTTCCAGCTCCCAATGCTCTTTGCTAAATCTCAGAGGTGTATGAAATATTTTATTGAGTTGGAATTTTCCACTGAAGTATCTGAAAATCTCCCTACACGACACCTGACACTAGCTCAACACACGACACTCAACACTGGACAAATATCGCAACTCAGGTCTCCACGACACTCGACACCTACCAATTATCACGATAGCGGGTCCACGATATTCGACACTTGCAGAATCACGACACATGATACTAGTCAAATGTCGTGAGACAAACACGGTACTCGACACTTGAATGTTGCGATGCAACCACGATATCTAACACTTGTCAAATGTCGTGATGTTGCCATGATATCTGACACTTGTCAAATGTCGCGATGCAACCACGATATCCGACACTTGTCAAATGTCGTGATGCAACCACGATATCTGACACTTGTCAAATGTCGCAATGCAACCACGATATCCGACACTTGTTGAATGTCGCGATGCAACCACGATACTCGACACTTGTTGAATGTCGCAATGCAACCACGATACTCGACACTTGTCAAATGTCGCAAGGCAATCACGATATTCGACACTCGTCAAATGTCGCGAGGCAATCATAATATTCGACAAGGGTAAATATCACGACACTCAACCGCGGAAAATCACGACACCTAATAGTTGCGACACTCAACCACGGGAAATCACGACACTTACAATTTTTTTCAATTTGACTTTCAACTTAATGAGAATGATCCTAGTGCTTGTCTCCCCCCTCTCAAGTGCCTGAATCATAGAAAAAAAATCTTCTCAGCCCCTGGATAATCCCTTACGACACTTACCACTGTGGGAGCGAGTTATGACGACTGGTGGATCAAGTCAACCATCTTGTTAATGGTGCACGCGGGGTGCTTGGAGCAAGCTCAGGTACGATGGAGCAAACTGTTAATAATATTAAAGGAACATACACACTCAAGCTAATTGATGAGATATTTCAGAAAAGAACACTACTTAAGCCGATCTATTCATCATGTTTTGTCAATTGTTTAATTGAAAAATGTACTCCAACCATACAATTCAATACATTTAATTTGTACTCGTGATGCCCTTAGGTCTCCAATCCCTCTCTCTCTCTCTCTCTCTCCTCATTAGCTTCAGCTTTTCCTATGACAAAGTTAGAGCAATCTTTGTTTTCTTTTCCTCCATGGAAGGCTTTCTTTCCTAATATTATCAAATTACCGCATCAAAACATATTCCTTAAAACCCTTATGTGCAAGAGAGCAAGGATTACGACCACCACATGCTTGAGAGATGACTCTCCTCCCAACCAAATGCCTCTATATATAGTTGCTTGAATCAATGAGGACCACAAATGTAACTAGAGTCCACAAGTGCATGTGCGATCTCCACCACTCCTTTTCCACCTTCCACTGGAGTCCACTAGTGGTTGGTGTACTCGCTTCTTGAGTTAAGTCCAATGGACTCAAGGTAACTCACGTTAACTTGAGTTAGAAGGCTCTAGAGCTCTTTGGGCAAAACTCTCTCCCCATGCTCCCCATGGGGGTTGAACCCAAGACCTCCTCCTTCACAACCATGAGACTTAACCACTATGCTAAGTGGATCACTTGAATATGAGAGCACATGAACTTATGCTTGAGTCTATTCTTGAGATCTTTGGTCCTACAGACAAGTGACCAAACGGTATCCGATTTCAGATCTGTCTGAAGCCATCGGATCCCTAGATCATAGACTTACTTTATTACATTCTTCCCCCCTTGGAAAAGATTTTCGACCTAAAAAATAAAGCTATATATAATAACCATAGGCAACCCCCGAGCCTCATGTTCTAAAACTGGAAGAACATGATTATGTTCTAAAACTGGAAGAACATGATTATGTTCTAAAACTGGAAGAACATGTCTCATCTCTGTGGTGGCATCCCTGCCCAAATGATTCAAAAAACTATCTGATTTTGCACTTTGATGAACAAGACAAAGTACAAACTAGTGAAGAATAATGAGGGTGGATCTAAAAACATCCTTGGCCAATTCATAGTTTCTAGATGTGCGATCTAGGCACAAACATGTGGATTGGGTGGATTTAAATTACTAGTCCATTTCTAGGCATAACTGGTGCATGGACTTAGTAATGAAGGTGGGATTCTTATCCCTTGCAAGACTTTAAGAATTCTTGATTCACTTGAGTTTGTTTTGGAGAACTTGAAGTTTGGTTGTCCCATACATCTAACTTAGATGTTTGTAAAAGGGTTTACTTTGATCCAATAGTTAATTGATTTTTTTCACCCGACTAGAGGACTACTTTGTCCTAATGAGTTTAAAAATCCTTTGTAAACTGTAGGAGAAAGTTTACCATTTCGGTAGAGTCAACCATACCAACTTGACCAATACAAATCCATAATGAAATTTGTCCAATGCTCTGATACCAATGCAAGAGAGCAAGGATTACGACCACCACATGCTTGAGAGATGACTCTCCTCCCAACCAAATGCCTCTATATATAGCTGCTTGAATCAATGAGGACCACAAATGTAACTAGGGTCCACAAGTGCATGTGCGATCTCCACCACTCCTTTTCCACCTTCCACTGGAGTCCACTAGTGGTTGGTGTACTCGCTTCTTGAGTTAAGTCCAATGGACTCAAGGTAACTCACATTAACTTGAGTTAGAAGGCTCTAGAGCTCTTTGGGCAAAACTCTCTCCCCATGCTCCCCATGGGGGTTGAACCCAAGACCTCCTCCTTCACAACCATGAGACTTAACCACTAGGCTAAGTGGATCACTTGCATATGAGAGCACATGAACTTATGCTTGAGTATATTCTTGAGATCTTTGGTCCTACAGACAAGTGACCAAACGGTATCCGATTTCAGATCTGTCTGAAGCCATCGGATCCCTAGATCATAGACTTACTTTATTATATTATGCATCACAATTGCAGATGGTGCGCAAAGTTGGAGTCTCCTACAAGGTCAATGACATCCTTGTTATGAAAGTTCTTTTACCATGACATATCAAGATGAATTCACTTTCCAAGTAAGAAATGATATTTTGAATGGCCAAAAATTGACATCAATCATTGTTCAATGGAAACACAATCCACCAAGTAGCAATGCATAAGCGAATTCACAGAGTTGACAACAATGCTACAATTGACTGAGTTCCAATATGCTACCATCTAAATTCAAGAGCAATTCAAAACCTTTGAACTGAAGCATCAAGTACATTGTCGAGCACGAAAACATGGCCAACCTCAAAAGCATTCAAGTTTGTAACACAAAGCAACCATGATTTTCTTCTCTCTTCCCACTATTTCCGTTTCTACTTGTCCCCGCTGCTATGTAAATTTGAAGGACTAGAAATATCTTTAGGAAATGAACTGAGTTCATGTGTTAGAAGAAGCACATTATCATAAGACATTAGGTTTTGCTAATTTCTCTCGTATAAATCCTTTATACCGAAAAAGACTTTGAAGTTTTAATGTGCTAAACAAAAGACTTTGAAGTTTTAATGTGCTAAACAAGGAGAACTTCCTAGAAAGCGTGTGCCCAGTCCGATTTTATTTTAGGTATGGAATTATCTCCAATGACACTCATAAATCAGGGCGTCATAATCAAAGAAAACTTGAAGAAATAGTCAAAGCGCATAGGCAAGGATTTACTAACACAAGTAACTTGCCCTTTCAAAAATTACGATTTTAATGTTCTTCATGCACACAATGACTAAAAAATCATATTACCTTCTGAATCCATTTTCTCCATCAAATAATCCACGTTGCCAGGTTTTTGTGTAGATGACAGAATCTGTTAACATTTTTTCTTTTTGGTGCAGAACTGTCAATGATAAGCTTCAACGCAATCCATCGAACCACTAATCATTCTTCTTTTGAAGTCCTTGACTCTGCAGTTCTCTCTGTATACATCTCCTTTGAATATTTGTTAGCAACTATTGGCGAACATCATCCATTCAACCGTTGGCCACTCTCCAAGTTCATTATCTCCATAGAATCGGTGATACCATGCTTTCTGAGCGCACTCATCTATCACTGTTTATATGCTGGAACTTGTATATCTCAGTGGGCAATTATACTTTCTCATCCATCATAGCACAATGACGATAGCCAGAACATATTCTCAGATGTCGATATCATCTGCGCACATCATATAGTAGGCTTGCATAATGTCTATATGTGCCTCCTTTGCAAAAGAAAACATGCAAAACTATAGCTTGATGACGTGAACCAATCACTCCTTTATATCCAAATCTGCTCTCGTGTCCAGTTCCACAATCTGAACTTTCACCAAATCGGATGTACAGAACCCTTCGTCCTTCTTGCTCCCTTCCCCTCTACCAGCTTACTAGCAAAAGCACATCAGTGCCCTGATCTTCCCCTTCTGCATCGAATCCCCAACTATTACCTTACAGAAGTTTTTATCTATGGCTTCGAAGTAGCATGTCTCCTCATTTTCTGCACACCTCATAAAAAAGCGAAATACATCCTTCCTTGATATGGTATCGCTCCTTTTTCTTCTACGTTTAAAACCAACGAGCTCATATCATGAAGCCGAATGATTTTCAAAGGGAGCTTTGCATGACCTGATAAGCCTTCCCAACGCAAACAGTGCTCTCCCTTTGGATGTGATGGTATGGCATACCCACACACACCACGCAAAACCAACCTTTCTCCTCCCTGTACATGTGCGCCATAGTCTTCAGCTGCTCAGTCCATTGTTTTGTCTATCCGATGAGCACTTAGCAGTTATGCGATCTCCTAACTTGTTTTACGTGTCCATCTGTGCATTATACTGCGCTAAAAAAAAACTTGAAATTATATATGACAAGAGTTTTCGCTGGTTA
This sequence comes from Ceratopteris richardii, assembly GCA_020310875.1. Classification (NCBI taxonomy): domain Eukaryota; kingdom Viridiplantae; phylum Streptophyta; class Polypodiopsida; order Polypodiales; family Pteridaceae; genus Ceratopteris; species Ceratopteris richardii. The sequence goes on along the minus strand of CM035416.1, from coordinate 111,828,471 downwards.
AGCTACGCAATTGTCTCTATTTCTTTGTCACACTATGTCATTTGAGCAGATAAACACTTGCTGTTCATCTTTGCAGAATCACAATGGTATGAAGTTTTATTCTTTGGCTTGCTTTCGCATGAATCTACTCAACAAGAATCAAAGAATTGTGCTATTTGCGCCTTGTGTGCAACCATATTAAACTGATACATCAGCATAGATTTTCCTGTTTACTTCATAAACTGATACATCAGCATAGATTTTCCTGTTTACTTTAAAACTTCACAAAGATTCTTCCCTCAAAATGCTTTGATTAGCGCAAAAATTTTCATTGATAAGTAAAGTCGATTAGAATTTTAAAATCTGTACAGAAGACATTGATTGTGACGGAAATTTCCAATTCAAAGTATTGGCACAGTTGATGGTGCTTACACAAATCGAGGAGATATAGGCATTGATGTCAAACCTCTGCTATATTGTCCGCTTAATAGATGGATGTGCAAATCATCCCTTCATCTATGAATTGCTCCGTCTCCAATCTGCTATATATCTGACCATCCAAATATGTGCCTCTGTTCAAGAATTCCGCATGTCCACTCTCCGCAATCCTTCAATTCTCTACTTGAATTTCAATGGAAGAGAACTTCCCGCTTTCCTTCTCAAGCATTGTATATTTCGTGTGCCTCCTTTGAGCTGCAGAACCCTTCAGATGAGGGCGAGAAGATCCCCCCTTTTCTGTGGTGCCATCCTACCAGCTCCTCCCCTCCTTCTTGTCAAATGCATGCCCCCCTCTTTAATCCCAATCAATGCCTCCTTATCTATGGAAAAAAAAGACCGAGCTTAAATTGTTTCTTTTCGTATCTGAGTGATGACCAAACCTCCTATCTTGATCCCTTGCTTCATGCATTCCTCCGACTCCTAGTTCATAATGCCTCCGTATGCAAAACTAATGTCCTGGCATCGAGTCATGCTCCCCAGGCCTCCTTCTTTCCCTTTGAGTGACGGCACAACTCCAGTCTTTTTTATGCGCCACGACGGCCAAACTTCCCCTTTACATGAGCATGCCCCTCCATTTGTCTTCTGTCCATCTCTTGTAACTAAAAGCTGCAGAAAGAACCGTGAGATTCTTGTGTTATTTTTGGAGTCTTCAACGTGCAGTCATTTTCACTCAAGAGATCAATCACATGAGCACTATGTTTCATTATTTTCATATTTTCAATCTGTTTATGCATTTCTTCTGCGTGGATATGGAAATGTCTCATCTTTTCTTCTCTTATCTTTTCAACACTTATAGAAAGTCTCGATTTCAAAATATCAAGATCCTTAAGTTGGAAACATGTAAAATTAACTCCCATCAAATGGCTCTATGGTATTTCTCCAACATTTTCGGCATGACAAATTGCTTCGACTTGTTTCTTCTTGTATGAATTGGAGGTTGAGGGACGCTTCTTCTAGATGCAAAATATCACTCATACACATCGTTTCAATCATAGCTAGCCTGCATGTCACCATGGATTAAAGTACACCCTTACTACAAGTGGCGTGACCATGGCTAGCATGCATCCTTTGAATTGGGTTTCTTCTTCATCAAGAGTAGAGATAGGAATCTCTATGACACCGCAGATCATTTTGCTATGTTGCTTTGACTTAAGTGGATGTTGAGAGTAGGGATTTGATGTGCTCACCTTGAAAGCTATTCTCCAGCTCTTCTACAACCCCACTTGCTCTGCGTTGCCCCACACTCTCTAGTCTCTACTCGCAATATCCGACGTCTGGGTTCTCTTTCTCTATACTTGCTCTATACTTTTGAGAACAAGTAAATTGAAAAATATATGTTTTCTGGTTTTTATACTTTTGAGATGCACCTAACTAAAAAAGCTGAAAGAACAAACTTGGAAACTAACCCTATCTTCCTAGTCTTCTCACTTACCTACTACCTACTCTAACTCCTCTCTCCACTCACTTCCCTAAACTATCAACTCACTACACACACTTCAAAAGTGAGAAGTAGTAAGTGCAGATGACGGTGACTTACCAAAGAAGAGAATTTCACAACTCCTCTACTTACTTCAATGCTAAGAGCTTTTCACCATCGCACGAATACCTCGGTTTGATTTGACTCTCCCCGGCAACGGTGCCAAAAACGTGTGTACCTAAGTACCGACTTAGTAAATTGTGGAGAAAGAGCCTATACCTCAATCCCCCTCAAGTGCATATAGTGGGGACTCACGCTTTAATTATCAATCCAAGGAGTATCAAGACCTAGCCGAGTGTATGAAGACATGCATTCAAATGATGGTCCATGCAAATGAAGTTTCACAAAGTACAAATAAGTATAAATCGATCACAATCAAGTTTTCAAGGTCAGCTATGGTGTTGCGACACTTGGAACAGTAGTCAACAGTAAATCAAGCTTTTCTCTCAGCTCCAAACTCTGAATATAGTGAATAGGGGATTCCTTTCGAAGCTCTCGAGAAGATGCATCCAATAGTCATCTTTCCACTTGATTGTGACACTTCTGCTTCAAGTTATGAGAAGAATACTGAGTTGTAGGATTGATCTTCCTACACTTCAACACTCCCTACACTTCACACACACCTTACCAACAACAAACAAGCACTTCCATGGATAGACAATACTTCTAAGCACTCTTTCCAAGCATCACACATGCATGCAAGCTCACAAAGAAGAAGATATAGAGAGGAGAAGACACAAATTCGAAATTCTATGCTCTTGATTCTCACAATGGCAAAAAAATCTCTACAAAGAGTCACAAACTGACTTATATACATGTGCCCTAAAAATGGTCCTTTCATACAAGAGATCGACACTTTATTAACTTAAAGACTAATTTCCTACTAATTTACAAAGGTAAGATACAAATCTCTATGGGTATGCATCTAGAGGACTCCTCTAGTGCATTTACATCAGAAAATATATTACAAAATGGCTAAAATACAAAAATAAAGTGTCCAAATCGGAAAAATTTTGGGGCCCTTCTTTTTCTCTGCCTCTTTGCTCTTCTTTGCTCTGTAACAGATGGAAACAAAAGCAAGTTTTGTGATGAGCTATTACATGTTCCTACAATAGAAAAGAATATAATTTCAATTAAAAAAATGGCTCAGAGAGGATTTTAGGTCAATAAAAAAGGATGCTTCATAGAAGATCCCAAATGTGCAAATGAATTAGTGTTAGAGGAAAAAGCGGAGGTAGTATATTTACTTTAAACATCAAACATGATATCAAAAGACCATTGATTCTCACTATTCATAACAAAAGGATACCAAAACTTGAACTTTGGCATAAAGGATAGATTGTATCAATGTTGAAAAGCTCAAGGACATGGTGAAGAAGAATGAGGTAAGTGGGCTACCTAGATTCACAACTAAACATCCTCATGAAGTATGTTGTACATGTTAACTAGGCAAACAAACAAGGTTATCTTTCTCAAGAAGCAAATATGTGTCTCAAAAAATTGCAAAAATTGTTCCATACAGATGTTTGGGGACCTATTAAAGAGCTTTCCGACTCAAGAAATAGGTATTATGCCACTTTCATTGATGATCTCTCAAGGAAGATTTGGATATATTGCATCAAACATAAATCTGATGTCTTTTCAACATTCAAAAATTTTAAAGCTCTTGTAAAGAAGGAAACCGGGAATCAAATCAAAGTGTTAAGGTCAGATGGTGGAGGAAGAGACTTAGAGTTTAGTGACTTCTTGCAAGTTTGAGGAATATAAAGGCAACTTATATGTAGTTACACACCTCAAAAAAATGGGGTAGCCGAGCGGAATAATAGACAAAGTCGAGGTGGCTAGAAGAATTTTGGATGAGATGAATGTACCTCTCATCGATTGGGTCAAGACGATGACAACTACAATTTACCTTATGAATAGATGTCTTATCTCATGTATACATTCCTTATCTCCTTACGAAGTGTATCTCTTGAGTCACTTGAGGACCTATGGGTGTGTATGTTATGCATGTTACCATTAGTGTCCATGTGAAAGGCCAAATGGCCACCAGACACTTTTGTATATGTTCTTCAATAAAACATATAGTTGCCTTGTCAGCCATAGATTGTAATTTTGACCGTATTTGTAACACCTAAGAAATTTGTGTTCGTGCTACCCGTTTATTGTGTGTTATTTTCATATTCTGTAGGCCATGTGCAGAGTATTATGTGCGGCATCTCGAGCTCAAATTTTTACTATGAGAGTATATTTTTCAAGCTCTCAAGAAGGAGAATCAACCATGGTGCATCAATATCATAATAATTCCTCCCACATATGCTCATTTTGAAGTTTGTATGCGATTTTGGCATTGTTCATATGCTCATTTTGTAGAGGAGACTGTAGCAACATTTTCCCAATTTTTTTGGTTTTGCCAACTAGACAATGGTCAATTTACTCCTTGAAAAACTTATTGGTGTGAGCACATTTATTCTCATGTAATCCTTTTGGTTGGTCATTATTGTTCATTAATCCATTTTTCTAGGGAGAATCTCTTGAATTTTTCCAAAATCTAACACTTGGTCATGCTATTTCGAGCCTTAATGGTGTTTGGACTCTTCTAGCTCCATATCATTCTAGTAAGTTTGCTATCATCATGGCAATAGAGATATCAGGCATGTCTGGTGGATCAGGGTCTAGTGCAAGTGTTCCAAGAGGAGCTATAACTTGCAAGGCAAAGAACATTTTGACATCCAAAAATTTGATGGCACAATCTTTGCTCTATGGAAAAATCGGATTAAAATGTGCTCGTTCAGAGGAGGCAATGGAAGCAAATAAATGGAATCCCAGAGAAGCATGTTGACATGGATGAAGATGATTGGGATGAGTTGGATCAAATGGATAGGTTCAAACAGAAGTGTAGTTTTTAGGGTACATTGTATTAGAGAAGGGAATCTTTATGGACCCTAGAACATTAAGACAATCCTTGATTGGCAACCACCTTCATGTGTTTGAGATGTACAATGTTTTCTAGCATCTACAAATTTTTAGAGGATATTCATCAGAGACTACTCCAAGATAGTGACACCTCTTACCAAGCTTATAGGAAATGCAAAATTCTCATGGGCTGAAGAAGCAAAAAAAGCCTGTGGGACCTTGAAACTGACATTCACCACTACCCCAATTCTAGTTCATCCTAATTCTAGCAAGCCCTTCTTCTTAGAGATAGATGCATCGTACTTCGCCCTAAGGGCCATTCTTTCCCAATATGGAGATGATGGACATCTACATCCAATTTCATATCATTCAAGGAAAATTTCCCCTTCATAGATTAATTATGAAATTCATGATAAAGAAGTTCTTGCCATAGTGGATGTGTTTGATACCTAGCATCACCATCTAGAAGGAGCAGCTCATAAAGTTATTGTGTATATAGATCACAACAACTTAGAGTATTTTATGACCACCCACATCCTCAATATAAGGCAATCTCGATGGAGTTACGTTTTATCTAAGTTCGACTTTGTCATCACATACCATCTAGGATGCGTGCAATGTCAATCAACTACCTTGTGAAGAAGATCTTACCTTGCACCAAAGAAAGGTGAAGAGACCTTTGATCAACAAGAGAGAGTATTACTCAAGCTTGAGCATCTCCAGTTAGCAGCTATCTCTTCAAGCCATCATGAAGATTCAACCTTGAATCATTTGATCCATGAGACTCTACACAAGATGAATTGTTTTGTAACATTACGCAGAAAACTCAAGAAAGAAAAGTTCAAGAAGTACATGAGTTTCAGGAAAAGGATGGGTTACTATTCTATAAGAGCCTATTGTATGTCCCTCCTAGAAAGCCCAGGATCCAAGTACTTCAACAACTTGCAACATGACATTTTGGAGTGAATAAAACAACAGAACTCATATCAAGGGATTTTTGGTGGTCTCAAGTGTGGAAGGAAGTCAAAGAATAGATATGATCCTATGACACTTGCAATAGATTTAAGGTACAACGACATAAACCTTATGGCCTCTTACAACCTTTGTCTATTATAAAAAGGCCATGGGCTTCATTATCTATGGATTTCATCACAGATCTACCAAATTTGGATAATTATGATGCCATTATTGTTATGGTGGATAGATTTACAAAGATGGCATGCTTCATTCCAACTACCAAGGCAATCACAGGTGCAATCACTACTGGACTTTTTCTCATATACATCTTTAGTCTTGATGAATTACTTGATGATATTTTCATTGATCAAGGTCCACAATTCATATCTAGCTTTTGGAATAGCCTTTGCAAGCTCTTTGGTGTTCAAGTTAAACTATCTACAACCAATCAACCTTATAATAATGAACAAATAGAATGGTTGAATCAAGCCCTAGAACAATATCTCCATTGCACCATCAACTATCATCAAAATGATTGGTTTGAGCTCATACCATTTGTAGAGTTTGCGTATAACAACAATGTTCATACATCTACCAAGAAGACTCCCTTCTTTGCAAATTATGGACAACATCCATCCACAAAGAACTCAAGAAAGAGATCCATAGAACTCAAGAACAATATAAATATTATGCAGATTAGCATCGTGTTCAAAATCCAGCCTATCACATTGGGGATAAAGTGTGGTTACTCAGAAATAATCTATAGACTTTACGGCCTTGTGCAAAGCTAGACCATTAGAGATTTGGTCCATTCGCCATCTTGGCCGAGATTAATCTAGTCACTTTCAACCTCCAGTTACCAAGTACCTTGAGAATACATCCAGTTGGAACCACATCTGATTTCACCTTTGAGGGGGGAGAGACCTAGTCCTTCACCACCTATCAAGATTGAGGATCATGAAGAATTCAAAGTCGAGCATGTCCTAGACTCAAGAATATCTTGAGGAAAATTGGAGTACCTTGTTCATTGGAAAGGGTAGGACATCAACAATTGTACTTGGGAACCTGCAAAAAACCTGTAGAGAGCACCAACCAAGGTTTGAGAATTTCATAAGAAAAATCCAATGAAGTCGAGGCTAGAGAACATGACTGCTCCTCGTGGAACTCATCACTTCAGGGGAAGGTGATATCATTGACAAAGGAAACCATTGCTTCCATTGTGTGTGAAACATGTCAAAACCCTAAGATCGGCTATCTACTTGCTTGATTATGATATCTAGAGATAATGTATTGAATTGATGACATCATTGATGACATTATCAATTCATAATCGCCATTGATAAACCACCCTTGAAAACCTATATAAGGAGGGGTTGGCCACATACATAGTCAGTCTTGCCAATACAAGTCTTGGGAGCTCAAAGAGCCACAATCTCCAAGTAAGTACTTTCCAAGTTCGAGTTCGAGTTCAAGTCTTGTGCCTTGTTCTAGTCTTGTCTAGTCTAGTTTCTTGGACATTCTATTGTGCCATGTTGTAATTGTGGCTGAAAACATAGCCCCAAAGCTGAATATTCATTATGGGAGAATTACAAAGAACACCCTCCTTGATGTTCTTGAACCCTTGTAAAGAGAACTATGCGTGAAAGTGCTCCAAAACGGCTCTGAGGATCACCCCAAAAATACTTCAAAACCATCTTTGAAAGCAAAGAATGAAGCTTTGAGGGCCCAAAACATGTTCAAGGTAATGTGAGCCTTAGTCTTTCCCCTTCCTCAAGCACCACAAGAATGTAGCTTAGTGGCAAAATATTTTCGGTTAACCAAGGTTTGGGGGGAACAAACTAGGATGGGTGATGTTTCTACAAGTACAAGGAGCCTCTGTCTTCCTTTCATTGAGGTCCTCCCTTGCATGCAGCCAATGATGCCAATGGTGACTTTGGTGACTCATATTAACAAGGTTTGACAAGGTCTATGCATTGATTGTTGTCTTACTCACTGTCTTAGCTGAAAGCATTGGGTGGGCAAACGGGAGCTCACTTTGCTTGCACAAAAGCAACAAAGCTTTTGCATAAAAATATTTGATACCAGTGAAATGATGCGATGGTGATGCACCACGGTGGACTCTCCTTCTCAAGAGCCCCACAATAATACTCTTGAAATAGAAAATTGAGCATGAACACAGATTACTTAGGTGTTACAAATGCAATCAAAATTACAGTCTGAGGTTGATGAGACCGCTATATGTTTTATCAAAGGACATATACAAAAGTGTCATGCAACCATTTGGCCTTTCACATGGACACTAATGGTAACACATACATGCTGCTAGATTTTAGTGCTTCTTTTTGTGAAGCAGGTCCAGAGATGATGTGGTGTTGTAAAAAACTTGCTCTACACCAACCAATATCACTTCAAGGATGCTTAGTGAGTTCCTTAGCTTCCAAAGCATGCATAAGTCAAATGTTTGCATCAAAACAGATAACTTCCACTTTGCAAGTATTGAAGAAACCTTCTATCTTGGGAAGAGAAGGTCACCTAAATATATTGAGAGCTCACAACCTGGTATGAATTGACAAAAAGCTTTTGCTCACATATAATTGAAGTGTAAAGTTGTTAGAGGAAGCATTTTTTTGAAGGAAAACTATTTGTAAAATGTCAAAAATTTGTAGAAATATTTATACAAATGATGTAAAAATTGAGGAAGAGTCTTCCTCATGTAAAATAGGATCATATGTATTTTTCCTAGAACTTTTGGAAGCTCTTAGATAGCATATTTTTAGAATAGAAGGTGAAAAGGACCAAAATTCAAGTGCGAAAAGGGACACTTGAAAAAGTATAAAAGATCATTTCTTCTATTTTGAAGAGGTTGGTTGTATTATTTTGATGCTATCCAAGTAATGTGAGAGCTTTCCTGCAGAAAATCGTGTTTTCACCTTTCATGATCTTTCTCTTGATTTGTTGAGTCTTATCATTGTGTAATCCATGGAATTTGTGAACTTTCCTTGTGTATTTCTAAGTGAGGTGAATGAAGATGGATGATTCTCATTGTATTGAGTAAGAAAGTGCACAAGAACAAAGCTGGAATTGGAAATTCTCAGTTTTTATAGAATCGCAATTGTCTCGTCTGTGTGATACAGGTACTGTTTTTGAAATTTGACTCCATATTTGTATTCTACTATGAAAATGGCACACTTTAGGCACAAAGATCATTGAAAATACTGTTGTAGAACTCAAGATAATCAAAACCCTAGATATTTCTTTCCTTCTTCATAAATCTCTCAGAAAAACAGTCATCTCAACTCTTATTCTTGGATTCCATTAACTAGAAGGGGTTGTGGTCTTTGCATACTTCCCGGATTGACAATTTAAAGATGTGTAGTTGATCTTTTGTGCTATAATGATTGGATAAAATGTGATTATCTTTGCATAAGTAGATTGCTTTTTGACCAAGTACCAAACAAAATTTGTCAAATCTTGGAAAAGATGACATGGTTACAATGAGGAAAGTCAAGCAAAGTAGCTATGTGCAAATTGATTGATCCATTTGTTTATCCAAGGTAAAATAATAGTCTTGATAAAAGATTCATTTGTCACTTGAAAAAAAAAGTGTTGAGTTTATCTTTGCATAAATTGATACTCGTACTTCTTAACACATATTTCCTTGAAAAGATCTACTTCCAAACTGATTAGATTGCAAATAAAAGCGTATAACCAATCATGAGACAAAAGATCAATGGATCTTGAAACAAGAAAACCCTAAGTGAAGTGTTTTCCTTGATTTAGGGATTAAAGTACTAAAAAAATTCATAAAATCTATAAAAATTCAAACAAATTTCTGGAAAATTTACAGAAGGTTTGGTCTTGAATGGTGGAAGAGGAATAGTGAGAAAAAAAAAATCCAGAAATGGGAAGAAAAACAAGAAATATGTAGAGTAAAACTTGTTGTTAATTTTTTCAAAATTTTAATCTCTTTGAATGAGTTTGGTGGTGTATAATTGCAGGTGACAATTGATCTGGAGTTGGTGAAGATTATTGGAGAAGACCAGGAGGGAAGAAAAGTCAAAAAGTGCAAAAGTAGGGAAGTTCAAAAAAAACACGATTCTCAACTCAGAATCGCGATTTTCAGTAAGATAAAGAAATTGACTTAGTTGCACTATTGGGTATTAAGGTAAGTAATTTTAAAAGGTTTTATAAGTTGCATAAGTGAAGGAAATCAAAACTTCAAAATTCTAGTAAGAATTGAGCATCAAGTGATCGGATTTGAGAATTGGACACAAAATCACGATTTTCATCAATAGAGTAAAGCGGGCAAATTTTGTTGAAAGGGATAATATTTTTTAAATAAAACAACAAAAATTGTAAAAGAACAAGAATCATAAAGGTGGGAACTCAAAATTGTGAAAATCACTCACAATCGCGATTGTGTGAAGTCTATAAAAGTCTAAAATCTCAAAAAAACCATTCATTTGAGTGAGAGAGTGAGTGGGAAGAGCTGTCAAAATCACGACTTCTTGCAATCACAAAGCTTTTGGACAGTTTTTTATCATGCTACAAGGTAATTTTTCTTAACATTAAATGTCTACATATTTTCAAGCTAGAAATAATGGATAGAGATTGAAAATACTGAAAATCATTGAAAAACTCGGAATCGTGATTTTCATTAGTTTTGAACTTTTTGTAGGGAAAATTGTCATTTTGTTGAAAGTTCTTCATTGCATGTTATTATTTTGTAAAGGCGCTTCTAATTGTGGGATAAGAAATCAAAAAATCAAAAAATCAAAAATTTACAAGAAGTTGCACACAATCGCGATTTTGTGACCAAACACAAAATCACGATTCCCAGAATACGATTTTTATTAGAAAATCATGTTTTTAACGATTGTGAGCAATCATGATTGTTAGGGAACACAAGATCGTGACAACCACGATTCCCTTCACAGAATCGTGAAAAACACGATTCCCTTCACAGAATCGTGACAAACACGATTCCCTTCACAGAATCATGACAAACACGATTCCCTTCACAGAATCGTGACAAACACGATTCCCTTCACAGAATCGTGACAAACACGATTCTCTTCACAGAATCGTGACAAACACGATTTTCTCTTATTTATTTTTCTCACAGAATTGTGAATAATTGAATGATTTTGAGATCTAGTAATAAATTGCTTATATTGATAAACCAGAGTCAGAGATAGAGTTAGAGTCAGGTGAATTACAAGAAAGGGATTTGGGTTAGGCAAATAACATGGAGAACTTAAATGAGACAAATGAAACACAAGAAGCTAGTGACTTTAGAAATATCCTCAAGTACATGTTCACTAATAGGTTTGGAGCCTATCTGTATCAAGATGGTATGCATAAGTTCCTCATTAGGATGAGAAACTTAGAAATTCCCTTAAATATAATGCTAGTGACACAATTTAAGGATGGTAGATATGAGGATAGACAAGGATGTGTGTACATATTTTCACAAGATCCAGAGAACTCTAATGACTTAGGGTAGTGTGCAGACAAGAGACCTTGGGAACAAAACCTAGGGCAACCAGACTTGCCAAGACAAAATGAAAATTACACTTCTACTGAACAACAACAAGGAAGGAGATTACACACTTCTCCAAATCCTTTTGAAAGAGAAGCTGAAGGAATGAATGATTTTCCCATCAGAAGAAGACATCAGTGGAAAAACCATGGAAGAATGCTTAGGCCCTATCAATTAGCAAAATGCATGAAGAATCAATATGAAGGGTATTCTGATCCTCATGCTCATGCTGCAGAATTTAGACAATTAATTAGGGCAGAAGAAGTAGAGGATTACAAAGTACAATTTGAAGCATTTGGTCTAACCCTAATTGGACCTGCATTATCTTGGTTCATTCCATTGAGAAAGGAAATGTATCCAGATATTGAATCCTTCCTTGAAGCCTTTATAAGGGAATTCTCCAAAACTGGAATTAAACATAATACAGCTACCTTGATACATAGTTTTAAACAACAAAAAGATGAAAATGTCAGAGAGGCTGCTAGGAGATTCAAGCAATACATTGATAGATTTCCAAGAGAAGAGGTACCTTCAATGGCAAGACAAGCGTCTTTGTTCATAGAAGGACTGAGAAGTGCACAATTAAGAACCTTGGTATATTATAGGAGATGTCCTTATCTAGGAGCTTGTGTGAAAGAGGCAATAGACTTAGAGGATAACAGAGGACAAGATTTATTAGCATTTGATCAACCAAGAACAAATGAAGATAAAATTCCACCAGCAGAAGAATTAGCACAAGCCATTGCTAAAGCCCTAGAAGTTAACACCAAGAAAAATTTGATAAACACCAGAATATCAACCAATAAGAAGTGCTATAATTGTGGGGAGAGTCATTTGGTTCAGCAATGTCCTTATCATAAACCACAACATTTGCAAGATACGAAAACACTCAAATATTGTACTTTAGAAAGAAAATGGACAAACCATACTAGAGAGGAGTGTTTCTACAATAAACAACCCATCAAAGAAAGGGAATTTATGAACCAACACAACTTACAAAGAGAATCTGGATTTGTTGAGCAACCAAGACCTGTACTTGGACAACAACCACCATTACCAACAAATGTAGTACCATTAAAATACACACCAGTTGAAGAAGAAAGCATGAGACTCATATCATCTTACAAAGAGGATTACCATTTGAGTGAAGGATATCAAGAAGATTGGGAAGGATATGAACAGAGAGAACCAGAACTGCATGCCTTGGACTTGGGAAATGGGAGAATTGAAATGGACACAACCACAATGTACATAACTAATAATTACATGTCCAATCAGAAACCCCAATTCAAAGGAGGCCAGAAGATAACCTGTTATAGATGCGGGGGGGAACATTTCATTAGAAACTGTCCACAACCTCCAACACTAAGAATAGAAGGAGCCTATTGTAAGGATTGTGGTAGGGAACACTTAATAAGGGATTGCCCAAGAAACCCTCAAAAACAACAGAACACATCTAGTAACATACCATTAAAAACAATTAACATAATGGAGCAAGAAGAATTGAGTGATCACAATCAAGCAACTGTAAATGCTATAACAAGAGCACAAGCTAAACAACAAGAAATAAAAAAGGAGACACACACACAGGATCATAAGAAAAATCCATTTCCAAAAGAAAAGAAAAACAGACAAAAAGGAAGATGGGAAAGAAAGATGAGAATGGGTAAAAATTTGGAAGAAGAAACTATGGAACATCCAAACAATAGCCAAATACAAAATACAGAGACTCAGGAAGAGGCAAAAAATTCACAAAGTCTGGAGACTCTGATAAGAGCATACAAAGGAAGAATTCAAGATGGACCAAACCCTACAGATCATGTGATGGCATATCCTATGCCAGATTTAGAGGACGAAAGAATGCAAAGATGTAAACAAATCATACAGGAAGCACAACTTAAGATTGGGGAAATAGACAATCATCAAACAACAATTGAAGGGTCAAATGCAACAGAAACCAGGAAACATCTTGGTCAGGAAGATAATTCACAAATAACCTTCCAAATCAATCTAGACAAACACTGTACAATTCTATATCAAACCACAATGGAAGAATTGGTAAACAAAATCCTCATTTACAACATAATCTGAAAACTGGGGAAACAAAGTCAAAGAGTTTAGATCCACAGCAACAAGAATTGGAAGAATTGTGGTACATACCTATTGACAAAATAGGAGGATACTGTGAAGGAGAAGAAGGGAACTCAACTTTGAAAATACAATTTGGTGATAATCATGCTAAGGCCATATTAGATAGTGGATCCGGAGTGGCAATCATGACTAAACAAACTTGGGAGAAATGGGGGCAGAATGAGCTAATACCCACTAAAATGAGATTACAACTTGCAGACGGACACATAGAAAAACCCCTAGGAATATGGGAAAAGGTGATTGTAGAAATATGTGGAATATAGATAGAGCACACTTTTGCCATAGTCGAATTTCCACAATCTACCTCATATGAAATCATCCTAGGAAGACCATTTATGAGACAAATGCAAATTGTGCAAGATTGGGATACCTTCAAAGCAAAGGAAGGGTAACTAGAGTAAATTTAAGAAATGGGGAATATTGTGACATGTCCCCTCAGGAATGGTTCAAAGTACATCAAAATCAAGAATTAAGTGAAGAATCTGGGAGTGAAGATCAGAATGACATAGAATCATCAATTTGGAAATGTAATGTGATCAGGAATCACCTATATAAAAAAAGAATGTTAAAGCAAGAAGATTGTCTAGATGAAAGGAAGTAACAAGATGAAAGTTACATACCATAGAAATTTAAAGATGAAGAGTTTGAGCCTTATGGTTGGAATCAGATTTTGACCACAATGGATTTGACCAATGATGAAAATATGGGAGTAAAATTCCAAAATGAAGAAGGATATGATATTTTTCATATAGGAATACAAATGATAAAGGTGTCAAAAACAGAGGAAGATCACGAGGAAAGAATAATTTCAAAAACTAGAAAAACACAATTTCTGGAAGAAGTGGAAGCTACAGATGCTATAAAAGACAAAATCTCAAGAACATATAGAAAAAGTAAACACAAAGAAATAGAAAAAGAACAAGAAGTTGAAAAAAATAAAAAATAAAGAAAGAAGATCAACAATTTGATGTACCTTCAAAGTTCAAGACCTATGAAGTAGAAGACAGATTACTTCTTGTTGGAGATAGACGTCTGCGGAAGCACGCGAACAACACAAGGAAGAAGAAGAAGCTTGGAGCACAACACACAAGACTGAATGTATTACTAGAGAATGTACAAAGGTAAGTAGCCCATTAGGGCAATAGGCGTATATACAAGCCGGGGGAAAAAAAACTCCTAAAGAGGGAAAAAAGTGCCCTGGCGGTCCTAGAGTGTTCACACACATCACTACCTAAATATATCAACAAATCCCCCCTGGGAGTGATGCGGTGAACAAGGAGCTGGCACTCATGTATAAGGAAGTGCCAAGCTATGTGGAAATCACTCCACAAAAGGAAGTAAGCCCAAAGCTTTGCGGAAAGCTTCAAACTTCTCCCTAGGCAGAGCCTTCGTGAAAAGGTCTGCAATGTTCTCCTGCGTGGGCACATATGCCAAGCTGATCTCCCCAGCAGAGAACTTCTCCCTGACATAGTGATAATGCACCTCAATGTGCTTAGTGCGAGCATGGAACACAGGGTTCCTCGCAACTGCCAATGCGCTCTGACTGTCAGTGAAGATGGTGGTGGCAGAAGACTAGCCAACACCCAAATCAGCCATAAGGCGTCTGAGCCACACACACTCAACAGTCGCTGTGAAAGCTGCCCTATACTCAGCCTCACAACTGGAAGTGGCCACAGTAGGCTGCTTCTTGCTCAACCAAGATATACATGAGCTACCAAGCATGAAGCAAAAACCACTGGTGGACACACGAGTGTCATAGCAACCAGCCCAATCTGAGTCAGAAAAAGCATGCAAATCTGGCGGTAGTGATCTCCCCTTGGGATAAAACAACCCAAGTAGCCGAGTACCACTCAAGTAGCGAAAGATGCGCTTAACCGCTTTCCAATGCGTGACTCCTGGGCAATGCATAAACCTGCTCATCTGTGAGACAACAAACTGAATATCTGGCCGAGTAATGCATAAGTAAATCAAGCATCCAACAGCCTGCTGATAGAGAACAACATCAAATGCATCTCCAGCATCATGAAGACTCAATCGTAAACCTGTCTCCATAGGAGTGGCAATAGGCTTACAGTCTTCAAGGCCAAAACGCTGCAATAATGTGTCAATATATTTCGTTTGACACAACGCCATTCCACCATCAACATGCATAAATTGAATGCCCAAATAGTGATGCAAATGCCCCAAATCAGACATCTCAAATGAGGCATGCAAATCAGCCTTAAAATCAGCAATATGTGTCTCAATAGGACCAGTGAGCAGCATGTCATCAACATAGACAACAATGATCAGAAGCACATCATTAGCACGCTTAACATATAAGGTGCTTTCAGTTGGACTATTCTCAAAACCATGTGCAATCAGATAGGCATGTATCTTCTCATACCAAGCACGTGGTGCTTGCTTTAAACCATATAATGCCTTCTTTAACCTGCAAACCTGGTTTTCATGCCCTTTCTGCACAAAGCCACGGGGCTGAAAAACATACACTTCTTCATGCAAGTCACCATTCAGAAATGTTGTTTTAATGTCCAACTGATGTACATTCCAACCATGATGGGCTGCAAGTGCACAAATGCTGCGAACAGTAGTCATACGGCATGTAGGTGCAAAGGTCTCATCAAAATCAATGCCTCTTTCCTGTGCATAACCCTTTGCAACAAGCCTAGCTTTATACCTGTCAACTATACCATCAGGTTTACGCTTCAACTTGTATACCCACTTAGTGCCAATGGCCTTCTTGCCAGGAGGCAAGTCACATAAAGACCATGTACCATTCTTCATTATAGCATCATATTCAGATTGCATAGCAGCCATCCAATTTTCTGAATTTTGTGCTTCATCAAAAGAAACAGGCTCATTCTCATCATAGAGACTAGATGCAGCCATAGCATAGCAATCTGATGCAAAGGAGGCACTATGAGAGCCTGAACGAGTACGATATGACAAAGGTGCATCTAATTTGCTGTCACGCAAAGTCTGCACCAGCCATTTTGGCATAGTTTTTGCCTGCTCAATATCAGCTCTCTCATCAACAAGTGCATCATGTAAATCTGCATCAGAAATGGAATGATCTGCATCATCATATGTGTGAAGAGAGATGGTGGATGCAATCCAAAGATGAGTAGGTGCCGCTACAACCAGCTTCACACCAGCCAACTGAGACTTCAGAGTTGATTAGTAGACCCTTTGAGCTTCCTAAATCGACCAAAATATCAGCCAAGTACTTTGGAACATGTATCCCAAAAGTTTAAGTCAAGACAGACTAGTTGTGAAATGACTAGCTCCCAAAACTTGCTATTTTTGGACATACACCTGCTGGAAAAAATGAATAGTGCTCTCAACCTGGTAAGAATTTGAAAAATTCCTTTTGGGCATAGCAAATAGACTTAGCAAGCTTCCCAATCCAAGTTAAAACACTTCAAATGATGGACTGAGCACTGAGAACAAGTTTCAACAATTTCTGGAACCTCCCCACAATTCTCGGGGCTCTGCAGAGATAGACCAGTAAGCAGTAAAATGCAGATATCTCCAAAAGTATTAATTCAATGACCTTGAAAATTTATATGCGGAAAGTAGACCGTTAAGAGCTATCCAACGCACTTTAAAACACTGAAAATGGATCAGTAGAACTCGAGATATGACCTTCTGAAGGTACTGCTCTGAGTGAGTATAGCAGAGAACAAAACAGATTACAACCACATTGGCAATGAATCCTTGCACAATGGGAGTAGAATGATAGAGCTATGGAGTAAGCTCTTCAATCTCTACAAAATGACATGAAGTGGTCACGTACAAGGCTTGCTAATCGCCTCTTCCTTCTTGCTCCTTTTATAGCTATTCTTGGAGGGAGTTTTGAATTCGAATTTGAATGGCTCCACCTAAAAGTGATCCCCAAAGTTAAGAGAGATTCCCTCAGCTCTAACACATATGATTACAACCACATTGGCAATGAATCTTTGCACAATGGGAGTAGAATGATAGAGCTATGGAGTAAGCTCTTCAATCTCTACAAAATGACATGAAGTGGTCACGTACAAGGCTTGCTAATCGCCTCTTCCTTCTTGCTCCTTTTATAGCTATTCTTGGAGGGAGTTTTGAATTCGAATTTGAATGGCTCCACCTAAAAGTGATCCCCAAAGTTAAGAGAGATTCCCTCAGCTCTAAATTTCATGGTTTTAGGTAGTTAGAACCACGAATTTGCTTTTACATCATGGATGAGGTAAGCCATCCTTTTCCTTTTTTCTTTTTCCATTTACAAGAGATAAAATGTACTCTTTTACAAGAGGTGTTCACATGACTACTCATGTGACTTACAAATGAGGATAATATCAAATATATCAAGCATGTAGGCTTGGGTAAAATGCACCAACAGCTCCCCCTCAAGCCTAACATGCTTGGCCTTCAAATAAGTCTTCAATTGTCCTTGATTTCCTGCAAGCCAATCATCAACTTGAATCTACTTAATTTTGTACCATCAAGAGCTTTAGTCAACATGTCGGCACATTGCATATCTGTAGAGACATAGGATAGTTGAATATCCTTGCTCATTAGCTTCTCCCTTACGTAATGGTAGTGGACTTCAATATGCTTGGTTCTAGCATGGTATACCGGATTAGCTGCTAGATGTAGTGAGCTTGTGTTGTCACCAAAAATGTGAGGTGTTGAAGAATGAAGTCCAAGATCTGTGTACAAAGACTTTAACCACATGATTTCTTGAGTTGTATTAGCCAAACCTCTATATTCGGCTTCGGTAGAAGATAATGCCACGGTTGGTTGCTTCTTCGATGACCAAGAAATGATTTTTGAACCTGCAAATGATATATATCCTGATGTGCTTCTTATATCATCTTTAGATCCGGCCCAATCTGCATCTGAATAGACCTTTAGCTCAATATCTAAAGTAAATGAATAAAACAAACCTTCATTCATAGTCCCCTTTAGGTACTTGAGGACTCTCTTGGCCGCTTCCATGTGTGGTCTTCTCGGCTTATGCATAAACTGACTCAATATGCTAACACTATAGCATATATCCACCCTTGTGAGTGTTGCATAGTTCAAACTTCCAACCAAGCTTTGATAGCTTGTGATGTCTTCAATTGGCTCTCCTTCATAAGCACTAAGCTTATGGTTTTGCTCCATAGGTGTACTTGCACACTTGGTATTTTCCATCTTGAACTTGACGAGCATGTCATGGACATACTTCCTTTGTGTGATGTATATACCTGAATTTGTGTAGATCAACTCCAATCCAAGAAAATAAGTGAGTGGTCTGAGGTCACTTATTTTGAACTCCTCCTTCATTTGAGCCTTTACTTGTTTGATTCCTTCAAGATCATTGCCTGTGATAATAATATCATCAACATACACACATAAATAGATCACTTCAGATCCATTCCTCTTTATGAACAAAGAGGTATCCGCCTTGCTAGCTTTGAATCCTTGGTCCTGCAAATAAGTCACCAATCTGAAATTCCAAGCTCTTGGAGCTTGCTTCAATCCATACAAAGCTTTCTTTAGTTTTCATACATAGTTAGGATGATGTGCATCCTCATATCCAAGAGGTTGTGCCATATACACTTCCTCAGAAATCCATCCATTCAAGAAAGCATTCTCTACATCAAGTTGATAAAGATTCCAATTTCTAGATGCAGCAAGACTAATGAGAACCCTAATTGTAGGCATTTTTGCAACAAGAGAGAAAGTCTCCTCATAATCAATACCATGGGTTTGAGCAAACCCTTTAGCAACTAACCTTGCTTTGTGTCTATTTATACTTCCATCTGGATTCCTCTTGAGTTTGTATATCCATCGAGATCCGATTATCTTCATAGATGGCTTGTTAGGTACAAGCTCCCAAGTGTCATTCTCCTTCAAGGCTTCCATTTCTTCATCCATTGCATCTCTCCAAGCTTTCTTGCTTTGTGCTTCTTCAAATGTGGTAGGTTCTTCATTGGTTGAATCCTTTGCAATGTAGATTGAGTGCTTGGTGACCAAAGAAGTATCATAACCAAACGTCTCTGGTTTCTTCTTCTCCCTTGAAGACCTTCTAAGTGGTTGATGTGAGCTCTCGGGTCCATATGTAGCATCCTGCATCTTTGCTTTACCTTTGTTCTTCCATAGCTTTAGTCTTTCCAAGTCTTCTAGGTCAATCTCCGAATCACTTTCTTCAATCTGCTTTGGCTCCTTTGGTTGAAGTGATGGAAAGTCTTCATCCAAGTCATATGGCAGCTTCACTTTCTTGTCATCATCAAACCATGATTTGTTTTCATCAAAAATTACATCTCTACTCACAGAAAATCCTTTATTGGTTGGATTGTACAATCTATATCCTTTTTGGTTTTGATCATAACCAATAAATACGCACTTCTCTGCCTTGGGATCCAATTTCCCTCTTACTTGAGAAGGAATGTGAGCATAGGCTAAGCATCCAAAGATTTTACAATGCTCTAGACTAGGTCTTCTTCCATTCCACACTTCATATGGAGTGGTTCCATCTAGTGACTTAGATGGAAGTCTATTTATGAGATATGTGGCTGTCGACACAGCCTCTGCCCATAGGTAGTTTGGCAATCCCTTTTCGTTGAGCATGGACCTTGCAGCTTCAACAATTGCTCTGTTCCTCCTCTTTGCTACACCATTGAGTTCGGGTGTATACCTTGTAGTGACTTCCCTTTTAATGCCTCTTTCATGCAAGAAGGCATCAAATTCAGAAGAGAAGTATTCTCCTCCACCATCTGATCTGAGTCTTTTCAAAGTCCTACCTGTTTGATTTTCAACAAGAGCAATATACTTCTTAAAGCAATTAAACACTTCATCCTTGTGCTTCATGAAAAACAGAATGGTCCACCTGCTACAATCATCTATGAAAGACACATAATATCTTGAGCCTGATATAGATGGCTCCTTACTTGGACCCCACACATCCGTGCACTAGATCCAAAGGATTTTGATACATATATCCTTTCTTATTGAAAGGTTGTCTATGAGCCTTGCCGAGTTGACAAGTTTCACACTTATAAATCATGTGTTGCCTTGTGATATTAGGCAAACCAAGTACACTTTGGTCCCTGCAAATTTGTTTGAGTGTCCTCTCACCAATGTGAGCAAGCCTTTTGTGCCATATCTCCAACTCTGTAAGAGTTTGAGATCCATAGCTAAACAAAACTATGTTCTTTGTATCTTCCACTTCAAAAGTGAAAAGCCTTCCTATCTTTTCTCCTTTGGCAATCCTTCGAAAGCCTTGCCTTGGGTCTTCAACATATGCTCCAAATCGATTGAATCTAACCTGCAATCCTTTTTCAACAATCTGTCCAACACTTATTAAATTTTTGGTAATTGTAGGGACATACAAGACTTTGCTTAAGAGGTTCATATTCCCATCTGATGTCTTCACATTACCTATCTTCTCCACTGAGTGCTTTGTGTCATCTCCTGTCTGCACTTCATGCTTGTTATGAGGATCTTCCAAATCAAAAAGTAAAGCCACATTTCCTGCTATATGGTTCGAGCATCCCGAATCAATGTAAACTATGTGATCATCATCCTTACCCTTCTTCGCTGATAGATTCATAATCAATAATGAATCTTCTTGACTTTGGTCCTCTGCATAGTTATTGTAATCTCTTCTTCCTCTATGGCCACTTTGATAGTTGTTGTTGTTGTAATTGTTGTTGTAGTAGTTGTTGTTGTTGTAGCCTCCATTGTATCTACCTCTATTTGATCCATAGCTACCTCTATTGAATCCTCTTCCTCTTGAGTTCCTCGCGTTCCTGAAACATTCTTCAGTAGTATGGTTAGATAAGCCACATATGTTGCAAGGTTGAGATGATTGGAATCTCCCCCTACCTTGCTTTCCACCTCTGCCTCTTCCTCTAGCTCTTCCTCTACCTACAAAGTTTGCTTGGAAAGAGCTACCTTCATCTTCATTCTTCCTATTCTTTGACCTGTCCTTGACCTTAGCTTTATCAGAATATAAGGCAGAAGTTTGATTACCTCTTGAGGACTCACCACCTTTGCTAATCTTTGCTTCATGAGTGAAGAGTTGGCCCATGGGTGTGTTGAGGTCGGGTACATGCATATCCATGTATAAATCCATGGCTGTTGTGAATGACTCCCACTTGTCGTCTGCTTTGATTCCATTCATGATTTGTCTTATGATTTGCTCCTCTTCGATTACCTCTCCAATGCTTCCAATTAGGTCGGAAATCTCCTTCATATTTGTGACATAATCAGTCACATTTTGCTTCGGGCTTTTCTTCATTGTTGTGAACTCCATCCACAATTGGTTCTTCCTTGCTCGAGTGTTGGAAGAGAAGAAAGAAGCAAGTGCATTCCAGGTTTCTCTTGATGTCTTGCATCCCTTGACATGAGGTAAAAGAAAATCAGAGATTGAGTTTAGTATATAGGACCTTGCAAGTGCATCCTTCGAACACCAATTCGAAAGTCCTTCCACTTCTTCATGTGATGGTTGCCCTTTGTTCCTCATGGTTGGCATTGCTTCATCTCCGGATATGAATCCATATAGATTCCTCCCTTGAAGGTAAGCCTCCATCCTTAGAGACCATGCCGGGTAGTTGTTTCGATCCAATTTTTCAATTGTTGATGGAAATCCATCTCCCATGTTGCTTGACTATGCTCTGATACCACTGTGAAGAGAGATGGTGGATGCAATCCAAAGATGAGTAGGTGCCGCTACAACCAGCTTCACACCAGCCAATTGAGACTTCAGAGTTGATTAGTAGACCCTTTTAGCTTCCTAAATCCACCAAAATATCAGCCAAGTACTTTGGAACATGTATCCCAAAAGTTTAAGTCAAGACAGACTAGTTGTGAAATGACTAGCTCTCAAAACTTGCTATTTTTGGACATACACCTGCTGGAAAAAATGAACAGTGCTCTCAACCTGGTAAGAATTTGAAAAATTCCTTTTGGGCATAGCAAATAGACTTAGCAAGCTTCTCAATCCAAGTTAAAACACTTCAAATGATGGACTGAGCACTGAGAACAAGTTTCAACAATTTCTAGAACCTCCCCACAATTCTCGGGGCTCTGCAGAGATAGACCAGTAAGCAGTAAAATGCAGATATCTCCAAAAGTATTAATTCAATGACCTTGAAAATTTAAATGCAGAAAGTAGACCGTAAGAGCTATCCAACGCACTTTAAAACACTGAAAATGAATCAGTAGAACGCGAGATATGACCTTCTGAAGGTACTGCTCTGAGTGAGTATAGCAGAGAACAAAACAGAGAAGTAGATGATGATAAATGTATAGATTCACATATGATTACAACCACATTGGCAATGAATCTTTGCACAATGGGAGTAGAATGATAGAGCTATGGATTAAGCTCTTCAATCTCTACAAAATGACATGAAGTGGTCACGTACAAGGCTTGCTAATCGCCTCTTCCTTCTTGCTCCTTTTATAGCTATTCTTGGAGGGAGTCTTGAATTCGAATTCGAATGGCTCCACCTAAAAGTGATCCCCAAAGTTAAGAGAGATTCCCTCAGCTCTAAATTTCGTAGTTAGAACCACGAATTTGCTTTTACATCATGGATGAGGTAAGCCATCCTTTTCCTTTTTTCTTTTTCCATTTACAAGAGATAAAATGTACTCTTTTACAAGAGGTGTTCACATGACTACTCATGTGACTTACAAATGAGGATAATATCAAATATATCAAGCATGTAGGCTTGGGTAAAATGCACCAACAATATGAAACCTGCAAAGGCTGAGAAGTTGCCTCATTAGGACCAGCACTAGCCTGTCCACCTGTAAAAGTATCATACATGTCTTTGGAGCTAACAGATGTCTCCTTAGTACATGAAAGCAATGGCTGAATAGCATCTTCCACAAAGACAACATCACAGCTAACCAGAATGCGTTTAGTCTGTGGATGATACAGACGATAGCCTTTACTTTCAGAACTGTACCCAACAAAAATACATTTTACTGCCTTATCATCCAATTTTCTGCGATGTTGTTCAGGCACTAATGCATATGCCAAACAACCAAAAACACGCAGATGAGCAACAGATGGCTTGCGGTCATGCCAAGCCTCATATGGAGTGATAGACTGCAACGCTTTAGTGGGACACCTGTTCAGTACATATGCTACACACATGACAGCCTCAAGCCAGAAACTATGTGGTAAAGCCTGACTTTTGACCATGCACCTCGCCATCTCCATGAGTGACCTGTTCTTTTGTTCAGCAACTCCATTCTGTTGAGGTGTATACGGCACTATACACTGGTGTTTTATCCCACGTTCAGCCAGAAATGCATTAAAATCTGAAGACATATATTCCCCCCCTCGATCAGAACAGAGGGTGCCCATTTTACATGCTGACAGATTTTCAGCCAAAACCAAAAACTGTTTGAAGCACATGAACACTTCGGACTTTGCTTTGAGTGGATATACCCATGCATGCCTGGAAAAATCATCAATGAAAGTCACGAAGTAAAGGTAATTTTTAAAAGAGGGTGTCTGCATAGGACCACAGACATCACTATGTACAAGCTGCAATTTCTGCGTAGCCCAAACTGAACCATCTCTTGGAAAGGAAGAACGCTGCATTTTGCCCAAAATACAGCCTTCACAAACATGTTTTCCAGGTGCCTCAAGTTTGGGCAAAGAGGACACCATTTCAGATTTCTGCAGGCATAACAAACTAGCAAAATTCAGATGACCAAATCGTGCATGCCAAAGCTTTGCATCTGACATAGCCTGAGAATCATGAACTGCACATGCCGAATCATTCACAGATCTTTCATAGTCTATGAGCTTATACAACCCACGACATAAAATGCCAGAAGCAATAATCACATCGCCATTTGAGAGATCATGGACTGTACACCTGTCATCAACAAATTTCACAACCAAGCCAATCTTGGCTAATGCAGAAACTGATAACAGGTTCTTTTTGATCCCTGGCACAAATAAAGCATCTGACAAAGTGAAAGAACTACCATCAGTAGTAGTCAGAATGATCTTACGAACTCCCATAACAGGATAAGAGGAGTTATTGGCGCATGTGACAGTATTCCCTGTAGGGGCAGGCTCGAGTGAAGAGAAGAAACTGCGCTGCGAGGTAATATGTTTGGTCGCCCCACTTTCAAAGTACCAAACATCTGAGTCTACTGCAGACATGCACTGATCATGAGAAGATGGGTCAAAACTACAGACAGTAGTAAACGCCCATTCTTCTTCCTGCACAAGATTTGCAGACTCTGTTTTTGGTGTAGAGGCCTCTGCAACAACCATTCCAGCCTCTTTCTTCTTTGCCTCTTTAGCAGCCAGTTTTGGACAGTTCTTTATAATATGATCATTTCCTTTACAGTACTTGCAGAACAATTTCTGCTTTTCTGATTTCTTTTCATCTTTATCCTAGTTCTTCGATTGTGCAGCATTTGCAGATTTTTGCTTACTAGTAGAAGAGCTCCATTTTCCTTTGCCCTTCTGACTAGCCAGGAAAGCTTGATCTGCAACACGCATAATGGACCTGTTCTGCCTGGACTGATCTTCCTGCAACAGAACAGAGACTAATTCCTCAAATGACAAGGCATTTGGATTGCCTTTCATCATCAACCGAAGAGTAGAGGCAAAACTCTGATATGAATCAGGAAGACCATTCAGAACGGTCTACACAAGTGAGCTATCTGGTATAACCTCATCAGCAGAAATCAATTGTTCCTTCAGGTCTTTGATCTTTGTAAGAAAATTGTCCATAGAATCACCTTCATTCATGTGCTCACTCTCCAACTGTTTTCGGAGGTAAGCAACACGAGCCTCATTCCTAGCCTGGTACAAAGTGGTAAGTGTATCCCAAGCATCCTTTGCTGTTCTGCAAGAGCGAATGTGAGGAATAATGGCACGTTTGACAGACAAGGCTATCAATGCATGTGCCTAGGCATCTCTGCCATCCCAACAAATTTGCTCTGCAGTAGGTGCAACAGAAACAGCAACACGAATAGGAATCTGCGGAATATCATCTTCGACACCATCTTCATCAGCTCCAACACCTGTATTTGCAGTACCTGTCGTTACAGGTGTAACAGGACGTCTTTCAACACCCTGCACAATGTTCCACAATCCTTTTGCAACCAGTACATGTCGCATCATATAAGCCCATAATGGGTAGTTGGTACCATCCAACTTATCCTCAACAGCCAACATACGGAATACATCACTGCTTTCAGCCATGGCCGGTGACTAAAATACCTTGATGCAGAAAATTGACTATATCTCAAAAAGTTGAACAGAACTGCCCATACGAGTTCTGCTAGACCTGTAGCAGACTTCGAGACGCTTAAATTGGCGAACAGAAACTGGTATATACCTTTGGCACAAAAGGATGAAATAGCCTGCACAAGCACTGCGATAGTGCATTCGGAGGCCGAAACGAGCTCAGATCGCGATTTCGGCACCACAGAGCGAAGCAGTTTTGATCTCGGAAACACCCTAAGTATGCTCACCAAATTTCGTGCGAATCTGAGACTGCAAACGGAGGAGTGTCGACGGCGCCCTAGAAGAAGCGACGACCTGCTCTGATACCAATTGTTGGAGATAGACGTCTACGGAAGCACGCGAACAGCACAAGGAAGAAGAAGAAGCTTGGAGCACAACACACAAGACTGAATGTATTACTAGAGAATGTACAAAGATAAGTAGCCCATTAGGGCAATAGGCGTATATGCAAGCCGGGGGAAAAAAACCTCCTAAAGAGGGAAAAAAGTGCCCCGGCGGTCCTAGAGTGTTCACACACATCACTACCTAAATATATCAACACTTCTAAAAATGAAACCAAAGAGAGAAAAGAAAAAGGGGGAGGCATATGATAATGAGGAACAAACTAAGAAGGTGGTGATCGCTCAAGAAGAGGAGGAAGATAGACACATTGTCATAGCTGATGACATGACAAATCAAGAAGAGGAAGCATTGAGGAAATTGGCTAAAACTTTTAGGGATGTGTTTGCTTACAGTTATAAGGATTTGAAGGGAATTGATCCTAAAATTTGCGAACATAAAATTCCTATTACTCCTGATGCAAAACCTAGCAAACAAAGACACTATACATTTAATGACAAATACTCTGCTAAAATAAAGAAAGAAATTGACAAACTGATGGCTTCCAATTTCATCTATGAGATTGAGTACACTAAGTGGATATCTCCTATAGTTGTGGTACCTAAGAAGAAGTGTAGTTAAAAATAAATCCAGCCTATTGTCTAGTAGCCAGAAGAAGAGAATGGTCATTATTTTGGGAAAGAAGAAATGCAGGTCAACTTCCAGCAAAATGGCTGAATTTCTCAAAAATAGCAGGACCAAAAGCAGGAACATGGCCAACCAAGAAGTATATGATTGATACAGCAGAATCTGTTATATCCACATACAAAGATGTAAATGATCCAGCCTGTATTTTATTAGTAAGAGTGATGTGACTTGTGGTGGCATGCATAGAAACCTTCACAGATACAGAAGTAAGGACTCTCAACTACATTGGATTCAACTCACCTACAGATGCTTTACTCTTTGATTTAAGTGAAACACCAGATAGAATTTGTTTAATGGCATATTACAACAGAATAGTATTTTTGGGAAGCCATTATCTTCAAATCTTTGAAGATGCTTTTGACTATGGGTTTTATGAAAGAGAGTCACAAATTTTTGGGAATTTATCAGTAGTCACTAAATCAAGACTCACTGCATATGAAGCTGCTTATATAGAATACTTGAAGAAGGATGTGATAGACAGACCATAGGCAGCAGTACAATGGAGGAAAGCTTTGTTTGAAATGGTGAACAATTTGAATATTACAAAAAGAAAGATTCATGATCTGTTATCTCAAGTGTATCAAAGAAAAACGAAATGAAGGAAGCTCACATTACTTGTCTGTAAGAATATTTTTTGTCAGGAGCCAAAAAGTCTAGGAGGGGAAGAATGTTAGAGGAAGCATTTTTTTGAAGGAAAAATATTTGTAAAATGTCAAAAATTTGTAGAAATATTTATACAAATGATGTAAAAATTGAGGAAGAGTCTTCCTCATGTAAAATAGGATCATATGTATTTTTCCTAGAATTTTTGCATTAGGGGAAAAAGTGAGCCCTGCATGGGCCTTGTAAGGATCCCTAATTTTTAGGGATTAAAAAGCTTAATCCAAGAGTTTCAAAACAACCAGTGGTATTGTGGATTAAATAATGTAGATAAAATAATCTACTTTTTCTATAGAACGTGGCCATTTGTGAGCCTTTAGATTGATCAAATCAAGGGCTTAAATTGAATTTCGGTTGAAGCTAGAGAGAGAATTCGTGGGAGTGGGGACCAAAGTCTGAGCACTCTCTGCAATAAAATAGACCATTAGATCTTTGAAGATCCAACGGATCCCCGCAACTGTCACTGATCTCCTTTTCGCGATGCGTGCACGCCGTCGGATCGATGGCATAACTAGCGGCTGCCTTTAAATGGTGCCCTCTTCATGAGGGGGATCAATCTTGGCTGTCCATTCTTGCCCAGATCTGAAGGCTACAAATGTGAGCGCCGAAAATTCTTGCAATTCAAGCGTGGCCGTTCGATCGTACACCTAAATCAATGACTCTCAGCAAAAGGTGCTTCTAGTCATGATTGCTTTGATCTCATCCATTAGATCTCAAGCTAATCCAAGGGTCCAAGTTTCCAGTTTCCTTGACTTTTGGTAGTTAACCTTGGCCCTTAGATCTTTGATCAATCCAATGGTTCTAAATGAATTTCGAGGTATTCAAAACCATCCTCTAAAGAAAACCACCAACTCTAGATGGTTTTAAGCTCTTTGACCACACAAAAACAAGGGAACCCTATGCCTAGTCTATGTGTTTAAGGGACTAGAGTGTGGCCACCACCCTCTTCTCATTGGTCCATGACTAATCACTCCTTAATCTAAAAGGCCTAGTGAGGGTTTATTTTTTCCCCTAATGGGAAGCTCTTAGATAGCATATTTTTAGAATAGAAGGTGAAAAGGACCAAAATTCAAGTGTGAAAAGAGACACTTGAAAAAGTATAAAAGATAATTTCTTCTATTTTGAAGAGGTTGGTTGTATTATTTTGATGCTATCCAAGTAATGTGAGAGCTTTCCTGCAGAAAATCGTGTTTTCTCCTTTCATGATCTTTCTCTTGATTTTTTGGGTCTTATCATTGTGTAATCCATGGAATTTGTGAACTTTCCTTGTGTATTTCTGAGTGAGGTGAATGAAGATGGATGATTCTCAGTGTATTGAGTAAGAAAGTGCAAAAGAACAAAGCTAGAATTGGAAATTCTCAGTTTTTACAGAATTGCGATTGTCTCGTCTGTGTGATACAGGTATTGTTTTTGAGATTTGACTTCATATTTTTATTCTACTGTGAAAATGGCACACTTTAGGCACAAAGATCATTGAAAATGCTGTTGTAGAACTCAAGATAATCAAAAACCTAGATATTTCCTTCTTTCTTCATAAATCTCTTAGAAAAACAGTCATCTCAACTCTTATTCTTGGATTCCATTAACTAGAAGGGGATGTGGTCTTTGCATACTTCTCAGATTGACAATTTAAAGATGTGTAGTTGATCTTTTGTGCTATAATGATTGGAGAGGACAACTCCAAAGGGTAACAACAAACAAAAGCTAACTAATGCAAGTTATCTGATAGATTTAGATGAACCATACAGTGAGAACTAAGTCTAACAAGTCTCGGGGGTCGCCTTGACTTTTCACAAGCAAGATGAAGTGCATACAAAGTCAGCTTCAATCGTTCATATCTTGAGATATGGTGATCCAATGACAATGATAGTTGATACATAGATACACTTCTACCTTACTGATCCAAGTAAATATATTAATTGGATACTCTCGTAGAGAGAAATTTATCAGAGAAGATGAATATGTACCTCAAGGTACTGTAGTAGTAAACAGAGAATGACAACTCAAGATAAATGAATCAAAATGTATATTATATCGAACGTCTGATACATGGGAGATATGGAGGACTAATCTCACTTGTAGCGAGAATAATGTAGGCTCATACTCTCAATACAAAGCTTAGTGAATAGCTCGAGACATCCTGGGTCTTGTAGAGGATGTTTTCATACATGAATTCAAATTTGAATATGGTGAGTCATCACCTAAAAGTAATCCTAGAGTTTAGGGATGACTTAAATTTGATTCTCATCTAACTAGTCATGGAATCAGCTTCCTATAGTCATGAGATTCCATCTCCTTTTAGCCTTTTACATTTATTTGAGATAAGTTTAAGGATTAACCTTTGAAATTTTACAAGCATAGGGTATCATGAGTTATGTAGTGAAATGTGAAAATAATCCAAGAAGTGTAGCAAAGCACTTAGGCTTGCTAATTGCACCAATATCTCCCCCTCAAGCTTAAACTTTAGTCTTTCAATATTTCTTGCAATCCAATCATTGATTTGAATCTGTTTAGTTTGACTCCATCTGATGCCTTTATCATCATATATGCACATTATTGATGAATTGACACATATGATTTTCCTTGCAATACTGATAATGTACTTCTATATGTTCTGGGCATGATAGATTGGGTTGGCAGCAAGATGCAATGAACTGATGTTATCCCCAAAGATATCGATTGTAGATGACCTAAGACTTAAATCAGAATATAGGGTCTTAATCCATGTTGCTTCCTGAGTAGCATTTGCAGGTCCTCTATATTGATCTTCAGTTGATAAGAGTGCAACTGTAGGTTGCTTCTTTGAGGACCATGAAATCAACTTTGTACGTGCAAATTTAAGGTATCCAGATGTGCTTCTTCTATCATCTTTAGATCATATCCAGTCTACATCAGAGAATAGCTTGATATCTATATCAGATGTGTAAGGATAGTACAAACCCTCATTGATGGTACCCATTAAATATTTGAGGATTCTTTTAGCTGTTTCCATGCATGAACTGACTTTAGGACACGTACTCCAGTGTAGCATAACTCAGACTACCAACTAGACTTTGATAGCTCGAGCACTTAGCTTTAGGTTCATCGATATAGTGGTACCTGCAATCTTTGAGTTCTCCATTTTGAAATTTTCAAGCATGTCCTTGATGTGCTTGCTTTGAGTAAGGTACATACCTCTTTCTTTATATATTACTCCCAATCCTAGGATGTATGTGAGTCGACCTAGATCACTGATTTTAAACTCCTTTTCCATCTAAATCTTGATCTTCATGAAGAGGGAAGGATCTATTTGCTCACATTGAATCCCTTATCTTGCAAATAGATAACAAGCATATGATTCCAAGACCTAGGGGCTTGCTTCAAACCATATAAATCTTTTCGTAACCTTCATACATATTATGGACATGATGAATCTTCAAAACTAGGAGGTTGAGCAATGTATACCTCCTCAGATAACATCATTCATAAAAGCATTTTTAACATCCATTTGATAGATTTTCCAATTCTTGGAAGATGCAACACTCATAAGTACCCTAATGGTTGGCATCTTTGCAACAACCGAGAATGTTTCTACATAATCAATACCTTGTGTTTGAGCATACCCTTTAGCCATGAGCCTTGATTTGTACCTATTTATAGATCCATTAGAATTTTTCTTTACATTATATATCCATCTTGAACCTATGACTTTCATACATATATTCTTGGTCACCAATTCACAAGTTTGATTTTTTTGTAAAGCATCTATCTCATCCTCCATGACAATCATCCATTCTAGCTTCTTCTTTGCTTCCTCAAATGGTGAGGGCTCCTCAGAATTCGATTCATGTGCTAGATATATAGAATATTTAGTAACCAATAAAGTACCATAGCCATATCTTTGTGGATTCTTCTTCTCTCTAGTTGATCTTCTTATGGTTTGTTGAGAGGATTTGCCACATGTCTCATCTCCTGCACTTTGGTTTTGCCTTTAGAGTTCCAAGAATTGATTTCTCTCCTTAGAGTCTTCTGATAATCTTTTGAATCACTTCATGATTCAAGTGTATGCTCATTCCTCTTTGATAGAGTTGGAAAGTCCTCCTCTAGGTCATGGTAATTTGGTTTTCTTTCTATCTTCTTCAAACCATGATTTGTTATCATCAAACACAACATCTCTTCTTAAAATGAAGCCTTTATTGCTTGGATTGTACAACACATAACCTTTCTGATTAAGTACACAGCCAATGAAGATGCATTTATCTACCTTACGGTCCAATTTTCCTCTAATATGTGAAGGTATGTGTGCATATGCAATGCACCCAAAAATCCTGCGATGATCAAGGCTAGGTCTCCTTCCATTCCAAGTCTCATATGGTTTCAAGCCATCTGAAGCCTTTGATTGAAGTTTATTGATCAAATATTTCAATGTTGATACTACCTCTACCCACAACTAGTTGGGAAGTTTTTTTTCATTGACCATTGATCTTGCATCCTCCACAATTGTCCTATTTCTTCTCTTTGCCACTCCATTTTTCTCAAGAATATATCTTGTAGTAATTTCTCTTTTGATCCCTCTCTCTTGGAGATAAGTATCAAAGTTCTGGGAGAAGTATTCTCTCCCTCCATCTGACCTTAGTCTCTTTAGGGTTTTACCTATTAGATTCTCCAAAAGAGCTAGATATTTCTTGAAACATGAAAACACTTCATCCTTGTGCTTCATAAAGTATAATATAGTCCATCTGCTACAATCATTTATGAATGACACATAATACCTTCATGTAGAGTTTGAAGGCTCCTTACTTGGTCCCCATACATCTATGTGGAACAACTCCAATAGGTCTCCATGTATGTAGCCTTTCTTGGTGAAGGGTTACCTATGTGACTTACCAAATCGACAAGCACTACATTTATAAATCATATGTTGTTTTGATATGTCAGGTAGTCCAAGTAAACTCTCATCCCTATTGATTTGTTTGAGAGCTCTTTCACCTACGTGAGCTAATCTCTTGTGCCAAATCTCTAACTCTGATAGAATTTCAGTGCCATAATTCAACAATGCAATCTTCTTGGTGTCTTGGAGTTCAAAGGTGAACAATCCACGTGATTTTTCTCCTCTCGCTACCTTCTTGAATCCATGATGTGGGTCTTCAACAAATGCTCCATGCTTGGTGAATCTATCTTGCAATCCCCTTTCAAAATTTTTTCCTACAATGATGAGGTTCTTGGTAATACTAGGTACATAGAGTACTCTACTTAGTAGATTGATATTGCCATCCGAAGTTTTCACGTTACCTATCGTCTCGATTGGATGCCTTGTGTCATCTCCAATTTGGACTTTATGTGTATCCACCTTGTTAATTGTTATTATTGCATGAGTTTTTATTGTATCCATATGAGTTGTTGAATCTTCCTCTTGAGCTTCCATAGCCTCCTCTATTGTATCCTCTTCCTCTTTGGTTTCTTGGATTCCTGAAACAGTTCTTACTGGTATGATTGGTTAGGCCACATATGGCATAGGGTGATGATCCTTGAGCTCTCCCCTTGCCTTGTCTACCTCCTCTGCCTCTTCCTCTTGAACCTTTTCCTTTACCTGCAACGGTTTCTTGAGAGGTACTTCCTTTATCATTAGACTTCTTTCCTTTGCCTTTGCTATCCCTTTTTTTTTTAATGTATAGAGAGTAGAGGATTGATTACCTTTCTGTTTGTCTCCATTCTTCATGAGCTTTTCTTCATGTGTGAACAATTTTCCCATGAATGTGTTGGAGTCAGGAACTTTCATATCCATGTAGAGATCCATAGCTGTGGTGAAGGCTTCCCATTTTCCATCTGCATCGATTCCATTGATGACTTGCCTCACTATTTTCTCTTCAATTATGACTTCTCCAATGCTTCCAAGTTGGTCTAAAATGTCCTTGATCTTGGTGATAAAATCACTCACATTGTGCTTAGGCATCTTCTTGAGTGTTGTAAAATCCATCCATAGTTGGTCCTTCCTTGCCTTGGTGATTGATGAGAAGAATGCTTCGAGAGAATTCCAAGTCTGTTGTGATCTCTTGCAATTCCCAATATGTGGAAGTAAAAAGTCAAAGATAGAATTGAGAATGTATGTCCTTGTCGAAGTATCTTGCGAGCACCATGAATTTATTCTTTCTTGCTCCTCTTGTGTTGGTTGGCTTTTGCTTCTAAGTATTGGCATCATCTCGTTTCCATATATGTAACCATAGAGATTCCTTCCTTGTAGATATGCTTCCATTCTGAGTGACCATGCTGAGTTATTAACTCGATCTAGTTTGTCAATAGATGAGGGGAATCTATCACCCATGATGCTTAGTTGATTTGACACCACTGTGAAGAGGTGATGGGATAAGTCTAGAGATAAGGTGGTGTTGTAACAAACCTACTCTACACCAGACAATATGACTTCAGGGATGCTTAATAGAGTTCCTTAGCTTCCCAAGTATGAATAAATAACCATCAAGTCCTTTGGAACATCATAGCCAAATGCTTGCATCAAGATAGATAACTTCCACTTTGCAAGGATTGAAGAAACCTTCTATTTTGGAAAGAGAAGGTTGTCGAAATATGTTCAGAGCCCACAGCTTGGTCTTAATTGACTAGAGAGCTTTTTCTCACATATAATAAAAGTTTATAAATAACTAATTAAATTTATTTGATGAAATTAGGTGAACCATACAGTCAGAAATAAATCTAACAAGTTTGGGGGGTCACCCTGACTTTTTAGGAGCAAGAGGAAATGCAGACACAGTCAGCTTCAATAATTCATATCTTGTGATCTAGTGATCCAATGGCAATGAAACGTGACATATAAACACATGACACTTCTAGCTAACTTATCCAAGTTAAAGTATCTTAATTGGATGCTCACAAGCAGAGAAATTGATTAGAGGACATCACTATGTACCTCAAGGTATTATAGCAGTAAACAAAGAATGACAACTCAAGCTAAATGAATCAAAATGTATATGATATTTGAAAGAACTTGGAGAAGCTTGTAGAAGGTAAAAAAGTGTGTTTCGAAGCGATGAAGTTTGGTCAAGCCAACCGGCACAAGACCAGCCCTTGAGCTTATGGAGACTCAAATAGACCTTATTGGCATGTGATAAGTGCAAAGAAACACACTATGTACCTCCGGGCATCAAGGAGAATGAGTCGATACAAAACAGATAGGTTCGCGAGTCGACTAGCTCAAAAAACTTACTATCTATGGAAGAGACAATGAACTTCAAATGCCCATAGCGACCACCATGATTACAATTAGAAAAACTCCTTTTATGGGAGTGACACACATAGGGTTGAGTGTATAGAATGCACAAAATTATAAGGAATAAGCAAACTATGCTATAGGAATGAATGAGACATTCACCAGTGGTACTTCCTATTTTTCAAGAATACGCAGAGATTGACCCCGAGACAGAAAAACTCAGATTTCTCCCAATCTACTGAACCAAATGCTATGAAACTTTATAGGCATAAACTAGATAGTAATACCTTTCCAATGAGCCATCTTGCACTCAATTTGGACTCTAGAGAGAGAGCAGGAGCCTCTGCAAGATTACTGTTGGCGAAGAAGATGATGCAGAGAATTGAAGGAGCAAGACAATGATGGTCATAAGTGTATATATATTGCTTCCATGTATTGTACAAGTGATATCAAGTCTTTTATATAGACTCTAGGAGTATTTCACGACTTCTACAAGTGAAATTTGAATTCAAATGAAGGTGGGAATGGTTGTTGGAGGGAATCAATTCACTTTCCTACAATCTAGGAAAAGTGAAGATCTAGTTTGATCTACTTTTAGGTGACTGATTGCTTGATTGATTGCTTGATTGAATGCAACTTCGACCACCACAAATTCGTGGGATTTTGGCTCTATATTTCTACCTTTACATGTGTAAAGCTCAAGGCTTTTACAACGGTAAATGAAAAATTTCTCAAAAAAATACAATAAATGAGCATATGAAAAAGAACTCTCCAACGGATATTCTTTCAACGCGATAGCCTTTGATGTAGATCAAATCCACCTCAAGCATAGTGTAAGCTTGATGTTCCAACAACTCCCCCTCAAGCTAAAGTATGCTTGAGTCTTCATTCTCTGATAGGTTGAATACCTGCCATAGCTTTGAATCTGCAAAGCTTTATTCCATCAAGTGCCTTTGTCATCATATCTGCTACTTGCTTTTCAGTTGGAACAAAAGAAATGTCGATCTCCTTTGCCATGAGCTTCTCCCTGATGAAGTGGTAATGGACTTCTATGTGCTTGGTTCTCGCATGGAAAATAGGATTTGTCGCTAGATGCATGGAACTTACATTATCTCCAAATATGTGAGGTTTGGAACTCACAAGTCCCAAATCTGTATACAATGATTTTAACCATATTGCCTCTTGAGTTGCTATGTTCAAGCCTTTGTACTCTGCTTCAGTTGAGGATAAAGCAACTGTTGGTTGCTTCTTGGAACTCCATGATACTAGCTTCGAACCTGCAAATGCTAAGTAAGCAGATGTACTTTTTCTATTATCCTTAACTCCTGCCCAATCTACATCTGAGTAGATTTTGATATCCAAATCTGAAGAGTAAGGATAGAATATACCTTCGTTGATTGTACCTTTGAGATACTTAAGTACTCTCTTAGCTGCATCCATGTGTGGTCTTCTCGGTGAGTGCATGAACTGACTAAGCACTCCCACACTATATGAGATGTCTGCCCTTGTATGAGTAGCATATATCAAGCTACCTACCAAGCTTTGATACTCTTTAATGTCTTCAATTTTCTCACCTTCGTAAACACTAAGTTTATGATTCATCTCCAAAGGTGTACCTGTAGGTTTAATGTTCTCCATTTTAAACTTGAGAAGAAGATCCTGAATGTATCTTCTTTGAGTCAAATACATTCCTTCATCTGTGTATATCACTTGCATACCTAGGAAATATGTGAGCTCACCTAGGTCACTGATTTTGAACTCCTCTTGCATGTGTCTCTTGATCCTTTGAATGCCATTTAGATCATCACCTGTCACAATAATATCATCTACATATACACATAGATAGATAACCTCATTGTGATCCCTTTTGATGAATAGAGAAGGATCTGAGCTGCTAGCTTTGAACCCTTGATCTTAAAGATATGTAACCAACCTATAATTCCAAGCTCTTGGAGCTTGTTTCAATCCATACAATGCTTTCTTAAGTCTGCAAACATAAGATGCATGATTAGGGTCTTCAAAACCTGGTGGTTGTGACATGTATACCTCTTCACTTATCCAACCATTTAAGAATGCATTTCTCACATCAAGTTGGAGGAGTCTCCAATTCCTTGCAGCAGCTACACTTATCAATGTCCTGATTGTAGTCATCTTTGCAACTGGTGAGAATGTTTCCTCATAGTCTATACCATGAGTTTGTGAGCATCCTTTGGCAGCTAATCTTGCCTTGTACCTGCAAACTGATCCATCTGAGTTTCTTTTAACTTTATATACCCATCTGCAACCAATTACCATTTTATTCGACGACACTGGAACCAAATCCCAAGTGTCCATCTCCTTCAATGCATCTATCTCTTTGTTCATGGCCTTTTCCCAATTAGGGTTTCCCTTTGCCTCTTCATAGGTTGAGGGTTCCTCTGAAATAGAGTCTTTTGCCAAGTATATTGAATGCTTTGTAACAAATGTGGAATCATATCCATATCTTTCTGGTTGTTTCTTCTCTCTTGCTGATTAGATAGAAGAGCAATGTTGCCTGCAACATGATTCGAACATCCTGAATCTATGTAGAACAAATGATCATCTTCTTTACCTTCTTTGTGGCTTAGATTCATAAGAAGCAATGAGTCTTCATGTGGTTGATCTTCTGAATAATTGTTGTAGTCCCTTCTATTATAGCCTCTATTGTTATTATTGAAGTTGTGTCCACCTCTGCGTCTATTGTTGCCATATCCACCTCTTCCACTTCCTTTCTGGGTCTTCCCATTGAACCAGCAATTCTGAGTGGTGTGGTTGGTCTTATCGCATATGTCACAAGGTTGAACATTCTGACCTTTGGCTTTGTCTTGCTTTGGTCCTTTCTTCTTCCCTTTCCACTTGCTCTTGCTTGTGAAGTTGTCTTGGGAGGTCTCTTCTTCATATTCTTCCTTCTTCCTGCCTTTTTGCTTCTTATCCTTCTTATTTGCTTATAGAGCACTAGTTGAATTACCATGATAAGAGTTACCTTCCTTTATGCTATTGTTGGCTTCTTGATTGACGAGTTGTCCAAGAAAGGTGTTGAAGTCTGGAGTTTGCACATCCATGATGAGATCATAAGCCGTCGTGAAGGATTTCCATTGCTTATCACTTCGAATGCCATTGAGAATTTCCCTCATGATGACCTCTTCTTCAATCAACTCTCCAATGGATGCTAACTGATCCGCAACCTCCTTGACCTTGCTAGCAAACTCTGTGATGGTTTGTTTAGGTGTCTTCTTCATTTGGTTGACCTCGCTCCAAAGATGATTCTTTCTTGCTTTGGTACTAGCAGAAAACAAAGTCTCGAGGGCATCCCAAGTCTCTTGAGATGTCTTGCATCCTCTAATATGTGGTAATAGAAAGTCAGAGATAGAGTTTAGTATGTACGACCTGTAAAAGATAAATGTACAAGCTCATTTTCATATGAGCCATGCTTGGATAAATTTACCAAATATAAAGATAACGAAAAAGTGGAGGAAAAAAATGAAAAAATAATAAAAGAAAAAGTCTGGTCAAAATTCATGGAGTAAGAGATACAATATCTTGCCTTGTAGTTAGTAGCATGTAGTGGAGAAAGTGGTGAGTTAAGAAGAAGGCACAAACTTCTTCACATGCTCATTGGTTATAAAAGTGAAGTGGGAGCACATTCAAAACTTGGAGAGAAAGAGGCAAGAGCTCCCAGTAGTCGGATCTAGCCATTTTGTCCTTTTGGTTTTCCCTTAGACTCCTTCCAGCCGCACGTTAGTTTGTACATAGCTCTGTTGCAGAGCTCATATCTCACTGCATATGTAACCATTTTGTGCGTTTAAATATTCATTGGAAAGATTATCTCGTGTACACTTTCTGCATATCAAATATCTCTTTGAAAGGTTATGTATTTTGTGAGATATTAGTGAAAGAGTGAAGTCCAGTTTGTTTGTATACCTATGTAGATAGGTAGTCTATTTTGATCGGTTCAGTTTCTTGACCAAAACATATCTAAATTGCATGATTTTTGTCTTGTTGGAAAGCTCTTGGCATCTACTTTCACTGTCTCAAATATCTCATTCAGATCGTTCATACTCTGTGAGATATCTGTCAGAGAGTAAAGTCCAGTTTTACAGTGTACTTATGTGTGCAGGTGGTCTATCTTGATGAGTTGAGTTTCCTAATCAAAACTCATCCAAATTACTTGATGTTTAGCTTCTTGGAAAGCTATTTGTGTCTACTTTCTCTGTACCAACTATCTTTCTCAAAGGATATATATTGAGAGAGCTATCAGTCTGAGAGTGAAGCTCAGTTCTTCAGCATACCTGTGTGGACAGGTAGTTCATCTTTGACAGTTGTGTTTCCTAATCAAAACTTGTCCAAATTAAGTCATTTATAGCTTGTTAGAAAGCTCTCTTTGTCTACTTTGATTGATTAAAGCATCAAGTCCATTTGAGTTTTTTGTTGAGAGCAGCAAGCTATCTAAGGTGCGGATGTTTGTCCAAGTGCTGGACATACAAGGGTTCACTACACACTTCCGTTGCGCATAGGAGAACTCGTTCTCCACAGTTGGTATCAGAGCAAACTTGGTGTTGAAGCTTCATCAACAGAGCTGGAGGTGAAGCAAAGCAAAAGAGGAGCTACAAAACAAGAAGGATCTTCATAAACGCAAGAGCAAAGGACTATAACTATTCGAGGTAACTCTCAAAGTCTTTGATACTCTTCAATGGCTGACTTGGGTCAACAAGTAGAGAAGTTGGACAAGGATAACTATCCCGTGTGGAAGTTTAGAATGACCAACTACCTAATGGGCAAAGTCTTATGGGGTATTGTGAGCGGCGATGATGCTCAACCTCAAATCAATCAATCTATGGCCACCGAAGTCCAAAGGAGGCAAGCAAAAGAATGGGAAGAGAGGAATAGGAGAGTCATGTTCCTCATTTCGTAAGTCATTACTAATGCCATGGTAGGTCATATTCAACATCTAGAGAAAGCTAAGGATGCTTGGGAAGCTCTTGAAAGGATGTATTCAACAAATACCAAAGCTAGGAAACTTCAACTCAAGAATGAGTTGAACACAATCAAGAAAAGTTTGAGTCAATCCATAGCTGAATATACTTTGAAGATTAAGGAGCTAAGCGATGATTTAGCTTCTATTGGCACAACGGTTGAAGACGAAGATCTTGTGTGTTATACTCTCAATGGCTTGAGAGAAGATGAAAGATGGAAGCCTTTTATAACTTCCATTAACTTGAAAGATGTATATCTAGGTTTTGAACAACTAATCCCTCATCTTGTCACAGAAGAGCTTAGCTTCGGTGGTCCCAAAGGAAAGGACAGCCACAACCAAATGTTATATGCAGGTTGAGGTAAAGGAAGAAACTCAAGAGGAGGCTCAAGAGGAAAAGGAAGAGGTCACAACCACTCCAACTACAATCAAAACAATTCGGAAGACAACAAGGATGCATCAAATGCCAACACACAAGGAAGAGGTTGTGGTAGAAGTAGAGGAAGAGGCCGAAGCTCCTACAATTCTCATAAAGGTATAGCATGCTATCATTGTGGTAAAGTAGGATACTATGCTAGTGATTGTTGGTTGAAGAATGGAAGACCAAATGGAGGCAATCAAAGGAACCAAAGCAACTATGCAAGCACCTCAAGTGAAGGAAGCAAGGACACACTACTTGCAATGAGACATGAGTATAGAAGCTCTTGTGAAGATGACAAAAAATGGTACATTGATTCAGGTTGTAGTAACCATATGTCATGCCAAGGAAGTTTGTTCACTAATCTACAGGTACCAAGTGGAAAAGGATGTGTTGAAACAGGTGATGATACTCAACACATGATTGAACACATTGGAGATATAAGGCTTGGAGATACAAGCAGAGCAAAGGTACTATCTAATGTTCTTCATGTTCCTACAATTTCAAAGAACTTGATTTCAGTAGGACAAATGGTAGAGAAGGGTTATCATGTCATATTCAATGAGAATGGGTGCTTCATAAAGAATCCAAAAGAAGGCTTCAAGGTCATTGCTCGAGGTAGAAGAGAAGGAAGGATGTTCACTTTGGATGTCCAACATCCGCATGGAAAGGTCATGTACATTCAATGTGGGAACAAGAAGATTTTAGAGCTGGACTTATGGCACAAAAGAATAGGACACATCAACATTCCAAAGCTGAAGGACATGAGCAAACATGAAGTGGTAAGAGGTCTTCCAAAATTTAATAGCATTGGACTACATGAGTTATGTGAAGCTTGTCAACTAGGAAAGCAAACGAGGCAGCCATTCAAGAGGAGCAATTATGTGGCTCCAAATGTCTTGGACTTGATACATACGGATGTATGGGGACCAACCCAAGAGGCATCAATGGCTGGTAATAGATTTTTTGTCACCTTCATTGATGATCACTCAAGAAAGGTATGGCTGTTTTGTATGAAGCAAAAATCAGAGGTGTTTTCTATATTCAAAAGATTCAAAGTTGAAGTTGAAAAGGAAACAGGAAGGTCCATCAAAACCTTAAGGTCCGATGGTGGAGGAGAATACTTCTCCAAAGAATTTTCAGATTTTCTACAAGAGAATGGGATCAAAAGGCGATTCACTTGTAGGTATACACCACAACAAAATGGAGTAGCTGAGAGGAAAAATAGGCGAATTGCTGAAATTGCAAGATGCATGCTCAACGAGATGAAGGTACCATTGTACTATTGGGCTGAAGCTACCACAATCGCCATTTACTTGATGAATAGGTGCACAACATTGGGAATACATCACTTCACTCCAGAAGAGGTATATTCCGATAAGAAACCTGATCTTACACACCTCAAAGTTTTTGGATGTGTTTGCTTTGTTCACATTCCACAAGAAGTTAGAACAAAGATGGAACCAAGATTAGAAAAATGCATTTTCATCGGCTACTCGATGGAGCAAAAAGGATACAAGTGTTACAACCCTAGAACAAAGGAATTAAGAGTCTCGCGAGATGTGGTCTTTGATGAACTAAGACCATGGTATGAAGATAAAGGAAAGGAAAAGATTCTTGAAGAAGATTGTGATGATTATGCAGGAACAAATCAAAGAGAAGTTCAACAATCAAGCACAAAGGCTTCAGGTCCAGAGGCATCTACATCAAATGAAGAATGTTCAACATGGAGGGGGAGCCATTCTTTGTCTCCAAATTCAGCTCATAGTAGAGCCAAAGATGCAAGTGCTACTCCAAACAGTGAGGTAGATGCAAGTGAAGAAGAATATGAAGAGGTAATAACTCCGATGGTAAAGCTAAATAGGTTAAAGAAGCAACTCTCTAAAGGCAATGAAAGAAGATCTTCAAGGACAAGGTATCCAACTCAAAGGTTGAGTTATGATAGTTTTATGGCGACACATTTTGCATACATGATGCAGGTTATCAAAGACAAAGAGCCTGAGACATATGAAGAAGCTTGCACACAAAAGGAATGGAAGCAAGCTATGAAAGAGGAGATCAAAGCTCTCAAAGATAATCACACATGGGAGCTAGTGCCAAAGAAAGAAGGTATGAAGATTGTTCCAAACAAATGGGTGTTTAAAGTAAAGAGGAATGCTGATGGTTCACTAGCTAGATATAAAGCTAGATTAGTTGCCAAAGGATTTAAACAAACACAAGGCATAGATTATGATGAAGTTTTCAGCCTAGTTGCAAAGATGGGAACTATCCGAACCTTAATAGCAATTGGTGCTTCAAGGAGATGGCCATTATATCAACTCGACATAAAAAATTCTTTTCTTAATGGAGAACTACAAGAAGAGGTATACATGAGTCAACCAGTTGGATTTGAAGATGAAAACCATCCAGATTTTGTTTGCAGGTTGAAGAAGGCACTTTATGGCTTGAAGCAAGCACCAAGAGCATGGAATCAGAGATTGGTAGAGTATCTAACTAAGTGTGGATACAACCCAAGTAGTGCAGATCCTTCATTGTACATGAAGAAGGAAGAAAATAGAGAGGTATATATTTGCATATATGTCGATGACCTCATCATAACAGGAAACGATGTTCCAGGGATTAAAGATATCA
The DNA here is from genome assembly GCA_020310875.1 of Ceratopteris richardii. Lineage (NCBI taxonomy): Eukaryota > Viridiplantae > Streptophyta > Polypodiopsida > Polypodiales > Pteridaceae > Ceratopteris > Ceratopteris richardii. The sequence continues at coordinate 111,785,772 of CM035416.1, read as the reverse complement.
AAAGGAATCTTGGTAAGGAGTTTAAAATTTCAGATCTTGGGGAGCTAAAATATTTTTTAGGAATTGAAGTTGTTTATGGAAAGAGTGGCATCTACTTGATGCAAAGGAAGTACCTGTTGGATGTTCTTTTCAGATTTGGAATGAGTGAATGCAAACCACTCACTCAACCCATGGACACAAATACAAAGATTTGTTCAAATGATGGAGAACCATTGGAAGATGTAACGACATACAGAAGCATTGTAGGATCATTGATCTATGCAAACATTACAAGACCTGATTTGTCTTATGTTGTTGGTGTACTTTCTCAGTTTATGCAAGCCCCGACAAGTGTACACTTAAATTCAGCCAAGAGAGTGTTGAGATACATAAAGCATACAGTTAATCATGGTTTGTTTTACAAGTTTGATGAAGAATTGCAGGTCAAAGGCTTTAGTGATGCTGATTGGGCAGGCTCAAAGGAAGATAGAAGATCAACCTCAGGTTATGTGTTCATGATAGGAAGCAAACCTATCACATGGAGCTCAAAGAAACAACCTACTGTTGCACTTTCATCTATGGAGGCTGAATATAGAGGATTAGCTTTTGCCACATGTGAAGCAATGTGGATTAAAAAGCTTTTGGCTGATCTTGGAGTGCAAGTTGGAACCATCCCTATATATGGTGATAACATGTCAAGTATTTACTTGGCAAGCAATCCTATGTTTCATGCAAGGAGCAAGCACATAGAGGTCCACTACCACTATGTAAGGGAGAAGGTGCTGAGCAAAGATGTGGAGGTGAAGTTCATCAGAACCAAAGAGCAGGTTGCAGATATATTTACAAAGTTCTTGGATGCTTCTAAACTCAAAGGTTTCAAGGATGCGATAAAATTGAAGGACATGGATGAAGATAACTCCCAAATGAGCTTGAGGGGGAGTGTTGAAGATAAATGTACAAGCTCATTTTCATATGATCCATGCTTGGATAAATTTACCAAATATAAAGATAAAGAAAAAGTGGAGGAAAAAAATGAAAAAATAATAAAAGAAAAAGTCTAGTCAAAATTCATGATGAGTAAGAGATACAATATCTTGCCTTGTAGTTAGTAGCATGTAGTGGAGAAAGTGGTGAGTTAAGAAGAAGGCACAAACTTCTTCACATGCTCATTGGTTATAAAAGTGAAGTGGGAGCACATTCAAAACTTGGAGAGAAAGATGCAAGAGCTCCCAGTAGTCGGATCTAGCCATTTTGTCATTTTGGTTTTCCCTTAGACTCCTTCCAGTCGCACGTCAGTTTGTACATAGCTCTGTTGCAGAGCTCATATCTCAGTGCATATGTAACCATTTTGTGCGTTTAAACATTAATTGGAAAGCTTATCTTGTGTACTTTTTGTATATCAAATATCTCTTTGAAAGCTTATGTACTTTGTGAGATATCAATGAAAGAGTGAAGTCCAGTTTTTTAGTATACCTGTGTAGATAGGTAGTCTATTTTGGTCGGTTCAGTTTCCTGACCAAAACATATCCAAATTGCGTGATTCTTATTGGAAAGCCCTTGGCATCTATTTTCACTTTCTCAAATATCGCATTCAGATCGTTCATACTCTGTGAGATATCTGTCAGAGAGTAAAGTCCAGTTTTACAGTGTACTTATGTGTGCAGGTGGTCTATCTTGATGAGTTGAATTTCCTAATCAAAACTCATCCAAATTACTTGATTTTTAGCTTGTTGGAAAGCTATTTGTGTCTACTTTCTCTGTACCAAATATCTTTCTCAAAGGATATATATTCAGAGAGCTATCAGTCCGAGAGTGAAGCTCAGTTCTTCAGCATACCTGTGTGGACAGGTAGTTCATCTTTGACAGTTGTGTTTCCTAATCAAAACTTATCCAAATTAAGTCATTTATAGCTTGTTAGAAATCTCTCTTTGTCTACTTTGATTGACTAAAGCATCAAGTCCATTTGAGTTTTTTGTTGAGAGGAGCAAGCTATCTAAGGTGCAGATGTTTGTCCAAGTGCTTGACATAGAAGGGTTCACTACACACTTCCGTTGCGCATAGGAGAACTCGTTCTCCACACGACCTTGCTTGAGCATCGCTTGCGCACCAAAGTGTGAGCTTATCTGTCTCCTCTTGTGTAGGTCCTCCTTTGGATCTTGGAATAGGCATAGCTTCATCACTTGCTACAATTCCATAAAGATTTCTACCTTGCAAATAGGCCTCCATTCTGATTTGCCAAGCCACATAGTTATGTCAATCAAGCTTCTCGATCATTGAGAGAAATCAATCACCCATCTTGATCTAGCTCTGATACCACTGAAAGAACTTGGAGAAGCTTGTAGAAGGTAGAAAAGTGCGTTTCGAAGCGACGAAGTTTGGTCAAGCCAACCGGCACAAGACCAGGCCTTGAGCTTATGGAGACTCAAATAGACCTTATAGGCATGCGATAAGTGCAAAGAAACACACTATGTACCTTGGAGCATCAAGGAGAATGAGTCGATACAAAACAGATAGGTTCGCGGGTCTACTAGCTCAAAAAACTTACTATCTATGGAAGAGACAATGAACTTCAAATGCCCATAGCGACCAGCGTGATTACAATTAGAAAAACTCCTTTTATGGGAGTGCTACACATAGGGTTGAGTGTATAGAATGCACAAAAGTATAAGGAATAAGCAAAATATGCTATAGGAATGAATGAGACATTCAACGATGGTACTTCGTATTTTTCAGGAATATGCAGAGATTGACCCCGAGACAAAAAAAACTCAGATTTCTCCCAATCTACTAAACCAAATGCTATGAAACTTTATAGGCATAAACTAGATACTAATACCTTTCCAATAAGTCATCTTGCACTATATTTGGAGCTCTGGAGAGAGAGCCGCAGCCTCTGCAAGATTATTGTTGGCGAAGAAGATGATGCAGAGAATTGAAGGAGCAAGACAATGATGGTCACAAGTGTATGTATATTGCTTCCATGTATTGTACAAGTGATCTCAAGTCTTTATATGGACTCTAGGAGTGTTCCATGACTTCTACAAGTGAAACTTGAATTCAAATGAAGGTGGGAATGGTTGTTGGAGGGAATCAATTCACTTTCCTACAATCTAGGAAAAGTGAAGATCTAGTTTGATCTACTTTTAGGTGATTGATTGCTTGATTGCATGCAACTTCAACCACCACAAATTCGTGGGATTTTTGCTCTGTATTTCTACATTTACATGTGTAAAGCTCAAGGCTTTTACAAAGGTAAATGAACCATAAAAAATTTCTCAAAAAAATACAATAAATGAGCATATGAAAAAGAACTCTCCAACGGATATTCTTTCTACGCGATAGCCTTTGATGTAGATCAAATCCACCTCAAGTATAGTGTAAGCTTTATGTCCCAACAATATTGAACATATGATACATGGATGATATGGACAAATAATCTCACTTGTGGTGAGTACAATTTAGGCTCAAACTCTCAGTCTAAATCTTATTGAATAGCTCGAGATATCTTGCATCTTGTAGAGGGTGTTTTTACACATGAATTCAAATTTGAATATGGTAAGTCATCCATCTAAAAGTAATCCTAGACTTTAGGGATGACTTAAATCCGATTCCCATCTAAGTAGTCATGGAATTATCTTCTTATTATGATGAGAATCCATCTCATTTTAGCCTTTCACATTTATCTGAGATAAGTTAAAGGATTAAAATTTGAGCTTTTACAAGCATAGGTTCTCATGAGTTATGTAATGAAATGTGAGAGTAATCCAAGAAGTGTAGCAAAGCACTTAGGCTTGCTAATTGCACCAACACTTTTCATGTGACAACACCCTCTAATTATGAAGCAAAGTCTTTTGGTACCATGAGACTTGGTGACTCTTACTAGTGTGACCTTGTGAGGATTTGAGATGAGGTTGTGCACTTCATTGATGGTTCAGAATTTACTATGCATAATTTATTCCATGTACCTCAATTATCACATAGTTTGATGTGATTTGGTCAACTTGATGACCTTGGTCACAACGTGTTCTTCTATGCTCAGTCCTTTTACATATCAAAAGGCGATATGTTTATTGCAAAAGGAAGCAAAGTTGGATCACTTTATCCTTTATCACATAAAGAACACTTGGTAGCTGTTACTGAACAGTCTATGGCTTGTATTTGGCATGTCCATTTGGGCCACATATCTCATAGTGGAATGGAAAATCTTTCTCGTTCTGACTACTTAGTTGTGTTATCTTTCTCTCATTTTTAATTTTGTGAGCATTGTCAATATCGAAAGAAAACTAGGAATGTGCATAAGATGCACATTGACTCTTCAATTAAGCCTTTAGATTCTCGTTCATAAAGATGTGTGTGGTCCTATGCCCACAACGTCATTAGGTGGTTCTCTTACTTTGTCACTTTCATAGATAATGCTACTAGAAAAGTCTGAGTATATCCTATCAAATCAAAGGATGAGGTATTCGCTGCCTTTAGAAAATGTTAGTTGAGATTGAAAAAGGATCTAAGCTCATGGATTTACATTCAAATAATGGGGTTGAGTATACTCACATGAATTTAACCTTTTCTATCAGTCTAGAGAAATTCATAGAGAGTTTACAACTCCTTATACTCCAATACGGCTGAAACGATGCATAGAACTCTTTAGGATAGAGTAGTTTCTATGTTGAATCATGCAAAACTTTCACAAAGCTTTTGGGCTGAAATAGTATTGATTGTAGTTCATGCAATTAACCTTTCACCTAGTAGTTCCTAATTTCTGAAGTGGCACAAGGGTTATGGAGAGGGAAGCGACCATATTATGATCATCTTTGATTTTTTGGTGTGAAGGATATGTTCATGTACCCAAGAATCTTAGACAAAAGCTAGACCATAACTCAAAGAAATGAATTTTTCTTGGATATGGTCGACAAAGCTAATTTGGATATGAGTTATGGGATCCTGAAACACGTTCAGTGATCAAAAGTATTGATGTCATTTTCAATGAGTCTAAGATGTATAAACAACCAATTAAGGAGGTCGAAGTGAGAAAAATGGTATTTGAGGATATTAGTCCTCTAGTTAGCATGCATAAAAATGCTACCCATAGGGATGTTCAAGAGAAAATCCAATCAGATCAGTTTGCAAATGTTCCTGTTCAGCAACCATTGACATTCTACACATGTCTCGCATCCACCTAATAGATATGTTCTAGGTTTTGATTTTGTTATGCTAACAAATGCCAGTGAGCCTTCTTACTACAAAGAGGCTATGTAGACATCAAATCATGTCAACTGGGAGTGTGCCATGAGGAGTGAATTGAATTCTATTCACAAGAATGGTACTTGGGATTTAGTACCTTTGCCAAAGGGCAAGAAAGCTTTACCATGTAACTGGGTATATAAGCCAAAATTCACATTAGATAGTGCTCCTCCAAAGTATAAGGCACGACTTGTTGCAAAGGTTTTTAAGCAACAAAGAAATCTTCTTTTCAATAGTCAAGATGACTACCCATCTAAGTGCTACTAAGGAAAAGTGTATATGCTTAGGTAGAGAAAAGGCTTCCATTATTGGTTACAAAGATTCTGATTATGCTTTTTGTGTAGACAATTGAAAGTCTATATCAGGGTACATTTTTCATTTTGTTTGAGGTGCTATCTCTTGGAAATCTTGTCTTCAAGAATGTACAGTTGTTTTCACCACAGAAACTGAGTATGTTGCAGCAAGTGAGGCATGTAAGGAAGCATTGTGGCTTTCTCATCTTGCTTGTGATATGGGTGTACCTCAGCATGTACCTCGTTTGTTCAGTGATAGTTAAAGTATCATTGCTTTGGCTAAGAATCTGGTCTATCATGCAAAGACCAAGCACATTGAGGAAAGGTATCACTTCATTAGAGATTGCTTAGTCACCGAGCATATTACTCTTGAGAAGGTTCATACTCAAGATAATGTTGCACATGCTTTGACCACAGCTCTATCGTAGGATAGCTTTCAACACTATTGTCACTTGGTGGGGGTTACTTGATTCATGATCTTACACAGTTACTTGTATACTATGTAACATTCCCATTAGGTGGAAGGTATAGTGTTATGAATTATGAAATGTGTTGAATAAGGAACTATTGGAGTGAGATTTATTAAGTTATTAATATGTTTTGGTGTTTTTATATGGTAGTTGAAGGTTCATGAGGGAATAAAAGGGCATTGATATTTTGGATGTGTCTAGATACAAATAATAGGAATTATATTTTATATATAGTTTGTAAATAGAGACCCATGTAGAGGATTCTTTCTAGAAAAAGTAGTAAAAATAATTATTAGGACAAGGATCGCTGTAGATCGCGATTAATGTTAATAAAAGCAAAGGCTCTCCATAAAAGAGAGAAACTTTTTAATTTCACGCTTGCTTTTCAAAGCCGACCTCATTGTACCACTATTTTTGACATAATGAAAAATCGTATAAATACATGCACTCTGTGGACCTCTCAAAACAGAGTGTGTGGGGGGAGATTGCACCCAATCTTGTGTAGTGTCTTTTCTATTCGCATATCTATTTTTTGTGTGTTTTTAGTATCAGTTTCCTCTGTGTGCACATGAATTAAGATCCTTGCAACATATAGTTTGTATACTTACACTCTACTTATACTCAGGTATTCATTATCATTCTTTATTTTTCTCCCATAGTCACTTTGGCCATATTGCCCTTTAGTGGGAGATTGTTATCGTTAATGTCTATGTGAAAGGCCAAATGGCTACTGGGAACTTTTTTATATGTTTTTTAATAAAACATATAATGGCTTGGTTAACCACAAACTGTAAGTTTGACCATATTTGTAACATGTAAGAAATTTGTGTTTGTGCTCCTCGTGTACTGTGTGTTTTCTATGCATTTTGCAAGCCCTATGCGGAGTACTGTGTGCAGCATCCGGAGCTCAGTTTTGTACTATGAGAGTATCATTGTGGATTTCTCGAGAAGGAGAGTCCACCGTGGTGCATCAGTATCTCAATACTTCAATGCATATATACCACAAGAAGTTAGAGGAAAACAAGAACCAAGGGCAAAGAAATGTATCTTTATTCCTTGAGATGGTAGGTATATCTAGTTGTTTAATGAACCTTGAAGTGGGATAGAATTTCCAAGGATAAATTTGAAAGTTCAAAGATGAAATATATGATGGTCACAATTATGCCCTTCAATACACTTCAAATACCAACCAACCAAGAAGTTAGCATATCATGAAGTACATGACTTCTAGGATCTTCATTAAGAACTCAAGTACGACAAGCATGGTCTTACTTGAACTATGAGACTTCAAAGTAAAGTATGTGAATAAAAAATTGATGTATAAATTTTTGATGACAAAAGAACCTGAAAAGATCCCTTCCAACAAGGATACTTAGAATACCTTAGTCCATAGTGCAACTCGGTGAATCAATCTCCACTCATAGTTATGATTCAAAGTTCATTCCAAGTTAACAGGATCAAGAGATTGCATGAAGGAAAGATTAACTTAGTAATAGTTGAAGCTTTAGTGTTTTTTGTGAAATATAATCAATGCTAGCTTGATGGCTCAATCAAACCTTTGGACTTGACTCCGATAGAGTATCCAAATCATTTATGCAAAGGCTGGATTTATGGCATTGGAATCGATAACTGCATTAAACATCACAAATAGATGCTTTGCGCAAACCTATTCAATTTTAGAAGATGTTTGGTATAAGATGAATCATTCATATGATTTCACTTCAAGCAAGTGCTTGTAGAAAACTATAATGGATAAAGTTGGATTTCACAGTTTGCTAAAAGAGTTCAGTGAACTCTTTAAGAGAAAAGAGCTAGGAATTGTTCATAGATTCGATGGCTGCAAAAGAAGTTAATTGTTTGAGAAAGGTGTAATGAGTCAGACATAAATCATTTAGGATTCGATTTCATCTAATTCAAGTAAAGGTTGGCCCAAAAGTGTAAGGAACACTTTCTCCTATATTCTATCCAATAATTTAAAGTTGAGTTGCATAGTGTAAGGATCACTCTCTCCAACATTCTATCCAAGACTTTAAAGCCCAATTGGATACAAAAATCCTTCAATTGGGTAAAAATTTGAAAAATCTTGGTTATAAGTGGACCATGCTAAAAAGATCTAAGTTAGATGTTTTTTCAGACTTATCCATAAAACATTCATCTTCATTATCATATACCCATAACATTCAACAAAAATTATACATATCGCATCAAGCAATGCATTCCCCAAGCATTTCAAACACATATAATCAAATAACTTGAATATTGTAGTACTATAGAAATAGACTTGCCTATTTAATATTATCCAAGAATGATCATTCTAAAGTGATATTGTTGCGTCCATACTATCTGAAAACTTTAATAAATTAAAAGAATGGTTCTATTATAATGAACATTGGAATACTATTTTATGATTCATTTGTTGCAAGTGGTTAAGAAGGCAACATTTCATAACCTTTTCTTAGTTTTGATCACTAAAATTTCCAAATTTATGTTGTAATCACCAAGAATCTATACCAAACATTTTGTTATGCAAAGACAACAAGACATGCAAAATTTATTATTTTTTTATATTTTGCTCTAGTACCTAGCTATCAATTTGAAGCTAGCTATGCCTTTATGCTATTTGGTAAAGAATGACTCTTTTATATGAAAAATTCTCACATGCATCATTAATCAAGAAATCACAACTAATGACCAAAAGTATGAGTTTATTGGTGAACCCCAAACTATGCTTAAATAGTTCATATTTATAGATGACTATCCAAATGTCTAAATCAATATTGCACAATCCTATAAATCATCTTTATTATTGGTCATAAAAAGATCAATCCCTATTTTTTAATAGAACACTTTATTATATATCATACTTTTGCCACAAAATAAAGATTCTCTTTTTGACTACCTAGTAAACTTCTCCTCAAAATCATCCTTGAAAAAATCATTATATGTACACAAATCAATCCTAGACATAAAAATAGACCAACCTCGATAGGAAGTTCCATTGGAGCAATAGCTTTGGAAGTAGAAGCCATAATCATGTCCCCCCAAGGAAGTAAGTTTCACAAATACAACTTCACTGCAATTCAACAAGAGCAAGAAATTGGAATCCTTCACTTCCACAAGTAGAAACAAGAGTATAGCACTCTCCTTAAATACTTCGCTACACAAGTGTTCAAGTACCCTCGCTAGGATTCTCATGAAGCACACACTTTATAAATGGCATAGGCAACTAAGAGCATCGATGCTATTGCGAGTATAACCAGCAAAGACTCTAGAAAGAGTCCAAAATGTTCTATAAATAGATGAAGTCATTGAGTGTCCTATAAATAGATGAACTCATCGACAACCAATACGTGGACACACTCCTTGACATGATGTAACCTCGTGAGTGCACATATCCAGCTCACCCTCTCCAGCAAAACTTAAGGGGATGGTGAATATGAAACAAAGGTTTTGCATGAAAAAGTTTCAAACCACAACCCACGATTGCGTCATAAAACACAACGTTCTGCCTCATACCCCAAGTCCCAGGGAGAATAAATGAGTCTTGACTTAACCTAACAGTCGTGGTCAATATTTAGTTGGATGAAAGAAGCAATTTAGTTTGAGATGGAAAGAGGTGGTAATAGTACCAAAATTAGACTTTATTATTTTCCAATCAATTTAACGAGTCATGAATACGCACATATATATTAAGAGTGAGCATAAGGTGACAAGCCAAAAAACCTTTCCAAAGGTTTCCTCATACTAAGAACCATTATAGATACATATGTTTATGGTACCATCCATAAAAAAGGGTTATCTTTTGGGTTTTATGGTAGAGATAATCATGGATAGGTTTCCAAGGAGACTCAAACTTTCATTTTATAAGGTTTTGCCATTCTTCCAAAAATTCTATTTTTGGAAGTCATTATGTTCCAAAAGAGGTACTTCAAGCCAAAAAATTCTTTTTATAGACCCACTGACCCATAAGCATTTCCCTCCTTTGAGAAAGATCAAAATATCCCGGGAAGATATCTATCCAAAAAAACTTTCCATTAATAACCAATCTTCAACCCGCAGATGCCTCCTTCAGATTCATGGTTTAGTGATATCCTGTAAAAAAGAATAACATACTATGTTATCACTAAGATTGTATGTATCTATGTATGCATGCATGTCTATATGCATGTATGTATGTATGAATGTATGTACACACATATGTGTATAGTTGTGTATGTGTGTACGCATGTGTGTGCGTATACACCTCTCTCTCTCTCTCTCTCTCTCTCTCTCTCTCTCTCTCTCTCTCTCTCTCTCTCTCTCTCTCTCTCTCTCTCTCTCTCTCTCTCTCTCTCTCTCTCTCTCTCTCTCTCTCTCTCTCTCTCTCTCTCTCTCTCTCTCTCTCTCTCTCTCTCTCTCTCTCTCTCTCTCTCTCTCTCTCTCTCTCTCTCTCTCTCTCTCTCTCTATATATATATATATATATATATATATATATATATATATATATATATATATATATATATATATATATATATATATATATATATATATATATATATATATATATATATATGAATACTCTCTCTCTCTTTTTCTGTGTGTGTGTGTGCATGTCTGTGTGTGTGTGTGTGTGTAATATATAGATACATACATGCATGCTTACACACACACATCCCTGCACACAATGTTTACATAGAATTGGACCTAAAAAGAGATTTGCTGATGCTTGGAGCCAAGAATATTAATAAGGTGCACTGCAGCTTAGTGATGAAACTGTAATATTTTCTGTTTCGCAGATGTATATAGGCATTTTATACAATGAACTCAAAGATTACAAGTGCACCTTTCCTGTAATATATATTCTTGTTGTCCAACTTTACTTTCACAGGCTCTGACACAAGCAGATCCAACATATACACAGTTCTTGGTTTTGATCACTACATGTTCTCTTCCAACAACTCATTGGCATTTGGAGATACTGCACTTACTCCTTCCCTAGTGTCTATTGTAATTTCAAGCAGGCCATACCTCTGATATATGATCTCCCTCCACTTCACAGCTCATGTGCCACATTGTTTGCATGTTCTCACAACAGCATACATGAATCTAGGCACAGGAATTCTTTAACAAAGGTTCTATGGTAATTACAATTCTTCAGATATTCCTGGAAGAACCTCTTATTTTACATCTCTCATTATGAAATACCTTGCAATGGTTGCACAACATAGAGTCTGCCACATTATCTGAATAGGCCAAACAATTCACAAAAAAGATACAGCATCGATCCCATAACACTCCAATACATATGCCATAACAGTGTGTTCTCTATTTTTGTGTCCAGATAACATACTTGATGTCCTGCAAGCAAGGGGCCCAAAGAGATTATCAACAGACAAGTCAATATGGCTAAGTTAATGATCTTTCAAGAGTACTTGCTATGTCAGCTGACATCCTCTGTGCCTCCTGGACCTGAGGGAAAAGCCCAGCTGGAAAATGCTGGCTCAGCCATAAGTAGAGTGACAATAGATGATATCTCTCCTCTAAATCCATGAGCTGGTAGTCAATATGAGCAGATAATGAGGCTTTCCCAACAAGCAATTGTGAGGGAGCATGTTTACTATAGGATTTCGCATACTGCATGAGTGCCCCCATTGACTTTGGACTTCTCGCATTGACTGGTGAGAAGCAGAATATGAGCCTTTCCTCTAAAGTGAGATTATCAATAGTATCTATTATGGAAGCTATTTTTTTAAGTGCCATGTCCTGACATAAAAAGTAATGTGAATCCAATCGACATGTTTGAGCAAAACATTCTAACACCTCAGAAAACTTTGCATCTGGCATGTGCTTTGCAAATAACTGGAGCTGATCACAAGAAGGAAAAAGTCCTGCACTGCATGAATCCAAAAATGGTTCAGCCAAACACTTGCAAAGGATAGGAAGGTCTGATGCATGAAAAGTAGTCACAAGCCCTTCTGGGAAAAGGCTGCCTCTTCTACCAGCTCTCCCAGCTATCTGTTTTATCAATGGTGTTGGTAATTGTTGACTTTCTTCACCATCAAACTTGTGTAGGGTGTGAAAAACAACTCTTTTGATGTTCAAATTGAGACCCATGCCAACTGCATCACTTGCCACAAGTATATCATAGCCATTGCCGGGCTCGTTGAAGAGCTTTGCTTGTTGCGATCGTGTCTCTGGGGGGAGAGCTCCATACACTACACAACAACGTTTGTGTGTTGCCCTCTCCACAGCTCGTTTGATCTCAAATATCTGCCGACGTGAAAATGCAATAATACAGTCACCTGGCTGAGCATTCCGTAGATCACTATTGAGAGTGTCTGAATCAACAGCTAAAGGCTTGAAGCGCTCATATGCATGCTCTTCTAGATCATCTCCAGTTGCAGAGCAAATACTCCTCACAACTGGCAGAGCACTGGGATCACCACATACATGCAATTCCTCTGCCTGCAGCCCTAGCAATGCACGTGTCCATGCCCAGCCTCTACAATCATCATTCAACAGCTGCACTTCATCGATCACTGCAACCTTCCAAACCTGCTGTAAACTTGCCATCTCCACTGTGCAGGATACATGCCTAGCAAACGGCTCTTCTTTCCTCTCTTGACCTGTTACTAGGTTGCAAGGTACTCCTTTAGAATTGGAATGGTCATACACCTCCATTGCTAGAAGACGTAGAGGGCTGCAGTAGATACCATTCGACAATTTGAGAAATCTTTGCAAGGCACTATAGGTTTTGCCACTATTTGTGGGACCATAATGGTAGATCACTTTCCTCTTGAATGAACGTGCAGAACAATATAAGGCATGTGGCTTTGTCATATCAGTCACCTCAAGCAACGCCTGGAAGGTCCGTAACTCGTCGGGATAATGCTCATTGCAGAAATCAACAAGCATAGGAAAGAGGACTTTCTGTTTTACAACTGAAAGCTCCAGATCTTGCAGCTGCCTTCTAAAGTCATTTGTACAATTTTCTTCAACAAATCCCTGAAAAGCAGGGGCTGCTTTAGGAAAATAAGTTTGGTTTGCAAAGAATTGGACTACAGAAACTTCCTGTGAAGTAAAGAGATCTTCCAAGAAGGACATGACATCGTCTTCCTTAGAGCATGCAATAGATGAATTAGGTATGGGACATGAGAATGTGGAACCGCTTGAAGAAACGCTGAGGACATCAGCAAAACCTTCTGAACCATCTCTGATAGTCTGTGTTTTGTTTTCTATGGATTGTTCTCCATTAGCCAGTACACAAGATATAAAATCTTCCAAAATAGAATCATTGATATTTATCGCTAGCTTTGCTGCATGAGATACAGCCTCAGGATTTCCAGCAAAACCTTTCACTTCAATTAGGCAATTAAGGCCCTCTTCAACGTGTGCGTCGAAAGCCAAACCAGAAGTGGCAAATTTTCGAAGATGACAATCATTTTCACTAGATAGTCGTGGCAGAACATTTCCTGATGCAGAGAGTCTCGGATGAAGGAAAAAAGAGCCTTTCAAGGTCGATATACAAATAGATACTGACGAATATATCCAACAAGTTTCTCTAGACGCCTGCTGAAGGGTAAATGGTCCAACAGCAGATGTACCACCATCTAATGTATCAGAAAGTAAAATCCTTCTGGAGATAGGAGAGACCCTGGAAGACAGCGCTTGCGCTTGCCTTGCGACCCTGCTCGAGGGCCTGATCGGCCCCATCGTTCTCAACGTCTGCGTATACCCATTCTCACCGAAGGAGAAAATCGAACGCCTGCCTGGTTTTTTCCTCTTCTTTTACAATAAGTTTTTAGATTGCGCCTAAAGAGCAAGCGATCACTCTCATCCTCGAAGTGGGTCTCCATTCAAGCTTCCACCATGCATAACAGAAGCAAGGCACTACCTTAAGGAAGGAGGATTCATTTGGTAAATCTTAATTCTTCTTTATTTTTCTGTGGTACAAGAGAGGGGCTCATTAGGTTTTAACCAAAATCCATTGCATCATCTTGGGATCGAATGTGTTTTATGGATTCTTCTTGGAACTCTTATGGAGATCAATGTCATGGACACTCGTAGATGAGAGTATGATTGTCATGGACACTCATACATATGAGAGTGTGAGTGTTCGATAGGTCTCAATGGCATGAAAAATAGGATTCTGTGCAAATTTTTGCTGCGAAGATTGTCATAATAGATTAAAAAATGGCTTTTGGACCTCTATTCCTCAAATTCCAAGTAATATCTCAAGCCATGCAACCTCAGATTTTAGAATACCCCTATACTCAACCTCTATATTATATAGATCAATAGTAGGTTGCTTCTTCATACTCCATGTGATAGAAGCACTCTCCAATGAGAACATAAGCCCACTAGTAGATCTTCTACCTGAAATAATATCATCACAATTTGCATCTATATATCTATATAGTTGTATATCATCATCTGCGTCATAATATAATGCATAGTTCAAGGTAGCCCTCACATATTATAATGGATGCCTTAATGCTTCCAAATGTGGCTTTCTTGGAATCTACATTAACTAAATCTCAAGTTCCATAGTGCAACTCAAATCTGGTTGTGTAGTTGTGAGATATAAACTTCTCACAGTCTTTTTGTACAAGCTAACACTTTCTAGATTTGCACATGTAACTTCTAACATCACCATCACATCTGAGTGCGTTGAAACCCTAAGAGATGTTAGATATATGCAATACCCCGTCCTCAAGTGACCACAAACGATCCATGGTGCTCTAAGTTGTAAGGCCACCATTATGAGGAGAAGTCATTGTGAGAGTCCAAACATGTGTGGACACCCTAACTTCCAAGTTAGATGAGATCTATGCTTGATCATTGATGGTAATAGATCTTTGTGAGTCTAGCCATAAGTGTAGGTAGGGCATAAAAATTCGGGCCATTGGGTTTCCTTTCAAGGCAAAAACCCTCAACTTGTAGGGATGATATGGTAGGAATTTTGTTCATGGAAAGACTATCAGAAATTATATTTTGCTAAGTATTTTGTCTCTCCCAAATAGGTTTGTCTATATTGACTCCCATTGTAAAAACCATATAAGTGTGGCCTATGCGAAGCTTTTTGTGCACTATTGTGCCCTTCATCTAGAGTCCATCTAGATCACAATCTAAGCTCCATATTGGGAGCATAGCAGTGAATGACACAATTTTTGTATTTACATTCCTCTTGGAAATTTGATAATTTGAGTTCTCTATCTCCAAGTATGTATTAGTGTCACTCTTTCTCTATGTTTTTCTCAACTTTTTTTATTGGTCTATTCTATTGTGCTATTATTTCTTACAACAATTATTGTCTACTTGTGTTGTTTCCACATCCAAAGCTCCTAGTTTGGTTGATGGCATCATCAATTTATAACCACCCTTGACAAATAACTCTTCAACACCTATATGAGGGCTTGGTCACATATATCCTCAATCTTCCCAATCCCAGTCTTGGGAGCTCAAGGAGTCATGATCTTCAAGTAAGTACTTTCCAAGTTCTAGTTCATGTTCTTGTCTTGTTCCTTGTTCTTGTCATGTCTAGTCTAGTTTCTTGACATCTAGTTGTGTCCCCTTGTAATCTCATAGTACAGGATCGTGTCTAGTTATTTCTTGTATCTAGTTCATCTGCATCAAGGGAATTCTTGTAATTTGATATCTTGTTTCATAACTATGGTCTTGGGATTTGGGATCTCCTATATCCTACCTATTCCATATACCTATTGTTCATTGGTTGTGGGACTTCTTGTAATAGATTTAAATCCTTGTATTATTGCCCTTGTGTGGGTGATCTTGTAATTTGAAGTATATTTTCAAAATCTTATCCAATCTAGTCAAAGAACACAATCTAATTCTCCTATAATAGTTTAGCAAGACTAGCTTCTAAACAAGATCAAGCACCATGGAGAACAAAATGGAACAAATTGGAATCACTTCAAAATCTCCAACAACAAGTTAAGGACCTAACTCATGGTCAGACACAAGTTGAGATGGGACATCCCTTGCATCTATGTGCAGTCATCTAGGATCTGTACGAACAAATTGGGAATCTTCAAACAAATCAAGGAAGCAATCAAGCAAATTCACATCCTATTTCATTTTTCATGAAGGAGCCTAATATTTGTATGCTAGAAAAACTCAATGGTGTTTGTACAAAGTTTCAAGGCTTCTTCCAGCAAGTGAAATTTTATATCCGCATGCAACTAGATAGATACTTATATGATGCATCGAAGGCTTTGGTTTTATTAGAACTCTACTCTTTGGTTAAGCACTAGCATGTTTTACCCCATTCTACGATAAGAACATGGAGGTTCTTCAGGGCTATGAGGGGTTTCTCCAAGTGTTCATTGCCATGTTTGGAGATGTAGACACTAGTCAAGTAAAAGAAAAAAAACTCCAAAAGTTCCACCAAGGTAACCACCTTTCTTCTATCTATGCATTAGAATTTGAGCACTTGATTTATGATCTTACTTTGCATGAGGACTATATTCATAAGCCAGTTAAGATGGGGTTTGATAGAAGATGTGAAGGACCTTCTACTCACAATACAAGAGGTCAAGAAAATAAATGCATCACTCCAGCCATTCAATGTGATCACCATTTTTATTGAAAAAACAAGAGAAAAAAATAGAGGGGAAACCTTACCAATGGAAACCCTTCAGTCATATGCCTAAGGAAGAACCTATGCCCAAAGTTATGCAAATAAATGTAACAAGGTTCCAACCCCTCACCCCACAAGAGATATAAAAAGGACAGATAACATGCCACATCTCTATTTTGGGAACCCTAGCCATATTGTAGTAAATTATCCCAACAAGAGAACAAACTCCAGAGCTACAATCATCCTTATAGAGCAGGGAAATGAGGAAGTCCAATTGCAAAGGAGAATGTACAGTTAGGCCATTATATAATAAAGGGTCTCATAATTCTAGTAACACCCATAACAACATGCCTTGCAATTGTCGAATTGATCATGCCTAGGAAAACCCTTTCCTTTAGAGCCTTAGTCGATTCGGGATCCTCCTCATGTTTTATCAATGAAGGATTGGTAAAGAGACATAGGATTCCAATACTTCATAGGAACAAACTAGCAATAGTTAAAGCATTAGATGGACGATCTCTAGCATCTGGGAATATTACTAAGGAAACCACACCATTAAGAGTAAACTTTGGTGATCATGTTTCTAACATATGTTTCAATGTAATGTCAAGCCTAATAAGTCCTTTTATGATTGGAATGTCATGTCTCAAGAAACATAATCTAGAAATTGATTGGGAGAGGAATAAGATCACTCATCAAGACATCCAAAGAACCCAAAATATGTAGGAGCCAAAGACTTGATACATGAAATAAAGAAGGAATTGGCATATATGATCTATGTTGTACCAGGTCAATAGCCTAGGAAAAATGATCCAATAAAGTGAACTAGCCAATACCAAGATTTTCAAGATATTTTTAGAGAGAAAAATGCAGATATCCTCCCAGCACATAGACCTTGTGATTGTGCCATGGAAATTCAAGAGGGAGCATAACCATCCTTTGGAACAATCTATAGACTATTCCTAGAGGAACTTACAGAATTACATAGGAACATTGATAAGAATCTAGCCAAGGGGTTTATCAGACACTCAAAGTCCCCTAGAAGAGCCCTTATTCTATTTGTAAAGAAGAAGGATAGAACCCTCTGAATGTGTGCAGATTATCGTGGCCTAAATGAAATCACTATAAAAGAAGGATGGAACCCTCCGAATGTAGATGATCGTGGCCTAAATGAAATCTTTACAAAGATAAATCTTCAAGAACCTTACAACATTTTCATGACCAAAGAAGGAGACGAATGGAAGACAACATTTCATATAAGGTATGAGTATTTTGAATGTGTAGTTCTACCATTCAGTCTCACAAATGTTCTATCCATCTTTCAGCATATGATGAATGAAATATTTAGAGAAAATTTAGATGATTCTATGGTAATATTCCTAGATGATATCCTGATATTCTCCAAAGATCTAGAGGAGCATAGAGATCATGTAAAACTAATCGTAGAGAAACTAAGATAAAAAGGATTGTATGAAAAATTAGAGAAGTGTTCTTTTCATTAGGCAAAAGAGAAATTCTTAGGGTACATTGTGTTGGAAAAAGGAATCTTCATGGATCCTAATGTTGATATATTTTGGTAGTGATATGTGTGAACACACTTAGGACCATCGATGCACTTTTCTCCCTCTTTATGAGGTCTTTTCACCCCGGATTGTATCTATGCCTATAATGCTAATGGGTTAGTTATTCTTGTACATTCACTTGGTAATACATGTAGTATTGTGTGTTGTGCTCCAAGCTTCTTCTTCTTCCTTGTATTGTTTGTGTGCTTTTGCAGACCTCAAACTCCAATAATTGGTATCAAAGTAGGTTGCCACTTCATCTAGGATGTCATCCACACTGCTCCAGTCATAGTCTTAGAATTGCATGAAAATTAGTGAGCATACTCAACACGATTAGGATTTCAAAATAGCTTTGCTATGTTGCATCAAAATTTTGACATGATCTCGTTTTGGCCTCCAAACGTACTATCATAGTGCTTTTCTAGGAAATTTCATCCTTTTGTGCGAAACATGTCTACAAGTTTCAGTTCGCTAGTACAAGTGCCTCAAAATTACATGCTTAGGAGAACTCAATAGGATATTTCTATTCAAATTTTGGAGATATAATCATTTTTCTAGGGTGTCTTAGTCAATGGCCATGACTGAAAGCATTGATGTATTTTGTATGTTGGCCATTGAGGACAAGTTGGATGGTACTAATTACCCCTTATTGGCATATATGATGCGTCATGTACTAGTAACAGAAGGATTGTGGAATATTGTGTAGGGTATTGAAGAACACCCTACTACACCTGCAAATACAATTATTGAAAATAATACAGATGGCATTAAAGATGATGATCTTCAGATTCCTATTCATGTTGTGCTTCCTATTGCACATATCGTAGAGCAACTCGATATGATAGAAGAGATGCTCAGGCACATGTATTGATAGCTTTGTCTTTCAAACCTATCATTATTCCTCACATTCACTCTTGTAAAATAGCAAATATGCTTGGGATACACTTACCATTTTATACTAGGAAAGAAATGAGACTTGTGTTGCTTATCTTTCAAAATACTTGGAGAGCTAGCATATGAATGAAGTAGAATCTATGGATAGTTTCTCGACAAAGATCAAATATTTGAAGATGTAGTTGATTCCTGTTGATGAAGTCTTGTCCGATAGTTCACTTGTGCAGACTGTTCTTAATGATCTTCTATATTCATAACAGATTTTTGCTTCTACTCTTTGATTGATGATGAAACACAATCCAAATGCCTTAGCATTTGAGGAGTTAGTCTCTGTTTTGTTGTAAGAAGATCAGTCAAGGCAGAACAGGTCCATTGTGCATGCTGCATATCAAGCTTTCTTAGTTAGTTAGAAGGGAAAAGGTAAATGGAGTTCATCTATTAGTAAGTAGAAATTTGCTAATCATGCACGATTGAAGAAGGAAGAAAAAGATGAAAAGAGGGCAAAAAAGTAGAAATAGTTTTGCAAATACTATAAAGGAAATGATCATCTCATAAAGAGCAAACAAATCCTCATATCTTGTAATGGGAGTTGGTAAGATCATTTCGACTACTACTTGTGGTAGTTCTCTCACATTGTTAGACGCTTTGTATGTGCGAGGGATCAAGAAAAATCTATTGTCAATTTCAACATTAGCCAAAATTGGCATGGTTGTCAAATTTGTTGATGACACATGTAGAGTTCATGATCTCTCAAATGGTGATGTCATTATTGCTTCTAGAATTTTATGTCATGGGTTGTATGAGCTCATAGGCTATGCAAAATCTGTGAATGATTTGGCATGTGCAATTCAAGATTCTCAGGCTAGTTCATATGCAAAACTTTGGCATGCACAATTTGCTCATCTGAATTTTGCTAGTTTGCTACGCTTACATAAATCTAAAATGGTTTCCTCTTTTCCCAAACTTGAGGCACCTTGTAAACATGTTTGTGAAGGCTATATTTTGTGCAAAATGCAACGTTCGTCCTTTCTAAAAGATGGTTCAGTTTGAGCTACTAAAAAATTGAAGCTTGTTCATAGTGATGTTTGTGGTCCTATGTAGGTACCTTCTTTTGGGAACTACCTTGACTTAGTGACTTTCATTGATGATTTCTCTAGGCATGCATGGATGTATCCATTGAAAGCAAAGTCCAACGTGTTTATGTGCTTCAAAAAATTTCTAGTTATAGCTCAAAATCTATGAGCATTCAAAATGGGCACCCTCCATTCTGACTGAGGGTTGTAATACATGTCTTGTCATTTTAATGCATTTTGTGGTTGAGCATGGGATAAAACATCAGTGTACAATGTTGTATACACCTCAATGAAATGGAGTTGCCGAAAGAAAGAACAAGTGTCTCATGGAGACAGCAAGGTGTATGGCCAAAAGTGAGGCTTTACCATATAGGTTTTGGCTTGAGGCTATTATGTGTGCAACATATGTACTTAATAGATGTCCCACCAAAGCACTACAATGGATTACTGTGTATGAGGCTTGGCATGGTTGCATGCCATGTGTTTCTCATTTGCATGTCTTTGATTGTCTTGCATTAGTGCCTAAACAAAAATGCAGTAAATTGGATGATAAAGCAATGAAATGTATTTTTGTTCAGTTTAGTTCTAAAAGCAAAGGCTATCATTTGTATCATCCATAGACCATGATGTTGTTTTTGTGGAAGATGCAATTCAGCCATTACTTTCATGTTGTAAGGAGGCTTCATTTAGCTTCAAAGATGTGTATGATGCTTTGATGCCTCTTTTTATAGGTTGACAGTCAAGTCTTGGTCCAAATGAGGAAATTTCTTAACCCCTAGGGCCTTCAAATGATGATGTAGATCATGCCATTTTTTATGTAGATTTACATAATATGCTTGTTGATGAGAGGGTTGATATAGAGGAAGAAAAAATTATGCCAAAATTATTGGCACAAACTTTGAGAGATAGCCAATTAGATGCACCACTATCATATCATACTTGTTTAGGCTCTCATAGTGCTCCTTTTTTATCATATTTCTATGCAATGGCTTCCCCTAGTCTTTGTGATGAGAATGATTCTATTTCTTTTGATGAAGCATAAAAGTCAGAAAATTGCATGGCTGCTATGGAATTAGAATATGTTGCTATTATGAAGAATGGTACTTGGTAGTTATGTGATTTTCTCTAGAAAAAAGGCCATTGGCACTAAATGGGTATAAAGCTGAAACATAAACCTGATAGAACAGTTGATATCTATAAGGCTAGGCTTGTTGCAAAAGGTTATGCTCAAGGGAGAGGCATTGATGTGGCTTAGATTCGTTTTGGATGATTTGGGTGTTGTTTAGTCTTTTGCCACCACCATCTTCACTGAGAGTTAGAGCACATTGGTATTTGTGAGGAACCTTGTGTTCCATGGTTAGACAAAGCACATTGAGGTGCACTATCATTACGTCAAGGAGAGGTTCCCTGCTTGAGAGATCAATTTGACATATGTGCCCACACACGATAACATTGCAGATCGTTTTACAAAGGGTCTGCCTAGGGAGAAGTTTGAAGCTTTTCACAAAGCTTTGGGCTGACTTCCTTTTGTGGATTCATGTCTTTCCACATGGTTATGGCACTTCCTTATACATAAGTGACAAGTCCTTGTTCATCGCATCACTCCTAGGGGGGATTTTTTGATATATTTTAGTAGTGATGTGTCTGAAGGCAGTTAGGAACACTAGGGCACTTTTTTCCCTCTCTAGGAGGTTTTTTCCCTAGGCTTGTATCTACACCTATAAACCTAATGGGTTACTTATTCTTGTACATTCACTTGGTAATACATTCAGTATTGTGTGTTGTGCTCCAAGCTGCTTCTTCTTCCTTAAGTTGTTTACATGCTTCTATAGACCTCAAACTCCAACACCTGAAAATATCAAAACAATCCTTGATCAGAAAACACCCTTGTGTGTTCAAGATGTACAATGCTTCTTAGGTTTTTCCAACTCTTACAAGTTATTTATCAAAGCCAAGACAATGACACTTCTTATAGAGATTACAAGAAATGCAATCTTCTCATGGCTCGAAGAAATAGAAGAAGCCTTTCAGACCTTGAAATTAGCATTAACCACTGCTCTAATTCTAGTGCACCTTGATCCTATCAATCCATTTTCCCTGGAGATAGATGCATCAGAATTTGCGTGGGAGCCATTCTTTCCCAACATGGGATGATGCACAGTGAAGCGTCTAGGAGCATTCGGACCACCACCTACTAGAGAGATGACTCTTCTCCCAACCTTATGCCTCTCTATATAGCTTTCTTAAGTGTCCGCCTTCTATGCTAGGTGGATATAACCATCCAAGTGTCAACCATGTAGTCAAAAGGCACAATCTAGTGCTCTTCCTAATAGTAGGCTACTTCTTGCTCAACCAAGATATGCATAAGCTACCAAGCATCAAGCGAAAACCACTAGTGGATACAAAAGATTCATAGAAACCAACCCAATCTGAGCAAAAAAAGCGTGTAAATCTAGTACTCATGATCCCTCCCTTGGGACAAAACAACCAAGTAGCTAGGTACAACTCATGTAGTGAAAGATGTGCTTAATGGCCTACCAATGCTTGATCTTTGGGCTATGCATAAATCTACTCATCTAAGATTTAACAAATTGAATATCAAACCAAGTTATGTATAAGTAAATCAAGCATCCAACAACCTACTAATAAAGAACAACATCAAATGCATCTCCAACATCATGAAGACTGAATTATAAATTTTTCTCTATGGGGGTGGCCATAAGTTTGCAATCTTCAAGACCAAAATGTTACAATAATGTGTCAATGTATTTTTTTTTCTTGAAACAATGCTATTCCCTGATCAAATTTCATAAGCGAAATGCCCAAATAATTATGAAAAAGTCCAAAATCTAACATATCAAAAGAGGCATGAAAAATTCAGCAATATGCCTCTTGTTAGGACTAGTGAGCAACATATCATCAAAATATACAACAATGATCATAAGTACATCATTTGCATGCTTAAATATAAGGTTCTCTCTATTGGACTATTCTCAAGTCCATGTGCTAGCATGTAGGCATGTAACTTTTCATACCAAGCATGCGGTATCTACTTTAATCCATACAATGCCTTTTTGAACTTGCATACTTTGTTTTCATGCCCTTTTTGCACAAAACCATGGGCTTCTTCATGTAAATCACCATTGAAAAATGCAATTTCGTTGTCCAACTAATGTACATTCCAACCATGATGAATTGCAAGTGCAGAAATGCTAGGAAAGGTTGTCATTTGACACATGGGAGCAAATTTCTCATCAAAATCAATACCGTTCTCTTGAGCATAACCTTTGGCAAAAAGCCTATCTATACTTATTGAGTGCTCCATCAGGTTCCTATTTTAGCGTATATACCCATTTAGTGTCAATGGTATTTTTGCTTCAAGGAAAATCACATAAAGACCAAGTACCATTCTTCATAATAACATCATATTCTAATTGCATAGAAGCCATCCAATTTTCTAAATTATGTGCTTCATCAAAATAAACATGCTCATTCTCATAATGAAGACTTGAGAAAACCATTGCATAACAATATGATGCAAAAGAAGCATTATGAGAGCCTAAATCAATAAGATACAACATAGCCTAACTTGTTATCACTCAAAGTATGGACTAACCATCTAGGCATAGAATTTTTCTCTTAAATGCCAGCTTTTTCATTAATAAATGCATCATGTAAATCTGCATAAAAATAGAATCATTTGTATCATCATATGAACTGTGTAGATGCTAAGAAACTGCCTCAGTAGGAGTAGCACTTTTGTTTGAGTTTGAGGTCTACAGAAGCACACAAACAACACAAGGAAGAAGAAAAAGCTTGAAACACAACACAAAATACTAAATGTATTACAAAGTGAATATACAAGGATAAGTAACCCATTAGAGTTATATACGTATATACAAGACGATGGAAAAAAATCTCCTAAAGAGGGAAAAAAGTGCCTTGGTGGTCCTAAATGTGTTCACACACATCACTACTTAAATATATCAACAAATCCTCCTAGGAGCGATGCGATGAGCAAGGACCTAGCATTCATGTATAAAGACGTGCCAAGCTATGTGGAAAGAGTCAATCCACAAAAGAAGTAAGGCCAAAGCTTTGGGGAAAGCTTCAAACTTCTCCCAAGGTAGAGCCTTTGTGAAAAGATTTGCAATATTATCCTATGTGGGCACATATGCCAAACAATAGTGATCCCCCCTTGGGATAAAATAGTTCAAGTCGCCAGGTACCACTCAAGTAGCAAAAGATGCACTTAACGGCCTACCAATGCTTAACACATGGGCAATGCATAGACCTACTCATCTGAGAGATAGCAAACTAAATATTAGGTTGAGTTATTCATAAGTAAGTCAAGCATCCAACAACTTGTTGATAGAGAACAACATCAAATGCATCTCCAGCATCATTGAAGACTCAATCATAAACCTATTTCCATAGGAATGGCAATAGGTTTGTAATGTTCAAGGCCAAAATGTTGCAATAATGTGTCAATATATTTTGTTTGACACAAATCTATTTGCCATCAACTTGCATAGATCGAATGCCCAAATAATGATGCAAATGCCAAAAATCTGGCATCTCAAAAGAGACACACAAATCAGCCCTAAAATCAGCAATACGCTTCTCATTAGGACCAATGAGCAACATGTCATCAACATAGACAACAATGATCAAAATCACATTGTAAAGTTGATGATCCTCATAGAGATGATGCACAAAAAAAGTCCGAAAATGGTATCCTTGGATATTTAGTTGATACATTGGGATTTCATGTAGCTATGCTAATCATTTTTCAATGATCCTTGTTCTACTAAATAATTATAGTTCTTTCATTTTCTCATCTCCTTGGTGTTTGCACTTCTCCAGCCTTCACATATGCATTGGATAGGTGATGTGGATGGGCAAAGTTCTCCATTGGGTAACCCTCGCCTTTGGGGCTTGGGCCACCCCTTGGGGCAACCCTAACCTTGAGGAGCTTAGGCCACCCCTTGGTGCGGCCCTTGCCTTGATAGGCTTGGGCCAGTCCTTTGGACAACCCTCGCCATGATAGGCTTGGGCCACCCCTTGGGGTGATCCTAGCCTTAGAGGTATGGGTCACCCTTTTGGGTGACCCTCCCCTGAGGTTAAGTAAAATCTTGGGAGTGTGTACTTGACCCAAACTTGAGTAGATAGAGAGCCCCTTCATGCACAAAGGAGCCTCAAAAAGTCAGCTCTACCTTCATCTAGTCTGGCTTCTACCCCGCTCTCAAAAGAGAAACCTAGACAGATGTTGGATTTTTTTTTGGATACCTTAGAGGAAAATCAAACGCCAATGGAGGACCTTTATGATCTACTCTCGAGGTTGAACATTAAATTCCCTACCTTTAAGGGATCAACTTATGAAGACGTAGATGACCATGTAAGGAGATTCATCTCCTTATGCCGAGGTTGCGAGCTTCAACTTTGAGAGGATGCGATGTTGGTGCTATTTCCTTCTACATTAGAAGGACTTGCAAATAAGTGGTACAACCAATATGTAGACATGCACTTCATCACTTGGAAGCATTCAAGACTTCACTATCACAAACATTTTGACCGAGCGACTCTTTAGAGCGAGCCCTAGATCAACTAAAGAACCTAAAATTAAGGCCAAGTGAATCTTTTCATGAATTACAAACTCCTACTAATGCACTTGTCTCCCAATTGCCACATGCTCCAGGTGATTTCCTAGTTAAGAAATGGATAGATAACACTCTTCCCCCGTCATCCCAACAGAAGCTTAGGGAATCTCTCAAGCTTAATGCCACTCTAATAGACTTTGTAGTATCCACCTCTTGCATAGAGGAGGCTAGAATGCAATTTGAAGGAGGAATTCAAGCAAGCTACACTATGAATCTTGACCCAATCGAGCAAGTTTAAAGGGAATTAGAAGAGCTAAAAATGCAAAAAAGTTAAAATGAGAAAAAGATAATCTCGCCACCCACGTGCAACAACGAAGAATTAGTGGCACAACTTTGTCAAGAAGTGGAGGAGTTGTGGACAACTCAGGTCATCCAAAGGCAATTTTGGTGTACAACATGCAACAAAAGTGGTCACTCCAACATAAATGCCCCAACAGAGTAAGCTCTCAATTTTGTGGCAAAGGTGGCCATGAGGCCTGCGACTGTTGCTACCTCAAGGGAGCCCAAGAGAGAGGTAATAACCAAGTTCCTAAACCCTTTTCTGCTAGTACTTCAAATATACATAGCAAAGAGGAGAATCATTAGAATTGACCTAGATATACTAGACCTTTAATTTGTTCTTGTTGTAATGAACAATCACATTCAAAGCAAATGCTCTCTACCTGAAGGCACACCTCCTTGTTACCATTGCCCCAACACCAAAGATCATTACACAAGGGATTGTCATTGCAACCTCCCTACTCGAATCCATATGAGTGCATTCTCTCCAAAGGAAGAAGGTATGACTCCACAATCCTATGTTGTTTCATCATCCGTAGTATGTACGATGACTAGGGCTAGGCAAGCAGTAGCAACTGCTGTAGAAGAGCAACATGGAGTCAAGGAAAAAAAAGAAGGCAAGAGGGCTGACTTCGAGGATGGCATGGCCATTGAAGAAGCCTACAATAGGGTGAGGAATTCACAGAAGGACCAACCTACTTGCCCTCATGAGAGTATACATGAGGTGAATATTGAAGAAATCTTGAAGGGAATTCACCACAAGGTCAGTTTATTACAACTTATAAAAATGGATGCAAGGGTGAGAAATGATCTACTAAAAGTCATAGAGTCGGATTTCTTGAGCCCACCACCTATTATAGACGAGTTCATAGTGGAGTGTCTCCCTACACCATTGGAAGACTACAACAGCTTTAGATTTTTTGTTTCTATCAAAAGTGAAATTTTGACATATGTCATTGTGGATGGAAGCTCTAGCCTCAATCTGATGCCTGATTTTAATATTTAGAAATTAAATTTGGACCTCACATAGGCAACAAATTTTATCATCACACTAGTAGATCAACATTGAGGTACACCACTCGGCATCATTGAGAAGGTACTTGTGACACTGCAAGGTTGTCAATTTATCTTGGATTTTGTGGTTATTGCCTTGCCGTAGGAGACCTCTTATCCCCAACTCTTGGGAAGCCCTTGGCAGAGGCAAGAAAAATCATTGCAAGATTGGGGAAAGAATAGGTTATGGATTTTTACAAAGGCTAATAATCAACTTCAAGTACACTTGGAGGAAAGATCTGACACTACCAAGGCAATTGGGTATACAGTGGGCACTCAGGTAATTCCTTCTCTACCTCATGAAGATGATAATCTATTAAATTGGATGATGGGCAATGTAGAATGTTGCACAATTAAAATAAGAGAAATAAATGAGGATTCTATAGACAAAGCATAAGGAAGACAAAAGAGGCAAAAAGTGATGATTTGCACCTCAACAATAAGGGAAAAGGTAAGTGACTACTGAAAACCAAATGTAAAAGCCAAAATTGGGCATCATGAAGCCCAAGTTGAGCACCTTTCTCAAATTGGGCATCCTAAAGCCCAAGTTGGGAACCTCTCTCAGGATGGGCACCTCTCCTAGAGTGGCCCAAGTGGGCATCATGAGGCCTAAGATGAGTACCTCTCACAAAATAGCCAAAGTGGATAAGAAGTCTCGAGTAGCCAAGGTGGCTAATTTAGGTGCCTAAAATTTGGTGATTTTTAGGATAGGCCACCACTAGGTAGGCACCTAGCAGGTAGCGGGCAAGTAGACAAGGAGCCTCCCATGGGATAAAAAAGGCTAATTTACTCTATGGAACTGACTCCTTCTCTGGAACAAGATGATGAAGCTTATTTTTTGCAAGCACCTCTAGAACAATTGGGCCACTTGACCAAGGTGGTCAAATTTTGCCAACTAGCACCACTACACAGTTATGCAAGAAGAAGATAGGTAAACATGAATTCTACCCTTGAAGTGCTTGTTCGAAGAGTGAATCTTGTAGATGCACAAACTTCACAAGTAGTCCACTTGGCCATATGGTTATGGCACTAACCATTCTTATTACAGAAGGTAACCTCTCTTCTAATTACATATGAAAATGCCTTTGCATGGTCCTACAAGGATCTATCAAGAATCCTAGAGGAGCTTGGATTACACTGGATACCCTTAGTAGAGGGAGGGCACACTTTGCACAGTTTTTTGGACCAATTTAGTGGCCACAATCAAATTCTTAGTCATCCTAAAGATAGGGACAAAATGGCCTTTGTTACTCCATGGGGAACTTTTGTATACATTGCATGGCTTTTGGTTTAAAAAACGTGCTTGCTTCATTCAATAGAACAACATACTTAATACTTGGTAAATGGTTAACAACATTTCTTTGCATTTTCATGGATGACTTCTCAATATTCTCAGGTATAGATAGAAGAGGAGTGGCCTAAGATTTTCATTAGCATTTGGAAAATTTGAATGAAATTTTTGAATAGTGTCTCAAAACAAGTTTGAAATTGAACCCTATTAAATGTCATTTTTTGGTCATCAAAGGTACTCTTCTTGGTCACATAGTTTCGGCCAAAGGGATAACTGTTGATCCAGCTAAAGTAGTTTCCATTCTTTCCATGCCCATCCCATGAAGTCCTAAATAAGTGCAAAGTTTTCTAGGCCCCATGTAGGGTATTATACAAGGTTTATATGAATGTATGTTGAGATAGCTAAGCCTCTATCAAGGCTTACCAATAAGAAGATCACTTTCTTTTGGAGTCCTATAGAAGAAAGAGCATTTAGTGAGCTAAAACTAAGGTTGTGTACTATGTCACTTTTAATTATTCCTGGTTGGTCACTTGAGTTCAAGGTGCATACAAATGCCAATCTTCATGCAATTGGAGCAGTCTTGGCACAACCATCAGCACACAAGGTAGAACAACCTATTGCATATGCAAGCAGATTGCTTACAAAAGTAGAAAGAAATTATAGTACTACATGTGTCGATTTCAAACCTTTGTTAGTAATAGGTGAAAGGTTAATCACCTCAATTGTAGTCAATATTGCTTCTGCCCAAAAGCCTTCTAAAAGGTTTGCATGATGCAACATAGAAACTATTGTATTCTAAATAGTTCTATTCATCCATTCAGCTTCATCATTCTTTACTGGGGTATAAGGAGTTGTAAACTCTCTATGAATTCCTCTTTGACAAAAAAAGTTGAATTCATTTCAGGTATACTCGCCCCCATTATCTAAACGTAAAGCCTTAAGCTTAGTTCCTTTTTCAATCTCAATTGAAGCAAGCCATTTTTTGAAAATAGGGAATACCTCGTCCTTTTGATTTGATAGGATATAACTAGACTTTTCTAGAAGCATCATATATGAAAGTGACAAAGTAAAGACAACCACCTAATGGCCTTCTGGGCATAGGACCACACACATCTGTATGAACAAGATCTAAAGGCTGAATTGAAGAGTGAATGTGCATTTTATGCACAGTGCTAGTTTGCTTTCGATATTGAAAATGCTTAAAAAATGAAAAATCATAGAAAGATAACACAGGTAATTAGCCAGAACAAGAAAGATTTTCCATTCCACTATGAGATATGTGGCCCAAACAGCCATGCCAAATACAAGCCATAGGCTGTTTAGTGACAATTAATAAGTGTTCTTTTTGTGATACAAATAAAGGATAAAGTGAGTCAACTTTGCTTCCTTTGTCAATAACCATATTGCCCTTTGATATGCAAAAGGATTGAGCATAGAAGACCACCATGTAACCAAGGCCATCAATTTGACCAATTGACATCAAACTACATGATAAATGAGGTACATGGTGTACATTATGCATAGTAAATTTTGAACCATCAATGAACTGCACAAGCACATCTCCAATCCCAACAACGTCACACTGGTAAGAGTCACCAAGTCTCACAGTACCAAGAGACTTTGCTGCATAAGTAGAGGACCATTCTCTATGTGCTGTCACATGGAAAGAAGCATCAGAATCCAGTAGCCATGTGTGGGAAAGAGAATTAGCCATAAGAGCCTTAGTAAGCATAGTACTGTCAAGTTTCAACACATCAACATCATCAAAACTAGCATTGCTTTCTTCAATCTTCATAGTGGAAGTAGATGGTGAAGGTAACTATTTAACATGCCCATCAACATTTTTCCCTTCACCTTTAGCATTCTTTAACGCATAACAGGCTTTCTTCATGTGTCCTTTCTTATGAAAATAATGGAATTCAATATCCCTCTTACTTGATTTAGTTCTACTCTTATTTCATCGACTATTCTTTTCCTTGTTCTTGATCCTGCCATGTTGCTAATTCTTTCCTTGGTAAGAATCATGAACATTATATGCATCTCCACTTTGAGTGCCAACCATAGATTTTCTATGAACCTCCTCACTCAAGAGGGATCCACATATGTGATCATAGACCAATTTACCGCAAGGTTCACTATTGCTAATAGCTATGCAAAACATATCCCATGATGATGCCAAGGTGCATAACAATAAGACTGCTTTCATTTCATTATCCATCTCCATTTTCTAATCCTGTAACTAAGAGAATACAAAATCGAAATCATTTAGATGAGCAAAAATACTATCTATGTCCTTTATGCAAAGGTCATATAAGTTTCTCATCAGATACAATTTATTTGATGCCTTTTCTTTTTCATATGTATTGCATAACTTCTTCAACGCTCCTCTTCCCTTTCACAGTCCAATATAATAAAGTAAACATTATATGCCAGGTGCAATCGAATGGTTAGACCTGGCCATTTCATCCAACTCATCCCAATCATCATCATCCATATCAACATGCTTCTTTGAGATTCCATTTACAGGCCTTCACTGTCTCCTCTGAATAAGCACATCTTTGATATGATTCTTCTATAGAGCAAAGTTTGTGCCATCAAATTTTTGGATCTCAAAATGGCCTTTGCCTTGCAAGTTATAGCTCCTCTTGGGAACATTGGAACTAAACTCAGATCCACCAAATGTGCATGAGATTTTTGATGCCATGATGATAGAGAACTAGTTAGAATGAAAATGGAGCTAGAATAGTTGAAGCACCAGTAAGCCTCAAGAAAGGATAAACAAGTGTTAGATTCTAGGAAAAAATCAATACTCTCACTAGAAAAATGAAATGATCAACCAAAATGATTATGTGAGAGTGAATGTGCTCACATTAATAAGCACATAAAGGAGTAAATCGACCACTATATAGTTGGAAAAACAAAACAAAATTGGAAAAAAATTTGTCAGAGTCCCTCTGCAAAATAAGCATATGACTAGTGTCAAGTCCCATAAAATTGCAAGTACTGACATGAAAATCTACTTAGTGAATCACTGACTCTATTGCATATAATCAATTACTCGAAAGAAGCCAACTAGGCTATCAAGCACCTATGAACAAGTAGCATACATCTCCTATGGCAAGGCTGGGTAATTCATCCACTTGTATCACCAAAGAGACCCCAACATCTAGGTGTCTAATAGTTAAGAGAACCTCACCATGACTCTCTTTATCAAATGTAAAAAGGCTTTATGCAAAAAGGCGTAACCACTATATCAATGACCACATGAGCATACATAAGTGGTATCCATAGAAGCGTACATAGTGTGTACGTGCTCAATATATGTAGGAAAATGGCACTGAAAGGCTGAATTCATAGCCCAAACACTAGTCAACAACACCTGTAAGTGTCTATCAACTCTGTTCTTTAGGCTTTGAAAGCCTGCATAAACTTGCAGTGGTTTCTCGCACCATAGCTGAAAACCTTTCAAGAAAACTGTAGAATTACTAGTGTGGCTAAAAACACAGCCCCAAATCTGAACATTTGTTGTCGTAGAAGTACAAAGAACACTCTTCTTAATGTTCTTGAAACTTTGTAAAGAGAAATATGCATGATAGTACTCCAAAATGGCTCCAAAAATCACTCAACAAATGCTTCAAAATATGCTTTGAAAACAAAGGATGAAGCTTTGAGGGCCCAAAACATGTCCAAGGTAATGTGAACCTTAATCTTTCCCCTTCATCAAACACTAGAAGGTTATAGCGTAGTGGCAAGAGCTTTGTCCATTAAGCAAGCTCTAGGGGAAACAAATTGGGATTGGTGACCTCTGAGGAAGTGTCGAGAACCTCCGTCTTCCTTGATAGTTGAGGTCCTCCCTTGCACATAGCCAACAATGGCATTAGTGAGTTTGGTGAGTTTGATGGCAAGGTACGCCAAGGTCTATGTCTTGGTTGTCACCTTAGTCGTAAGCCTTGGGTGGCCAGGTAGGTGCTCACTTTGCTTGCATAAAAGGAACAAAGCTTCTATGTCAAAATGCTCTGATACCTATGAAGTATTTCTTTAGAAGTGCACGATGGTGGACTCTCCTCCTCGAGAGCTCCAAAAATATACGCTTGTAGTAAAAACATGAACGTTAGTGCCGCATATAGTACTCCACACAAGTATTAGAAAATACACAAGAAAACACACAATACACAAACCACGAACACAGACTTCTTAGGTCATACAAATGCGGTCAAATTTACCGGTTGTGGCTGACCACACCACTATCTATTTTATTAAAGAACATATAAAAAAGTGTATGGTGCCATTTGGCCTTTCACATGGACATTAAGGGTAACAACTTAGCACTCCTCTACCCTTAAATTTGTCTATTGATTTGGCTTCTACCCATCTCTCAAAAAAGAAGCTTAGAAGGATGTTGAATTTTGCTTTGGATACCTCAGAGGAAGCTCAAGCACCAATGGAGGACCTTTCGAATCTACTATCAAGGTTGAGCATTAAATTTCCTACCTTTAAGGGATTGGCTTACAAAGACATAGATGACCATGTAAGGAGATTCATCTCATGCTGGGGTTGCAGGCTTCAACATCGAGAGGATTTGATGCTGGTGCTATTTCCTTCTACATTAGAAGGACTTGTAGATAAATGGTGTAACCAATATGTAGATGGGAACTTCACCACTTGGGAAGCATTCTAAACTTCATACTCACAAACATTTTGATCGATCGAATCTTCAGAGCGAGCCCTAGATCAAAACAAGAACCTGAAATTAAGGCTAGGTGAATCTTTTCATGAATTAGATACTTGTACTAAAGCACCTATCTCTGGATTGCCACATGCTCCAGGTGATTTCCTAGTTAAGAAATGGATAGAGAATGTTCTTCCCAGGTCATCCCAATAGAAGCTTAGGGAATCTCTCAAGCTGATGCCACACTAAACAACTTTCTGGTAGCCACCTCTCGCATAGAGGAGGCTAGAATGCACTTTGAAGGAGGAAATCAAGAAAATTACACCACAAATCTTGACCCAGTCAAGAAACTTAGAAGGGAATTAGAAGAGCTAAAGATGCAATGACAAGAAGGTACGAATCCACAATGATATGTTATTTCATCATCCACACTACCTATGTAGAAGAGCAACATGGATTCAAGGAAAAAGTGGAAGGCAAGAGGGCTGACTTGGAGGATCGGGTGACCATTGAAGAAGCCTACGGTAGGGTGAGGAATTCACTAAAAGACCAACCTATTCGCCCTCATCAAAGTATACACAAGGTGAATATTGAAAAAATCTTGAAGAGAATTCACCACAAGGTCAGTTTATTTCAACTTATAAAAATGGATGCAAGGGTGAGAAATGATCTAATAAAAGTCACAAAGTCAGCTTACTTGAGCCCAACACCTAGTATAGATGGGTTCATGGTGGATTTTCCTCTATCATCATTAGAAGACTATGAAAGTTCTAGATTGTCTGTTTCTATCAAAAGTGAAATTTTGACAGGTGCCATTGTGGATGGCGGCTTAGGCATCAATCTGATGCCTAATTTTACTATGAAGAAATTAAATTTGGACCTCACCAAGGTAGCACCTTTTACTATCACACTAGCATATCAACATCGATTTATACCACTAGGCATCATTGAAAAGGTACCCATGAAAATGCAAGGTTGTCAATTTATCTTGGATTTGTGGTTATTGCCTTGCCCCAAGGGACCTCGTATCCTCTACTCTTGAGAAGGCCTTAGCTAAGGAAAGCAAAAGCATTGCATGATTGGGGAAAGAATAGGTTATGGATTTCTACAAAGGCTAATAATCAACTGTAGATACACTTGGAGGAAGGATCTGTTACCATTAGTGTCCATGTGAAAGGCCAAATGGCCACCAGACACTTCTTTGTATATGTTCTTTAATAAAACATATAGTGGCCTGGTCAATCACAGACTGTAAGTTCGACCGCATTTGTAAGACCTAAGAAGTCTGTCTTTGTGCTCTCTGTGTACTGTGTTTTCTGCGTATTTTGCAGCTTCTGCGCGGAGTACTATTTGCAGCCTAAGGAGGTCAGTTTTCTACTCCGAGCATATCGTCGTGGAGCTCTTGAGAAGGAGAGCCCACTGTGGTGCATGCCATCGAAATACTTCACTGGTATCAGAGCAGTTTGAGGCAAAAGCTTTGTTCCTTTTGTGCGAGCGAAGCGAGCACCCCCCCTCCCCAGGCTTACGACTACGACTAAGGCGACAACCAAGGCATAGACCTTGGCATACCTTGTCATCTGAGTCACCGAAGTCACCGTTGGTGCCGTTGGCTGTGCACGAGGGAGGACCTCAACGATCAAGGAATATAGAGGTTCCCGGTACTTCTCGGGAGGTCACCCATCCCAGTACTGTTCCCCCCAGAGCTCGCTTAATCGTGGCAATCTCTTGCCACTAAGCTACACTCTTGTGGTGTTTGAAGAAGGGGAAAGACTAAGGTTGACATTACCTTGAACAAGTTTTGGTCCCTCAAAGCTTCATTTTTG
Organism: Ceratopteris richardii; assembly: GCA_020310875.1. Taxonomy (NCBI): domain Eukaryota; kingdom Viridiplantae; phylum Streptophyta; class Polypodiopsida; order Polypodiales; family Pteridaceae; genus Ceratopteris; species Ceratopteris richardii. The sequence goes on along the minus strand of CM035416.1, from coordinate 111,750,905 downwards.
CTTTCAAAGCCTATTTCTGAAGCAATTTTGGGGTGTTTTTGGAGCCATTTTGGAGTACTTTTGCACATAGTTCTATTCACACAGGTCCAAGAACATCAAGAAGAGTGTTCTTCATACTTCTCAGACAATAAATATCAACCTTTGGGGCTATATTTTCAGCCACACTCGTAAAACTACAGGTTTCTCGAGAGGTTTTCAGTTTTGGTGGGAGAAGTTGCTACAAATTTATGCAGGTTTTTAAGCCTAAAACATCAGAGTTGACAGACACTTGCAGGTGTTATTGGCTAGTTTTTGGGCTGCGTATTCAGCCTTTTGGTGTCATTTTACTGCATATATTGAGCACCTACACACCATGTACGCTTCTGTGGATACCGCTTATGTACGTCCATGTGGTCATTGATATAGCGCTACGTTCCTTGCATAAAGCCTTTTATGTTTGATAAAGAGGGTCGTGGTGAGGTTTTCTTAACTGGGAGACACCCAGATGTCGGGGTCTCTTCGGTGATGCAGGTGGAAGACTTACCCAGCCTCGCCATAGGAGATGTATAATAGTTGTTCATAGGTGCTTGATAAGCCTAGTTGGCTTCTATTGGGTAACTGATTATATGCAGTGGAGTCAGTGATTCACTATGCAAGTAGACATGTCAGTACTTGCACTTTTATGATACTTTGACACTGGTCATATGCTAATTTTGCAGAGGATACTCTGGCAAAATTTTTCCAGATTTCTGGTTTAGTCAACTATACAGTGGTCTATTTATGCCTTGATACACTTAATTGTTGGTGTTTGGAATCTTCTAGCTCCATTATCATCCTATTAAGTTCTCTTCCATCATGGCCTCAGAGGTCTCAGGCACATCCGGTGGATCAAGGTCTAGTGCTAGTGTTCCGAGGAGGAGCTATAACTTGCAGGGCAAAGATCATTTTGAGATCCGAAAATTTGATGGCACAAACGTTGCTCTATGGAAGAATCAGATTAAAGATGTGCTGATTGAAAGGAGGCAATGGAAGCCAGTAAATGGGATTTCAAAGAAGCCTGCTGACATGGATGAAGATGATTGGGATGAGATAGATGAAATGGCCAGGTCTACCATTTGCTTGCACCTGGCAGATAATGTTTACTTTACAATATTAGACTGTGAAAGTGCAGAGGAGCTTTGGAAGAAGTTACGCAATACATATGAAAAAGAGACGGCATCAAATAAAGTGTATCTAATGCAAAAATTATATGACCTTCGTATGAAGGACACAGATAGTGTTGCTGCTCATCTAAATGAGTTTGATGCCATATTCTCCCAGTTACAGGCTCAGAAAATGGATATGGACAATGAAATGAAAGCAGTATTGTTGTTATGCACCTTGCCATCATCATGGGATACATTTTGCACAGCTATTAGCAACAGTGCACCTGGTGGTAAACTCGTCTATGATGACATATGTGGAGCACTCTTGAGTGAGGAGATTCGTAGAAAATCTATGGTTGGCACTCAGAGTGGAGATGCATATAATGTTCATGATTCTTACCAAGGAAAGAATCAGCAACGTGGCAGGAGCAAGAACAAGGAAAAGAATGGTCAACGGAATAAGAGTAGAAGTAAATCAAGGAAGAGGGATATTGAATGCCATTATTGTCATAAGAAAGGACACATGAAGAAAGATTGTTATGCATTAAAGAATGCTAAAGGTAAAGGTCAGAATGTTGATGGGCATGTTAAACAGTTACCTGCACCATCTACTTCGACTGTGAAGATTGAAGAAATTAATGCTATTTCTGATGATGCTGATGTGTTGACACTTGATAGTATTGTGCCATTTGAGGCACTTATGGCTCATTCTCTTTCCCACACCTGGTTGCTAGATTCTGGTGCTTCTTTCCATGTGACACCACATAGAGAATGGTTCTCTAACTATGCAGCAAAGTCTCTTGGTACCGTGAGACTTGGTGACTCTTACCAGTGTGATGTTGTGGGGATTGGAGATGTGGTTATGGGGATTGGAGATGTGGTTATGCAGCTCATTAATGGTTCAAAATTTACTATGCATAATGTACGCCATGTACCTCAGTTACCATGCAGTTTGATGTCAGTTGGTCAACTTGATGACCTTGGTTACAAGGTGGTCTTCCATGCTCAGTCCTTTCGTATATCAAAGGGCAATATGGTTATTGCAAAAGGAAGCAAAGTTGGCTCACTTTATCCTTTATTTGTAACACAGAAAGAACACTTGTTAGCTGTTACTGAACAGCCTATGGCTTGTATTTGGCATGGTCGTTTGGGCCATATATCTCGTAGTGGAATGGAAAATCTTTCTCGTTCTGGCTACTTACCTGTGTTATCTTTCTCTGATTTTTCATTTTGTGAGCATTGTCAATATGGAAAGCAAACCAAAAATGTGCATAAAACGCACATTGACTCTTCAATTCAGCCTTTAGATCTCGTTCATACAGATGTGTGGTCCTATGCCCACTAGGTCCTTAGGTGGTTCTCTTTACTTTGTCACTTTCATAGATGATGCTACTAGAAAAGTCTGGGTATATCCTATCAAATCAAAGGATGATGTATTCCCTACTTTCAGAAAATGGCTTGCTTCAGTTGAGACTGAAAAAGGAACTAAGCTTAAGGATTTACGTTCAGATAATGGGGGTGAGTATACCTCACATGAATTCAGCCTTTTCTGTCAGTCTAGAGGGATTCGTAGAGAGTTTACAGCTCCTTATACCCCAGTACAGAATGGTGTAGCTGAGAGGATGAATAGAACTATTCAAGATAGAGTAGTCTGTATGTTGCATCATGCAAACCTCTCACAAGGTTTTTGGGCAGAAGCAGTATTGACTGCAGTTCATGTGATTAACCTTTCACCTAGTACTGCCAAAGGTCTGAAAGTGGCACAAGAGTTATGGACAGGGAAACCACCATACTATGATCATCTTTGAGTTTTTGGGTGTGAAGTATATGTTCATATACCCAAGAATCTTAGACAAAAGTTGGACCATAAGTCAAAGAAATGCATTTTTCTTGGATATGGTTGAGAAGGACAATTTGGATATCGCTTATGGGATCATGAAACACGATCAGTGATCAGAAGTAGTGATGTCATTTTTAATGAGTCTAAGATGCATAAACAGCCCATTAAGGAGGTTGAAGTGAGAAGAGTGGTGTTTGAGAATACTAGTCCTCCGGTTAGCATGCATAAAAATGCTGCACATAGGGATGTTCAAGAGAATGTCCATTCAGATCAGTCTGCACATGTTCCTGTTCAGTAACCATTGAGACGTAATGCACATGTCTCACATCCACTTGATAGATATGTTCCAGGTTTAGATTTTGTTATGCTAACAGATGCCAGTGAGCCTTCTTGCTACAAAGAGGCTATGCAGACAGAGGATCATGTCAAGTGGGAGCGTGCCATGAAGAGTGAGTTGGATTCTATTCACAAGAATGGTACTTGGGACTTAGTACCTTTGCCAAAGGGCAGGAAAGCTTTACCATGTAAATGGGTATATAAGTTGAAATTCACATCAGATAGTGTTTCTCCAAAATATAAAGCACAACTTGTTGCAAAGGGTTTTAAGCAACAACATGGTGTTGATTTTGAGGAAATCTTCTCTCCAGTGGTCAAGATGACTACTTTGCGCATGTTGCTTGGATTCGTTGCAATGGAGGACTTAGAGCTAGTCCAAATGGATGTGAAAAAAGCTTTCTTGCATGGAAATCTTACAGATGAGATCTATATGGAACAACCAGAAGGTTATGTAGTTCCTGGCAAGGAAAGTCTAGTTTGTAAGCTCAAGAAGAGCTTGTATGGACTTAAACAGTCTCCTAGACAATGGTACCAAAAGTTTGATGCTTTTATGAAGTCCCAAGGCTATTCTCGGAGCAATGAGGATCATTGTCTCTTCACAAAGAGATGCTCTGATGGCAGCTTGATATGCTTGATACTTTATGTCGATGATATGTTGATTGCTGGGATGTCCTTTTATGATTTGTCAATTCTCAAAAAGAAGTTGAGTCAGACATTTGATATGAAGGATTTGGGGGATGCCAAACATATTCTTGGCATGCGTATTACTCGTGATAGGAGTAAAAGATGCATATACTTGTCTCAAAGTGAGTACATATCCAAAGTACTTCACTGGTTCAATATGCAGGGTGGAAAGGCATTGAGTACACCTTTACCCACATATGTGAAATTGAGCAAGGATGAGTACCCCAAATCAGATGAGGAAAAGGAATTCATGACCAAAATTCCTTATCACTCTGCTGTTGGTAGTCTCATGTACGCTATGGTAGCTACGAGACCATACATTGCATTTGCAGTGGGAGTTGTGAGCAGATATATGTCTAATCCTTGCAAGAAACATTGGGAAGCAGTCAAGATGATTTTGAGATATCTGAGTGGCACTAAGGACAAGTGTCTATGCTTAGGTAGAGGGAAAGCATCCATTATTGGTTACACAGATTCAGACTATGTTGGTTGTGTAGACAATCGTAAGTCTACATCAGGGTACATTTTTCATTTTGCTGGAGGTGCTATCTCTTGGAGATCTCGGCTTCAAGAATGTACAGCTGTTTCCACCATAGAAGCAGAGTATGTTGCAGCAAGTGAGGCATGTAAGGAAGCATTGTGGCTTTCTCGTCTTGCTTATGATATGGGTTTACCTCAGCATGTACCTCGCTTGCTCAATGATAGTCAGAGTGCCATTGCTTTGGCTAAGAATCCAGTCTATTATGCAAAGACCAAGCACATTGAGGTGAGGTATCACTTCATTAGAGATTGCTTAGCCACTGAGAGCATTATTCTTGAGAAGGTTCACACTCGAGATAATGTTGCAGATGCTTTGACTAAAGCTCTACCACAGGATAGCTTTCGACACTGTTGTCACTTGATGGGGGTTACTTGATTCTTGATCTTACGCAGTCACTTGTATACTGTGTAACATGCCGATCAGGTGGGAGGTATAGTTTGCATACTTACACTCAGGTATTCTTTATCATTCTTTATTTTTTCTCCCATAGTTACTCTAGCCATATTGGCCTTTAGTGGGAGATTGTTACCACTAGTGTCCATGTGAAAGGCCAGATGGCCACCGGACACTTCTTTGTATATGTTCTTTAATAAAACATATAGTGGCCTGGTTAGTCACAGACTGTAAGTTTGACCGCATTTGTAAGACCTAAGAAGTCTGTCTTCGTGCTCTTTGTGTACTCTGTTTTCTGCATATTTTGCAACTTTTGCGCAGAGTACTGTGTGCGGCTTGAGGAGCTCGGTTTTCTACTCCGAGCATATCGTCGTGGAGCTCTCGAGAAGGAGAGCGGACTATGGTGCACGCCATCGAAATACTTCAGGAGGATCTGATACTGCCAAGGCAACAAGGTATACATTGGACACTCAAATAATGCCTTCTCTACCTCATGAAGATGAGAATTTGTTGAATTGGATGATAGCCAGTGGATAATGTTGCATAATTGAAATATGAGAAATAAATGAGGATTCTATAGAGGAAGCACATGGAGTCCAAAAAGAGGCAAAAAGTGATGATTTGCACTTGAACAATAAGGAGAAAGGTAAGGCAAGTGATTACTGGAAACTAGATGTAGAAGCCCAAATTGGGCATCATGAAGCCCAAGTTGGGCATCTCTCTGAAATTGGGCATCATAAGGCCCAAGTGGGGTACCTCTCTCAGGATGGGCATCATGAAGCCCAAGTTGGGCACCTCTCCCTGGGTGGCCCAAGTGGGCATCACGAGGCCCAAGTTGAGTACGTCTCACAAAGTAGCCCAAGTGGGCAAGAACTCTCAAGTAGCCAAGGTGGCCAATTTAGGCACCTAAATTTTGGTGATTTTTAGGATGGCCCACCACTAAGTAGGCACCTAACAAGTAGCTAGCAAGTAGACAAGGAGCCTCCCTTGGGCCAAAAAGAGCTAATTTACTCTGTGGAACTGATTGCTTCTCTAGAATAAGATGGCCAAGCTTATTTTTTGTAGGCACCTTGAGAAAGGAAGAGATCTCCGATTGCTCCACTTGACCAAGGTGGTCAAATTTCACCAACAGGCACCACTACACTGTTATGCAAGAAGGAGTCATGTGAACATGAAGAATTCAGCAATTTTATGGATGCAAGACCAAAAAGTGTCAAAAATATGCAAGCACCTGAGGAGGCTAATTTTGACCCTAGGACCAGAGAAGACCTCATGTTTCCTAATATTCCAGATGGGTGGACTAAGGAACACGTCATAGAGCATAAGCTCAATTCTACCCTTGTGCATAGTGTTGACAAATTTTCAAGTGAGGCTACCCTTGAAGTGCTTGTTCGAGGAGTGAATCTTGGAGTGCAAAAACTCTGCAAGTAATCCATTTGGCCACATGGTTATTGCACTACCAATTCTTATCATAGAAGGTAACCCGTCTTCTTTTTACTTACAAAACCATGTGCATACAAATGTCGGTCTTTATGTCCTTGGAGCAGTCTTGCCACAACTATCAACACACAAGGTAGACCAACCTATTGCCTATGCAAGCCGATTACTAACAAAAGCAGAAAGAAATTATGGTACTACAGAAAGAGAAGGTTTGGCTATTGTGTTTGCACTTCAAAAGTTTTGGCACTATCTTCTAGGAATAAGTTTCATTGTTATTTCCAATCATCAACCTCTAAAATATTTGATTATTAAGCCGAGAGTAGTTGGAAGGTTTTGGTGGTGGTTATTATTATTTCAAGAATATGACTTTGAGATTCACATTAAACCACAGAAAGAGCACTACATGGTGGATCAGGTGTCAAGAACAACCATGAGTGAGAGAGCAACATGTATCAATGATGAGCCCGTGGATAGTTGTCTCTTTCTTGTATAGGCTAAAATTGATTAGTATGATGAAATTTTGTAATTTCTCACTTCTAGAAAGTTTCTTGTGAACATGAACCCACTAGAGAAGAGGAATTTGTTGTTCAAGGCCAAAGCATTTTTACTCATAAATGGTGAATTGTATAAATATTGTTAGGATAGTATTTTGAAAAAATGTGTTTCATCCACAGGAAGTGAATTTTTTGTTGGATACAACACACAATGAAGGGCATCTCAAGGGAGATGACTCGTCACACAAATTCCTTCCCAAGGGATTATGGTGTCCATATATTTATAGAGATGCTATCACATTTGCCAAAGAATGTAACATCTGCCAGAGATGTGTTCCTAGGCCAACAAGGCTAAATTTTCAACCATTAGTCATTTCAATTAGATGGAAACCTTTTGAAGAATGGGGTCTTGATTTCATTGGAACCATTAGTTCAACTAGTCAACATGATGGTAAAAAGTATATTCTGATGGCCACATGCTATGCCACTAAGTGGGTAGAAGCTAAGGCTATTGTGGATTGCAGTGCCATGACAGTGGCTGGTTTATGTACAAACATATTTTTTCACGATTTGATTACCCACTAGAATTTACTAGTGATAGGGGTGTTGAGAGTTCCATGCTCCACCCTTTTGTCCAAAGCTAGTTTCATTCTCATGCAAGGTCACTTATCCCACATGTAAGGGAATTCTCCCAAACTCCATATAAGCAAGGCCTCCCTTCACTCCTCATAAGTCATTCCACTCTAGCTCATTGCCGAGAGTGTGCTTCCACTCCTCATGGAGTCTCCATGCTCATAGAGCATACTTTGTAAGTTCATTTCTATTTATTTCATTAATCATGTTTTGTTATCTCTTGTTCCTTCCTCCTTAGCTTGTTAGATGTGTGCATGTGAGTAGACTAGGAGTAGTCCTTCTTCATTTCAACATGGTATCAGAGCATGGAAAATGAGCAAGGAGAAAAATGTATGTGGGCGGTATGTGCGCACATGCTCCGAGCGAAGAACCCACTTCATAAGCATGAGGTAAAAAAAATGAAAGTAGAGATGTGACGCATGGAGTAGGGAGGGATGAAAACAACAAAAAGGATTATGATAAAAATAAAAATGAAGAATGAATATATTGCTTAAAAGCACTTTTATTGTTATATGATATGGGAGGGAGGGATGGATTGAAAGGAAAATCAAAAGTTAACTAAAAAATAACATTAATCAAGATCTAAGAATAGAGACAAAAATAACCTATGCTCTGATACCATGTTGAAATGAAGAAGGACTACTCCTACTCTACTCACATGCACACATCTAACAAGCTAAGGAGGAAGGAACAAGAGATAACAAAACATGATTAATGAAATAAATAGAAATGAACTTACAAAGTATGCTCTATGAGCATGGAGACTCCATGAGGAGTGGAAGCACACTCTTGGCAATGAGCTAGAGTGGAATGACTTATGAGGAGTGAAGGGAGGTCTTGCTTATATGGAGTTTGGGAGAATTCCCTTGCATATGAGAGCATGTTCATAATTCACAAATGAAATAAAAGAGCATCCAAATCATCTCTAAAGCAAAAGTTGAAGGCATGGATTCACGACCAGATTCGTTGAATGTAGCAAGAACAATCTGGATTAAACAATTCAAATTTTGTGATCCTGGGCACGATCACATGCTTTACCTCAAAAAGTAATATATGGGAATGACATAATCGATGATGTGAGGATTTCACATGCTTTGAACTTGCTCATCAAGCGCATTCTTGCACAGTAGTGAGTCTTGACTCCTCATTTGCATCTTTGCTCGGCATTTGAAAGCTGGTGCAAGTCTCTCTCCATTGCTAGCTGGGCGATCGCTCTGTTTGACAGAGATGATTGTGAATGAGTCGAAGACGTCCGAGAATAATAGCTTCTTGGTGCATAATATCAAAGGAACTTTGTAAGGGATTAGACACCACCTTGAATAGTACTCAAGGTAGGACCTTCCCAATGCCATGAAAATTTTTCCAAGGCTATGTTCATGCTCTCACACATCAAATATGTACTCTGTCATGAAAAAACCCAAGGACATGCTCAAAAGCAACACCAAGGAGTCCACAACAAAGAAGATGATGCTACCGAAGATCCCATCAATGGATCCAAAGAATCCAAGGTGGCAAATGGTTCCATAAGCACTATCTACCCCATGATGTAAACCCTTGTACATGTCTAGGGATCCCATATGTCCCTAGATCCCATTAAAAACCACTTGGATCCCAAATGTCCAAGTATATGTCTTGGGATCCCATATGTCCCAAGCTCCAAGGGATGCCATATGTCCCAAACTTGGATCACATATGTCCAAGTTATGTCCAAGGATCCCATATGTCCTTGGATCCTAAAAACCAAATGGACTAAGTGATCCCATATGTCACTAGTCCCCCATATTCAAAACAAAAGGGTCATCACATGGAGGGGGGGTGTTGAGAGTTCCATGCTCCACCCTTTTGTCCAAAGCTAGTTTCATTCTCATGCAAGGTCACTTATCCCACATGTAAGGGAATTCTCCCAAAGTCCATATAAGCAAGGCCTCCCTTCACTCCTCATAAGTCATTCCACTCTAGCTCATTGCCAAGAGTGTGCTTCCACTGCTCATGGAGTCTCCATGCTCATAGAGCATACTTTGTAAGTTCATTTCTATTTATTTCATTAATCATGTTTTGTTATCTCTTGTTCCTTCCTCCTTAGCTTGTTAGATGTGTGCATGAGAGTAGAGTAGGAGTAGTCCTTCTTCATTTCAAAAAGGGGCACACATTTTGTAAACCATTTGCTCTAATTTATCTTTGATGGGTACAAGATTTTCCACAAAAATGCGTGTACCTACTATCCTAGGGAAAATGTGTAGGCAAAAAGTTCTAACAAAATGTTGATTGGGCTACTATGCAAATTGGATTTTGGCCACTATAGCTCTTGGTTGCAAGCTCTTATTGGTGTAATATGGGCCTTTTGTACTATAAGAAGCGGTACCACTAGCGAGAGTCCATTTCAGGGGATTCCCTAGAGAGGACCCAGATGATCATGTGTGAGCATTCGAAGTGAATTTGGATGTAATTGAAATTATTACTAACCTTACGACGGACACTGAAGGTAAAGCCAAGATCTTCTAGACAATACTGGTGAACAAAGCAACAAAGTGGCTCATAGAATATGACATAAAAATTTACTAGTTATGAAGCAATCAAGGAGATTTTTCTATAGAGATTCCGATCCAAGAAAAATCCCGCCCAAATTTTTTATTTTTTGCAAAACAACTGACAGAAGCCAAATCATTCTATTCAGTGGAGTGCTGATTGATGGAGGATCGAGTGTTCATTTGGTGTCCTTGGAGCTATGTAAGAGGTTTGGTCGGCTTAATTTTGAACCAGTTTAGTTTTTCGTATGCACGGTGAGCCAATCTTGTGCCCACCCTTGGATTAGTATGGAATATACCTATTACATTATAGGGAGCAATTTTCTATATGACATTCGTAGTGTTAGACATACCCGATAACACCTACAACTATAATCTCTTATTCGGTAGATCATGTCTCAAACAAGCTAAAGTCCTTTAGGACTGGTCTAAGAAGGAACTTGTAATTAAATATAAACATCATGAGTATCTAGATACAATGAAATCGGCCAAAGTGCATGCACTTCTGCACATTGCAGAACCTATACATATGATGGATGGGTAGGGTGAATTCCTGTGAGCCAATTCTGATTTATTGTCCTTAGGAGTAGTGGATTTATAGCCACTTTTGACTGATGGTCTCCTTCTACCTGTATGATGAGTCATGAGTATGCTGTAAATGATGTTGATCCACTCGAACAGATGTCTATCCTACCGAACCCAACTGAGGAGGCTATTCTAGATTGGCTATAATTTGAGGATAAGCAATCTCAAAATTATACTCGTGAAGATCAACTTGTAACTTGTAATTTGGGTACCGAAGATAAGCCCAAACAAGTTAAAATTGGCACCAAACCTAATGAAGAGAAGCCGAATAAAGTGCTTCAACTACTCACAGAATTCTAGGATGTCTTCACCTAGGATTACTAGGATATGAAGGGTATCAACCCCTGTATTTATCAGCATTGGATAGTTATGCAACTAGATGCTGAATGAATTAGGCAACCAAGTTACCGTATGAACCCATATTACGTACAGTTAGTCAAAGAAGAAATTGAATGTCTCTTGAAAGTTGGCTTTATTATCCCAATAGAGCATGCAGAGTGGATATCACCCATAGTCATCATTCCTAAAAAGAACAAGAAGCTTTGAATGTGCATTGATTATCGAAAACTTAATAAAGTTACCATACCCAATTTTTTCCCCTCCCTTTCCTTGATACTATGCTCGATGATGTTGTCAAACATGATATTTATTCATTCTTGGATTGTTATAATGATTACAACTAGGTGCACATGGCTATTGCAGACATACCAAAAATAGCTTTTATTACTTCCTTGGGAGTCTTTGCATGTACAATAATGTGGTTTGGATTGATCTATTCCTATAGCAACAAAATTTTTCCAAGAATCCACTAGATTGAGACAGATTTGGGGCACGAGAAGAAAATGTGACCAGAATCCTCAACGCTACAATGTCACCTCTCACACCACGATAGAGCCTCGCAAATTTTTCTAGCATTTTTATTGGTCCAGATTCCCGAGTGGAGGATTTTTCACATAAGCACCGACTTCTTTATCTCGATGAGGGGGCGCCAAAGAGACATGAACTTTAGATCCCACCGCAAGCCCATCCAAGTGAGGCACCATTTCTTATTTAGCATGATATGGTAGTCAAAATTCTCCTTGATTTTAGGAATTTTGTTTAGGCTAATACCGTTGTGCCATTTGAGACCTTCATGGTGGGGAGGACAACATCCTTAGATTGCTTCTTTTTTAGGAGGGCACACATCTGACGATAAGGTCAGATCATTGGGAAATAGAGGGTTGGCCCCACTTGCGGGTTGTCTTATGAAATGTAGCATCTATCAAGCCTCGCTTTTCTCAAATCGTTCCTCGATTGGAGGTTTGACCAAGAGAAACCAGTCTTGTCTTTAACCTCCACAAGATGTGGGTAGAGATCATCTTAGTGCATTGCTGAATACAACCAAGGTCTTTAAGAGATTGGAGAATGAAATACCATTCAAGCTTGTCATATGCTTTGTTGAAGTCAATCTTAAGGAAGATAACATCTTGAGCAAAATATTCAGCAAATTCAATACCTTCCCAAATATCAATAATAGCTTCCAAGATGGACCTACCCTTGATGAAGCCCTTCTAGTCCTCACTTAACCAACTTTGTAAGTGGAAAAAAATTCAGTTGGCAATAACTTTAGCAAGGATCTTGTATCCCTTTGTAGCATCATGCTTGGGTGCCAATTCTTAATCCTATTTTTGTTTCCTTTTTTGTGAATCAGTTTGATGATGCCTTTGTTTAGACATTCGGGTGGTGCACCAAAAGATGCCTCATTCCAGACCAAGTGGAGCGGAGTGGCCACCATCTGTCTGAAGGTCTTGAAGTACTCATTGGTAAGGCTGTTAGGGCCCGGGCTTTTCCCATTGGGAAGCGCATCAATGACTTTAAGACTTTCAGTGTTAGAAATGGGAGCTTTGAGTAGGGTTTTCAAATTATGTGGGATTCTTGTTGATTTAACTCTACAAATGGTCTCCATGCAATCATGCTTGTCGGGAGAAAGAGGCGTCAAACCCCAAAGGAGTTGGAAAAAGTGGTTGACAATCATTGAGCTATTTTCTTCTTCCATATTGCATTCAACCCTATTGATGTCTACCAAGAAGGGGACAACATCCTTAGATTGCTTCTTTTTTAGGAGGGCACACATCTGACGATAAGGTCAGATCATTGGGAAATAGAGGGTTGGCCCCACTTGCGGGTTGTCTTATGAAATGTAGCATCTATCAAGCCTCGCTTTTCTCAAATCGTTCCTCGATTGGAGGTTTGACCAAGAGAAACCAGTCTTGTCTTTAACCTCCACAAGATGTGGGTGGAGTTTGATTTTATCCCAAGCATCTTTTTCTTGACCATGTATGATTCTCCCTCTACTTCCCCAGTGGTCTGAGGGATCCTCCACCATGTTGAAATCCCAGCAAAGCACGCTGTGGTAAAGAGAGACCAAAGAACCCCACGTGGCAATCCTCTTTGTCTCCTAGTTGGGAGCATACATGGAAACAAGGGTGAAAATGCAAGGGGTCTCTAAAGGATGCAACAATCCAATGATGATTCTGATCTTCGAGGGTGTTGACAAGCCTATCACACCAGTTGTTGTTAATTTTGATAGCTTCCCCACCAAACCCCCTAGAGCGAGAAGTTGAGAACCAACCATGAGTCGAGGAGATATGTTTAAGTCTTTTCTGAAGGTTCTCTCCATCAATTTTGATCTTTTGAATGCAGATGAAGTCTGGGTTTAGGTTATTATCCAAGAACCATTGACCAATAATAGCCGGTCTTGAGTTGGAAAGGTTGAGTGAGAAAAAAATAAAACTCGAATAGCTTATGAGGAGGTAAAGATTAATTAAAAATGAAGTATATAAGAAAAAGCTTCATGTTCTCGATCATTAGGATAACAGGTAAAGGATTTGTAAATGATTGAATCCATCAGTTCACTACAAGCTTTCAGGCTTCATGTCCAAGGTTTTAAGATTTAGATTGTGGCATTTCAGATTTGGACACATCTCTTACTTAGCAAAGATCTCTTTAAGTCATCTTGTCAAGGGTATACCCAATATTGCACAAGTGGAATTGAATTGGCAAGCATGTGCTAAGTAGATAGTTACCCCTTTGCCTATGGAAGCATCCATTTCCTCATCTAAACCCTTAGCATTAGTACATGCTGAACTTTGTGGACCTATGCATACACCATCATTAAGTGGGTCACTTTATCTCTTCTTGATAGTAGATTTCTTTACTAAGTACATTTGGGTTTATTCACTCACACATAAAGTGGATGCACTTTCCAAGTTCAAGGAGTGGACATAGATAATTCAAGAAGACTTTCCAAGTTATTTAAAGATCATCAGATCATATGAAGACAATGGCTTTGTCAACCACAATTTCTCAAAGTATTTGAAGCAGCAAGGTGTTAAGTACCAAGGAATGAAGGATACTCAACAATGTATTTCTCTATAGAGGATTTGAGTGTGATCTAGATGGCCAAGTCTATGATTCTCCAGATGGCCAAGTCTATGTTTCACCACAAGCAAATTCCACAAAAGTTTTGGGGTGAAGTTTCCCATGTAGCAATACATATTTTGAACAGAGGTTTCTCAAATGTTTTGAAGAACCAGACCCCATTCGAGGCTTACGTTCAAAAGAAACCAAATGGGAGATATTTTAGAGTCTTTAGTAGTGATGCCTATGTGAAAGGTTGTGATGATCATGATTGTCCTAAGCAATACATCTTTATCGGTTAAAGCGGCCATCATAAGGCATACAAACTTTATGACCCTATGAGTCACTCGTGTTTGGTTACGAGAGAGTTCACTTTTGATGAACACTCTAAGTGTTCATCCCTTTTGGATTCTTTTGAGGATGTGGATCCTTCCATTTCCTCTTTAGAGGGGGATCATTCCACTATTGGACAGTCACACTACGTGAAGCATGCTCTCTTTGTACATAACTTTTTAGATCATGATATAGTTTTGGAGCATGAGGACTCAAAGATACAGTCTCAGTTTATACCTCACATGGGTACATCTCCCATCATACCATTGAAGGTTTTCATTTCCCCTTAGATTCAATCTTGCTTTACTCTAGGATCAGTGACTCATCATTTTCCATTCATCTCTATGAGAGTCCACTTACCTCGTCTATAACATCATTCTGAGCATAAAGTGTTCCATTCATGGAGTGCCCCATCTCCGCATTCTCTATAGGATACTCTTGGATCTACATGGATACACCCCTCAGTTGGATCTTTTTCTTATCCATCTTCTCACTTTAGAGGGACCTTTCATGGTCCTATCGACACATGAGGACTTTGTACATTCCATGGAGGACTACAACATATAGGTGTACTACCATGTGATTATCATTCCATGCTTCATGCTTTACATTTCATTCTTGTAGGACATACTTCTTGGTGATACACATCTCATAGTGGATATTTTCAAAGCTTTGGATGTTCCCATATACCACATTGAGTCATGCTATTTATCTCCCATGGAGATGATCTCATCCAGTGAGATCTTATTTTGTTCATGTACCTCATTGGTGGAGTACCTATGGAGTGTTGATATATTTAGGTAGTGATGTGTGTGAACACACTAGGACCATCAGGGCACTTTTTTCCCTCTTTAGGAGGTTTGTTTCCCCCAGCTTGTATATACGCCTATAACCCTAATGGGTCATTTATCTTTGTACATTTTAGTGGTAACACATTCAGTATTGTGTGTTGTGATCCAAGCTTCTCCTTCTTCCTTGTGCTATTTGTGTGCTTCTATAGACCTCAAACTCCAACAATTGGTATCAGAGCAAGTCACTGCTTCATCTAGGGTGTTGTCGACACCCCTTTGATCATAGCCTCAAAATCACACAAAATTTGGTAAACATACTCAGGGTGATTTGAAGATAAAAACGGCTTCATTTTGTAGTTCCAAAATTGCAATTTGAGCTCGTTTCAGCCCCCGAATGCACTATTGTAGTGCTTGTGTAGGCAATTTTATCTTTTTGTGCCAAAGATATATACAGGTTTTAGCTCGCTAGTATAAGCATCTCCAAGTCTGCTATAGGTTTGGTAAAACTTGATAGGGTACTTCTCTTCAACTTTTTGAGATATAGTCATTTTTCTACATTAGGGTATTTTACTCAGTGGCCATGGCTGAAAACAGTGATGTATTCTGTATGTTGGCTATTGAGGATAAGTTGGACAATACCAATTACCCATTATGGCCTTATATGATGCATCATGTATTGGTTGCAAAAGGAATGTGGAATAGTGTGCAGGGTATTGAAAAACCTCCTATTACACCTACAAATATAGTTGTTGAAGGTGATGTAGACGGCATTGAAGACGATGATATTCTTCATGTTCCTATCCATACTACGGTTTCTGTTGCACCTATTGTAGAGCAAATTCATTGGGATGGTAGAGTTGCTCAAGTATATCCACTAATAGCCTTGTCTGTCAAACGTGCTATTATTCCTTACATTCGTTCTTGCAAAAAAGCTAAGGATGCTTGGGATACACTTACCACTCTATACCAGGCAAGGAATGAGGCTCGTGTTGCTTACCTCCAAAAACAGTTGGAGAGTGAGCACATGAATCGAGGAGATTCCATGGATAGTTTTCTGAAAAAGATCAAAGATTTGAAGGAATAGTTGATTTCTACTGATGAAGTCTTGTGTGACAGTTCACTTGTGCAGACTATTCTGAATGGTCTTCCTGATTCATATCAAACTTTTGCTTCTACTCTTTGTTTGATGACGAAAGGCAATCCAAATGCCTTAACATTTGAGGAGTTAGTCTTTGTTCTATTGCAAGAAGATCAGTCTAGGGAGAACAAGTCCATTATGCATGTTGTAGATCAAGCTTTCCTAGCTAGTTAGAAGGGCAAAGGTAAATGGAGCTCTTCTACTACTAAGCAAAAATCTGCTAATTTTGCACAATCAAAGAAGGATGACATAGACGAGAAGAAAATAGAAAAGCATAAATTGTTTTGCAAATACTGTAAAGGAAATGATCATGTCATAAAGAGCTATCCAAAACTCGGTGCTAAAGAGGCAAGGAAGAAAGGGGTTGGACTGGTTGTTGCAGAGGCCTCTACACCCAAAATAGAGCCTCCTAATCTTGTGTAGAATGAAGAGTGGGCATTTACCACTGTTTGCACTTACAACCCATCTTTTCATGAACAGTGTATGTCAGCATTAGACTCAGATGTTTGGTACTTTGATAGTGGGGCAACCAAACATATTAGCTTGCAGCATAGTTTCTTCACTTCACTCAAGCCTGCCCCTACAGGAAATCCTATCACATGCGCCAACAACTCCTCTATCCTATCATGGGAGTTGGTAAGATCATTCTGACTACTATTCATGGTAGTTTTTTTACATTGTCAGATGCTTTATTTGTCCTAGAGATCAAGAAGAATCTGTTCTTAGTTTCAAGTTTATCCAAGATTGGCTTGATTGTGAAATTTGTTGATGACAGATGTATAGTCATGATCTGTCAAATGGCAATGTCATTATTGCTTTTGGCATTTTATGTCTTGGGCTATATAAGCTCATGAACTATGAAAAATCTATGAATGATTCAGCATGTGCAGTACATGATTCTTAGGCTATGTGAGATGCAAAGCTTTGGCATGCATGCTTTGGTCATCTGAATTTTGCTACTTTGCTACACCTACAAAAATCTAGAATGGTGTCCTCTTTGCACAAACTTGAGGCACTTGACACACATGTATGTGAAGGCTGTATTTTGGGCAAAATGCAATGTTCCTCATTCCCAAAAAATGGTTCAGTTTGAGCTAATTAGAAATTGCAGATTTTTCATAGTGATGTCTGTGGTCCTATGCAAACACCCACTTTTGGAAACTATCTTTACTTCGTGACTTTCATTGATGATTTTTCAAGACATGCATGGGTATATCCATTGAAAGCAAAGTCTGAAGTGTTTATGTGCTTCAAACAATTTTTGGTTTTGGTTGAAAAACTATCATGTAAAATGGGCACCCTCCGTTCTGATTCAGGGGTGAATATATGTCTTCTGAATTTAATGCAATTTTGGTTGAATGTGGGATAAAACATTAGTGTACAATGTCATATACACCTCAACAGAATGGAGTTGCTGAAGTGGAAGAACATGTCACTCATGGAGATGGCGAGGTGTATGGTTAGGAGTCAGGCTTTACCACATAGTTTTTGGCTTGAGGCTGTTATGTGTGCAAAATATGTACTTAACAGATGTCCCACTAAAGCATTGCAGTATGTCACTCCATATGAGGCTTGGCATGGTTGTAAGCCATATGTTGCTCACATGCGTGTTTTTTATTGTCTGACATATGCATTACTGCATGAACAACAACAAAAGAAATTGGATGATAAAGCAATGAAATGTATTTTTGTTGTGTATAGTTTTGAAAGCAAAGGCTATCATTTGTATCATCCACAGACTAAACGCATTTTATTGTGGCTTGGACTATTCACGATTTTCTAGGATATGGTGTTTGTTTAGGTATTGATGTAGTTTTTTTATTCAATATGCATACAAATAAATGTGAGTTAATCTAACTATATTTTTATCGTTTTCATGATGTAGGAATATCTACTAAGGGCTATAAAGCTTGTCCATATTTTGGTGATTGGTTGAGATAAATCTATAATAAGAATCTCAACAAAAATAATATGTGACATTGATGATTCTTGTCTGATGATCATCCATTAAGATGTAAAAGAAAAGCGATACATTTTAATGAAAAGCTTGAAATAGGTCAATGTCAAAACCAATGATGCCTATGGATTGGTATTGAAAATGGATAGATGGGTCTTTGATAGATCTAGAATCTGAAATCTTTAGTGATGATGGCGATAATGAGAATGTGAAGAGAGGTAAAGGAAAATTGGCACTCATAGAGAATATATCAATATGGTATTCTTTGGAGTATTGGAAAGAGTTAAAAGTATGTCATATGCTTGATCCTATGCATATATTCAAGAGTATAGGTTATTCATTATGGCAGCATCTTCTTGGATTAAAAGACACCATAGCATCAATGAATTATTTGAAGGACCAAAAATCAAAACCAAAGTTATGGCCAGTTTTTGATAGGCATCGATAAGAAACGAGTTATGCACCTGCTCCTTGGGTACTTATGACAAAAAGGATACAGACTATCAACAATAGGATTCAATTGATTTGGACTCCTACAGGATATGGAGCATCTTTCTAGAACATGTTTACTATGGATGATAAGAGCTTATCTAGGTTAAATACCCATGATTGGCATAACTTTTTGAAGCACATTTTACCTTTGGTTATCGATGGATGTACAACGAAAGGAGTATGAGATGTGATCTATCGTCTTGGATCGCTTATAAGGTAATTATGATACTTTTATATTTAATATATATGAATATTTGATATCTTTTATTTTTTAATTAATTTCTTTATAGTTTTTTTTATGATGTGTATAGGTGGATTACATCAAAAGAGATTGACAAAAACTCGATCTCACAAAAGAAACATGAATGCAAAGAGCTATTATGTTTGATGGAGAAAGAGCTTCCTACTTTATTTTTTGATATTCAGGTTCATTTATTAGTCCGTCTAGTAGATGAAATAGAGATTGGAGGTGTTGTCAACACTCGATGGATGTTTTGGGTCGAGTGATTTATGGGAATATTAAAAGATTATATGCAGCAAAGAGCAAAACTAGAAGGATCCATGGCAAAGGGTTGGATGCTTGAGGAGTGCATGTACTATGTTAGTGAGTACCTTGAACGAGTTCATGAAGAAGCTCCACGTGCATGGACCAACGAATCTTCTTCAAAAATAACATATGAGGTATTATTAGGTAAGGGAGTTCCATTTTTATTTACATTTCAAGAAAAAATGATGTTTCTACTTTTGTACCATATAATAGCGAATGCATGTAAGCATTCGTTAGCGAGTACAAAGAAGAACTTCAAAATCTCCAAAGTAAAAGACGGATAAACAAAAGATATAGACATAATCTCGATAATAATGAGATTACAAATATATCTTCTTCATAGATTGGCTATATACTCGTTTGCAACGAGCCAATGCAAATAAGGAAGAAATCTCAGATGAGCAGAGAGAGTTAATGATAGGTTGTGAACGAAAGGTAATTTTATTTTCATAATATATTTTTTTTTCATATATGCATATTAGTTTCTCTTTACTAATTTAATTTCTTTTGCAAGCTCGAATGTTCATTAATATGTTGGATTTTGGACAGCATATTAGAATCAAAGCTATTGATCCTTTACGTAAAACAAAGGATTCTAGCATTGTTGCTTCTTTCAAGCAACTATCACGTGCTAGCTCAAAAGACACGAACCTTATAGATGGCGAACTTGGTTACATGGGAAGTGTTGTTGGTATCTACAAAATGTAGTTTCCTACATTCAAACAGATAGAAAAAAGTTTATATTTTTTATGATAGATTTTATTATTTTTTAAAGCACCTAATAATGGTTTTTTATATTTATATATTAATAGGTCATTTCGAAGGTTGACTGGTTTCAAACCGAGTATAAAGGTAGTAATTCCACATTGAGAAAGGAATTATTTGGGTTTTGGGCAATTGATTCTTCCAACGTAATCTAGAGAACCATAAATTCTTCCTAGGCATATTGAACAATCATTTTTTTATTAAAACCTTGATGCTCATCCTTGGTGGCAAGTCATTCATGTTCAGCCTAGAGGTAGGTCATTGTTTGAATAGTTTATTGTTACAGAGATCGAAGAAAGTTCTCTTGATGATTCACCATCAGATACTGATACATCAACATCTGAAACAGAAGTTAGAATCATTGTACATGACAATGATACTAATCTTCTTGATGAAGAGGATAATACTCTACATGCTGATTCTATTGATGATGAAGGGGAATTACCAGAAACCAATATTAGTCCATCAATAGATGATGTCATTCATGAGACCATAGATTTAACAATAGAAGTAAATGAAATCAATTAGGATAATGAAGATGAAACTATATTGATGTCTTACCAAAATGATGGCAATAATGAAAACATGAGTAGATTAAATAGTAAATCCTACTCTAGTTATCGATCAATAACTTGAATCATTTGAATGGATATCAGGGTATGCCTAAAATTTTATATATAACTTTACTTTTGAGGAGCAAATTTTTGTCATGTATGTATGCGTATGTGTGTATATTCATGTGTATTATATGTATACATGTATTAGTACGCACATATGTGTGTTTCATGTATATGTATGTGTGTGCATGTGTGTGATATATGTATACATGTGTTAGTATGCACACGTGTATGTATGCATATGCATTTGTGTAATATATGCAAGTGCGTTTATAATTGTGTATGCATGTATAAGTATACATGTGTGCATGTAGGAATGTATATGTGATGTGTATATATGTATATGTGTATATGTGTAAATGTGTACCTGTAAATATGTATGCATGTATATGTATACATGTGTGCATATAGGCATGTATGTGTGATGCATATGTATTTACTCCATCATTTTATATTTATGTATGTTTATCCACATGATGTGTATGTATTTTTATATATATTATGATCCTCATTCATTCGAGTAGCTATATATAGAGGCATAAGGTTGGGAGGAGAGACATCTCTCTAGTAGGTGGTGGGAGGAATAGATGCAATGTGTACATATACTTCAACCATATGGCTAAAAGACTGAATTAGGGTTTGTAAAACCCTAATATCAAAATTAGTGTTTTTGAATTAGGGTTTTTGAAATAGGGTTTCTGAATTAGGATATATATATATGTGTGTGTGTGCATACCTATATATATATATATATATATATATATATATATATATAGTATAAATAAATATATATATATATATATATATATATATATTTCTATACTGTTATAAATATAAATATATATACATATTGTTATAAAATTAGATATATATACTGTTATTTATATATTTATAATAGAGTATATATATATATATATATATATATATATATATATATATATATATATATATATATATATATATATATATATATATATATATATACATATATACATATACTATGTGTATGTGTGTGTATGCATGTGTATGTGTATATATGATTAATTGAGTCTATATGTGTGTACATATGATTATGTATGTGGGGGTGTATGTGAGTATGTGTATGTGTCTATGTGTGTATTCAGTATGTGTGTATCCACATGCATGTGTATGTGTGTGTGCAAATGTGCATGTATGTGTGTGTATGTGTAAATGTGCATGTATTTGTGTGTGTGTATGGATGTGTATGTGTGTGTATGGATGTGTATGTGTGTATGTGCGTGTATGTGTGTATGTGTGTATGTGTACCTCGAGTCACACTCCTTTCTCTCTCTCTCTCTCTCATATACATACATACATACATAAACACACATACACATATCCACATATATATAGATACACACATGCACATGTATGCATGTGACATGATGTGCATGTACGTTTGTGTATATATGTGTGTGTATATAAATATATGTGTATATTATGTGTGTGTGTATATATATAGTTACACATATAAATATAACAAATAAAAGCAATGCATACTGTGCATTATCACGATGATGAGCTATAAGCGTTCGCATCTCTTTTAGACACCACTTATGCGACCACCCAGTCCCAAATTCTATCTCAAGTGAACTAAGTACATATTTTTTATCCCTCTCATCATGCTCACGACAAAAATTAAAAAAAAATCATGTAAATAAAACATAAGATATTTATTTCAATTTATACATAAAACGTATACTTACTTCCACTACAAGTGGACAAGGTGGAGGTAGGAGTCGCATAATGCTCACATTCTTCTCTTGAACTCCAATCTAGTCCCTATACACACTATATTGCCCTCTGGCTCTATATTGCACTCCAGCCCTAGGGTGCCTATGCATGTCCTCATAGGGACATGTGCTCTGCTCGCATGATTTGGAGGTGGTATAGGTGCCCTGAAAATACATATATAAAAATAAATAAAAATATGTGTTATAATATCATTAAAAAAATTTGTGAAAAAAAAGCATAAATATGAAGAGATAGTTCTCTTCCTGCATGTGAAGCCACAGAAGAGCCCTCCTCTAGTCGTTGGCTAAACACCTGGATCATAAAATCCAACTCATCATCATGCATCTCTATGTACCCGTGCATGACAATATTTGTACATATAAAACAAAATGGATTAGAAATCAATATATGTACGATACATATGTATGCATGTATATGTATGTGTGTGTGTGTATGTGTATGTATATGTATATGTGTATGCATGTGTATGTGTGCACTATGTATGCATGCATACATATATATGCATGTGTATGTATGTGTGTATGTTTGTGGGCAGGTATGCATGTGACCTGATGTGCATATACCTATATGTATGTGTGTGTATATGTATGTGTATGCATGTGTATGTGTGTATGCATGCGTATGTGTATATGCATGTGTGTATATGTGTGTATGTATGTGTAAGTACGTATATGTGTGTGTATGTGTATGTAGGTGCATATGTGCATGTGTGTATGTGTGTATATGTGAGTGTATCTATATGTGTGTATGTATATGTAAGTACATATATGTGTGTGTATGTGTATGTAAGTGTATATGTGAGTCAATGTATGTGTGTATATGTGTATGTGGGTGTGTATGTGTGTGTATGCATGTATATATGCATGTATGCATGTATGCATATGCATGTGCATTATGTATGCATATGTATGCATGTGTGTGTACATGTATGTATGTGTGTCTCTATGTGTCTGTATGCATATTTATGTTTAGCGAATGTGTGTTTTCATATGTCTGTATGTATATGTGTATGCATGTGTATGTGTGAGTACGTGTCTCTATCTGTATATGTATATGTGTATGCATGTGCAATGTGTATGCATGCATATATGCATGTGTGAATGTATGTGTGTATGTGTATGTATATGTGTGTATGTATATGTGTGTATGTATATGTAAGTACGTATATGTGCATATGTGTATGTAGGTGTATATGTGAGTGTGTGTATGTGCATATGTGTATGTGGGTGTGTATGTGTGTGTGTGTATGCATGTATGTATGTATGCATGTATGCATGTATGTATGTATGTATGTATGCATACACATGTGCATTATGTATGCATGTGTGTTTCTATGTGTGTATGTATGCACATTTATGTTTAGTGTGTGTATGTGTGTTTTCATATGTGTATATGTGTGTATGTATATGTGTATGCATGTGTACGTGTGAGTATGTGTCTCTATCTGTGTGTATATAAATATGTAAAAGTATGTGTGTATATGTATATATATATATATATATATATATATATATATATATATATATATATATATATATATATATATATATATATATATATATATATATATATATATATATATATATATATATGTCTGTGCATGTAAATTTATGTGTACACTTATGTGTCTGCTGGTCTGTGCATGTCCGAGTATATACATGTATGTAACTATGTATGTTTAAGTATATGCATATGTTTGTCGGCAGGTATGCATGTGACATGATGTGCATATACGTATATGTATGCTTATGTATATGTGTGTGTATATGTATGTATATGTATATGTATATGTGTATGCATGTGCATGTGTGTATGCATGAATATGTGTATATGCATGTGTGTATGTATGTGTGTATGTGTGTGTATATGCATGTATGTATATGTGTGTATGTATATGTACGTACGTATATGTATGTGTATGTGTATGTAGGTGTATATGGGAAGGTGTGTATGTGTGTATATGTGTATGTGGGTGTGTATGTGTGTGTATGCATGTAAGTATGTATGTATGCATATGCATGTGCGTTATGTATGCATATGTATGCATGTGTGTGTATGTGTGTGTATGCATGTAAGTATGTATGTATGCATATGCATATGCATTATGTATGCATGTGTGTGTATGTGTGTCTCTATGTGTGTGTGTCTATGCATATATGTGTGTGTATGTGTCTATGTGTGTGTTTGTATGTGTGTGTGTATGTGTTTGTATGTGTGTGTGTCTATGTGTGTGTATGTGTGTATATATGTGTGCATGTGTAATATGTGTCTGTATGCATGTGTGTGTGTGTGTGTGTATAAATGTGTATGTGTGTGTATGTGCCTATGTGTGTGTGTGTATGTGTGTGTGTATGTGTGTGTGTCTATGTGTATGCATGTGTGTGTGTGTGTGTCTATGTGTGTATGTATGTGTGTGTCTATGTGTGCGTATACATGTGTATATACGTGTGTATGTGTATATATGTGTCTATATGCATGTGTATGTGTGTGTGTAAATATGTGTGTATGTGTGTGTATGTGTGTGTATGTATGTGTATGTGTGTGTATGTGTCTATGTGTGTATGTGTGTGTATGTGTGTGTATGTGTGTGTGTATGTGTGTGTGTATGTGCGTGTGTGTCTATGTGTGTATATGTGTGTGTATGCATGTGTATGTGTGTGTGTAAATCTGTGTGTATGTGTGTGTATGTGTGTATGTGTGTGTATGTGTGTGTATGTGTGTGTATGTGTGTGTATGTGTGTATATGTGTGTGTGCATGTCTATGTGTCTATGTGTGTGTCTATGTGTGTATGTGTGTGTCAGTCTATGTATATATGTGTGTATGTTTATATATGTGTGTGTATGCATGTGTATGTGTGTGTGTAAATCTATGTGTGTGTGTAAATCTATGTGTATGTGTGTATGTGTATGTGTGTCTATTTGTGTATGTGTGTGTATCTATGTGTGTATGTGTCTATCTATGTGTGTATGTGTATATATGTGTGTATGCATGTGTATGTGTGTGTGTAAATGTGTGTGGACATGTGTATGTGTGTGTCTATGTGTCTATGTGTCTATGTGTCTATGTGTCTATGTGTCTATGTGTCTATGTGTCTATGTGTCTATGTGTCTGTGTCTATGTGTGTATATATATGTGTGTGTGTATGCATGTGTATGCATGTGTGTAAATCTGTGTGTATGTATGTATGTGTGTGTGTAAATCTGTGTGTATGTGTGTGTGTGTAAATCTGTGTGTATGTGTGTGTATGTGTATGTGTCTATGTGTGTGTCTATGTGTGTATATACATGTGTATGTGTATATAGGTGTGTGTATGCATGTGTATGTGTGTATATGTACGTATGTGTGTGTATGTGTGTGTGCCTATGTGTGTATACACGTGTCTATGTGTATATATGTGTGTGTATGCATGTGTATGCATGTGTATGCATGTGTATGTGTGTGTGTAAATGTGTGTGTATGTGTGTGTGTGTCTATGTGTGTATGTGTGTGTGTATGTGTGTGTGTATGTGTGTGTGTCTATGTGTGTATGTGTGTGTGTATATGTGTGTATATGTGTGTATATATATGTGTGTGTAATTCTGCATGTGTATGTGTGTGTGCACGTACCTTTGCCTCTCTCTCTCTGACCGTCCTGCTGGACATGCATGCACGTTCTCTCTCTCTCTCTCTCACGTCTCAATCCCGACACAAATGTGCCAGGAGAAATCATTTTTTGTTTTATGATTCTAGAGCATCGCTTATGCGATGCTCAAGCGTCCCAAGAAATGTGCCAACATTGCTTATAGCATCACGGATTAGAGATGCTATGTGTGGCAGTGGCCACTAGCATCACAGAAGTGATGCTATGCATCATTTATGCGATGGTTCTTCTTTAAGTTTTTAAATAAAAATAGTCTCGTTGCTTATGCGATGCTCTCTGAAGTAAGTGTTGCATAAGCGATAGGACTTGCTTTTTTTTTCAATGATGGGTGTCGCTATGCCCCCTATTTCTAGTAGTGTTACCCTTCCTACAACTTTTCCACTCTGAAGTCTTTCAATTTTCTTCCTCAAGTTCTTGTTTACTCTCTTCAACTCCTTGTTTTTAATTTCCATAAATCTTAATTGCTCCCCCCATTTCTCTAAGACCTCCTCTATTTTAGTTTGATTTCTCTCTAATCTCTCCACCTTGGCCCTTTCATTACCTCGCTCCTCATGAAGCCTATCCAATTAAAATTGTATACCTGTCAGTGCTTTGAAGGTTTTATCTTTAGATTTATTGACCATTTTATCATGATCAAAGTCAAATTCCTCATCTATCTTTTGATGGCCAAAGTTATTTATAACATTGATTGACATTATCATCTGGGAGGGGATCCTTATTGTGCTTAAGGTCCCAATTAATTGAGGGGCTTCATTTCTTACCTTTTTCACTTCATTATTTCTTCCATTTTCAACCTCCACATAGAGAGAAGGGAAAATTAGTTTTGTTTGTTGAGACCTTCTTGAGAGAGACTTCCTTTGTGCTACACACATGCTCATATAGATTCATCTTTCCACAATTTGTGCATATAGGGACAAATTCCATAGGAGTGCACACTCAAGGACAAAATTTGGCAATGTGCCCAATCTCCTCACAACACCAACATCTAATAGTTTGAGATAGGCCCAAACCATGGATGCCTATTCACATCATTTCTCATTGCTTGACCAATCTCGATTCATTTGCTAGTCCATCCACAATTCTTCTGCATTACTTCGATCTTTTGGGAATCACAAGCTTGCCTTTTTTGGGCCATTTTTCAACTAAGGAACAAAGTAAATTTGGGGAAAATTGGTTGTGCTACATGATTGGGGCACCAAGTGAACATGTAGCAATCTCTCTTGGATATGCTGATGAAACAGCCCAGTAGGATCGCCAAATGATTGAGGGTCCTAAACATGGGAAAAAATGCAAATATGTGCAACTAAATCGACTCAATCACCCATATTTTGGTGAGATCTTCTCTACCCTAAGCTTGCAATTGTGCTAGATTGCTGATTTTTTATCGTCATATCAATTGTTTACTTTGCTAACACTATGATCTGCTCACCCCTTCCTTTCATGTCACGTTCAACAAGTATGTCACGAAGTTCTTGACAAAGAGGGGTAAATGGTCTTTAAGTGGGTTGTCCATAAAGACCTTGGAATGAGCATAAGAACCTTGAAGAAGGCAAAGATGTTAATCTAATGAGCGCCACTTATGCTCATGGTCATTTGATCATTTCTTAAGGATTAATGTTCCCATGGGGAAATTTGTGATTTAGGAAGGTCAAAACCAAAATGTAGATCAAATTTTGGCTAAAGGAAGGGAATGGAGTAAGAGAGTCTGCATTGATGTAACATGTTGTTGATTGACAAACTATTACTCAATTGAAATTTTTACTTCCAATTTTTACATCAATGCAGACTCTCTTACTCCATTTCAATTGATTGACAAACTATTACTTCAATTGAAATTCTGGTGAAGTATTTGCATAGTTGCGAATATAATAACCAAGCATGATCCAAAAGAAAAAGAAACTATCTTTGCTTTTGGGATCAACTCTAGAGTCACAGATATCCTTGAAAGAAGCATGCAGCTATTATGTGTCCTTTTTTATGAGCAAAAATCTCAAAAATTACTTGGCAAAATCTAGAGTCACAAATATCCTTGAAAGAAGCATGCAACTATTATGTGTCCTTTTTTATGAGAAAAAATCTCAAAAATTACTTGGCAAAATCTGGGTAGCTCTAGTCCACATCTTTCCTTTTCAATCCACAGAATCTCTTAAGCCGATTGGTTCACTCCAAGTAGCAATAGTTTCCCTTTTTTAATTTCCATAGTGGGCTTTTTTTTTGAGAGTACAATGAATTGGAAAGACACACACACCCGACCTCATAAGGTAGAGGCACCCATCTTGGGGAACTCTGAGGCATCAAACCCTAGGTGGGACTTGAGCCCTGGCCATCTGCCTAGCAGTACAAGGCACATCTGCTAAACCATGCCCGCTGGATCCATAGTGGGCTATTGCCCTTCTCTTCCTCGAGAATTTTGTCTTTCCTCTGTGATATGCCCTCTCTCTTCCTCCTTAGCATCCAGATGATCCACATTTCTTTTATCCAATACCGACCCAAAACAACCACCCTCCCCCAATCATCTACTATTTGTTGATATATTTAGGTAGTGATGTGTGTGAACACTCTAGGACCGCCGGGGCACTTTTTTCCCTCTTTAGGAGGTTTTTTTCCCCCGGCTTGTATATACGCCTATTGCCCTAATGGGCTACTTATCTTTGTACATTCTCTAGTAATACATTCAGTCTTGTGTGTTGTGCTCCAAGCTTCTTCCTCTTCCTTGTGCTGTTCGCGTGCTTCCGCAGACGTCTAACTCCAACAATTGGTATCAGAGCAGGTCGTTGATTCTTCTAGGGCGCCGTCGACACTCCTCCGTTTGCAGTCTCAGATTCGCACAAAATTTGGTGAGCATACTCAGGGTGTTTTCGAGATCAAAACATCTTCGCTCTGTGGTGCCGAAATCGCAATCTGAGCTCGTTTCGGCCTCCGAACGCACTATCGTAGTGCTTGTGCAAGCTATTTTGTCCTTTTGTGCCAAAGGTATATACCAGTTTCTGTTCGCCAGTTTAAGCGTCTCGAAGTCTGCTACAGGTCTAGCAGAACTCGTCTGGGCAGTTCTGTTCAACTTTTTGAGATACAGTCAATTTTTTGCATCAAGGTATTTTAGTCACCGGCCATGGCTGAAAGCAGTGATGTATTCCGTATGTTGGCTGTTGAGGATAAGTTGGATGGTACCAACTACCCATTATGGGCTTATATGATGCGACATGTACTGGTTGCAAAAGGATTGTGGAACATTGTGCAGGGTGTTGAAAGACGTCCTGTTACACCTATAACGACAGGTACTACAAATACAGGTGTTGGAGCTGATGAAGATGGTGTCGAAGATGATATTCCGCAGATTCCTGTTTGTGCTGTTGTTTCTGTTGCACCTACTGCAGAGCAGATTGGTTGGGATGGCAGAGATGCCCAGGCACATGCATTGATAGCTTTGTCTGTCAAACGTGCCATTATTCCTCACATTCGCTCTTGCAGAACAGCAAAGGATGCTTGGGATACACTTACCACTTTGTACCAGGCTAGGAATGAGGCTCGTGTTGCTTACCTCCGAAAACAGTTGGAGAGTGAGCACATGAATGAAGGTGATTCGATGAACAGTTTTCTTACAAAGATCAAAGACCTGAAAGAACAATTGATTTCTGCTGATGAGGTTATACCAGATGGCTCACTTGTGCAGACCGTTCTGAATGGCCTTCCTGATTCATATCAGAGTTTTGCCTCTACTCTTCGATTGATGATGAAAGGCAATCCGAATGCCTTGTCATTTGAGGAATTAGTCTCTATTCTGTTGCAGGAAGATCAGTCCAGGCAGAATAGGTCCATTATGCGTGTTGCAGATCAAGCTTTCCTGGCTAGTCAGAAGGACAAAGGAAAATGGAGCTCTTCTACTAGTAAGCAGAAATCTGCAAATGCTGCACAATCGAAGAACCAGGATAAAGATGAGAAGAAATCAGAAAAGCAGAAATTGTTCTGCAAGTACTCTAAAGGAAATGATCATATTATAAAGAACTGTCCAAAACTGGCTGCTAAAGAGGCAAAGAAGAAAGAGGCTGGAATGGTTGTTGCAGAGGCCTCTACACCAAAAACAGAGTCTGCAAATCTTGTGCAGGAAGAAGAATGGGTGTTTACTACTGTTTGCAGTTTTGACCCATCTTCTCATGATCAGTGCATGTCTGCAGTAGACTCAGATGTTTGGTACTTTGACAGTGGGGCAACCAAACATATTACCTCGCAGCGCAGTTTCTTCTCTTCACTCGAGCCTGCCCCTACAGGGAATACTGTCACATGCGCCAATAACTCCTCTTATCCTGTTATGGGAGTTGGTAAGATCATTCTGACTACTGCTGATGGTAGTTCTTTCACTTTGTCAGATGCTTTATTTGTGCCAGGGATCAAAAAGAACCTGTTATCAATTTCTGCATTAGCCAAGATTGGCTTGGTTGTGAAATTCGTTGATGACAGGTGTACAGTCCATGATCTCTCAAATGGCGATGTGATTATTGCTTCTGGCATTTTATGTCGTGGGCTGTATAAGCTCATAGACTATGAAAGATCTGTGAATGATTCGGCATGTGCAGTTCATGATTCTCAGGCTATGTCAGATGCAAAGCTTTGGCATGCACGCTTTGGTCATCTGAATTTTGCTAGTTTGTTACGCCTGCAGAAATCTGAAATGGTGTCCTCTTTGCCCAAACTTGAGGCACCTGGAAAACATATTTGTGAAGGCTGTATTTTGGGCAAAATGAAGCGTTCTTCCTTTCCAAAAGATGGTTCAGTTCGGGCTATGCAG
This sequence comes from Ceratopteris richardii, assembly GCA_020310875.1. Lineage (NCBI taxonomy): Eukaryota > Viridiplantae > Streptophyta > Polypodiopsida > Polypodiales > Pteridaceae > Ceratopteris > Ceratopteris richardii. The sequence continues at coordinate 111,720,071 of CM035416.1, read as the reverse complement.
AAATTGCAGCTTGTACATAGTGATGTCTGTGGTCCTATGCAGACACCCTCTTTTGGAAATTACCTTTACTTCGTGACTTTGATTGATGATTTTTCCAGGCATGCATGGGTATATCCACTCAAAGCAAAGTCCGAAGTGTTCATGTGCTTCGAACAGTTTTTGGTTTTGGCTGAAAATCTGTCAGCATGTAAAATGGGCACCCTCCGTTCTGATCGAGGGGGGGAATATATGTCTTCAGATTTTAATGCATTTCTGGCTGAACGTGGGATAAAACACCAGTGTACAGTGCCGTATACACCTCAACAGAATGGAGTTGCTGAACGAAAGAACAGGTCACTCATGGAGATGGCGAGGTGCATGGTCAAAAGTCAGGCTTTACCACATAGTTTCTGGCTTGAGGCTGTCATGTGTGCAACATATGTACTGAACAGGTGTCCCACGAAAGCGTTGCAGTCTATCACTCCATATGAGGCTTGGCATGACCGCAAGCCATCTGTTGCTCATCTGCCTGTTTTTGGTTGTTTGGCATATGCATTAGTGCCTGAACAACATCGCAGAAAATTGGATGATAAGGCAGTAAAATGTATTTTTGTTGGGTACAGTTCTGAAAGTAAAGGCTATCGTCTGTATCATCCACAGACTAAACGCATTCTGGTTAGCCGTGATGTTGTCTTTGTGGAAGATGCTATTCAGCCATTGCTTTCATGTATTAAGGAGACATCTGTTAGCTCCAAAGACATGTATGATACTTTGATGCCTCTTTTTACAGGTGGACAGGCTAGCGCTGGTCCTAATGAGGCAACTTCTCAGCCTTTGCAGGTTTCATATGATGATGCAGATCATGCCATTTCTGATGCAGATTTACATGATGCACTTGTTGATGAGAGAGCTGATATTGAACAGGCAAAAACTATGCCAAAATGGCTGGTGCAGACTTTGCGTGACAGCAAATTAGATGCACCTTTGTCATATCGTACTCGTTCAGGCTCTCATAGTACCTCCTTTGCATCAGATTGCTATGCTATGGATGCATCTAGTCTCTGTGATGAGAATGAGCCTGTTTCTTTTGATGAAGAACAAAATTCAAAAAATTGGATGGCTGCTATGCAATCTGAATATGATGCTATAATGAAGAATGGTACATGGTCTTTATGTGACTTGCCTCCTGGCAAGAAGGCCATTGGCACTAAGTGGGTATACAAGCTGAAGCGTAAACCTGATGGTACAGGTGACAGGTATAAGGCTAGGCTTGTTGCAAAGGGTTATGCGCAGGAAAGAGGCATTGATTTTGATGAGACCTTTGCACCTACATGCCGTATGACTACTGTTCGGAGCATTTGTGCACTTGCAGCCCATCATGGTTGGAATGTACATCAGTTGGACATTAAAACAACATTTCTGAATGGTGACTTGCATGAAGAAGTGTATGTTTTTCAGCCCCGTGGCTTTGTGCAGAAAGGGCATGAAAACCAGGTGTGCAGGTTAAAGAAGGCGTTATATGGTTTAAAGCAAGCACCACGTGCTTGGTATGAAAAAATACATGCCTATCTGATTGCACATGGTTTTGAGAACAGTCCAACTGAAAGCACCTTATATGTTAAGCGTGCTAATGATGTGCTTTTGATCATTGTTGTCTATGTAGACGACATGCTGCTCACTGGTCCTCTTGAGAAGCATATTGCTGATTTCAAGGCTGATTTGCATGCCTCATTTAAGATGTCTGATTTGGGGCATTTGCATCACTATTTGGGCATTCAGTTTATGCAAGTTGATGGTGGAATGGCTTTGTGTCAAACGAAATATATTGACACATTATTGCAGCGTTTTGGCCTTGAAGACTGTAAGCCTATTGCCACTCCTATGGAGACAGGTTTACGATTGAGTCTTCATGATGCTGGAGATGCATTTGATGCTGTTCTCTATCAGCAGGCTGTTGGATGCTTGATTTACTTATGCATTACTCGGCCAGATATTCAGTTTGCTGTCTCACAGATGAGCAGGTTTATGCATTGCCCAGGAGTCACGCATTGGAAAGCGGTTAAGCGCATCTTTCGCTACTTGAGTGGTACTCGGCTACTTGGGTTGTTTTATCCCAAGGGGGGATCACTACCGCCAGATTTGCATGCTTTTTCTGACTCAGATTGGGCTGGTTGCTATGACACTCGTGTGTCCACCAGTGGTTTTTGCTTCATGCTTGGTAGCTCATGTATATCTTGGTTGAGCAAGAAGCAGCCTACTGTGGCCACTTCCAGTTGTGAGGCTGAGTATAGGGCAGCTTTCACAGCGACTTTTGAGTGTGTGTGGCTCAGACGCCTTATGGCTGATTTGGGTGTTGGCCAGTCTTCTGCCACCACCATCTTCACTGACAGTCAGAGCGCATTGGCAGTTGCGAGGAACCCTGTGTTCCATGCTCGCACTAAGCACATTGAGGTGCATTATCACTATGTCAGGGAGAGGTTCTCTGCTGGGGAGATCAGCTTGGCATATGTGCCCATGCAGGAGAACATTGCAGACCTTTTCACGAAGGCTCTGCCTAGGGAGAAGTTTGAAGCTTTCCGCAAAGCTTTGGGCTTACTTCCTTTTGTGGAGTGATTTCCACATAGCTCGGCACTTCCTTATACATGAGTGCCAGCTCCTTGTTCACCGCATCACTCGCAGGGGGGATTTGTTGATATATTTAGGTAGTGATGTGTGTGAACACTCTAGGACCGCCGGGGCACTTTTTTCCCTCTTTAGGAGGTTTTTTTCCCCCGGCTTGTATATACGCCTATTGCCCTAATGGGCTACTTATCTTTGTACATTCTCTAGTAATACATTCAGTCTTGTGTGTTGTGCTCCAAGCTTCTTCCTCTTCCTTGTGCTGTTCGCGTGCTTCCGCAGACGTCTAACTCCAACACTATTTTGTAGTCAGATGTCCCCCCTTTCTTTGCCCATTCCAACTACCAAAGACCCCTGCAAGAGCATCCCTTAATGCCCCAAGCGAATTGCAAATGGCCCCCATGCTCCTCAATAGCCCCCTAGTAAGAAGAAGAAGACTCCCTACTGCCCTACGGCAAAAATGCAAATGTGAGAGGCCCCCAAAACAAAAAAGGACAAGTCAAATTCTATTCTCTACAATACTTTTGATCATCTGCGAAAATAAATTCTCCAAAAACAAAGAAGTGACTCAATTCAGTTATACCCCCTTTTAGTTCTTTTTTTTATTCTTGCAAGAAAAGAATTTCCAAAAAAAAAAAACAATATCAATTTATTTAGGCTACCATTAAACACATGAATTTTTCTTCTTTTCTTTTCCATCGAAGCTAGACAATACACAAGTTTTTCCTTTCGATAGAAGCACACCCCAATGAACATTTGCATACCTTCAATTATACCACATCACATCCATATTAAAATGCAACCACATGTTCAAATGCAATTTGGGTCATAATCTCACATACATTGGATGTTTAGACAAGCATATCTCATATCCTCATGTTTCCAAAAATTCTCATGAGTGAGCACATCACATATGAACACAATAATTTCATGAAAAACTCATCTTCATAACCACCTACACAATTTTCTCTTAGGATAAGGCTCAGAACCACATTGAAAAATAATGCATTAATCATAAAACATCATATTCATGCACTAAAATCAACATAATTTCCATTTTAATAGTCATGTTGATGATGAAGAGCATGAAAGTTTGTTACTAAAAGCACATGTAGGATTATAAGATCGCCATTACTCTAAGCAAAAAACCTATAAAACTTGAAATGCTTAGGTGTATATTGGCCTACTATGGAAACATATGTGCATGCGTTATTAAAGCGGTGCTATACATGCTTGATTAGAACCCAAGCAGAGCATGCAACTCTTTTCCCTTTGATGCCACCCCTGCTAGACAACAAAGTTTAGCACAGGAAGTTCAAGATTACATAGTGATCAAAGACAACCTATATAGATGAGGTAGAGAAACTTATTTAGGACTTTGTGTACTCAAGAGAGATTATTTGAAAATTGTAGAAAGTACACACAACGATGTTGTAGGTGGACACTTTGGACTAGATTGCATATTTTCTCAGGTATTATGGTTCATATTCAGCAAGTTTAGGTTGTTTGAAGAAAATTCAAATTCAGTTTTGAAGAAGACTTTTGAAAAAAAGGTTTGAAAGTCAGTTCGGGAGTACAAGCTTGAAGCTTGTGATAGTTTGCAACTTGTGACAATTTGCAGATGAATGAAGTTTGCATATTCAGTCCAGTTTGTCATTGCAAGGGGGATTGTTGAAAACAATGTCCCATTGGTCAATGGTTGGTCAAAATTTGTCCAGTATTACAACATCTCTAGCTGTTGTTATTAGTCTCTTTACAAGAAAAGCACTTGGGCACTATGGATACCAACAACATCTTTAGCTCTTGTTATAAGTCTCTTTACAAGAAAAGCGCTTGGGCACTGTGGATAAGTCAGATGGCTCTTATCCTAGGCGCACGAGTTCGAAACCGGCCGCCGGCAGCGCGGAGAAGAAAAAATCATCCTTCTGTTTTTTATAAAAAAAGCGAACAACAAACGGACAAGATTTTGGGGAGCTTTCACGAAGGCGTCTTTAATAGAACGATTGTGGAAGTTATGCTTTTGGAGAAGCTTTTCAAGGGTACACAAAACTATATAAGAAGCCATTGTCTTATTTTCTTATTATCCATCACCTAGTTCAACAACAAGCTATGGAGCTTGGTACCTCATTAGAGGTAGTGCTTTTAGCACATGGGGCAGCCATGTTGCTATTTTGGAGCATGTTGAGGAGCAGCTATGGAGTTCTTCTTGGAGAAGAGTTTGTTCACACTCTTGCTTATGGAGAGGACTTGCCCATCAGCAGCTTGGTGGTGTGGATCAGCCATCTACATAATGTATTTGAAGATTGTCTTCTACATGAAGATTTCGGTGTCCTTCAAAGACATTGGATGGTGGTTAACATAAGATTTGCATCTTATGTTAAGTATTCAGGTACATACTCTCTTTATGCACACAGGTATTACTTGGAGTTTATGGAGGAAGTGGCATCCATATCAAGAGGAGTCCTATTCGGCATAGGTACAAGAGAATCATTACGGTTATGCTTTATGCATATTTGGATGAGGTGTTTGAGAAGGTATGGTCTCCATTTTGAAATTTTCAAGCATGTTGTTGATGTGCTTGCTTTGAGTAAGGTACATACCTCTTTCTATATATATTACTCCCAATCCTAGGAAGTATGTGATTCAACCTAAATCACAGATTTTAAACTCCTTTTTCATCTAAATCTTGATCTTCATGAAGAGGGAAGGATCTGCTTTGCTCACATTGAATCCCTTATCTTTCAAATAGATGACAAGCATATGATTCCAAGACCTAGGGTCTTGCTTCAAACCATATAAATCTTTTCGTAAACTTCATACATATTCTGGACATGATGAATCTTCAAAACTAGGAGGTTGAGCAATGTATCCCTCCTCAGACCTAGGGGCTTGCTTCAAACCGTATAAATCTTTTCATAACCTTCATACATATTCTAGACATGATGAATCTTCAAAACTAGGAGGTTGAGCAATGCATATAATATCCATCATTCATAAATGCATTTTTAACAGCCATTTGATAGATTCCAATTCTTGGAAGATGCAACACTCGTAAGTACCCTAATGGTTGGCATCTTTGCAACAGCTAAGAATGTTTCTTCATAATAAATACCTTGTGTTTGAGCATACCCTTTAGCCATGAGCCTTGATTTGTACCTATTTATAGATCCATCAGAATTTTTCTTTACATTATATATCCATCTTGAACCTATGACTTTCATATATATATTCTTGGCCACCAATTCACAAGTTTGATTTTTTTGTAAAGCATCTATCTCTTCCTCCATGACAATCATCCATTATGGCTTCTTCTTTGCTTCCTCAAATGGTGAGGGCTCCTCAGAATTCGATTCATGTGCTAGATATATAGAATATTTAGTAACCAATAAAGTACCATAGCCATACCTTTGTGGCTTCTTCTTCTCTCTAGTTGATCTTCTTATGGTCTGTTGAGAGGATTTTGCCACATCTCTCATCTCCTAAACTTTGGCTTTGCCTTTAGAGTTCCAAGAATTGATTTCTCTCCTTAGAGTCTTCTGATCATCTTTTGAATCACCTGATGATTCAAGTGTATGATCATTCCTCTTTGATAGAGTTGGAAAGTCCTCCTCTAGTTCATATGGTAATTTGGTTTTCTTGCTGTCTTCTTCAAATCATGATTTGTTATCATCAAACACAACATCTCTTCTTACAACGAAGCCTTTATTGCTTGGATTGTACAACATATAACCTTTTTTATTAAGTTCATAGCCAATGGAGATGCATTTATCTAGCTTAGGATCCAATTTTCCTCTAATCTATGAAGATATGTGTGCATATCCAATGCATCCAAAGATCCTGCAATGATGAAGGCTAGGTCTCCTTCCATTCCAAGTCTCATATGGTTTCATGCCATCCAAATCCTTTGATTGAAGTTTATTGATCAAATATTTCACTATTGATACTACCTCTACCCATAAGTAGTTGGGAAGTTTTTTTCATTGACCATTGATCTTGCATCCTCCAGAATTGTCCTATTTCTTCTCTGCACCACTCCATTTTGCTCAAGAATATATCTTGTCGTAATTTCTCTTTTGATCCCTCTCTCTTGGAGATAAGTATCAAAGTCATGGGAGAAGTATTCTCTCCCTCCATCTAACCTTAGTCTCTTTAGGGGTTTACCTATTAGATTCTCCAAAAGAGCTATATATTTCTTGAAACATGAAAACACTTCATCCTTGTGCTTCATAATATAGTCCATTTGCTACAATCATTTATGAATGACACATAATACCTTCATGTAGAGATTGAAGGATCCTTACTTGGTCCCCATACATCTATGTGGAATGACTCCAATAGGTCTCCATGTATGTAGCCTTTCTGGGTGAAAGGTTACCTATGTGACTTACGGAAACGACAAGCACTACATTTATAAATCACATGTTGTTTTGATATGTTAGGTAGTCCAAGTAAACTCTCATCCCTATTGATTTGTTTGAGAGCTCTTTCACCTACGTGAGCTAATCTCTTGTGCCAAATCTCTAACTTTGATAGAATTTCATTGCCATAATTCAAGAATGCAATCTTCTTGGTGTCTTGGATTTCAAAGGTGAACAATCCACATGATTTTTCTCCTCTTGCTATCTTCTTGAATCCATGATGTGGGTCTTCAACAAATGCTCCATGCTTGGTGAATCTAACTTGTAATCCCTTCTCAAAATTTTTTCCTACATTGATGAGGTTCTTGGTAATACTTGGTACATAGAGTACTCTACTCAGTAGATTGATATTGCCATCTGAAGTTTTCACATTACCTATCGTCTCAACTAGATTCCTTGTGTCATCTCCAGTTTGGACTTTATGTGTATCCACCTTGGTAATTGTTATTATTGCATGAGTTTTAATTGTATCCATATGAGTTTTTGAATCTTCCTTTTGAGCTTCCATTGCCTCCTCCATTGTATCCTCTTCCTCTTTGGTTCCTTGGATTCCTGAAACAATTCTTAGTGGTATGATTGGTTAGGCCACATATGGCATAGGATGATGATCCTTGAGCTCTCCCCTTGCCTTTCCTACCTCCTTTGCCTCTTCCTCTTGAACCTTTTCCTTTACCTGCAACGGTTTCTTGAGAGGTACTTCCTTTGTCATTAGATTTCTTGTCTTTGCCTTTGCTATACTCTTTTTTAATGTATAGAGAGTAGAGGATTGATTACCTTTCTAGTTGTCTCCATTCTTCATGAGCTTTTCTTCATGTGTGAACAATTTTCCCATGAATGTGTTGAAGTCACGAACTTACATATCCATGTAGAGATCCATAGCTGTGGTGAAGGCTTCCCATTTTCCATCATCATTGATTCCATTGATGACTTGCCTCACTATTTTCTCTTCATCTATGACTTCTCCAATGCTTCCAAGTTGGTCTAAAATGTCCTTGATATTGGTGAAAAAATCACTCACATTGTGCTTAGGCATCTTCTTGAGTGTTGTAAACCCCATCCATAGTTGGCTCTTCCTTGCCTTGGTGATTGATGAGAAGAATACTTCGAGAACATTCCAAGTCTCTTGTGATCTCTTGCAATTCCCAATATGTGGAAGTAAAAAGGCAGAGATAGAATTGAGAATGTATGTCCTTGCCGAAGTATCTTGCGAGCACCATGAATTTATTATTTCTTGCTCCTCTTGTGTTGGTTGGCTTTTGCTTCTAAGTATTGGCATCATCTCATTTCCAGATATGTAACCATAGAGTTTCCTTCCTTGTAGATATGCTTCCATTCTGAGTGACCATGTTGAGTAATTAACTCAATCTAGTTTGTCAATAGATGAGGGGAATCTATCACCCATGATGCTTAGTTGGCATGATACCACTGTGAAGAGGTGATGGGATAAGTCCAGAGATAAGGTGGTGTTGTAACAAACCTACTCTACACCAGATAATATGACTTCAGGGATGCTTAATAGAGTTCCTTAGCTTCCCAAGTATGCATAAACAACCATGAAGTCCTTTGGAACATCATTTCCAAATGTTTGCATCAAGATAGATAACTTCCACTTTGCAAAGATTGAAGAAACCTTCTATTTTGGGAAGAGAAAGTTGCCGAAATATGTTCAGAGCCCAGAACCTAGTCTTAATTGACTAGAGAGCTTTTTCTCACATATAATAAAAGTTTATAAATAAATAATTAAATTTATTTGATGAATTTAGGTGAACCATACAGTGAGAAATAAATCTAACAAGTTTTAGAGTTGTGATTGATGTCTAATATGCAAGAATGTATGCAAATGTGATCAAGGTGAATTTATGCACATGTTTGAGAATGTGTGGATTAGTAATAGGCTATTTTATAAAGCCTATACAAGCTGAAATTTTCAGGTTTATGTAGCCATGTGAATTGGCACAAAGTGAGCTGAATATATGCTCAAATGATTGATGATTTCCATGCATGATTATATGTGATGGTTAGTGTGATATTTAATCATTAAATTTTGTTCATGTTCAGTCATAGATGAGCTGAAAGTACATGTGTTTTGATGCCATGAAGATTGCTAAGATGCAAGGCTGCCATGTATGAAAATTGTGGATGTATCTTGTTGTGGTTAAAACTCATTGAGGTAAATTTGCAAAATCAAATATGTATGCTTATGTTATGATGACTAAAAGAATTTGATTCTTGAGTTTAGATACATCAAGTGAATGCCATGCACCTATTGCACAAGCCAAAGAAAAGATTGGCAAAGCTTGGATGAAGCTAGGACACAAAGCTTGGAGCCAAAGTGAAGGAAGGAGACCAAGCTACATGTGTGTCAAATACTTGAAGTTTTGAAGACTAAAGAATGGAACCCAAGCTGAAGGTGGACAAGTGTGAAGCCTAGGATTGAGCTTCCAAATGAAGGAGGAGTAGAAGACTCCAAGATAAGGGCTGCCATAAAGTGTTGAAGACTCAACAAGGACTTGTAGACACTCTCCAAAGTTCAAAGTGCACAAGCAAAGTGCAAGCTAGAAGGAAGAGTCACTCATGCAAAGTGTGACAAATTGGCTGAGGTAAAAGAAGGTAAATAAGTGCATTTGCAATGCTAAGGGCTGAGGTAAATGTTTTAAAAAAAATCCACATTGTGTGTGGTGGTAAGTTCCAACCTTATAAATCATGTGAATGTATTGTCAAAAGATGAGGCTAGTAAGACCACCAAAAGAGAGCGGCAAGCCAATGTAAAGACAAGTAAGACCACTCACAAGAGGAATGGCAAGTCTAAAAGAGGCAAGTAAGACCATCCCAAGAGGAGTGGCAAGCCTATGTTAGATGCAAGAAGCACCATAGACCAAATAAAGGTCTAGTGAAAACCACCTACAAGAGTGGCAAGCCTATGGCAAGTAAGACCATTCAAAGAGGAATGGCAAGCCTATGTAAGGGAAAGTAAGACCATCCAAGAGGCATGGCAACCCTTTTTAGGTGCAAGAGGCACCATTGATCACATTCATGATTTCTTGTGTTGTTTTGTAGGTGATGAAGAAAGCTTGGAAGATGTGGAAGCTATGAATGCTTCACATGAAGAGGAACTCATGAAAGATTTCCTGTATGATTAGCCCATTGCTGATTTTGCAGGTAAAATCATGCACCAAGAATGAACAAAAGATTATGAAGCAAGGGGGAGTTAGCTTGCAAGGGTTGGAAGATCCTAGAAGAGTCCAAAGAAGAGAAAATGGAGCCAACACAAATTTCTGATTTGGAAGTGAAGTATGCACGCTCAAAGAAAGAGTAAGAGAATCCATCAAAGGACTAGAAGGAGCCACCTCTATGGAAGGAGCATCTAGAAGGGAAGGAGCAGCCATGATGCACAAAAGAGGTCATGAATACTCATAAGAAGGAAGCATGACAACCATGACGTCGTCAAAAAGAGATGCAGAGATTGCACCCAAAGGCAAAGTCAAGATCATCCAAAGACAAAGGAGGATCAAAGAGAATCATGCAAGCCTAGAAGACATGAAGCCATGAAGGTACAGAAGGAAAGAGACATGCAAAGAGAGGACAACAAGAACGAGAGTGAAGCAACAAAGGTATATGAAGCCAAGGTGATCTCATTTGATTGTAAAGGTTTGTATGAAGCATGTTTATGTTAAGGATTGAAGAAGAACTCTTGCAAAGAGCCAAAGAAGAAAGGATGAAGCTGAACAGAAGCCAAAGAAGCTTCAAAGAAAAGAAGGAAGATCACCAACCAATCAAACGAAGAGAGACAAGGGCAAAAGAAGAAGCAAAGGCAAAGAGGACAAGCATTGGAGAGTAGCATGGACTCCCAATTGTAGCTTGAGGGGGAGTGTTGAAAATTATGGAACATGTGCAAGCTCCAATTGTGAGGCTTGGCACATAATCACCTCTCATTTGTTACCTCTTCATCATTTATGTATTTGTTGTAAGCCCAAAATGAAGCTAGGCCCTAAAAATATAAAGGGCATACACATAACCTTAAGAGTAGAGTGTTCAATTAAAAAGGGCAAATGTATTTATGGCTTATATAAAAGCCAAAATTTATTTAGAGAGATGGAATACTCAAAAGAAGTCGTGACCTTATCCATATGGAGTGATTTGGAGCACCAAAAGTCACCCAAGCAAATGGAAGGACAAAGGACATGAAGTGAAAGGTCAAGAGGTGAGAGAAGATGCAAGGGTAGGTGAAAAGTCCTATGCCCATACCTCTATATATAGAGGTCATTTGAATGTGAAACTTTGTGGAGATGACAATAAGATGGTTTAGAAGCATATGCTGGTCATTCTCTCACCCATGGATATCAGAAGGTACCTCATTTTGATGCTACAAGGCACAAAGGTATTCCTGTCGCATACGTATTCTGTACACAACCACCTTGTGAAGTCATATCTCTCTATGTACTTATCCATTTAATGCATATGATATCTTTTTGGAAATCGTATCTCTCATATTCTGTGTATCTCAAATATCTCTGTCAGATCATTCTCCAGTAGTTACTGGGAACATTTCATGTGAACCTCAGTTTTTTGCATAACCTGAGATGACAGTTAGTCTAACTTTGTGTAGTTGGTTACCTAGTTAAATGAACTCCAAATGGAGTGTTCTTTAGGGTGTTAGAAAGCTACAAGAGTCTATTATGTGTGCATAAATTTTCAAAGTCATTGGATCTCTGAGTTGTGACTGAATCAGGTTTTAGTAAGCATGTGTCTTACAGGGCAGATTCTAGAAGAGGTTCTCTAACTTCCGCTCCATGTATTGGAGTCAAATTTCTCCACATATATCTATCTATCTATCTCATTCTGGTTAGCCATGATATTGTTTTTGTGGAAGATGCTATTCATCCCTTACTTTCATGTACTAAGGAGACATCTGTTAGCTCCAAAGACATGGATGATACTTTGCTGCTTGTTTTTACAAGTGGACAGTCTAGTGCTAGTCCTAATGAGGCAACTTCTCAGCCTTTGCAGGTTTCATGTGATGATGCAGATCATTCCATTTCTGATGCAGATTTACATGATGCACTTGTTGATGAGAGAGCTAATATTGAGCAGGCAAAAACTATGCCCAAATGGCTGGTGCAGACTTTGCGTGACAACAAACTAGATGCACCTCTATCACATCGTACTTGTTCAAGCTCTCATAGTGCCTCTTTCACATCAGATTGCTATGCTATGGCTGCCTCTAATCTCTGTGATGAGACTGGACCTGTTTCATTTGATGAAGCACAAAATTCAGAATATTGCATGCTGCAATGCAATCTAAATATGATGTTATCATGAAGAATGGTACATGGTCTTTATGTGACTTGCCTCCTGGCAAGAAGACCATTGGCACTAAGTGGGTATACAAGCTGAAGCGTAAACCTGATGGAACAGTTGACAGGTATAAGGCTAGGCTTTTTGCAAAGGGTTATGCATAGGAAAGAGGCATTGATTTTGCCTCCTGGCAAGAAGACCATTGGCACTAAGTGGGTATACAAGCTGAAGCGTAAACCTGATGGAACAGTTGACAGGTATAAGGCTAGGCTTTTTGCAAAGGGTTATGCATAGGAAAGAGGCATTGATTTTGATGAAACCTTTGCTCCTACTTACCGAATGACTACTGTTCATAGCATCTGTGCACTTTCAGCTCATCATGGTTTGAATGTACATCAGTTGGAGATTAAAATAGCATTTATGAATGGTAACTTGCATGAAGAAGTGTATGTTTTTCATCTTCGTGGCTTTGTGCAAAAAGGTCATGAAAACCAATTGTGCAAGTTAAAGAAGGCATTATATGGTTTAAAGCAAGCACCACATGCTTGGTATGGAAAGATACATGCCCATCTGATTGCACATGGTTTTGAGAATAGTCCAACTGAAAGCACCTTATATATTAAGCATGCTAATGATGTGCTTCTGATCATTGTGGTATATGTTGATGACATGCTGCTCATTGGTCCTCATGACCCGCATATTGGTGATTTTAAGGTTGATTTGCATGCCTCATTTTAGATGTCTAATTTGGGGCTTTTGCATCACTATTTGGGCATTCATTTTATGCAAGTTGATGGTGGAATGGCTTTGTGTCAAGTGAAATATATTGATACATTATTGCAGCATTTTAGCCTAGAAGATTATAAGCCTATTGCCACTCCTATGGAGACAGGTTCATGATGTTGGAGATGCATTTGATGTTGTTCTCTATCAGCACGATGTTGGATGCTTGATTTACTTATGCATTACTTGGCTAGATATTCACTTTGTTGTCTCACATATGAGCAGGTTTATGCATTGCCTAGGTTTTTGCTTCATGCTTGGTAGCTCATGTATATCTTGGTTGAGCAAGAAGCAGCCTACTGTGGCCACTTCCAGTTGTGAGGATGAGTATAGGAAAGCTTTCACATCAACTGTTGAGTGTGTGTGGCTCAGGTGCCTTAGGGCTGATTTGGGTGTTGGTCAAGCTTCTACCACCACCATCTTCACTGACAGTCAGAGCACATTGGCAGTTGCGAGAAACTGTGTGTTCCATGCTCGCACTAAACACATTGAGGTGCATTCTCATTATGTCAGGGAGAGGTTCTCTACTGGGGAGATCAGCTTGGCATATGTGCCCACACAGGAGAACATTGCATACCTTTTTACAAAGGCTCTACCTAGGGAGAAGTTTGAAGCTTTCCGCAAAGCTTTGGGCTTACTTCCTTTTGTGGATTGATTCCACATAGCTTGGCACTTCCTTATACATGAGTTCCAGCTCCTTGTTCACCGCATCACTCCTAAGGGGGATTTGTTGGTATATTTAGGTAGTGATGTGTGTGAACACTCTAGGACCGCTCGGACACTTTTTTTCCTCTTTAGGAAGTTTTTTTCCCCCGACTTGTATATACACCTATTGCCCTAATGGGCTACTTATCTTTGTACATTCTAGTGGTAATACATTCAACATTGTGTGTTGTGCTCCAAGCTTCTTCTTCTTCCTTGTGTTGTTCATGTGCTTCTGCACACGACTAACTCCAACAGGCACAAGCCGTAGAGATGGATCTAGTAAATGAGCATGGTTATAAAGGGATAAGCTCCCACGACCAGAGACCCTCATGGACTGAGATAAGTTGGTCCTCATCCTCTAGTGCTCTTGTTCTGGTGAGTGCATAGCCAGAGAAAGAGGCTAAGAAGGTGCACATGATCAAGACAGTTTTGAAAGCTAAAAGAAAGGTGTTTGCTCTAGTGAGAGGGATTATAATAAGTCAATTCTTACCCCTTAGCAAAAAGAGAATGCAATGAGTGAATGTTTATGTTATGGTTACTTAGGAGAGCATCAATTTAAGGATTCTCCTAAGAAAAAATAGATAGCTATAGCCATAGTGCTAAACCTACACAAAGAGGCAGTGATGTAGATGAGAATTTTGGAGATTTTCCATCTCAGATATCATCTCCCATAGTGGCCATGATGGTCACTAACCAAGTACCTTCTCTTCTAGATGTTTTGCTTTCATCAATGCCACACAAAGGTTATTGGTTTCTAGACACAAAACTCATTGTTATGAGAGGATTCATGGCAAGATAGCTTGTCAGGATCCTTTGAAACCAATTCCACACATAATGTCATTAGTTAATTCCTAATCGGACAGTTACATTTAGACATTATGTAGTTAGAGTATTCCTACACAGTGGAGTAGTTGGCCCACCTATTCAGATCCATTCCTAGGAGGACATATTGGATTTGAGATCGCACAATCGGCCTATTTCAATGTAGTCCTAAGTAAGTAGTGGGATGCTGCAAAACAACCATTCATAGACTTTGCTTCTCATGTGTATCAGTTTGAGCATGAGGGAAGGTGATTACTTATCTGTGGAGAGCCATATATCTCTACAATTGATGACCACAACAAAGCTACGTAGAATTGATTGTAAGTGTATCTATTTTCTATACTTTGTGTGTTCATCATGTCTAGTGATGTATTCCCATAGTCGAGGAAGTTCCACTTGGAATGATCGAGTACTTTGAAAGAAATTTAGACTAGGATTCGAGGACTTGTTTTTAAATGAGATGCCTTAAGGTTTACCTCCTTGCAAGAATATTGAGATGAGGATTGAATTGGTTCCAAGATAGAGTTTGACCTCTCGTATGAGTTTGCAGGAGGAGAATGAAGTATGCAAGGTTGTGGATGATTACATGAAGAAAGGACTTATCTGACCTTATTATTCACCCTTTGCAACACCAGTTCTTCTAGTAAGAAGAAAGATTGACCATATAGGATGTGCATGGACTATAGAGCACTCAATAAGATTATTATCAAGCATAAATACCCCATGCCTAGGATAGATGATCTTCTCGATGCTCTAGGTGGAGCAATTATGTATAGCAAAATAGATTTGAAGAGTGGCTACCACACATTAGGTCTAAAGAGCAAAATGTACATAAAATAGAATTGATGACCCGTTTTGGGCATTATGACTATTTACTTATGCCATTTGGTTTGACTAATGCACCTACTACTTTTATGATGTTAATGAATGATTTCTTACATCCATTTATTGGTAAATTTATTGTGTATTTTGTGAGTGACTTGTTAGTGTATAGCAGTTTGTACATGAACATGAGATTCATTTAAGGTTAGTATTAAATTAATTAAAGGAAAATCAGTTGTTTGTAAATCTAGAAAAAAATTATTTATTTCTTCCACAAATAGAGTATCTAGGGCATGTACTCTCAGTCTATGGGGTCATGATAGATCCCAATAATGTCTCATTTATATTGGCATGGTCAACTCCTCAAGATGAGGAGAAGAATCAATCATTCTTAGGACTTTCTAGATTTTATTGGAAATTCATTTCATCTTATTTGTCGATAGCAGCACCTATGATGAAATTACTTCAAAGTGGAGTACTTTTGCATGGAAACAAGAGCAACAAGATAGTTTTGATACATTGAAACAAGCTGTTTTAGAGGCTTCGATACTCAAAGTAGTGGAAGAAGCCATTTGAGTTGGAGACAGATGCTAGTGCTATAGCCATAGGAGTAGTTTTGAGCCAAGATGGAAGACCAATTGCCTTTCAAAGTAAAAAGTTAAGTAGTGTAGAATGCAATTGGATAGTGCATGAATAGGATTTATATGCAGTGGTGCATGCTCTTAAAGTCTAGAGACACTATCTCTATGGTATAGACTACAAGGTATACATGGATCACCATACACTCAAGTACTTTTGTAGTCAACTAGATCTTCGAGACAAGAAGGCTCATTAGGTTAAGCTCATGCAAGAATTTCATATGGAAATCCTGTATAGAAGAGGCAAAGGGAGTATTGTGGTAATGCATTATCTCGGATAATGTATAAAGTAAAATTCATATTTCTAGAAATCTCATTGCTTCAAGATGTAAAGGACGCACGGGTGGAAGATCCACATTTGTTACAGATCATTAGAGCCATAAGTGATTACTCAATTATAGGAGACTAGGAAGTTCCATCTTTCTTCTTCCCCGAGTAAAGTAAACAAGTCAAGTCCGTATTCCAATTTCTCAATGGGGGTGGAAGATCCACATTTGTTACAGATCATTAGAGCCATAAGTGATTACTCAATTATAGGAGACTGGGAAGTTCCATCTTTCT
This sequence comes from Ceratopteris richardii, assembly GCA_020310875.1. NCBI lineage: Eukaryota > Viridiplantae > Streptophyta > Polypodiopsida > Polypodiales > Pteridaceae > Ceratopteris > Ceratopteris richardii. Next base: position 111,703,429 of record CM035416.1, on the reverse strand, counting down.
TCTTCCCCGAGTAAAGTAAACAAGTCAAGTCCGTATTCCAATTTCTCAATGGATAATGGAATAGTTAAAGGGAAAGGAAAGGTTTGCATATGAGATTCTTGGGATCTGAGAAGAAACGCCATGCATGATAACCATGACATTCCTAGTGTAGAGAATTCTGGTGTTGAAAAGGCCATTCAACTAGTTAGAAGAACATTTTGGTGGGCTCGATCAGCCAGAGATGTCCATGCATATGTTCAACAATGCCTTATGTGTCATGTCAGCAAGTCAGAGAGGGTTAAGATGCTAGGACTTTTGCACCCTTCACAGATTCTAGAGCACAACCAGGACAGTGTATCCATGGATTTCAAAGTGGGGTTACCCTAGACCCAAAGGAAGTGGGATGTTATCCTAGTAGTGGTAGAAAGATGGAGCAAGATGGATCATTTTATACCTACACAAGAGATGATAGAATCTCCACAGGTAGCATAGCTATTCATGTAGCATGTCTTCATATTGCATGGGTTACCGACATCCATAGTTTTAAATAGGGATGCTAGATTCACAGGACACTTTTGGAAGTTTGCATTTGACAAACTAAAAGTGTCATTGAAAATGAGTAGTGGTGCTCAGTTATAGATAGATGGTCAGGCCGAAAGAGTCAATTAGATTCTAGAAGACATGCTAAGGACATATGTGTATGAGAGGTAGACAAATTAGTTATTTTTCATTAGTCGAATTTGCTTATAATCATAGAACTCATAAAGTGACTAGAATGTCTCCTCTTGAGGAATTAGGGCATGAATCCTATTGCTCCTAGTACCATAGGAATGCCAAAGAAATATCCTAGTGCTTTGGAGTTCCTAGAAAATCTCCATAAAATTTAAGAAATAGGTAATTCCAAGATGGAGCAAGTAGCCGATAGGACAAAAAATTCTATCTATCTATCTATCTATGTGTCTGATTGTTTGTCTATCTATCTATTTATCTATCTATTTGTGTGTCTGTATGTCTATCTATCTATCTATCTATCTATCTATCTATCTATCTATCTGTCTGTCTGTCTGTCTGTCTGTCTGTCTATCTGTCTGTCTATCTGTCTGTCTATTTGTTTGTCTGTCTGTCTATCTGTCTATTTGTATGTCTGTATGTCTGTCTATCTATGTTTCTATCTACATGTATGTATGTCTACCTTTCTATCTATCTGTCTATCTATTTTTCTATCTATCTATCTATCTATCTATCTATCTATCTATCTATCTATCTATCTATTTGTCTATCTATCTATCTAACTATCTATCTATCTATTCCATCCATCTATGAGAAAACAAGAGCATCTAGTGCTCTTACTTAATTGATATCCATGCCGCAAGCACATGGAGTTTTATATAGGGCATATAGTGCCCTTTGATTTTTGGTGGCTTATTTTGTGCCCGCCAGCACACTTGTGATTAAACTGCATGTAGAGTGCTTCGGTTATTTTTTTCAGATTATCATTTTGCTACCAAGATTTTTAAAATCTCTATGCATGGTTGTCTGATGCATGAAATTAGAGATTGAGCATATTGATAGTAATTATTTGTTTTATTGTTCTTTTGTACAAATGCTTTTGATTTTCTAGTTTCCACTACCACGGTTTATATTAAGTGTACATACACACATAAAACATAAAAACACTTTAAGAAAAAAATAAGACAACAAAGAAAATAAAAAGAAAAGAACTTATACTTTCAAGGCCGAGCATACTAAAGATACTATAGAAACCATGAGCACTAGAATATCATACTTAGATAGCATGCTTTAGATTATCTTAGAGCACATTCGTGGCTCTAAGAAAGATGAAGCTCTCCTAAGAGTGGGATTCCAAGAATGGGATTGGAGGCTCTAGGTGAGCATCACACTCCATAAATCTCTGGTGAGGGTGTAACTGCTTAAGGAACTTAAGTTGCCATGATATCATGGCTCCACTAGTGCACGTACTGTTGATGTTGTTGAGGCGTGGCTCAGCAAGTGGGAGCAATGCTTACACTTATGCCATATCATGGACGATAGGCATAAGATACAACAGACTATGTACAATCTCATGGACATTGCCCATATGTGGTGGCATAAAATAGAACAGGATAAGAAAGATCCCACAACTTGGGAATAGTTTAACATCTTGTTATAGAATAACTTCATACCACTAGACGAGAGGTCAAGGGGACTTGACAACTAGTTTTCATTACTCATAAAAGCCAGACATTCTTTGACTATGTCGATAAATACATGAAGGTACCTCTTGGAGTACCAAACTCCATCCTAGAGTTTCTCCAAGTCCACAAGTTCGTTTTGGGACTGAGAGAAATAATACGATCTTTAGACTCCTACCACTCCTTTATTTGCCAAGGAATCGGGGCAAGAAATAGATGTAAGTCGTCCATTAGATCTTTCCTTGGGAAAAGAGCTACCCTCTTTACTTCTCAAGTGAAGATAGGGATAGAAACAAGGAAATTGTCCTTACATTCTTGGAGAAGTGGCAAGACGTCCACTAACTCAAGCATACACCCAAACCTATTAGGATGGTAGAAGTCAATTTATCTTTAGGCCTCAAAGCCTATACATGGTGGATGCGTCTCTTGGAGACTCATGAATCTCAACTTGGACTGAATTTTCTATGCCTATAGAGTTATATAAAGCTACATTTTCAAGGATGAAAATCTTTCCAAGAGGGAAAGAAGTTTCTGGCCAATTAAGACATATCTAAATTCAGACACTGATTGATCACTTAATTATTGGGCCAAAGATCTCAAGACAAGACTTGAGTAAAGCTTCATATGGTCCCTATTAAACAAGGGATCCCCCTAGCTTAATGGCCAATTCTTAAGTGGGCAAGGAGGAGGTCTTGGGATCAAGTCTTGCAAGTAGCAAGGCTTGGCCATATAAAGGGTGGTGGAGAATTAATCCACAAAAATGTGGTGTAGAATGATTCAGAAAAGGATGGTTGTTCTCAACTGATGCTACTTTTCAAAAGAGTAGTTCTCAAGTAAAGTTGTTTTTGTAAAGAGTGGCTTAGAGTCAAAATGGTTGAGTCCTCAATAGCTATGTATACAAGGCTTGGTTGGGAGGAGACCAGACATTCATTCGAATGTTAGCTAGGTGGAGACAATGTTTCATTCGTGATCTTTGTAGTTCATTCTCAAAAGTACCTGTAATATCCTTAGTCTCAAGATGCTTGCACATCTAAACAAATGTTCAAACTAGATGCTAAGCATTGTCAAATCAAGCCATATTATCTTTTTCATTGTCCCCATCTCCTTGTTATTGACGGAGTTCAAGGAATGCAAACAACTCGAATGTTATAACATTTGGATTGCCTTCATCATCAAATGAAGAGAGAAGCAAAACCCTAATAAGAATAAGGAAGCATGGATCATGATGTATGCTCACAATGAGTAGTTGGACTATCTAAGTTATCCTCAATAGCCAAGATGTGAAATACATCATTGTCACCATGGCCATCGTTGTCTACTATGGCCAACAATTATTTCCTAATTCCAAAAGACACTTCCCCTCCAAGGCAATAGTAGACCTTTGATGCACTTGTGCTAGTAAAAAACTTGAATAAAAAGACACAAAAAGATCATATCACCTACACAATAGTTGCCATAGTGCATCAAGGGGAAAATGTGATTTTCATTTGCAAACTTCTTGTTTTAAATACACATCACCTTGAGAATGATCATCAAGGTCCTTAATGGTCAGAGAAAATGTGTGTCAATGATACACCTCTTGTGATTAGGGAAGGAAATGCGCACAAAATAACGAACAAGGTGAAGCTTAGGAGCACGCACAAGTATACCACTAGATGTGCTATATATGAAGATAAGTATTAGGGGCGTAAATACAATCCGGGAAAACCTCCATGAGAAGAAAAAATGACCTACCAAGTGTTCACGCGCTACAAAATATAATAACACTTGCTACTAAGAATCAATTATCATCAATTGTAACAATTGGATTTCTCATCTCAACCACATTGGATGTAGTGTTCTCTGTCCTTACGTTCTCCATAATCACATAACCCCTTGTATGTTCAAAATATGCATCATTATCTAATCTCAAATGTAGGAGATCATGTATTGCCTTTGATGAGATGCCCCGTCTCCTTGAACTAGAAAAGTTACTGTTTAGTAAATTGTTCTTTTTCAAGGCAACAACACAAAAATTAAATGGTTAACTAACATTGAATGTCATTTAAGATCACCTTAATACAAATCCGTTACAGGATAAATATTAATAAAAACAACTAAATTAAATACCGTCAGACTTCAAAGAAAGGAGAATGAGAACAGAGCCAAAGAAGATAAAAATACTAAGACTGGCAAATGGAACTTCTAAAATTAGGTTTTCATTACATAGAAACTGAGTAACACTAACAGTAACAAATTTCTTTTATGAAAAAAGAGAGCAAAAAATATCATAACAAAACAAAAGAGTTATAATCTTTCCACTCATCCATAAACAGTACATTTTTTTCCAAACCCTGTGTCCAGATTATGTAGATTACCTTTTAGTTGAGCTAAAAAATCCTCCAAATTTCATGTAAACTCGAGTTTAAACACTTAAATATGCGAGAAGTTCAGACGGCTATTCTAAGACCCTGCTGGAGCATGGATTACCATCGTGCATGTGTCTCAAAAACATAAATTTTACACTATTAGACCACTCAGGTTGCAATTGTTGAAACCGAAGCACCTTAATTTGTTTCCATTTTTGTCAGAGATACTAAGCCTTTAACATGATTCCTGATTCAAAGCATTGACAACAGAGGTACTCCCAGAGTCCCACAAAAGATCACATCACCCACAAACCATTGGCAATACAAAAAAAATGGACTTAAAAATTCCTTTTTTGAACTATGGTAAATCGCAAAAGCTCAGACTGCAATAATAAAAACGTCATATTATAAGAAAGAATAAATCACGTAACATTAAAATCAAGGTGGCATATTCACCCAAAATAAAGTAAGCAATCAACTGAAAATGGCGTACACAATGTTTGAAATGAGAGAGAAGGAACATCCTTTAATCGATTTTGGGCACGCGAACGTATTTTAGAAGCCAGATATCCAGTGCTGTTGATACCTTGAGCGTCACTCAAGTGATGATTACATGTACACTGCCCCGGTACGCTTCGAATCGTTGCACCGAAACCATAAATCGGCAGTGCTATTTCATATTTGTACAATTGGTTGCAGCACAAAACATTCTTCTAATTTCCAGTACGCTTCAAGAATTTACACACATCCCTTCATTGGAATATAGAACTCGCACCCCCCTATTTTCTCCATTCTACTACAATACACGGAAGTGATGAGCATGATTTTGAAGTCTTGTATATTTTGCCCATGTTCTAAGATTACGAGCATTCTGATAACAATGGGACGATATATATAAGATGTTCATCTCACAGGCCCAAAATATACAAAATTGAAATTTGACCAATAAATATCTCATCATGTCACACAGCAAGAAATTTATAGGCGTATTCAATAAATGCAGAAGGATCCAATAAGAAAACCATGGGCTCTGCTCTTGATGTAAGATCTGTAAGCAATGATTGATCAGACTGCTAACACATGTAATATACCCCTTGCATGAATTGATTGATAAAACAAAGAAGCCATCTGTGCAATCATTGCAGCTTCTGTACTGCTTCAACTGGCTGAACGGTGCTATCCACCTCAACGAAGGCAGACAGGACAGATCAACTTTCCTGCTGTTCAGACTCTGGGACCTATGATCTATCTGTGCATATCAATCTTCATCACTTTCGCTCACCACTACCCGCCTGCGCTGCACAGGCTTTCTGGGTGGAGATGGTTCGTTCTCAGAATCTTCATCCCTGCTCTTCCGTTTCCTATCTGTTTCCTCATCTTCATCATCCCATTCTTGTTCCTGCAAGTTAAAAATATCAATTATATCTCTACATTCAAAACATGTAGTGATAATCTGTTCTCTTCCTCCTTACCTCCTGCTCACCCTCTGATTCCTCTGCTTCTGCAACTGCTTCTTCATCTTCCTCTTCTTCTTGGCCCTCTTCCTCTTCTTCAACTGCAAGTGCATCTTCCTCTTCCCCTAGATTCTCTTCCTCATCACTTTCATATTCAGATTGTTCGCTCTCCTCATATCTTTCTTCAATGTTTCTTCTACGAGGTGGTGATGGATGTCTGCTCTTCACAGGCCTGCCCATTTCTCGTGATGCCATAGTTGCCTGGCCATGCAAAACTAGCATTTATACCACCAAAAAAGGAAGAAAAAGAAGATTGGCTTTGACTAGTTCTATGAAAAAAAGTTCATCCAAATAGACAAATCACCCTTTTGGCATTCATAATTCGCCTCTCTGCCTGTTCCTCTTCCATCTGTCTCTTGTACTCATCCACTTCTTCTTCCTGCTCAAATAAACGACTTTCAGTTTGGAAAGTGATTGAATAAATAACAAGACTGTTAACTCAGATACAGAACTAATGTAAACCAACCTCCATTAATGAGCTCTCCAGGTAATGAGGGGACAGCTGTTCTGCTCTGTCCCGTATTGGCATGTATTTGCGGTTGATTTTATCTTGTTTCCTCTGCAGATCTTCCTTGGTTCTAATCCGCTTTTGGTGGAGCTGCAAACCAACAACAAAATAGAATATAAGATAATAAGCAGGCAGAACTTTGATACCTTTTACTCAATATAAAGGAGCATGAGAACGGAAAGTGCTTCACACAACTGAAAAAATCAAGCATGAATGCATACATATAATGCATATTAAGGTCACCTTCTCTGCTTCCTCCTTTTCCCTTTCTGGATCCTTGTTTGTTATCACATTTTTGACTTTATAAATTTTTCTATTTCTTGAATCTACCAAAGCAGTAAGCAGTCGATGAGACTTTGAAGTGAGTGATGATGGCATAAACTTCATCTTTTGGAGCAATCTCCCTTGGGATTGAAAAAGTCCCTGGAATAAAGTAACTGGTCAATCAATAACAACCTCAATCTCTCAATCAAGAGAAGTTGCTCATCGCATTGTCATTAACACGAGCATACTTGGTTTAAAAAAAAACTCTAAATTGGCCTAGCCTTCCAGAGCCCCAGAGCTTAAAAAACAAAGAAGAAAACTATCTGACACACATACACAAAAACAAAGATATAGAAAGCACAAGCACACAAAGAAAATTAGAAATAATGATAAATTTAAAAACACAAATGATGCTTCAGAATAAACATTTCATAAAGGCATCATCCATTTCTGTACAATCTGAATAACAAATTACACAAACTAAATAACAAGAATGATTCTAATGATAATAACCTTGAAATAGAACGTGAGGACAGCAAAATTGAATTGAGCACCCCTGAGATAAACCAGACACTTAATCTACATTCCTAAATCAGTTTAAACTTGAGGACAGTGATTTAGAGCATTTTAGCGATATAAATTTAATGATGAAGGAAAGATGGAAAAAAAGAAAAAACGGGCTCATGCCAACACATGCAAGTCCTTGAGAAGAAATGGATCAAATATTTCTCTAGTTCTATTTCCATCACAAGTGACCAATATTTGGCTGTAATCCAAGTATGAATCCCATATCAGATAAAAGAAAAAGGATAACACCTGGTCATGCCGCATATACAAGTGACCATGATCTTGATCAATCCTTTGTACTGAGATATTCAAAACTTCATTTCCAATGAGGAGTTGCATGCTGCCATCTGACCATTTTACAAACCTTGCATTGCTCTCACACTGCAAAAAAGATGAATGAAAAAATGAATGAGCTTATAGCATATGGTAAGTTCTCTCTCAAGTTGAAGTATTAACTCAGAATAAATTGTACTTAGGTCTGTGTGCACATCCACAAGAAATGCTTTATCTGTGCATGTGCATGTGTATGTGCATGTGCATGTGCATGTGCATGTGCATGTGCATGTGCATGTGCATGTGCATGTGCATGTGTGCATTCATACACAAATGAGCGTTTCATATTATGGGAAAAGGCAGTATTCATTCAAGAAGTGGACAAAACAAAGAAAGATGGAGACAGAAATGAGTAGGCTTATGCTGGAATCTTCTCAGTAATGTATTTTGCATGCTTCGAGCAGATAGAACGCTTGTTTGTGCATCCCAAAACACCCCCCCCCCCCCCCCCCCCCCCCCCCCCTTCTCTGAGAATAAAGATACACAAATAACCAAAAAATTTGAAAATTTGTCCACAATTAGGAGTTTCAAAAATATACTAATGAAAGGAGAATCAAGTAACATAATGCACAACACTTCGAAAATCTATCCAATAGGCAAAGTATATATAATCCGTTTACTGTCTCTTTCTTGTTTCATGTACACATTGTAACAGATCCACCACACAATGTAACTTTTTATCATAGATCGAGTGAAATTGAACTCTCTATTGGACATCAACTGCATTTCCCAATTGCCCTAGGCCATAACAGCTTTTATTACCTCCTTGATGGTTCACTTGATAATACCACACTTCACTTTCTTTCCTCTCAAGTAACACATCCACCATGATGTAACTTTATGATTTCATAGGTCATTTTAGCCTTTTTGAAGATCTCAATAAATATCATTTCATAGCGCCTCTCTCTCTCTCTCTCTCTCTCTCTCTCTCTCTCTCTCTCTCTCTCTCTCTCTCTCTCTCTCTCTCTCTCTCTCTCTCTCTCTCTCTCTCTCTCTCTCTCTCTCTCTCTCTCTCTCTCTCTCTCTCTCTCTCTCTCTCTCTCTCTCTCTCTCTCTCTCTCTCTCTCTCTCTCTCTCATAAGATATATATTTGTGGAAAAAAAAAATTCTCTCAAGATGGATAAAATTCCCGAACTTTATTTCGGTTCTCGACGAACTAAACGAATTAAACGAGTAATCCTCGAATTTTCACGAATTAATTCCCTCGTTCGTACTATATGCTAAAATGACAAGAAGTTAAAAGTTGAAACATACTCATCATTAACTAATGATCAATCATGGACCATGGTTCACCACACAAACATTATTAAAACATTCGAATCTTAGAAAGTAAGATCACACTTAGACATAAATGATAGAAATTCAAACCATAAACCATATGTGATGAATCATGATCCAGGACATTAAACAACCATCATTATACATGATACATGTAAACATTATATGGTACGTAACATCATGAATCTCTGTTCAGTAGGCCATTGAGCATACATATCAATGGAAGATTAGGTAAAAGAATTGTTGCAAGTGTGAAAATTTTGCATATAATGAATTAATTCACGAAGCGAATTAAACAAATTTAATTAACAAGCAAAAATTGGCAAATTTTTCAGCTATGCTTGAGAGCAAGATGAGCTTCAAAACTTGATGTTAATTGTGTGCCATAAGTCCTTCTTTATATAGAAATAGGTCAGTCCACGAAAAAATCTCAAATAAAGTTGTTCCACGAATTGCGCTGCTTTTTTCGGTGTTGTACTTTTGCTTTATTTTCTTAGTCGATTTTGCTTTTAGTTGCATGTTTTTGCTTGATTAGATCCTGGCCGTTGATTTAAAAGATTTATATATCATTCGAAAGCTCTTGATAAGTACTTTAAGAATCTACCATAAAATTTGTTTACAATCTTTGACCAATTTTGATCATCTTCCGTATTAGGGTTTTGCTGGAATTGGATCAATCTAACATTGTTTTCTAATAATTCCCCCTTCAATATCATACTAGTATAAGATTCAATAATCTGCATAACTTTTGATATTTGTCTCTAAATAATGCTTTGGTAAAAATAACTTCCACAATCTCAATTGTAGGTATATATTAAGTTCAATGTGCTTCTTAGATACCTCCTCACGAATATGATGATAATAAACTTCAATATGTTTAGTCTTTGCATGATCAACAAGATTGCAATAGCACTTTGACTATCTGAAAATCAGGAAGATGAACATAAACATCAAGATAACTTAAAATTTTCTGCAACCAAATCGCCTGGAGTGTAGTTGTAAAGGAAGTCCTATACTCATGCTTCACTTAAAGATATAACCACTATCCATTGTTTTCTTGAAAAGCCAAGAAAGAAGGCATTCTCCAACATAAAACAATAGCCACTTGTACTTCTACTTGTGTTTTTATCACCCGACAAATCAAAATATGCAACCTTGAAATATCAAATAGGAAGACTTTGGAAAAACCATTGCATAATTCATAGTTCCTTTCAAATATATAACAATTCACTTAGCTGCCCAATTAATTTTTAGAGGTTGTGGATGAACCTTGATACTTGAGAAACCACTTTTTCTTTAAGGTTTTTAGTGTTTTAAAGCATCGGGATTTTTCAAACATATAGACTTTGTATCAGACTCATAGATCATTATGAAATTTAAGAGGACGAATCATATGTATATTCTCTCTCTCTCTCTCTCTCTCTCTCTCTCTCTCTCTCTCTCTCTCTCTCTCTCTCTCTCTCTCTCTCTCTCTCTCTCTCTCTCTCTCTCTCTCTCTCTCTCTCTCTCTCTCTCTCTCTCTCTCTCTCTCTCTCTCTCTCTCTCTCTCTCTCTCTCTCTCTCTCTCTCTCTCTCGGGCGCAAACCCTAATCGACAGTAGAGCAGCGCCAGATCCAGCAGCGACAGTAGAGCAGCGTCAGCGTCAGATCCAGCAGTCTGCGTCAGCCCTAATCGGCAGTAGAACAGCAGCAACTGTGGTCGCCTTATCCAGGAACCCTAATGGCTGTCAAATCTGCTGCGAACCCTAAACCTCTGCTCCAGCTCTCTGCCCGAACCCTAAATCTCTGCCGCGAACCCTAATTCTCTCCTGCGGACCCTTATCCAGGAACCCTAAATCTCTGCCCTAATCGCCAGCGTCAGCCCTTTTCGGTGACCTTTCTTGGAGAGTGGGGAGATAAGGCTCTTGGAGGGATATTCTGAAGCCCAAACCTAAGCCTAAGCAACACACTACACCTTCAGCAGGCTCTTCAACCTGTTTATTAATCCGTGATATTTAATCTCTCTCTCTCTCTCTCTCTCTCTCTCTCTCTCTCTCTCTCTCTCTCTCTCTCTCTCTCTCTCTCTCTCTCTCTCTCTCTCTCTCTCTCTCTCTCTCTCTCTCTCTCTCTCTCTCTCTCTCTCTCTCTCTCTCTCTCTCGGCTTCCCCTTCGACGAAAGTTACATTTACGAGCACTAATAAGCGGCTGAAGCATATTGAGAGAGAGATGAAGGAATGGAGAGCGGAAGCGGTGAAAGAAAAAGCAGCCCTGCTCAAGTCATGGAATGAAGAACGAGAAGAGATGCGAGGTGAAATTGATAGACTCAAAGGGAAAGTCTCAACCCTCGAACAACAGTTGATGGAAGTGGCGGCATCTCGTGTTCTCGAAGAAGGTGAAATTCAGCCTTCGGTGATCGAGGAGCTGAAAGATATAAAAGAACACGTACGGACCATCAATGAAGATGAGGAGAAGAAGTCATGGGCTGCAGTCATATCCGAAACGCAAAAGAAAGTACAAGAGGCCGAAAAATGGATTGAAGTGGCTAAGAAAGGGAAAAGTAAGGAAGCTCCTTGTACACCTACTCTTATCAACATGACCCTCGAAGAGGAACAAAGAAGGCGGACAAGGGCACTACATGTGAGAGTAACCGGCCTCAAGGACATAAATGATGTGGAAAAGGAGGTCAAAACTCTCACATCCATGATGGGGATGGAGGAGCCTTTGCATACAAAGGCATGGAGAGTAGGCAAGAAAAGCGAGGGCCTTGGAGAATCTTCAAAGGAGAGAGCTCTTATATTGCGCTTTCCTTCATTGGAAGAGAAGAAGGAATTCTTGAGGAAGAGACCAATTCTCAAGAAGACAGGTGTTTTCCTTGGCGATGACCTCACTCTCTCACAGCTCGCGCATATGAGAGAGGTAATGCCAGAGATTAGAGCGGCACGAGAGAAGGGAAAGCTAGCCTTCTACAGAGATGGTCGGGTGGTGATTCTCAAGCGACGCACTACATGACGGTGCGAGACCTATGGGACCACATTGAAGATGGCTACTTGGAACTGTAATGGATCTATGAGGTTGGACATTGGTGCATTTGAGGACAGTTTCAGAGATAGAGACATTGTTTTCTTCTCAGAGACCCACCAGGCCCCTGGACAGTTGATGCCGCATGTGGTGGGATATAGATGGCAGACAGCCCACAGGCCAAACGCGAGATCGGGACATGGGACTAAAGGATCAGGAGTAGTAGGAGTGCTATTCAGAGAGGAGTTGCAGCCACTACTACATATCGTACGAAGAGATGAGGATTCTCGATATATGTGGGTGAGGCTGAGAGCTGACACAGGTCGATTTTTATACATTGCCATATGTTACTTCCCTCCCAGTACGTCACCCAGTGGGCAATCACCTTTCTCTCTTCTAGATGATGATATTTGGGAGTTCTCTAGGGATGGTGATATCATTCTCCTAGGGGACTTCAATGCCCAAACGGGCAACTCACAGACAGTCTTCTACGACACTTCAGATGAGATGCTTAGAGAGATGGATGTGGGTGAGTTGGGGCTCGACAGGTGCTCGCATGATAGAGAGCAGACAAAGTATGGGAGATATCTCATTTCGATGACGACTACGCATGGGTTAGCCATACTTAATGGCCTACACCGATTTCCTGGGGAAGCTGGTTTCACTTGTTTTCCACATAGACATGGAGCCAGTACAGTGGACTAGATCATGTCGCAGTCGAGCTTCATCCCCTGCATTCAGGATTTCACAGTGGGAGCTAGACCAGTGGGTGTAGCAGTGGATCATGCTCTTTTGACACTATCAATCTCTTTTCAGTACAGTACAGCCCAGACATCAGTAGGCATGTCACATACCCGTTACACATTTACACCAGAGACCGATTCCGTGTATACAAAGGAGATCTGGGACCGTCTACGCACAGTTGGTCCAGGTCTCTCACTGGAGGAGTGCACCACTCTACTGACGGAGACATTGCATAGTGCCGCATCAATGGCATATCCACACACCCGGTCGGTTCGGAGGCGACAGTCTGGGAGCATGCCCCAGAATAGTTGGTATGACGAGGAATGCACAGAGATGAGAGCCCTACTTCAGAGGGATCTTCTGCTAGGAGTTATCACTTACAGACAGTCTCAGATTGCTTTCCGTCGCCTTGTGCGACGGAAGAAGCGGGCTTACCTGGCTCAGTTGGAGCAAGATTTATATCAGATGTTCTTGAGCAGGGACTCAAGAGAGGCATGGCGATTTTTTCAAGAGCACTCCACTCCCCCAACGATTACTTCACCTGATGTATGGGGTAAGTATGCGACATCGCTATATATGGTTCCTGGACAGGAACCCCTTCTGGACCCTGCAGAGCCGTGCCCAGCCACGAGCAGTTTCTTTACCACTCGAATGGTACAGAGGGCCATTGACAGGATGAGGACCGGGAGGGCATATGACCATGACGGTCTAATGGCGGAGCATTTTATTCATGCTAGGGATATGTTGATGGAGGTTCTTGCAGTGTTGTTCAATCGTGCCATGTGTGAAGGGTTACCTGAGACTTGGAGATTGTCTATTATTGTGCCTATCTTCAAGGCAGGGGATCCTATAGAGCCGGAAACTACCGCACTATTATGGTTGGACACACATTGGTATGGTTGTATGCATCCATTCTTGAGCAGCACTTGAGTGATTGGGCAAAGGGTGAGGGTATGCGGGCAAAGGGTCAGGCAGGTTTCAGGAGGGGTTTCTCCACTCTTGATCATATTCTGACACTTAGAGCCATCATTGAAGAGGGAAGGTCACACGAGAAGCGGATTTATTGTAGCTTTGTGGACTTCCGCAAAGCATTTGACATGGTGCCGAGAGCTTGATTGATGCGCAGACTACAGGAGATGGGGGTACCCATAAAGTTGATGTGGGGGATTATGGCTTTGTACAGATCAGTGGTGGGACGAGTTTGCACCCCAAAAGGGGTATCTGATTTAGTTCACTCTACTATTGGAGTGAAACAGGGCTGCCCACTGTCTCCTAGTCTATTTGGTATGTATGTTGATGAGGTGTCTGATTACATTGACAGAGAGGGTGATAGAGGGGCCGAGTTGGCACGGACGTGGATCCCATTGTTGTTATATGCTGATGATATTGTTTTGATATCTGACTCACCGGAGGGTATATGCAACGACACTTGGATGCTCTACACAGCTTTGCAAAGGATAGTGGTCTGTCTATAAACCTTGGTAAAACCAAGGTTATGGTATTTAACACCACACCGCAGTGGATCAGGAGATCAACACCTATTTTCACATATGGGCAGGAGGTTGTGGAGTATACAAATGCATACACATATCTGGGGGTAGTATTCACTGGACCGAGATTTTTCTTGAGGAGAGCAGCAGAGACTAGACTGACTAGAGCATATGCAGCTTTGGGAGGATTGGAGAGTATGTGCTCGCAAGTTCAGTTTCAGGAACACAGGACAAAGTTATGACTCTTTGATACTTTGGTTGCCTCTACTATGCTATATAGGGTACAGGTTTGGGGACCTTCTATAGGTCAGGATGGGTGGAAAGTCATGGAGAGGCCCTTGGTATCTATGATCTCTAGGCTGATTAGAGCCAAGGCCTCCGTACCACATGATATCATTCGAGCGGAGCTAGCTGCCCCCCCTATTGAGATTGAGGCACTCACTAGAGCAGTCTCCTTTGTACACAGCTTGTGGGACACTACCAGAGATAGATATACGAGGCTGGCCCTCGAGTCATCCAGACAGCTAGCCCTACAGGGGGATACATCATGCTGGTTTGCACAGATGACATCATGGTTTCAGACACATGGTTTTACCATGGACAGGCTGCCTCCTTTCCAGTACTCTTTACAGACACCCCTGATGTATCTGACACGGGTGGAGATTACTAGACTCATTCGTCAGGATCTGATTCAGCTGGACACCAGGAAGACATGGATTGAGCCTACACAGGAGTTGGGTACGAAGATGGCTTTCTATAGAGAGCATCTTCTACACCTCACAACGGATGGGTTTGTGACTCGACCTAGCTATATGGATTTTTCCCATGCCTTGCGTTGTGCCATTGGCCAGTTGCGCACATCCTCACATCAGCTTGAGATTGAGACTAGCAGATTCAGAGGGGTACAAGCACATAGCAGGGTATGCCGTCTATGTCACCTAGAGCCAGAGACAGAGCTACATTACATATGTCATTGCACTGTATACTATGAGATACGGGGCCGTTTTCATTGTCTATTCAGAGAGGGTTTTGGGCCTCTATCTAGAGTGATGAGTTTTGAGGATCAGAGATGTCTTGGACTATATCTACTAGAGGTACACAGACATAGAGACACTCTACTGAGGAGAGTTGGAGGGAGACAATCCCAGAGACAAATTATGGAATTCTTTACACCAAACACTGGGCAGCTAGAGGAGCAGTCAGTAGAGCATCTAGTACAGAGCTCTGTCCACACCCATACAGCCACTACTGGCACTCTCATAGACCGAGCAGTGGAGCTAGGGAGATCTAGACGACCGAGAGTGAGAGGTGCTACACAGTATCGACGGAGACTACAGCGGAGGATTCGAGCTGTACTTTTCAGACGCCCACAATGCAGATGAGGATAGATCTCCAGCCTTGTATATCAGCACATCCCTCCTATGTATCAGCCCTTTGTTGTATTAGTCTTGGTGTTAGCCTTTTCCCAGCTATTTTACATCTTTCATTTTCAATACCACTTCCTTTGGTACTCAGATTTTGTATCAGATTCACCAGTTTTGTAACTTATGATCTCATAGGTCATTTTGGCCTTCTGAAGACGTAAATATATCATTTCATCTCTCTCTCTCTCTCTCTCTCTCTCTCTCTCTCTCTCTCTCTCTCTCTCTCTCTCTCTCTCTCTCTCTCTCTCTCTCTCTCTCTCTCTCTCTCTCTCTCTCTCTCTCTCTCTCTCTCTCTCTCTCTCTCTCTCTCTCTCTCTCTCTCTCTCTCTCTCTCTCTCTCAAAGACATCAAAGAGGAGAGGGACGAATTGAAGGCTGAAATCCACCGCCTTCAAGAAGAGATTGTTCACATGAAGATCTCTAGGGTTAAAGAGGAAGGAGAGATCTCTCAAGTGGAAGAACTCAAGGAAGAGCTCAAAAAGGAAATCAGATCAGAAGTGGAGTCCACTCGAGAGACATGGGTAGAAGTAGTTCACAAGAGGGTCAAGAAAGAAGTCAGTGAAGAGGCACGGAAAGAAGAGCTCTCTAGAGTCCAAGACACACTCGAGGAAGAAAAACTTCGACACACGCCGATTGCATGTACGGATTACAGGGCTCTCAGAAGGCACATCACCGGATGCAGATGCCACTGACATCTGCCGACGCTTGGGGTACGAGAGCATGCCTTTCACAGAGGCATGGAGGGTTGGTAAAGACACGTCCCGACCACGAGCACTCATCCTTCGTATGAGCTCTGAGGATACACGTATCGCCTTCTTCCGACGACGACCAGTACTACGCGGACTACCTGGAGGAGCTTTATATATGGACAAGGATCTCACGAGGATGCAGATAGAGCACCGTCGGACATGTATGCCACATATTCTTCAAGCCCGACGAGAGGGAAAGAAGGCCTTCTACCGGGACGATAAAGTCTTCATCGACGGACGCCCTATCAAATAGGGATACGTGGCCTATGAGGCAACACCATATCAGGAGTCACCACTCAGAGGCGCAGTCTGGAACTGCAATGGAGCACTTTGGACACGGCCAGACCGATTGGAAGAGATCCTAGACACTCATGACTTTGCTTGCATCACAGAGACCCACGAGAGCCCAGAGAGAGGTCTACCTCGCATTGCAGGTTTTCATTAGGAATCTGCATTTAGGACCACCACGAGACAGAGTACAGCGCGAGGGTCGGGAGGGGTGGCCATCGTATTTAGACAGGAGATACAGAGCCGGATCCATATTATAGGGAGAGATGAGGAGGCACGATTCATGTGGGTTTGCATGGAGATAGCACAAGGGAGTTGGATTTACATTGCTATATGCTACTTCCCTCCAGGCGGATCTCGATACGCAGGACAAGATCTTGGGGGACCGATCCGAGACAGAGACTCACCATACCAGTGTTGCATCGCAACGCGTTGCGATGCGTTCACAACGTTCGCAACGCAACGTCGCAACGTTGCGACGTTCGCAACGCGTTGCGATAAAAAACAAATTTTTTTGCCTCAAATGAGGCCGTTTCGTCGAAACGGCCTCATTGAGGCATTTGCTACTGTCGACCCGAGAGCGCTCAGCGTACCAAGCTACAGGAGAGGAGCAACCTTGAGCAAGGTGAAGGTAGTTTTTTACATACACACCCTCACACACCCGTGCCAAGCTTGCTTCCTATCTTGAGTCCACTGTCCTCTCAGCTTTTAACCTCTTCCAAGTTCCATCAACATGCCTAAAGCAAAACAAGCATGTTGGGAATATGTGACAAGCCAAGGAAAGATGGGCTCCGGGGGTAGTGAGAGATGGACTTGCAAGCTTTGTGGCTTTAGTGGAGCCGGTGGAGCTGATAGGATCAAGGCACACCTTGGAAGACTTAGTGGCATAGGAGTTGCACCTTGCAAAGAGCCTATGCCCGAAGCTATAAAGGGAGAGCTAATGGCATGGGTAGCTCAAAAAGCCCAAGGTAGAAGGAGTGGAGCCCAATCACAAGCTAGATCATTTGCAAGCGGTTCACATGGTTCTTGTGATCCCCAAACTCAAGCATCTCAAGCTCATGAGTCTTCCATAGACATTGACATAGAGCATGAGCCACCAAGAAAGAGTACAAGAGTAGAGCATGATCCACAAGAGCACCCACTTGGCTCTCTTGGAGGAGCATCTATACGTGCTAGCTTGCAACAACAACGTAAACAAGAAGCCACACAAGCCGTCATGAAAGCTTTTATACAATGTGGTTTGTCTTTTAATGTTGCACGACACCGGCATGGAGAAATGCCATGGAGAAGGTATCACTATTAGGGTTTCGTTGGCAAGGGCCTACCTATGAAGAGTTGAGGACAACGGAGCTCAAAAAAACAAAGGAAGCATTAGAGAGAGAGCTTGAGCCCATGAAAGAGACATGGGCAAAGTATGGATGCACAATCATGTGTGATGGATGGACGGACACACGAAAGAGAAATGTGTACAACATTTTGGTGCATTGTTGCAAAGGGACCATGTTCCTTCGAGCCATAGATGCATCAGCTGCTGGTACTACAATCACAGGTGAGTGAACTGATTTCTGAATTTTCAGTTTATATTTGAATTTTGATTGTGCATGTGCATGTGCATGTGCATGTGCATGTGCATGTGCAATGTGCAATGTGCATTGGCATGTATGTACTATGTACTATGTATGTACATGCACAATGCACATGGCACATGCACATGCACATGCACATGCACATGCACATGTGTTATGCACATGCAATGTGCATGTGCATGCAGCATGAGTCATGACACATGTCAAGATAAATTATAATTTATCAATTGATTAATGATTCATTGTGTTATATGTAAACAGGTCGGTTCATTTATGATCATATCCGTCAAGCTATCATGGACATTGGTATAGAAAAGGTAGTCCAGGTGGTCACAGATAATGGGAGTAATTGTGTGGCTATGGGCAAGCTTCTAGAAGAAGAATTCCCCTCTATTGTGTGGACACCGTGTGCTGCCCATTGCATGGATTTGCTGATAGAGGATGTGGGGAAGATACCATGGATTTACACCATTTTTACCACTTGCATAAAAGTGGTCTCTTTGTTCACAAAGAGACCAAAATTGCTTGCTATATTTCGGTCTTACAGTGATATTGATTTGGTGAAGCCCGCGAAGACCAGATTTACATACATGTGCATAGTCATGGAAAGATTATTAAGAGTGAGGCAAGCACTGATGCAGACAGTTGTATCACCTGATTGGTTAGCTTGGGATGGACATACTAGTCCAAAGGCAGAGCTTGTACGACGCACATGTTTGGATGACAGCTTTTGGAGGGATGTGGAGGGATTAGTGCGGGCCTTACAGCCCTTATATTCACTCATACGCATAGCAGATAGAGAGGGCTGCACACTTGGACTTGTTTATGAGTTCATGGATCGTGTCGGAGAGTCTATACAGAGATGTCCTTATTTGACATTGGAGAGGTAAGCTGAAACTTGGGTAACCATATTTTATTTTTTGTATGAGCATTCATGTTCAACTTTCAAGTCTCGACTCTTCAACATTCTTAAATCTTATTGTTTTCTAACTTGATTTGTTTTTTATCCATAGGATAGAGGAAATAAAAGGAATATGGAGGAAGAGGTGGGATTGGTTCCATCGCCCTATACATGGGATGGCCAATCTACTACATCCTTTATGGAGATCTGCATCACAGTCATTGGATATGGAGCTTGTGACTGCTTGGAATGACTATGTAGATCGATTGTATGGACCTTCTGATGTGGAGCTACGTGGGAAGTTGGAGCTTCAGCTCACCCAGTTTCAGAATAATGAAGGACTTTTTGGTAGAGACACGGCATGCTTGAGAAGCATGCAGTTGATGCCTGTGACATGGTGGGAGAGATACGGTGTTGGTACACCTGAGCTAGTAAGTCATTCCAATTTCCTTTTAAGTTTTGAGTCTTTGACTCTTTAACTAATAAGTTGTAACTTTGTCTCATGACTCATGAGTCATTCCTCTTCTTAATGAACTCTTTCTTTTTTATCTTGCAGAGAAAGTTAGCCATCCGCATACTTTCACAAGACTGTAGTGCCAGTCCATGTGAAAGGAATTGGAGTACATGGGCCCTCTTCCACACAAAGAAGAGGAATAGACTATCTACATTGCAGTTGGAGCGGCTTGTCTATTGCCACTGCAACTTGCGTTTATTGGAGCGTGGTGGCCACTCAGCAGAGGTGCGGAAGGTGAACGTCGATGAGCTTGATATAGAGAGGGTCCATGATATACCTAGCATTCCGGCAGAGGACCTTGGATCTATATGACATGCTCTATCAGGAGTTGACAGTGCCACAGCATGATACGAGGGCATCTCGGACTCGTTCTAGTCATAGAGCACAGTGTACCTGGTCCATCTACTAGTAGGATGGAGGCATCTATTAGTCGAGCACCACATGATGATGATGATGATAGTGATGATGATGATAGTGATGATGACTCAGAGGATTTTGAGGATTGATGACTGCTCATGTGACATGTATGATGTCATATGTATTATGATATTATGAGTCATGACTTATGATTTACTTGATATTGATTGATCATTGTATTATTGACACTGCAGTTTATTGTTTGAACTTTGACTACTTAGTGGTATGATGTATCATGTGACATGGATGATGGTTATTGGTATGATGTATATGTATTATGGACATTGGATTGTATTATGGACATTGGATTCTGTCATCTGATATCACATATGAGTTATGAGTCATGACAGTTGTCAGTCACCAGTGTCATAATTTTGAGATGAGGTTGACTTTTTCACATGTTTTTGTCATAAATTATAATTCTTTGAAGTTTGTTTTTCAATGTTACTTGTAAGTTGTATATAATAGTATTTGTATATAATAGTATTTGTCTGGACTCTGATGTCATATGAGATGCTTTGAAGTTTGATTCTTGAAAACAATGCAATTGCCTGGTCACTGGTCAGTGGTGCCAAGTTCCAGCATGTGTCATGAACATTGCTAAGTAGTAAGTACTAAGTAGTAAGTAGTAAGTACTAAAGTCTAAGTAGTAAGTACTACTAAGTAGTAACTTGTAAGTACTAAGTACTAAGTCAATGCTAAGTAGTAAGTACTAAGTAGTAAGTAGTAACTAGTAAGTACTAACTTCTAAGTAGTTCAATACATATTACATAAATTAACATAATACATACTATATAATACATATTACATATGTATATACTATAATATACATCTAGGTTACTATATTTGCAAAAAAAAATTGGAAAAAAAAAAGAAATGGTTCGCAACGTTTTCGCAACGTCCAGGCCAAAACGTTGCGATGTTGCTAACGCGTTAGCAACACGTTGCCTTGGACGTTGCGAAAACGTTGCTAACAACCTTGCACCATACACAGCACTTTCAAATGACATACTACATTATAGCACACTAGGTGAAGTCTTCCTTATGGGGGACTTCAATGGACGCACTCAATCACATCAGTGCAATGCATACGATATGGATCACCCACATCTCATGAGGACCAGAGACCCAGAGGAGATGAGTACCAGTAGAGTATCGGCAGATATGGGTCAGGACACCACAAAGTATGGAAGACATCTGCTTGAGCTAGGCAGCAGCCATCAGCTCGTTATATATAACGGGATGCATCGCTGGCCATGTTCGGGCGGACTTACTTGCTTCCCTCACGGGGGAGGTGGGAGCACAGTCGACTACATTTTGGGTACCACCTCTGGAGCTTCACTCATCACCTCACTTACTATTGGACGATGCCCACTTGGTGCTGACCATACATTTATCACATTCACACTCTCATCTCCTATTCCATTAGACCCTCCCTCACCCACTGAGACACACATCATGATACACTTCACACATGAGCTCTCACACGTTTATGCACACCATTTACACACCCGCCTACTCTCCCTCAATCCACTCTCACCCTTGGACACACTTGCATCACAGTTCACCACCATCCTACACGACTCAGCTCTCTGCAGTTTCCCACACCGCACACATATACACCCTCCACGCAAAGGTTCCATGCCTCAGAACCGCTGGTATGATGCAGATTGTCGCGAGCTATTGAAGAACCTACGCATTTTAGAGCATAGAGGGGATATTACACACACTCAGGCACAGCGTTGCATGCAGAGCCTTACTCGCCGCAAACGGCGTGATTGGGAAGAGAGACAATACTGGGATATTTATCATTTACTCATGAGTCGAGACAGTGCAGTGGCATGGCGACATTTGAGAGAGAGGAGACAGCAGACACCCATCCGAGACCCGAGAACTTGGCATAGCTATGCACAGATCCTATACGAGATCCCATACCAACCCCCCATTCCCAAACCACAAAGCTCACGTCCTACTTCATCTGACTTCTTCACACCCACTATGGTGGGACGCGCTATTGCCCGTCTACAGCATGGCAGGGCCCATGACCTTTTCGGTTTACAGGCTGAGCACCTCATCTACGGAGGCACGACCCTTGCACCGCTCATTGCCCACCTCTTCAACCGTGCACTAGTTAAAGGGTTCCCTAACTCATGGACTGAGCACACCATAGTGCCCATTCATAAGTCAGGAGATACTATGGATCCAGCTACATACCGGACGATCATGATTGGCCCTATACTGGCCAAGTTATATGGGGCGGTACTGGAGACAGAGTTGAGTACTCTCGCTGAGAGGAAGGGTATCAGGGCTCCAGGACAGGCAAGCTTCAGACGAGATTACTCTACCATTGACCACATCTTCACTCTGAGATGCATGATCGACCAGGCAAGGGTGAGGAAGAGATTATATTGCTGCTTTGTGGACTTCCGCAAAGCATTTGACACTGTTCCCAGGGGACGACTCTTCAGACGACTACTTGATATCGGAGCCCCAGAGGAGATGATATGGGGGATCTATGCCTTATACTAGAGAGTATCTGGCAGAGTCAGATGTCCGGGGGGCTTATCTCATCCACTTGCTAGCACTATCGGGGTGAAGCAAGGATGCCCTCTTTCACCCACCCTCTTTGGTCTCTACATTGATGAGATAGTAGACTACATACAGCAGCAGGGGGGTGATGGCATTGAGGTACGCGGATCCACTGTCCATATTCTTTTATATGCTGATGATATTGTACTGGTTTCAGAGTCTGCAGAAGGTCTACAGCATCATCTACATAGCCTAGATGACTTTTGCACACACAGAGGGTTATCTGTGAACCTTGGTAAAACCAAGGTCATGATCTTTCATACATCAGCACAGGTACGCAGACATAGTTTGTTCACGGCAGCGGGTGGACCCATTGAGGTACGCAGACATAGTTTGTTCACGGCAGCGGGTGGACCCATTGAGGTGGTCGGATCATATGTTTACTTGGGAGTGACATTTACAGCAGCATCAGGGGTCTTCTCTATGTCTCAGGCAGCACGTGACCGCATCACACGTGGGTATGCAGCACTTGCCTTGATGGAGAGACAGTGCCACCAGGCATATTTTCAGGACTTGCCACGTGGGTATGCAGCACTTGCCACCAGGCATATTTTCAGGAGCCCCGCACAAAAGGGTGGCTCTTCAACACTTTGGTTACACCAGCGCTCATGTATGGGGAAGCCATATGGGGACTAGGATTAGCCACATCAGTATGGACAGCATTAGAGAGGCCACAGATCCTCATGATTTCCAGACTTATAAGGAGCAAGCCTTCAGTACCACATGATATCATTAGAGCAGAGCTCGCTGCACCACCGATGCTAGTTGAGGCACTATTCCAGACAGTATGCCTATTACACAGACTCCGCAGCATGGATACAGAGCGCATTGCTTATCAGGCTTTCCAGGCATCACGGGACATGGCATTAGCAGGCGACACCTCCTCATGGTATGCACAGACACGAGACTGGCTGGCCCACCACGGCTTTGACATAGACAGGCTACCACCACTACAGTACGACTCACATGCACCCACCTACTCGCTCTCTCATCACGAGAGGAATAGGATCATTCGTCAAGAGATATGGCATACATACATACAGAGGACATGGCTGAGCCCTAGGGGTACATTGCCACCGAAAATGCTCTATTACCGTGAGCATTTTCTACATATATCGGACGAGGGCTTCATCGAGATTCCGAGATACATGCAGACATATCTACCCCACCAGCTTCGAGTCGTCATTGGGCAGCTCTGGGTTTCATCACATCAGCTCGAGATTGAGAGGGGTCGGTCCAGGGGTGTCCCCCGTGAGGAGAGGTGGTGCCCAGTATGCGAGACAGAGGTAGAGAGTGAGGAGCATTTTGTTATCAGATGCCCAGCATATGTAGACCTACGAGCACATTTCCAGATAGAGGAGTCACTCCAGTTATGCATGGCTATGGGAGACCAGCGACGCTTGGGACGCTTCCTCGCAGCAGCATACGAGAGGCGAGATCGGTCACTCCAGCCCACACATCAGCCACGGGTGAGTACGCAGCAGACCATTACCCAGTTTTTTCAGCGAGCTGAGCTACATCATAGAGGTCCATCTATAGGGCTCACGCTCCACCAGGCAGCAGCACAGAGAGCACGGCGGAGACCACGCATGGGCAGATATCATCGACCACGACTATATCAGGAGGATATCTCATGCATCGGGACAGCCTACGACCACATGATGGAGCATAGGCGCACCACCACCCCATGGGTTGTCTTCCTTCAGGAGGCACTCAAACCACCCCCGATGTACCACATACTACACCCACCTCCACCCATTCACCGGTACCTAGGGTGTTTTACTCACACTTTTACTCACATGTCCCCCATGTATTAGGTGGCCACTATCTGCGGAGTCAGAGCCACATCTCCTCATCCTTTTCCAGCTTTATATATATCTTTGTGTCTCGATATACCTTTTATTTCATTTCATCCTCTACACAAGGTTACTACACTTGTACATGGTTTTTGTCTCATAGGCCAAGTTTGGCCTCCAGAAGACGTTAATATGACTTTCTTTCTCTCTCTCTCTCTCTCTCTCTCTCTCTCTCTCTCTCTCTCTCTCTCTCTCTCTCTCTCTCTCTCTCTCTCTCTCTCTCTCTCTCTCTCTCTCTCTCTCTCTCTCTCTCTCTCTCTCTCTCTCTCTCTCTCTCTCTCTCTCTCTCTCTCTCTCTCTCTCTCTCTCTCTCTCTCTCTCTCTCTCTTTTCCCCCCTCCCCCTCCCCCCCCCTCCCCCCCCCTCCCCCTCCCCCTCCCTCCCCCTCCCCCTCCCCCTCTCTCTCCCTCCCCCTCTCTCCTCCCTCCCTCCCTCCCTCCCTCCCTCCCTCCCTCCCTCCCTCCCTCCCTCTCTCTCTCTCTCTCTCTCTCTCTCTCTCTCTCTCTCTCTCTCTCTCTCTCTCTCTCTCTCTCTCTCTCTCTCTCTCTCTCTCTCTCTCTCTCTCTCTCTCTCTCTCTCTCTCTCTCTCTCTCTCTCTCTCTCTCTCTCTCTCTCTCTCTCTCTCTCTCTCTCTCTCTCTCTCTCAGGTGGTAGCCAGAGACCCAGAGGCACGTTTCATGTGGATACGCTTGCAGCTATCAGAGGAGAGAGCAGCGTACTTCGCCGTATGCTATATTGCACCCATTGGTTCACGCTTCACACATTCCCCTGAGCAGCCATCAGGAGGGGAGGGACCAGACACCACATCGCCATATGACTGCCTCAGTGACACGATTATGGAGTATACCGGGATGGGTGAAGTCTTCCTTGTAGGAGACTTCAATGCCCGCACTCAGAGCCACCAGTGTGATATCTACGACCTTGACGACCCTGAGATGCTTCGTACCATAGAGGACATGCCTACACTCAGAGCCTCAACCGACACTGCCACACCCACCTTATATGGCCGACACTTACTCCAGATGGGAGCAGCACACCGTCTCGTTATATATAATGGGATGGGGACCTGGCCCACCTCGCGCGGTCTCACCTGCATTCCACCCACGACACCACAGGGGGCAGTGTGGTAGACTATGTTATCGGACCCCCGGAGGCGACACATCTGATCACCTCATTCACTATCCCACCCTTACCGATTGGAGCTGATCACGCATATCTTGCCCTATCCATTCGCGGCTCACCATGCATACCCCACCCCGTCACCACACAACCACGAGCCCGTGCCACCATTCACTTTAGACATGAGCTAGCACATATCTATAGCTCCCATGTTCGAGAGCGCATCTACTCCCTTGATCCCTCTGCCTCCTTGGACACCCTCACCGCCCACTTCTCCTCGATCCTCCATACATCTGCTACTCTCAGCTTCCCATACACCACCCACAGCACTGCACATCGAACACGGCTGGGGCATACACCCCAGAATAGATGGTACGATGAGGAGTGTAGGCGACTATACCGACATCTCAGAGCACAGAGTATCTTGGGATCCATCACAGAGAGGGAGGCACGACGACAGATGCGAGCCCTCACACGCCGGAAGCGGCGAGCTTTCGAGGAGCGACATGAGGCAGAGTTGATCGACCTTCTCATGAGTAGGGATTGTGCCACCGCGTGGAGGGCACTACGTGAGCCACGTCCACCTACACCCATAGCCGATCCTTCGACTTGGCACACCTACGCCCAGAGGTTATATGACGTCCCAGGACAGCCACCATTACCGATTCCTTCCACACCGCGTCCGGTGATATCCACCCTCTTCACAGCAGGCATGGTACGACAGGCCATCCATAGGCTACAGCATGGCCGTTCAGCAGACCACACGGGGCTACAGGGAGAGCACTTTATATACGCAGCAGATGTAGTTTCCCACTTGATCGCCCATCTCTTCAACCGTGCTTTGGTTGAGGGATTACCCGACTCATGGACTATGCATACCATTATGCCTATCCATAAGTCCGGTGATATGATGGACCCAAGGAACTACAGGACTATTATGATAGGCCATATCCTGGCCAAGATCTATGGGGCAGTACTAGAGGCAGAGCTCAGTACACACGCTGAGGCAGCGGGGATCAGAGCACCCGGCCAGGCAGGCTTCCGCCGCACTTTCTCCACCATCGACCACATCTTCGTGCTTCGTTGCTTGATTGAGAGCGCGAAGGCGAGGAAGCAGAGACTATACTGTTGCTTTGTGGATTTCCGCAAAGCCTTCGACATGGTCCCGAGAGAGAGACTACTACGGAGGCTCCAAGAGTTACAGCTTCCATCAAACATGCTATGGGCCATCCACGCTTTGTATGCACGAGTCACAGGCAGGGTACGCTGCCCCGGCGGTCTATCAGACAGCCTTGTTAGCACCATTGGTGTGAAACAAGGTTGCCCCCTCTCACCCACTCTCTTCGGTCTCTACATCGACGAGATCACGGAGTATATACAGCGAGAAGGAGGGAGAGGAGGAGACATCGGAGGTACGCCAGTACATATCCTATTATATGCTGATGACATTGTCCTGCTCTCAGAGTCACAGGAGGGGTTGCAGTCACATTTACAGGCGCTCGATACCTTTTGCATGGAGAGAGGACTCACAGTGAACCTTGGCAAGACCAAGGTCATGATCTTCCATACCTCCAGGACAGTACGCCATCGCGCCTCTTTCACAGCAGCTGGTGGACAGATAGAGGTAGTGGACTCCTACGTCTACCTAGGTATCACCTTCTCGGGCAGCACAGGGGTATTCTCCATGGCACA
This sequence comes from Ceratopteris richardii, assembly GCA_020310875.1. Taxonomy (NCBI): domain Eukaryota; kingdom Viridiplantae; phylum Streptophyta; class Polypodiopsida; order Polypodiales; family Pteridaceae; genus Ceratopteris; species Ceratopteris richardii. The sequence goes on along the minus strand of CM035416.1, from coordinate 111,676,083 downwards.
GGCTGCGAGAGATAGATTGACGCGAGGTTATGCAGCAGTTGCAGGATTGGAGAGACGCTGCTTTCAGACACATTTTCAGGAGCCCCGGACTAAGGGGTGGCTCTTTGACACTCTAGTGACACCCGCATTGATGTACGCAGCAGCAGTATGGGCACCAGGGATCACAGAGGCGATGTGGACACAGATTGAGAGGCCCCAGATCACCATGATATCACGCTTGCTGCGCAGCAAGCCCTCCGTTCCACATGACATTATACGAGCTGAGCTTGGCACACCACCGATGCTAGTGGAGGCCCTCTTCCAGTTGGTGACCTTTATTCTGAGAGTCAGTGAGCTCCCCACTAGCCGACTCATCAGGCTTGCATTTGAGAGCTCTAGACATTTGGCAGAGACAGGGCATGAGAGAGTATGGTATGCACAGACTTACCGATGGTTAGCAGACCATGGCATGAGCATTACGGATCTCCCCCCTTTTCAGTATGACCTCTCTTCCCCCCACATTACCCTCTCTCGTTCGGAGAGGAATAGGATCATCCGTCAGGACCTACTACAGATACACGTCAGGGAGACATGGATAGCACCACGAGAGCCTCTTCCCACAAAGAGGCAACACTACAGAGAGCACTTCCTGACTGTGACAGCGGATGGTTTCATTCAGAGACCACGATACATGGATACATATATGGCACCAGCTGAGAGAGTGGCCATTGGGCAGCTCAGAGTATCATCACACCAGCTCGAGATTGAGATTGGGCGCGCCACACATACCCCCAGGGATGAGCGATTATGCAGGATATGTAGAGAGGAGGTGGAGGACGAGGAGCACTACACATGTAGATGCCACGCATATGAGGACATCAGAGACCGCTACCCACAGCTCTTCAGGGGGCCTAGAGAGATGAGGGCTTTATTGGGGACAGAGGACCAACGCCCTCTAGGTCGTTTCCTAGTAGAGCTCCAGCACCACCGCGCATCACTCCTCCAGCAGCAGATGGAGATACACCTGGCCCCCCCCCCTCAGACTCATATTACAGATTTTTTCAGACCCACATACACTCGAGGGCCCAGCTCGATGCGGGGTGTCACATTACACAGAGCAGAGGAGCTTAGACGACAGCGTCGACGACTGAGACCCCCTGTCCGGAGAGCTCGTCCACATCAGAGAGAGATTCAGGCGATTCACGCACGCCATGACATGGAGATACAGAGACGTCAGCAGCGCATCCCTATCGATTTGGACGCCCAGAGCATTTTGAGGATCGCCATGATGCCTTACCCACCGATGCATTATATCCTACACCCACTCCAGGCATTTAGGGGGTTGTGACACCATCGAGCCTCCCCGCCCTATGCATATCATGTTTGTATCTCACCCATTGAGCATATAGAGTGCATACCCATAGCACCCCACACCCTTGATGCCAGCTACTATCCCTCCTTTTATACCCGTTTGTAGTACTCACACTTTATTTTCGTTTTGGATCACAGTGGATTGGATCATACTGATGTATATGTTTTGTCTCATAGGCCGATTTTGGCCTCTAATAGACGTTAAAAAGTCTTTCTTTCTTTCTTTCTCTCTATCCGAAGCAAGCCTTCAGTACCACATGATATCATTAGAGCAGAGCTCGCTGCGCCACCGATGCTAGTTGAGGCACTATTCCAGACAGTATGCCTATTACACAGGCTTCGGAGCATGGATACAGAGCGCATGGCTTATCGTGCTTTCCAGGCATCACGTGATATGGCATCGGCAGGTGACACCTCCTCGTGGTATGCACAGACACGAGACTGGCTCGCCCACCATGGTTTTGATATAGACAGGCTACCACCACTACAGTACGACTTACATGCACCCACCTATTCTCTCTCCCATCAGGAAAGGAATAGGGTCATTCGTCAGTAGATATGGCATACATACATATTGAGGACGTGGGTGTGCCCTAGGGATACATTGCCTCCGAAAATGCTCTATTACCGTGAGCATTTTCTACATATACCGGACGAGGGCTTCAATGAGATTCCGCGATACATGCAGACATACCTACCCCACCACCTTCGAGTTGTCATTGGGCAACTCCGGGTTTCATCACATCAGCTCGAGATCGAGAGGGGTCGGTCTAGGGGAGTCCCTTGAGAGGAGAGGTGGTGCCCAGTATGCCAAACAGAGGTAGAGAGTGAGGAGCATTTTGTTGTCAGATGCCAAGCATACTTAGACCTACGTGCACAATCCCAGATAGAGTCGTCGCTCCAGTTGTGCATGACTATGGGAGACGAGCGGCGGTTGGGACGCTTCCTCAGAGCGGCATATGAGAGGCGAGAGCAATCACTACAGCAGACACATCAGACACGGAGGAGTATCCAGAAGACCATTACTCAGTTCTTTCAGCAAGTTAAGCTACACCAAAGAGGTCCATCTAGAGGGCTTACGCTCCACCAAGCAGCAGCACAAAGAGCACGACGTCGACCACGCATGGTTGGATATCGTCGACCACGACTTTATCAGGAGGCTATCTCACGCATCAGGACAGCCTATGACCACATGATGGAGCAGAGGCGTACCACCACCACCACCACCACCTGGGTTGTCTTCCTTCGGGAGGCACTCAGACCAGCACCGATGTACCACATACTACACCCATCTCCACCCATCACCAGTAGCTAGGGTATTTCACTCACTCACATTATGGGCCTGCCATGTATTAGGTGGCCATTATCTGCAGAGTCAGAGCCACCTCTTCCCAGCCTTTTCCAGCCCGATATAGCTTTATGTAGTAAGTACTTTTTTCATTTCATTTTCTACACAGGGTTACTACAGTTGTACATGGTTTTGTCTCATAGGCCAAGTTTGGCCTCAAGTAGACGTTAATGTGACTTTCTTCTTTTCTCACAGTGGATTGGATCATACTGATGTATATGTTTTGTCTCATAGGCCGATTTTGGCCTCTAATAGACGTTAAAAAGTCTTTCTTTCTTTCTTTCTCTTCTCTCTCTCTCTCTTGTTTTGTCTCATAGGCCGATTTTGGCCTCTAATAGACGTTAAAAAGTCTTTCTTTCTTTCTTTCTCTTCTCTCTCTGTCAGGACCTACTAGATCCGTCAGGACCTACTAGATCCGTCAGGACCTACTAGATCCGTCAGGACCTACTAGATCCGTCAGGACCTACTAGATCCGTCAGGACCTACTAGATCCGTCAGGACCTACTAGATCCGTCAGGACCTACTAGATCCGTCAGGACCTACTATAAATACACGTCAGGGAGACATGGATAGCACCACGGGAGCCTCTTCCCACAAAGAGGCAACACTACAGAGAGCACTTCCTGACAGTGACAGCGGATGGTTTCATTCAGAGACCGCGATACATGGATACATACATGGCACCAGCAGAGAGAGTGGCCATTGGGCAGCTCAGAGTATCATCACACCAGCTCGAGATTAAGGTTGGGCGAGGGACACATACCCCGAGGGACGAGAGATTATGCAGGATATGTAGAGAGGAGGTGGAGGACGAGGAGCACTACACATGTAGATGCTAGGCATATGAGGATATCAGAGACCGCTACCCGTAGCTCTTCAGGGGGCCGAGAGAGATAAGGGCTTTATTGGAGACGGAGTAGCGCCCTCTAGGTCGTTTCCTAGTAGAGCTCCAGCGCTGCCGTGCCTCACTTCTCCGGCAGATGGAGATACACCCGGCCCCCCAGACTCATATTACATATTTTTTCAGATCCATGGCTGCCCGAGTACCCAGCTCGACGCAGGGTGTCACATTACAGAGAGAAGAGGAGCTTAGACGACAGCGCCGACGACCGAGACCCCCACTCCGGAGAGCCCATCCCCACCAGAGAGAGATTCAGGCGATTCACGCACGCCATGACATGGAGATACGCAGACATCACCAGCGCACCCCTTCCGATCTCGATGTGCAGAGCATTTTGAGGATCGCCACGATGCCCTACCCACCGATGCATTATATCCTACACCCACTCCAAGCATTTAGAGGGTTATGACTCCACCGAGCCTCCCCTCCCTATACATATCATATTTGTATCTCACCTATTGAGCATATAGAGTGCATACCCATAGCACCCCATACCCTCGACGGTTATCCACTCCTTTTATACTCTGTTTTGTACCCACACTTTAGATGTATATGTTTTGTCTCATAGGCCAATTTTGGCCTCGAATAGACTTTAAAAAGTCTTTCTTTCTCTCTCTCTCTCTCTCTCTCTCTCTCTCTCTCTCTCTCTCTCTCTCTCTCTCTCTCTCTCTCTCTCTCTCTCTCTCCTCTCTCTCTCTCTCTCTCTCTCTCTCTCTCTCTCTCTCTCTCTCTCTCTCTCTCTCTCTCTCTCTCTCTCTCTGCGAAACCCTAAACTGCCCCCTCGCAGCCGTGCCCTGCCCAGCTCTGCCCTCCCGTCGCCCCCATCTCTTCTCCATCCCGCCGCATACACCCTCCCACCCCCCCCCCCCCCCGGGTCTCTGCCAGCCCACCCCTCAACTCTGCTAAACCCTAAATGCGGGCCCCCTCTCCTATCCTGCTAGCCCAGCCCCAGGAGCTTTATTTCACTTTAAAATTACCCTTATTAAACTAATGGAATTTGAAAACCAAAAATCAAAAACCTAGAACTTAGAACCTCACATCTTAAAATCAAAACACACCTCTCTCTCTCTCTCTCTCTCTCTCTCTCTCTCTCTCTCTCTCTCTCTCTCTCTCTCTCTCTCTCTCTCTCTCTCTCTCTCTCTCTCTCTCTCTCTCTCTCTCTCTCTCTCTCTCTCTCTCTCTCTCTCTCTCTCTCTCTCTCTCTCTCTCTCTCTCTCTCTCTCCCCCCTTAATGTGCCGCCATATTCTCTTCGACCTCTGCCCACCTAGCCTAGACCGCACCCCTACCCGATCCAACCTTAAGTGCAATCCTAACCCTAACCCTAACCATTACCCGAACCCTAACCCTAACCCTAACCATTACCCGAACCCTAACCCGAACCCTAATCCCTAACCCTGAGAAACCCCCACCGCCGCCCCCCTCCCTCTCTCTCAGAAGTAGTGTGCCCCTGCCCCGGACTAATAATTGTTTCGTGCCCCGGACTAATAACTGTCCCTGCCCCGGACTAATAACTGTCCCTGCCCCGGACTAATAATTGTCCCTGGCCCGGACTAATAACTGTTTCCTACAGTAATTAGCCACTCCCACCCTTGCTCCATCGCGCATCGCGCGCGCTCCCGTCTTCATCGCAAGTCTTTAGGCTCAGTACTCTGAGCATTTTTTCATCTTCGAATGCAATGAGCGCTACGGCTAAGAAGGACGATTTGACAAAAATGGAGGACAAACTGACCATAGCTATCAAAGAAAACAAGAAGATGGTGGACTCCACTATCACGGCCATCATCAGCCGCCTCTCAAAGCTCGAGAAGGAAGTAGAAACATATCATAAGGAGAGGGAAGCATGGCAGAAAGAGAAAGAAGAATGGGCTAAGGAGAGGGCAAACATGAAAGAGGAATTGGAGCTCCTCAAAGCTTCAATGGTCTCTCTTACACCCGAAGAAGGAGAGATTAATATGAACAAGACAGAAGCTCTCAAAGAAGAACTCACCAAATCCTTGACCGAGAGCATGGAAAACAAATTAGAAGCTACCAAAGAAGGGTGGATCGACATAGTGAAGAAGAACATCAAAAAAGAAGCCAAAGAGAAAGCACAAAAGGAAGAAGCCCTCATCGTGCACACCACTATTGAGGAAGAAAAGATGAGACATGCCCGCCGTCTCAATGTACGCATCACGGGCATTGAAGAAAAAGAAGGCTCTACCCCCGAGTCCGATGGGAAGACACTATGCAAGATACTCGGCTACAAAGAGGAGTCCCCCCCATTCATCAAGTCTTGGAGAACGGGACGAGACCCCACGAAGAAGAGAGCTCTCATTCTACACTTCCCTTCCGAAGATATAAGATCTACTTTCCTACGCAAGAGGGTGATTTTGAGAGCACTTGATGGCCCCCCCATCTACCTTGACGATGATCTCACACCCATGCAGGTAGCACACCGTCGTGCATGCATGCCGAGAGTACATCAAGCTCGCAAAGAAGGAAAGAAGGCTTCATACAGAGATGGTCGTGTCATCATTGATGGCAAGGCCATCCCATAGGGATTCGCGGCCTGTGAGACACTCGAGGAGATACACCTTGCAGTTTGGAACTGCAATGGAGATCTATGGACACACCCAGAGAGATTGGAAGAGGTGCGCAAAGGCAAAGACATCATTATGCTCACAGAGACACATGAGAGCCCGGACCGGGGCCTACCTCATGTCCACGGTTTTCAGTGGGAGTCCACATACAGAGAGTGTACACGTCAGCACACCACCCGAGGATCAGGAGGAGTAGCCATACTCTTTAGAGATGGACTTCAGAGCAGGATACAGATAGTCGCACGTGATTCACAGGCCAGATATCTTTGGATTCGACTCCAGCTCTCGCAGGAGCGGATCATCTTCATAGCATTATGCTACTTTGCTCCTTCTAGCTCGCGTTTCGCTATCATAGATCGAGAGGAGGACTCACCATACACTTGCTTGTCAGAAGAGATTACAGAGTACTCTGCATTAGGGGAAGTCTTCCTTATGGGAGACTTCAATGCCAGGACAGGCAATGATCAGTGTGAGATATTTGACCCAGAAGACCCGGAGATACTACATACCATAGAGGATGAGTCCACAGCTCGAGCTTCAGCTGACGCTACACACACTCACTATGGCACTCACCTACTCAGACTAGGCTCTCGACATAATCTCGTTATCTATAACGGGATGACTCAGTGGCCTACCTCAGGAGGATTGACATGCATACCACACTCAGTCACAGATGGCGGGGGAAGTACAGTAGATTACGTCATGGGGTCCAGAGAGGCCATCCACCTACTTACCTCATTCACCATCCCACCCATACCCATTGGGGCCGATCACACATACCTCGCACTCTCCCTGAAGGGAGACACCCCTACACGCATACCCGCAGCACGCATCCCACACACCACCATCCACTTCACACACGAGCTAGCTCACATATATGCGGCTCGAGTCGAGCAGGGTCTTCTCTTACTTCATCCTGACACTCCACTATCCCTACTCACCTCTCAGATAGCATCAGTTCTTCAGACATCAGCCATCAGCTCCTTCCCACACACCATCCATTCTCGTCACACACCTCCTCCCGGGACTATGCCACAACATCGTTGGTATGATGAGGATTGCAGAGATCTTTACCGCCGACTACGAGCTCAGCGAGCATTGGGAGAGATCACAGAGAGAGAGGCCAAGGGACAGATGAAGACTCTCACACGTCGAAAGAGGCGAGCCTTTGAGGAGGCACAGGAGCTTGAGCTATACCATCTCTTTATGAGTATGGACAGTGCTGCAGCATGGCGCAGCCTACAAGAGCCACGCCCGACCACACCTATTGGAGACCCACACACATGGCATGATTATGCTCAGAGGTTATATGAGGTACCTAGGCAGCCTCCCATTCCCCAGCCACTTGAGCCTCGCCCTACTAGTTCTTCTCTCTTCACAGCAAAGATGGTTGAGAGGGCCATACGACGACTTCGACATGGACGTTCGACAGACCACGCAGGATTGCAGAGCGAGCATCTCATATATGCAGCCTCCACTATAGCCCCGTTGATTGCACATGTCTTCAACCGGGCTATAGGAGAGGGCTTCCCAGAGGAGTGGACTAGGCACACCATTGTGCCTATCCACAAATCTGGCGACACCCTGGATCCAGGGAACTACAGGACCATCATGATTGCCCACACCATGGCCAAACTATACGGTGCCATACTTGAGGCAGAGCTCAGTTCATATGCAGAGACTGAGGGGCTACGAGCACGAGGCCAAGCAGGTTTTCGACGAGCTTTCTCTACTATTGATCACATCTTCATTCTGCGCTGCCTCATTGATGGGGCAAGGGTGCGGAAGAAGAGGCTATATTGCTGCTTTGTGGACTTCCGCAAAGCTTTTGATACAGTGCCGCGAGAGAGGCTCTTCCAACGCCTCCAGAGCTTGGGAGTACCATCAGGGATGATTTGGGCCATCTATGCACTCTATGAGCAGGTGACTGGGAGGGTACGGTGTCCAGGAGGTATGTCTGAGGCCATTGCTAGCACCATCGGTGTTAAGCAAGGCTGCCCACTCTCTCCCACTCTATTTGGTCTCTACATTGACGAGATTGAGGACTACATTCTCCGAGCTGGAGGAGAGGGTGCAGATCTCACAGGTACACATGTCCACATTTTATTATATGCCGATGACATTGTCTTGATTTCAGAGTCACCCGAGGGATTACAGCGCCACCTTGAGGCCCTGGATGAGTTTTGTACACAGAGGGGCTTGACAGTAAACCTTGGCAAGACCAAGGTCATGATCTTCCACACCTCCCCCATGGTGAGGAATGGAGCAGGATTCAGAGCTGGTGGTGGACAGATTGAGGTGGTCACTTCCTATGTCTATCTCGGAGTCACATTCACGAGCTTGCCTGGCCCCTTCAGCATGAGACAGGCAGCCACCGATAGACTCACACGCGGATATGCAGCTTTAGCCATGTTAGAGCGGAGATGTCACCAAGCACACTTCCAGGAGCCCCGCACGAAGGGCTGGCTATTTGACACACTGGTCAGACCAGCTATGATGTATGCTGCAACGGTTTGGGCCCCATGTCTCACAGTCACCCAGTGGAGTGCGATCGAGAGGCCACAGGTACGTATGATCTCGCGATTATTTCGTGGGAAACAGTCGGTGCCACATGACATCATCAGGGCAGAGCTAGCTGCACCACCCATGGCAGTAGAGGCACTATTCCAGACTATCTGCTTTATTCAGAGGATTAGGGACCTCCCTACAGATAGACTCACACACAGAGCTCTTGAGGCATCTATACAGATATCAGAGTTAGGATATGAGAGAGCTTGGTACACTCAGGTTAGAGTCTGGTTTGATAGTCATGGACTTGATATGGACAGATTGCCGCCTTTTCAGTATGACCCAGACTCACCTCACATCCACCTCTCTCGTCGTGAGAGGAATGTTGTGCTCAGACAGGATCTCTGGCAGCTCTACATTAGTCAGACATGGCACACACCACACATGGGATCGAGACTATCGCACTATCGAGACCAGTTCATAGGCATACTAGCTGACGGTTTCATCCAGCGACCACGCTACATGGATACTCACATGCCTCATAGCTTGAGGGTAGCGATTGGCCAGCTGAGAGTCTCATCACACCGACTCGAGATTGAGACGGGCAGAGCCGCAGACATTCCCAGAGAGGAGCGGATATGCAGAGTATGCAGAGTAGAGATGGAGGATGAGGAGCACTTTGTATGCAGATGTAGCGCATATGATGGCATCAGAGGCAGATACGAGACTCTGTTTGCAGGGCAGCCCACCCTCCGAGAGATCATGGACTCTAGAGACCAGCGACAGCTCGGGCGATTCTTACTAGAGATACAGAGTCACAGAGATTCCCTACTCCAGCCTACTGTAGCACTCCATACAGGAGGGAGACAGAGTCAGCTCACTGACTTCTTTATTACACGACGTGCTGCAGCCCTCCCCCCCTCAGCCCACATACCGAGCGGGGTGACTCTTCAGCAGGCTCAGATATCTCGAGCTAGGAGACGACCCCGTGATATAAGATATCGGGCCCCGAGACTTCACCGACACCAGATTGCGGAGATCCAGGATTGTGACCATCGCGCCATGGAGGAGAGACGATCCCAGATGATGGCCGATCCCGTTGCAGCCATCAGGGTGGCCCTGACTCCACCTCCACCTATGTATCACATATTACATCCCACCCACTAGCACAGGATGGAGCTAGTTAGTCGTTTTAGATGCATTCTCATGGTTGTTGTACTACCCTTTTGCATATAGACTATCATAGATATCGCACTCCATACACCCCCCACCACTTTCATGGGTATCCCCACATGCACACTACGGAGATCTATATCAGCTTAACCAGTTTCTTTTCAGCACTTTTATCTTTTCTGATTGACAGAAGATACACCCATGTACATCGATTTGTCTCATAGGCCGAGTTCGGCCTCCTAATAGACGTAAAAACACTTTCTTTCTTTCTTTCTTTCTTTCTCTCTCTCTCTCTCTCTCTCTCTCTCTCTCTCTCTCTCTCTCTCTCTCTCTCTCTCTCTCTCTCTCTCTCTCTCTCTCTCTCTCTCTCTCTCTCTCTCTCTCTCTCTCTCTCTCTCTCTCTCTCTCTCTACCCGAGCCCTAATCCTAAACCTTGAAATGGCTCCCATGGACCGGAAGGAAGTGGACTACCTTATTGCTAAAGCTCTCAAAGAGGCCAACAAGGAAGCAGACCGCAACCTCAATATGGAGATACGAAAGATGATGGAAAAGTTCAAAGGACTCGAAGAACAAGTAATGAATAAAGTCAAAGGACCAGAAGAACAAGTGAAGACTCTCACAGAAGAAAGAGACCATTGGAGGAAACCTTATGAGCACATGAAAGAAGAGGGGGAGATCTCCAACGTGGAGATACTCAAGGAAGAAATAAAGAAGGAAATCAAAACGGAGGTAGAATCTACTCGAGAGTCATGGGTGGAAGTAGTACACAAAAGGGTTAAGAAGGAAGTTAGGGAAGACGTGCAGAAAGAAGAGCTCACACGAGTCCAGGACACACTTGAGGAGGAGAGGCTTCGACACACTCGAAGACTTCACATTCGGATTACAGGCCTGCCCGAAGGGGTATCACCGGAGGCAGACGCCATTGACATTCGTCGTCGACTCGGATACGAGAGCATGCCCTACACAGACGCATGGAGGGTTGGGAGGGATACATTGCGTTCGCGAGCACTCATCCTCAAGATGAGTTCCGAGGAGGCACGGACCGCCTTTTTTAGACGTCGATCAGTACTACGTGGACTACCCGACAGCACCCTCTACATGGACGAGGACCTCACGCGTATGCAGGTGGCACACCGACGCGGTTGCATGCCATAGATACTCCAAGCACGTCGAGAGGGGAGGAAGGCCTTTTACCGCGATGGTAAGGTCTTCATAGATGGACGCCCTATCAAATAGGGCCATGCGGCCTATGAGACATCACTACACCAGGAGATACCACTCAGAGGAGAAGTGTGGAACTGCAACGGGTCACTCTGGACGCGACCAGACAAAGTCGAGGAGATCCTCGCATCACATGACTTTGCGTGCATCACAGAGACACACGAGAGCCCAGAGAGAGGTCTACCACGCATTGCAGGTTTTCATTGGGAATCTGCATTCAGGACCACGACGAGACAGAGTACAGCACGAGGATCGCGAGGAGTGGCCATCGTATTTCGACAGGAGATACAGAGCCGGATCCATATTATAGGTAGAGATGAGGAGGCACGATACATGTGGGTTCACATGGAGATAGCACAGAGCAGCTCGATTTACATTGCTATGTGCTACTTCCCACCAGGCGGCTCTCGATACGCAGGACACGATCTCGGGGGACCGATCCGAGATAGAGACTCACCATACACAGCGCTTTCAGATGAGATACTACATTACAGCACACTAGGTGAAGTCTTCCTTATGGGGGACTTCAATGGCCGCACTCAGTCGCATCAGTGCGAGGCATACGACATGGATCACCCACATCTCATGAGGGCCAGAGACCCGATAGAGATTAGCACCAGCGGAGTATCGGCATACGGGTCAGGACACCACCGGCTATGGCAGACATCTACTCGAGCTAGGCAGCCAACATCATCTCGTTATATATAACGGGATGAATCGTTCGCCAGGTTCAGGCGGACTTACTTGCTTCCCTCACACGGGAGGTGAGAGCACAGTCGACTACATTTTGGGTACTACCTCTGGAGCTTCACTCATCCCTTCACTTAGTATTGGACGACGCCCACTCGGTGCTGACCACACATTTATCACATTCACACTCTCATCTCCGATTCCATTAGACCCTCCCTCACCCACTGAGATACATACCACGATACACTTCACACACGAGCTCTCACACGTTTATGCACACCATTTACACACCCGCCTACTCTCCCTCGATCCATTCTCACCTTTGGACACACTTACATCACATATCACCTCCATCCTACAGGACTCAGCTCTCCGAAGCTTCCCACACCGCACACATATGCACCCTCCATGCACAGGATCCATGCCCCAGAACCGTTGGTATGATGCAGATTGTCGTGAGCTGCGTAAACACCTACGGATTTTAGAGCATAGAGGAGATATTACACACACACACAGGCACAGCGTCGCATGCAGAGCCTTACTCGCCACAAACGGCGAGATTGGGAGGAGAGACAATATTGGGATATTTACGATTTGCTCATGAGTCAAGACAGTGTAGTGGCATGGCGACATTTGAGAGAGAGGAGACAGCAGACACCTATCCAAGACCAGAGCACTTCGCATAGCTATGCACGGAGCCTATACGAGATCCCAGACCAGCCTCCCATTCCGAGACCACAGAGCTCACGTCCTACTACCTCTTACTTCTTCACACCCACTATGGTGGGACGCGCTATTGCCCGGCTGCAGCATGGCAGGGCCCATGATCATTTCGGTTTACAGGCAGAGCACCTCATCTATGGAGGCACGACTCTCGCACCGCTCATTGCCCATCTCTTCAACCGTGCATTGGTTGAAGGGTTCCCAGACTCATGGACTGAGCACACCATAGTGCCCATTCATAAGTCAAGTGATACTATGGATCCAGCTACATACCGGACGATCATGATTGGCCCTATATTGGCCAAGTAATATGGGGCGGTACTAGAGACAGAGTTGAGTACTCTCACTGAGAGGAAGGGCATCAGGGCTCCAAGACAGGCAGGTTTCAGACGAGATTACTCTACCATTGACCACATCTTCACTCTGAGATGCCTGATCGACCAGGCCAGGGTGAGGAAGAGGAGATTATATTGTTGCTTTGTGGACTTCCGCAAAGCATTTGACACTATTCCCAGGGATCGACTCTTCAGACGACTAGTTGACATCGGAGCTCCGGAGGAGATGATATGGGGGATCTACGCCTTATACGAGAGAGTATCTGGTAGAGTCAGATGTCCAGGGGGCTTATCTGATCCACTTGCTAGCACTATCGGGGTGAAGCAAGGATGCCCTCTCTCACCCACCCTCTTTGGTCTTTACATTGATGAGATAGTGGACTTCATACAGCAGCAGGGGGGAGATGGCATTGAGGTACACGGGTCCACTGTCCATATTCTTTTATACGCTGATGATATTGTATTGGTTTAAGAGTCTGCAGAAGGTCTACAGCATCATCTACACGGCCTAGATGACTTTTGCAGACACAGAGGGTTATCTGTGAACCTTGGTAAAACCAAGGTCTTGATCTTTCATACATCAGCACAGGTACGCAGACATAGTTTGTTCACAGGAGCAGGTGGACCGATCGAGGTGGTCGGATCATATGTTTACTTGGGGGTGACATTTACAGAAGCATCAGGGGTCTTCTCTATGGCTCAAGCAGCCCGTGACCGCATCACACGTGGGTACGCAGCACTAGCTTTGATGGAGAGACAATGCCACCAGGCATATTTTCAGGAGCCCCGCACAAAGGGGTGGCTCTTTGACACTTTGGTTACGCCAACGCTCATGTATGGGGCAGCCATATGGGGACCAGGATTAGCTACATCAGTATGGACAGCATTAGAGAGGCCACAGATCCTCATGATTGCCAGACTTATCCGCAGCAAACCTTCAGTACCACATGATATCATTAGAGCAGAGCTCGCTGCACCACCGATGCTAGTTGAGGCACTATTCCAGACAGTATGCCTATTACACAGACTTCGAAGCATGGATACAGAGCGCATTCCTTATCGTGCTTTCGAGGCATCACGTGATATGGCATTAGAAGGGGACACCTCCTCATGGTATGCACAGACACGAGACTGGCTTGCCCACCATGGCTTTGACATAGACAAGCTACCACCACTACAGTACGACTCTCATGCACCCACCTACTCGCTCTCTCATCAAGAGAGGAATAGGATCATTCGTCAGGAGATATGGCATACATACATACAGAGGACATGGGTGAGCCCTAGGGGTACATTGCCACCGAAAATGCTCTACTACCGCGAGCATTTTCTACATATATCGGGCACGGGCTTCATCGAGATTCCGAGATACATGCAGATCTACCTTCCCCACCACCTACGAGTCGTCATTGGGCAGCTCCGGGTTTCATCACATCAGCTCGAGATTGAGAGGGGTCGGTCCAGGGGAGTCCCCCGTGAGGAGAGGTGGTGCCTAGTATGCCAGACAGAGGTAGAGAGTGAGGAGCATTTTGTTATCAGATATCCAGCATACTTAGACCTACGAGCACAGTTCCAGATCGAGGAGTCATTCCAGCTGTGCATGACTATGGGAGACCAGAGACGCTTGGGACGCTTTCTCACAGCAGCATACGAGAGGCGAGAGCGGTCACTACAGCCCATACATCAGCCACGGGTGAGTACGCAGCAGACCATTACCCAGTTCTTTCAGCGAGTTGAGCTACATCAGAGAGGTCCATCTATAGGGCTCACGCTCCACCAGGCAGCAGCACAGAGAGCACGGCGCCGACCACGCATGGGCGGATATCGTCGACCACGACTATATCAGGAGGATATCTCACGCATCAGGATTGCCTACGACCACATGATGGAGCATAGGCGTACCACCACCCTCTGGGTTGTCTTCCTTCAGGAGGCACTCAGACCACCACCGATGTACCACATACTACACCCACCTCCACCCATCACCAGTAGCTAGGGCGTTTTACTCACATTTTGGGATCCCCCATGTATTCGGTGGCCACTATCTGCAGAGTCAGAGCCACGTCTCCCCAGCCTTTTCCAGCCCTATATAGCTTTGTGTAGCGATATACTTTTTTATTTCACTTTATCTTCTACACAGGGTTACTACACTTGTACATGGTTTTTGTCTCATAGGCCAAGTTTGGCCTCCAGAAGACGTTAATATGACTTTCTTTCTTTCTTCTTCTTTCTCCCCCCCTCCCCTCTTCCATCTCTCTCCCCTCTCCCCCCCTCCCTCTCTCCCCCCCATTTTCCCCCTCAATCTCTCTTCCCCCTCCCGCTCTCCATCCCCCCCCCCCCCCCAAAAAAAGAAAAACAAGCCACATCCCCCCCATCGTACATGAGTATTTTCAAATGAACTATACACCAGATTTCACAAATAACAACCTAAAATAAATATCCATGAAAGAAACTTACTTTGACATTTCCATCACGATCGCGCACTTTTCTCCATCGTACAACATTGTCTTCAAGTCTAAGTCTTTGTTTCTGCCCAGCTTCATCTGTAATGAACTGCTCCTCCTCTGCAATATATGTCTTCGGATCAAAGGGCTTTGATTCTATGCCCATAATGTTAGAAACCCGAACAATATGCATCTGTGGAGCAACTAAGAAATTATCCAAGCAGCTCGTTTGATAAAACATAATGAGCAAAAATTAAACCAGAGCCTAAAATCATAATAGGCAATAAAGAAGGATAGCAAGCACTCATGTGTCAAACTACACTCAGGCATGTGTCAGCAGCCAAGAGGCACAAAAACATAATGCAGATAGGCATATATATAAAAGACAAGACGCTTTAACTGCATAGCATAAGAATATGTACAAATCTATCCTGAAATAAACCACTCAATTTGTTCATGAGAAGACCATAAATCATATCATCAATATACCTGATTATAATCTAAACATTCTCTTCTGATTTATCTTCAAGCATAAAGTTCAGAGCTATGTTTTGCACCAGTTGCTTACATCCAACGAAGAGCAGGTATATCAAGTTGCCAAGAACCAAATCATCCTAATTGTGCAGTTGCATTGGCTTTTCTTAGGTCCAAAGAATCCATTCACGGTTTCTGATTTAGTTGCATCCTATGAGAACCCAAAATCGAACCATATTTAAAAAGGGCTCCGTACAGAAGCCACAGCTGGACCTCTTGTAATATGACGAGGACTATTGACAGTAATCAATGTCATTATAGGAGAAACAAGTTCAGAGTTCCTTCTCTAATTCTCTCAGGCGCTTACTCATACAAAATCATGTCAACATAGATGAGAAACTGAGCAAGGCCATATGGAATATCAAAGAAGTCACACTTTCATCTGTTTGTTACCTTATCTGCAGGTCCAGGTGGAGGGCATAATGGAATATTGATATGAAGCGGTGGACCAAGGGGCTTTTCCCGTGGCCGATGTACTGCAGTGTGTTCGTCATCAGATTCAAACGTTTGTTCTTGCTGCTCTTCATCGGGCACTATGTCCTCTGGCCGTATGCCTCTTTGTATGCTTGCCTCATCATCTGAAGCACTCATCTACAAAAGCAGGATATGAAATTCTAGCCATGTTTTACTGTAGACAATAACAACCAGACTAATAGAAAAATCCTCACCTCAGGTGCTCGAGGGCTTTGCCTCACATCATCAGCTGCTTGTTCCTCCTCATCAGAATCTCCAAAAACATCTCGCATCTCTGCAATCCCATCAGCTCCCTTGCTCTCATCACCCTCATCACTACAAAATAAAGTAGTGATCATATTAAAAACAGTGCATTTGAGAACAGTGATTATGCTCACACTAGAAAGTGTACCTAGAAACTGTTGACATAGGACATTAAATAATTGAGTTGCAACAGACAAGTACCAATCACCTGTGACCCACCGAACTGCCTATATAACAATGATATACACTCTCATCACTATATGAAACCATGCTTATGCCTACCAACACTACAAAAACCAATTTTCAATACTCAATGCCCTCACTTAGAGCAGCATAAGAATATGGAACGGCTATACACACAGTTAGATGCACACACACACACACACACACAAAAAAAAAAACCAAAATAATAAGAGAGAACATAAATAGCTAAAGAAGTTCCAAACGAAAACTTATTACATTTTTTATTTTGGTTCTTTTCTGATTTTCACAAGCTATGGACAAAAATATCTATGTATAATAGAACAGCCCGATATGAAGACATAAAAAGATAACTTTGCTTAATTAGCTTAGTGATCCTAAAAACCTGCTTGCAAAAAATAACAAAAATCTGAAAGACTCCCAACTCCATCACTTTACCTCCATGTTCATTAGTTTAAATCACAGCTCATGATGCATTCTAGATGACACAAAAAGGAACAACCTTTGACCATGAACTTGCTCCACTTCTTCATCTGCATCTGATACATTATGATCACCTTGGTATTGATCTACTTCAACATCCTCCTGTTCTATTCCCTGACCGCCTTCATCAGACTGCTCAGAAGCACTGGCACTTATCTGCTGTCTGATGCCCCTTCTTTCATGCAGAACAGGCTCATGATGTTCCTCCCCGTCATAACTATGTTCTGCATCTGAGTCTTCTCTTTCTGCTTCACTTTCAATTCTTTCAGCTTCACTCTCATCTCTGTCATTCTCACTAGCAGCCCTTTCCCCTTCACTCTCAGCATCAATCTGACGACCACCTTCCACTTCATCATCCTACATAATCAGCATAACAATTCCAAATCATGAACATATCAATTTCTGAAGCTCCCATCTCAAAAAGACACAAAGGAATCATTAATCAATCAGGTCAAGAAGCTTTTGATGTCAACTCAGAATCTTGAGTCGAATGATGTGTACCCAAATGCACACATGCACGTACATACTTACATTTAGTCAAGAAATTAACCATCACCTGAGAGCAGGCAGACCAGTTCCTTGATCTAATAAGCCACTGCCTCAATAAGTGGGATGGCATACACTCCTTCCAATCTTTGTAAAAAATAAATGCATGTGCCCACCCCCCACACACACACACTGCATGTATGCATGGACACAACATACATATATACACACATACATACATCGATCAGAATGCACAAATATAGAAATCCCTCGGGTCATTGATAGACCTTGTATTGTTGAATAAAGACAAAACGTGATCTCGTCAATCTTCCAGAACATATCTGCATGATTCGTGATGCAAATTTCCATGAAAGCATACACATATGAGCATGTGTGTGCATGCATGCTCATCTCTCTCTCTCTCTCTCTCTCTCTCTCTCTCTCTCTCTCTCTCTCTCTCTCTCTCTCTCTCTCTCTCTCTCTCTCTCTCTCTCTCTCTCTCTCTCTCTCTCTCTCTCTCTCTCTCTCTCTCT
The DNA here is from genome assembly GCA_020310875.1 of Ceratopteris richardii. Taxonomy (NCBI): domain Eukaryota; kingdom Viridiplantae; phylum Streptophyta; class Polypodiopsida; order Polypodiales; family Pteridaceae; genus Ceratopteris; species Ceratopteris richardii. The sequence continues at coordinate 111,657,856 of CM035416.1, read as the reverse complement.
CTCTCTCTCTCTCTCTCTCTCTCTCTCTCTCTCTCTCTCTCTCTCTCTCTCTCTCTCTCTCTCTCTCTCTCTCTCTCTCTCTCTCTCTCTCTCTCTCACGGATGCAGGTAGAGCACAGACGGGCATGCATGCCACGTGTCCTCCAGGCCAGACGAGAGGGACATCGTGCCCTCTACAGAGACAGTCGGGTCATTATTGATGGACGGCCCATTGACTAGGGATTCGCGGCCTATGAGACAGCACAGCAGGAGGTGCACATTGCAGTCTGGAACTGCAATGGATCTTTGTGGACACATCCAGGGCGCCTCGAGGAGGTGATGGAGGGCAGAGACATTATCTTCTTGACAGAGACACACGAGAGCCCGGGGAGGAGCCTACCGAGGATTGAGGGCTATATGTGGGAGTCAGCTCACCGCCGCAAGATGAGACAGCACACCACACGAGGATCAGGAGGAGTAGCCGTGCTCTACAGACAGTCGCTACAGCACAGGGTACAGGTGGTAGCCAGAGACCCAGAGGCACGTTTCATGTGGATACGCTTGCAGCTATCAGAGGAGAGAGCAGCGTACTTCGCCGTATGCTATATTGCACCCATTGGTTCACGCTTCACACATTCCCCTGAGCAGCTATCAGGGGGGGAGGGACCAGACACCACATCGCCATATGACTGCCTCAGTGACACGATTATGGAGTATACCGGGATGGGTGAAGTCTTCCTTGTAGGAGACTTCAATGCCCGCACTCAGAGCCACCAGTGTGATATCTACGACTTTGACGACCCTGAGATGCTTCGTACCATAGAGGACATGCCTACACTCAGAGCCTCAGCCGACACTGCCACACCCACCTCATACGGCCGACACCTACTCCAGATGGGAGCACCACACCGTCTCGTTATATATAATGGGATGGGGACCTGGCCCACCTCGCGCAGCCTCACCTGCATCCCACCCACGACACCACATGGGGGTAATGTGGTAGACTATGTTATCGGACCCCCGGAGGCGACACATCTCATCACCTCATTCACTATCCCACCCTTACCGATTGGAGCCGATCACGCATATCTTGCCCTATCCATTCGCGGCTCACCATGCATATCCCACCATACAGCCACGAGCCCATACCACCATTCACTTTAGACATGAGCTAGCACATATCTATAGCTCCCATGTTCGAGAGCGCATCTACTCCCTTGATCCCTCTGCCTCCTTGGACACCCTCACCGCCCACTTCTCCTCGATCCTCCATACATATGCTACTCTCAGCTTCCCATACACCACCCACAGCATTGCACATTCGACACGGCTAGGGCATACACCCCAGAATAGATGGTACGATGAAGAGTGTAGGCGACTATACCGACATCTAAGAGCACAAAGTATCTTGGGATCCATCACACAGAGGGAGGCACGACGACAGATGCGAGCCCTCACACGCCGGAAGCGGCGAGCTTTCGAGGAGGGATAGGAGGCAGAGTTGATCGACCTTCTCATGAGTAGGGATTGTGCCACCGCGTGGAGGGCACTACGTGAGCCACGCCCACCTACACCCATAGCAGATCCTCCGACTTGGCACACTTACGCCCAGAGGTTATATGACGTCCCAAGACAGCCAGCATTGCCGATTCCTTCCACACCGCGTCCGGTGATATCCACCCTCTCCACGGCAAGCATGGTACGACAGGCCATCCATAGGCTACGGCATGGCCGTTCAGCAGACCACACGGGGCTACAGGGAGAGCACTTTTATATACGCAGCAGATGTAGTTTCCCACTTGATCGCCCATCTCTTCAACCGTGCTTTGGTTGAGGGATTACCCGACTCATGGACTACGCATACCATTACGCCTATCCATAAGTCCGGCGATATGATGGACCCAGGGAACTACAGGACTATTATGATAGGCCATATCCTGGCCAAGATCTATGGGGCAGTACTAGAGGCAGAGCTCAGTACACACGCTGAGGCAGCGGGGATCAAAGCACCCGGCCAGGCAGGCTTCCGCCGCACTTTCTCCACCATTGACCACATCTTCGTGCTTCGTTGCTTGATTGAGAACGCGAAGGCGAGGAAGCAGAGACTATACTGTTGCTTTGTGGATTTCCGCAAAGCCTTCGACATGGTCCCTCGAGAGAGACTACTACGGAGGCTCCAAGAGTTACAGCTTCCATCAGACATGCTATGGGCCATCTACGCTTTGTATGCACGAGTCACAGGCAGGGTACGCTGCCCCGGCGGTCTATCAGACAGCCTTGTTAGCACCATTGGTGTGAAACAAGGTTGCCCTCTCTCACCCACTCTCTTCGGACTCTACATCGACGAGATCACGGAGTATATACAGCGAGCAGGAGGGCAAGGAGGAGACCTTGGAGGTACGCCAGTACACATCCTATTATATGCTGATGACATTGTCCTGCTTTCAGAGTCACAGGAGGGGTTACAGTCACATTTACAGCGCTCGATACCTTTTGCATGGAGAGAGGACTCACAGTGAACCTTGGCAAGACCAAGGTCATGATCTTCCATACCATAGTGGAAAGCAATGTTTTCGCAACGGCAACGGCAACGGGTTAGCAACGAGGGCAACGTCTGGACCTAGGAGTTGCGATAAAGTTATTTATTTTTCAAAATTTTTATAATTTTTTTTCACATATTTTGGGTTCTATGATATGTAATAAGGTGGGATATGACTATATATACCATAAAATACTTATTACAATATAAGATATATCATAAATAATAGAGATTATCAATCTAACTTGAAAGTTGGAACTTGGTCGTGACTCGTGATTATATCATAACCCTCCACACAGCCTTAAGATTATATCAAATACAATTATCTCAAATACATCATCATTATATCAAAATTCAAATACAATCATAACATCAATAATCATAACATCATCATCTAGATTCTAGATTCTAATTTCTAACAACATAATGATCATAACACTTAACTTTCAAGTTTCCAGTTTCTAAGTAGTAAGTTCTAACTTCTAACTTTTAACAAATTACAATAAACATCATGATTTATAATATAAATGATAACACCTGGCATCATAGTACATACATGTCACATGATCATATCATCGTTCATACATCAAAATAAAACAATAGAGATCACTATGACAAATGATAAATCATAAATCATATGAATCATGACGCATGGCATAAATCATAAGTGGCAAACGATAAATATAAAGTCACGACTCACAAGTGAGTCATGATAAGTGTCCACTCAGCACTGTCATCACAATAGTAAATACATATCATGAAATACCAAATGTCAAACATGAAATGTCAAAGCCTCAAATGTCAATAATCAAACTCTGTCACTCTGACATGGTGTCAGATGACAAATCATCACTCTCATCATCATCATCATCATCATCATCATCCCTAGTAGTAGTGGTATGTGGTCGGCTACTAGTGGATGCATCACCACTACCACTAGGTCCTCTGCGGCTCCGAGATGATCTGGTATCATGCTGAGGTAAGGTCAACTCATGGTAAAGCATAGTATATAAGTCCAGATCCTCTGGAGGAATATCTGGAATATCTCTGACTTTCTCTATATCTACTGTGTCCACGTTGACCTCCCTCACATCTCCTGTATGTCCGCCGCTCTCCAAGAGACGCAAGTTGCAGTGGCAATAAACTAGCCGCTCCAACTGCGCTGTAGATAATCTGTTCCTCTTCTTTGTATGGAAGAGGACCCATGTGCTCCAATTCCTTTCACAAGGACTTACGCTGCAGTCCTGTGAAAGGATACGAATAGCTAACTCTCTCTGCATTACAACATAATTCAAAAAATAATTAGTACATAAATCATAATACATATTTATGACATGTCACACAGTACACTAAAGACTTTTGACTTGGTACTTACCAACTGAGGAGCACTAGCACCATACATCTCCCACCATGATACTGGCCGCAACTGAGCAAATCTCAAACAAGTCGTATCCTTTCCAAAATGGCCACCACCATTTTGGAATACCAAGAGCTGTCTCTCCAACTGAAGTCGCAACTCTACATCAGCTCGATAAAGCCTATATACATATGTGTTCCATGCACTCAAGAGCTCCTCATCCACGATGGCCTGCTGAGATCTCCATAAGGGATGCAATAAGTGTGCCATCCCATGGATCGGGCGATGAAACCAATCCCATCGATCCCTCCACACAGCCTTAAGCTTCTCAATCCTATAAACAAAGAAATTATAAATTTTAGAGACTAATTTTTAAGATAATAAGAATTTTAAGTGTCAAAAATTCAAAGTAATAAGTAATAACTTAATAAATACATGTCCAATGTTAAATGTGGGCAACGTGAAAGGGACTCGCCAACTCGATCCATGAACTCATAGACGAGTCCCAATGTACTCCCCTCCATATCAACGATGCGAAGGACAGAATATAATGGATGTATGGCACGCACAAGTGCCTCTACATCCCTTCAAAATGAATCCGACAAGCATGTAATCCGTACAAAATCTGCTCTCGGGGTAGTGTGTCCATCCTAGGCAGTCCACTCTGTAGACACAACTGTCTGCATCAAAGCCTGCCGCACCCGAAGTAGTCTCTCCATCACTATGCACATGTAAGCAAATCTGGTCTTCGCAGGCTTTAGGATATCCAACTCACTGTATGATCTGAAAATAGCTAATAGTTTTGGTCTCTTTGTGAACAAAGAGACCACCTTATGGTAGGTGGAAAAAATAGAATGAATCCAAGGGATCTTTCCAAGATCCTCTATCAAAAGATCAATGCTATGTGCGGCACATGGGGTCCACACAATGGAGGGAAACTCTGCCTCTAACAATCTACCCATGGCCACACAATTACTTCCATTGTCGGTAATGACTTGCACAACATTCTTTTGACCGACATCCATAATAGCCTGGCGGATATGACCATATATAAACTGACATGTGAGACAAAAATTACACCAAATCAGCCATGTACATAGTACATAGTACATACTACATACATAATACATATATATAGCATATGCAAAATTCAAATGCGTATCTTAAAATTAAAACTTGAAATTTCACCTATACATACATGTCACTGTAAGTCCAGCCTCTGATGCATCGATGGCGCGAAGGAACATAGTGCCTTTGCAACAATGCACTAGTATGTTATATACATTCCTTTTCCTGATGTCTGTCCATCCATCGCACATAATAGTGCATCCATACTTCTCCCGTGTGCCCATCGTCGGCTCTAACTGCTTCTCCACTATATCTTTTGTTTTGCGTAGCTCACTAGTCCTCAAACTCTTCATATGAAGGACCGCTCCATCGATATCCTAATGTGCTCACTAACTCCATGGCTTCCTTCCATGCGGGTGTGCGTGCAACATTAAAAGAGAGGCCACACTATATGAAAAGCTTCATTATACCTTGTTTGGCCTCAAGCTCCCGCTGCCTCTGAAAACCCGCACGTACGGATGCCGAAGAAAGTGATCCTCTAGGTGCCTTCACCGGTGGCTGAGTGTCACCCTCAAGATCGACGGTATCATGTCCATGCTCATCATTCCCTCCACTAGAGGATCCCATATGAGTCTGATGTGCTGGAGCATCGTGTGGAGGAGGATAACGGAGCTAATAGAGGTGGAGGTGGGCCGAGAGCTCTGTGGATACTTTCTAGCTTCCCTTTGAGCTACCCACTCAAGGAGCTCATCCTTGATATCAGCTGGCATAGGCTGCTTGCATGCTGAAATGCCCAAGCCACTAAATTTGGCAAGGTGGGCTTTGATACGATCTGCCCCACCACCCCCTTTGTAACCACATAGGTTACATGTCCATCTCTCACTCCACCCGATCCAAACTTCCCTTGGCTAGTCACGTACTTCCAACAACTTTGCTTTGGTTTAGGCATGGTGAGTCTCTCTCTCTCTCTCTCTCTCTCTCTCTCTCTCTCTCTCTCTCTCTCTCTCTCTCTCTCTCTCTCTCTCTCTCTCTCTCTCTCTCTCTCTCTCTCTCTCTCTCTCTCTCTCTCTCTCTCTCTCTCTCTCTCTCTCTCTCTCTCTCTCTCGGCTGAGGGCTCAGTGCTCTCGGGTGTGCATTCGCTCCAAGGAAGAAGGCAAGTAAAATGCCCTCTCCCGCGAGCCCGTTTCGGGCTCAAAGGAGAGGGCAAAAAAATTTGTCTGCAACGCAACGCGTTGCGTACGTCGCAAAGCAACGCCGTTGCGTTGCAAACGTTGCAGACGCTACGCAACGCGTTGCGTTGCAACTATGTTCCATACCTCAAGGACAGTACGCCATCGCGCCTCTTTCACAGAGGCTGGAGGACAGATAGAGGTAGTGGACTCCTACGTCTACCTAGGTATCACCTTCTCGGGCAGCACAGGGGTATTCTCCATGGCACAGGCTGCGAGAGATAGATTGACGCGAGGCTATGCGGCACTTGCAGGATTGGAGAGACGCTGCTTTCAGACACATTTTCAGGAGCCCCGGACTAAGGGTGGCTCTTTGACACTCTAGTGACACCCGCATTGATGTACGCAGCAGCAATATGGGCACCAGGGATCACAGAGGCGATGTGGACGCGGATTGAGAGGCCCCAGATCACCATGATCTCACGCTTGCTGCGCAGCAAGCCCTCCGTTCCACATGACATTATACGAGCTGAGCTTGGCACACCACCGATGCTAGTGGAGGCCCTCTTCTAGTTGGTGACCTTTATTCTGAGAGTCAGAGAGCTCCCCACCAGGCTTGCATTTGAGAGCTCTAGACATTTGGCAGAGACAGGGCATGAGAGAGTATGGTATGCACAGACTTACCGATGGTTAGCAGACCATGGCATGAGCATTACGGATCTCCCCCCTTTTCAGTATGACCTCTCTTCCCCCCACATTACCCTCTCTCGTTCGGAGAGGAATAGGATCATCCGTCAGGACCTACTACAGATACACGTCAGGGAGACATGGATAGCACCACGGGAGCCTCTTCCCACAAAGAGGCAACACTACAGAGAGCACTTCCTGACTGTGACAGCGGATGGTTTCATTCAGAGACCACGATACATGGATACATATATGGCACCAGCTGAGAGAGTGGCCATTGGGCAGCTCAGAGTATCATCACACCAGCTCGAGATTGAGATTGGGCGAGCCACACATACCCCGAGGGATGAGCGATTATGCAGGATATGTAGAGAGGAGGTGGAGGACGAGGAGCACTACACATGTAGATGCCAGGCATATGAGGACATCAGCGACCGCTACCCATAGCTCTTCAGGGGGCCCAGAGAGATCAGGGCTTTATTGGGGACAGAGGACCAGCGCCCTCTAGGTCGTTTCCTAGTAGAGCTCCAGCACCGCCGTGCATCACTCCTCCAGCAGCAGATGGAGATACACCTGCCCCCCCCCCCTCAGACTTATATTACAGATTTTTTCAGACCCACATCCACTCGAGGACCCAGCTCGATGCGGGGTGTCACATTACACAGAGCAGAGGAGCTTAGCCGACATCTTCGACGACCGAGACCCCTTGTCCAGAGAGCTCGTCCACATCAGAGAGAGATTCAGGCGATTCACGCACGCCATGACATGGAGATACGGAGACGTCAGCAGCGCACCCCTATCGATTTGGACGTTCAAAGCATTTTGAGGATCGCCATGATGCCTTACCCACCGATGCATTATATCCTACACCCACTCCAGGCATTTAGTGGGTTGTGATACCATCGAGCCTCCCCTCCCTATGCATATCATATTTGTATCTTACCCATTGAGCATATAGAGTGCATACCCATAGCACCCCACACCCTTGATGCCAGTTACTATCCACTCCTTTTATACCCGTTTGCGGTACTCGCACTTTATTTTCGTTTTGGGATCACAGTGGATTGGATCATACTGATGTATATGTTTTGTCTCACTCTAATAGACGTTAAAAAGTCTCTCTCTCTCTCTCTCTCTCTCTCTCTCTCTCTCTCTCTCTCTCTCTCTCTCTCTCTCTCTCTCTCTCTCTCTCTCTCTCTCTCTCTCTCTCTCTCTCTCTCTCTCTCTCTCTCTCTCTCTACCGACCCTCCCCTCCCTATGCATATCATATTTGTATCTCACCCCCAGAGCATATAGAGTGCATACCCATAGCACCCCACACCCTTGACACCAGCTATTACCCCCTCCTTTTATGCTTTGTTTTGTACTCACATTTTTATTTTCCTTTTGGGATAACAGTGGATCGGATCATGCTAATGTATATGTTTTGTCTCGTAGGCCGATTTTGGCCTCTAATACACGTTAAAAAGTCTCTCTCTCTCTCTCTCTCTCTCTCTCTCTCTCTCTCTCTCTCTCTCTCTCTCTCTCTCTCTCTCTCTCTCTCTCTCTCTCTCTCTCTCTCTCTCTCTCTCTCTCTCTCTCTCTCTCTCTCTCTCTCTCTCTCTCTCTCTCTCTCTCTCTCTCCCCCTCCCTCTCTCCCCCCCCTCCCCCCCCCCTTCTCCCTCTCTCTCCCCCCCTCTCTCCCCCCCTTCTCCCTCTCTCTCCCCCCCCTCCTCCCCTCCCCAAATGCTGCTCGAGAACCCTAACTTCATTGTACTTCTGCACGCAAAAACCTAACCCTAACTGTACCTGCATGTTGCCCAAAACTTCTACCCGACCTGCCCGAAAGTCTAGCATTGACAATGGCCAAATCAAAGGATCTGACTAGAATGAGGGATATGACTAGAATGGAGGATAAATTTAACATCATCATCAAAGAAGACAAGAGGACGATGGACTCGACCATCACCTCCATCATCAAACACATCTTCAAACTCGAAAAAAAGAAGTACAAGGCTTCAACAAAGAACGTGAAGCATGGGGCAAAGAGAAAAAAGAAAGGGAGATGGAGAGCTCGAAGGAGAGAGAAGAATGGCTTAAGAGGCAAAAAGCTTGGGTAGAAGAGAAAAAGAACATGCGGGAAGAAATCGAGCTCCTCAAAGCCTCAGTTGCATTTCTCACCCTCGAAGAAGGTGAGCTTAGAGCATACGCAAAAGAAGCTCTAAAAATAGAGCTCACGGAAGCCTTGACCATGAGCATTGACACCAAGCTCGAGGCGACCAAAGAAGGATGGGTCAAAGTAGTGTGGGGGGGGGGGGGGGGGGGGGACATCAAGAAACAGGCAAACGAAGAAGCACAAAAAGAACAAGCCTTTATTATGCACACTACCATTGAGGAAGAGAGAATGAAAAAAGCCCAACGTTTTAATGTGTGTGTCACAAGTATAGTAGAGAAAGAAGGCTCCACTCCCGAGATGGACGGGAAGATATTATGCAAGAAGCTCGATTACAAGGAAAAGGCCCCCCAAGTCCATCAAATCTTGGAGAGCGAGAAAAGATATTTTGAAGAAGAGAGCTCTCATTTTGCACTTCCCCTCCGAAGAGGTAAGATCCATCGTCCTTCGCAAGAGAGTGGTTTTGAGAGCGTTTGAAGGCCCCCCTATTTACCTAGATGAGGATCTCACACCCATGAAAGTAGCACATCACCGTGCATTCATGCCAAGGGTACATGAGGCCCGTAGACAAGGAAAAAGGCTTCATACAAAGATGGTCGGGTCATCATCGATGGTAAAGCCACTCCGTAGGGATTCGCAACCGGTGAGACATTTGAGGATATACATCTTGCAGTGTGGAACTGCAATGGAGACTTACGGACACATCCAGAGAGGCTTGAGGAGGTGAGCAGAGATAGGAATATTATCTGGTTGCCCCAACAGGAGCCTACCTCAAGTGGATGGTTTCCAATGGGAGTCTACACACCATAGTTGTTAGCAACGTTTTAGCAACGCCGAAGGCAACGTGTTGCTAACGCGTTAGCAACATAGCAACGTTTTGGCCTAGACGTTGCTAAAACGTTGCGAACGTGATTTTTTTTTTTTTTTGTTTTTTTGTTAATATTTTGGTAGTCCAGGCATCCTATAGCTAAGATATGATGAAATGCATGCTTTTAAACATATAAATAAATATACACACATATATATATATATATATATATATATATATAATGAACTAAAAGTAGATATGCGACATGTAGTATGTATACTACACATGCATACATATATTCATACATATTACATATGTAGATGCATACATACATGCATGCATACATACATGGTTGCATGCATGCATACATACATACATACATACATGCTTGCATGAATCCATGCATACATACATATGTACATACATACATACATACATACAAGTAGATACATACATACTTGCATATTACATACATACACATGCACATTTGTAATTATATACATACAAACATACCTATATAGTATAGTATAGGATAGACATAGACGTTATAGTATAGATTATTGAGTCAAGATTAGTCCCTACACAATTCAATATTCATGAGTGATGTCTTTGCTTAGTGAGATCAATCATCATAGAAGGCTACCCTTGGCTTTGAAGGGCCAAGGCCATGCATGAAACTTTACTCCAAGCTCTATAATTGCATTAGGAGATCCAGAATATGGGAAATCCAAAATATTTGGCTAGCTCAAGGTGATAAGGCCCATAAGGAAGATCATACATAAATAAATGTCTACACTTTTATAGCTTTTTATGTCTTCCTCATTGTCCATGTTTTCTTATTGCATTTATCATACATTTTGGACAAAATTTTGAATGGTTTCTTATGCCTCCTAAGGAAAATATAGTTTTGGATTGCAAAAAAAATATGCATGCAAAGCAACGCGTTGCGAACGTAGCAACGTTGCGAAGTTGCAAACCGTTCGCAATACGTTGCGATGCAACTATGCTACACATAGAGATTGTACACACCACCACACTACGAGAGGGTAAGGTGAAGTAGTCATTCTCTTTAGAGATGGACTTCACAATAGGATAGAGATTATCACACATGACTCACAGGCTAGATACCTTTGGATCCGTTTACAACTCTCACAAGAGGGGGCTGTCTACATTGTGCTATGTTATTTTGCCCCTTCTGGCTCCAAATTCAACATTATTGATAGGGAGGAAGGTTCACCATACACTTGTTAATCAGAGGAGATCACCGAGTATTCTATGTTGGGGGAACTTTTCCTCATGGGAGACTTCAATGCCAAGATAGGAGGCGACCAATGCGAAGCCTTTGACCCAAAGGACCCACTATTAAGGAGGAATCTATGACACGAGTTTCAGCTGATTTTACACTCTCTCTCTCTCTGTGGTGCCCACCTACTCAGACTAAGCTCCAGATATCGTCGTGTTATCTATAATGGGATGGATCATCAGCCTACCTCAAGGGGAACTGACATGCTTACCACACTCAGTTATTGATGGAGGGAGTACAATAGCTTATATCATGGGATCCAAGGAGGCGACCCACATTTTCAATTCCTTTAGCATCCCACCGATACCCATTGGGGCACATCACACATATCTCGCACTACCCCTCAAGGGGGACACTTGCACACACCCGCCTGTGACACACACCCCACACACCACCATCCACTTCACACACGAGCTAGCTCACATATACTCTGCTAAGGTTGGGGAAGATCTTCTTCATCATCATCTTGACACCCACTACCTATACTCACCTCACACATAGCATCTATTCTTCAAACATCCGCCATCGATTCCTTCCCGCACACCACTCACTCAGATCACACACCTCCCCTTGGAACCATGCCATAGAGCCAATGGTATGATGATGATTGAAGGCGCCTCTACCGTCAACTACACGCTCATAGAGCACTCAAGGAGATCACAAAGACTTAGGCAAGGAGACATATGAAGAGCCTTACACGTCGAAAGAGGCAAGACTTTGAAGAGCACATGAGCTTGAGCTATACCACCTATTTATGAGCATGGATTGCAACGCAACATGGCGCACTCTACGAGAGACACGACCGATCACACCTATTGAGGACCAACACATCTGGCACGCCTATACACGGATTATATGAGGCATGTGAACACCCTCCCATCCCTGAGCCACCCAGGCCCCATGTACATCAGTTGGACATTAAAAATGCATTTTTGAATAATGACTTGCATGAAGAAGTGTATGTTTTTCAACCCCATGGCTTCACAACAGCCTGAGGACAGATAGAGGTGGTCACTTCATATGTCTACCTAGGAGTAACATTCACGAGTCCACCTAGTCCCTTCAATATGAGACACGCTTCCACATATAGGCTCACATGAGGATATGCAGCTTTGGCCATGCTAGCAAGCACACTTCCAAGAGCCTCGTACAAAGGGGTGGCTATTTGACACAATAGTCACACCAGCTATGATGTATGCAACAACCATTTGTGCCCTAGGTCTCACAACCACTGAGTGGAGTGCGATTGAGAGGCCACACGTACACATAATTTTCCGATTATTCAAGGGGAAACAACCACTTCCACACAACATCCTCAAGGCAGAGATGGTTGCTCCTCCCATGGTGGTAGAGGCACTATTCCAGACTATATGTTTCATTCAGAGGATGAGGGAGCTCCCTGCTGATAGACTCACATGTAAGGCATTTGAGGCGGCGATGCAAATCTGTGAGTCAAGGTGTGAGAGAGCTTGGTATTCTCAAATCAGGGCATGGTTTGATGGCTATGGATTGGATATGGACAAGCTACCGCCCTTCCAATACAACCCAGATTCTCCCCACATTCACCTCTCAAGTAGTGAGAGGAACATTGTGCTCATATAGGATCTCTGGAAGCTCTACACTAGCCGGACATGGTTCACTTCCAACTTAGGATCCAGATTTCCATACTACCGTGAACAATTCTTAGACACTTTAGAAGATGGTTCCATCCAAAGACCATGCTACATGGACACATACATGCCTCGTAGCTCAAGAGTGGCAATTGGCCAACGTAGGGTTTAATCACATCGGCTAGACATTGAGCTTGAAAGAGCAAAGACCCCAAGAGAGGAGAGGACTTGTCGGATATGTCACATGTGGGATAGAGATAGAGGATGAGGAGCATTTTGTATGTAGATGCAAGGCATATGATGATATCAGGAGCAAATATGAGGCTCTATTTACAAGACAGCCTACCCTTTGTGAGCTCATAGCATCCAGAGATCAGCATCAATTAGGATGATTCTTACTAGAGATACACAACCACAAAGATTCCTTGCTCTAGCCTACCACGGAGACTCTGACGGGAGGGAGATAGACAAAGCTCACTGATTTCTTCGCCCCACGACATGCACAAGCCCCCCCCCCACCAAATGTCACACAGAGAATGGTGACTCTATTGGAATTTGGGGCCCCAGGATCTTCCAATACTAAAAACCTTTGAGCATACACGCTTAATTAAACAAGATGATAAGAGAGATATAGAAAGAGATCTTGAGACAAGAGTAAGTAACGTAAGCAAATTGCTTACTAACTAAATATAGATGGCCGAATTACAACATGGGAGTACTACTCAACCATATAATTGTGCACTCACTAAATAGAAGAATAGCGAAGAATATGATGATGTACAGAATTCAGATTATGCTGTTATAATCTGAGTTCTGTGTGAAGCGAATGAGCAACGAAGTGAACCTAACCTCTCAAGAAAATGCAACAAATCTGAGAATCAGCAAACCCTAATTTTGAAATTAGGGTTCATAAACCCTAAAAACAGAAAATAGGATCAACTTACAAAAGATAGCTGCCACCAACTTGTAGAAGACTCCTTGCTCCAAGAGAGTAGCCTCTCCTTCACCTTCCTTCACCTCCAAAGCTTCAAAACTCCAAACTTGACACAAAGTAAGCATCAACTCTAGCTCCAAGTTGTCCAAAAGAGTGTCCAAAGTGCTCCTTATATAGGTTAGAGTCTCTAAATAAAGCATAGCATTGATTTTTAAGAAAAAATCAAGTCGTTGGCCCAAAAAACTGTGATTGCTGTTTTTAACTAATTGGTTCGCTAATTTTTGCTTTTCATGGCTTTAAAATAATCCAATCGCTAATTTTGATGTTGCTTTATTTTGATCGCCAAAAATAAAGTGCTTTTTGCCATCTGTGACTAATTGACCTAGCTTTTCAAGAGTTTGAACCTTAAAAATGTTCTTCCACCATTTTAGAGCAGAATTAGGGTTTGACTTTTCTCGCAAGTCTGACCTCTGATGAAGGAATGAAGCATATCACTAGATAGCTCTTTCCAAGCTCTATCTATCTAGCCTAAAAAAGTTTTACCCAAACTGTATAAAAAATGTTAAGTCCTAAAATTTTGATTTGCTAGAAATGGACCTCTCGTGCTAGGAGAAGACCCCACATTATAGGCTATCAAAACACAGAGATTACATCGACGCCGGATTGCGGATATTCAGGCTCGTTACTGCCAACGAGGAGAGACGGGCCAAGATTATGGCCGATCCCGTTGCAGTCATCCAGGCAACCCCTGACACCACCTCCACCTATGTACCACATACTACACCCACACTTGAGCACTGAGTGCGTATGATGAGACACCTGGATGCATTCTCATATTTGTACTACCCTCTTGCATTTAGGCTACCACAGAGATAGCACCTCATTTATTCCCCCCTCTCTCGTGGCTTTCTCCACACATGCACATTATGGAGACTCGGATTTTCCTTGTATTATCACCAATTTATTTTCAGCACATTTTGTCTTTCTGATTGTTCAGAGACATAACCTATGTACATCGATTCTCACTCGTAGGCCGAGTTCAGCCTTCTAATTGACATTAAAACTCTCTCTCTCTCTCTCTCTCTCTCTCTCTCTCTCTCTCTCTCTCTCTCTCTCTCTCTCTCTCTCTCTCTCTCTCTCTCTCTCTCTCTCTCTCTCTCTCTCTCTCTCTCTCTCTCTCTCTCTCTCTCTCTCTCTCTCTCTGCGTGTGCGGCACATGTTTGTGTGTGTGTGTGTGTGTGTGTGTTCCCCTAGAACTACCCATAGCTAACTAGGGAAGGCCATAGTCTTAAGCAAATGTACTATTTCTTTGAGGGGGAGGTAGGGCCACAAACATAGTACAAACAAGAAAATTAATTTGTGAGAATTAATTCAAGAGTTATTCATTTAATTTGTTTAGTTCATTTAGGCCCTAAGAGCCTTGATGTTTTAGGTCACCTTGTTATCCTCCCTAAAAGATAAATGCTTGAAAGTTGCATATTGCAACTATCGTTTGAAGTTGAAAACGGCCTTCGATTTATATATAAGTCACCTATGGTTGTTATTGTAGCTCAAGTGGGTGATGATCGAAATAGCGTGTCCTTACAGGTGCATGGTTTCATTGAGGCAAACTTGGTCACTTCTCACACTCCTACCAACTTCATGGTGGTCATGAGTTCCCTATAGTTCCTATGTACCCAAGCAATTCAATCCAAGTTGCACATGAACAAATATTTGGTAGATTCGCTTCTCCTCCTCCTCCTCCTCCTAGAAGAGTGCCTACCAAACACCCATTAGAACCTTCAAGTCTACTTACACGGGTGAAGCAACAACTAAACACCCTCGTAAGGTGGGCAACTATCATAATGCTTTACTTGGAGATCCTTCACTTTGCATTCTAGACCAAGTTTCCCATCTCCATCTACAACTTCAGTAAACCGCAATATGGAAGACAAGAGACTCCCTGATGAGGACGGATTTGCCCTAATTACCTACAATTGTAAATGGACAAAGGATAATCAAAGTTACCTTCTCCTTTCACAAAGATGCTTGCATGGTCCACTTTGATAAGTGAAGAATTTCTTCATGCTTCTCAAAGATGTTCATGATAATGGCTACTTGATATGTTCAAGGTCTTGGTAATGGAAGATGCTTTGCACTTGGAATGTACTATAAAATGTGGATATTTTTTGTATTCAAGAACATAAACCATAGTCACAGGGGGACGCGTCCCGGGGCCCTAGGGATGCCGGGACTCCATCCCCGACCCCAAAATCTCCAGGACGGATATAGGGGACGGAAAACGTCCCCAAGCATTCTTTTGAGACAGGCTCCCGTCCCAGGGACGTGTTCCCGAGATGGATATATGTGATAAACCCGATTCGGGACGGGGACGGTTGACAATGGAGAGCCAAAATTTGGAGGAAAACACTTCACAAAAACTTTTTTCACTAATGTTTGCACCCTTTTTGGAGGGTGTCTTGCCATGAAGGTGGTTATAACTTTTTTTATTTCTGTTAATGACATTAATGATTAAGTGTTTCCTGGGTTTAGTGGGAGCTATAGTTGATGATGGAAGGATAGATTCTTTATTAAAAGGAAAAAATTGTGGAGCTTATTTCTGTAGAGAAGGAGAAGGTTGCCTCTCTTTCAAGAATGGCTACCCAAGGGGTTTTTAGTGCACCTATTAGCAGTCTACTAGGGTACTGGCCTTTGAAGCAATTTAGGAGGAGAATATTGAAGAGGAAAAGAAAGAGCTTGAGGAAGATTCCAATGAAGACATGGCATTCCATTTTCTTTATGAGAATTGTTCAATGATCTTTATTTTGTAATACTCTTTTAGGTGAAATGTTCAATTCTTGAAGATGGATATGATCTCCAAAGCTGTGAACTCTTTGCATTTATTGGTGGCTTGTAACAATTATTTAGGTTGCCATAACCCTTAGAACTTTGATGGCAATGTTGATGTATTGGTAGTTAGAAGAAGACATTGCTTTGTACGTGTCCATTCTTTATACTTAAAAAACACCTTTGTTCTATGGTTTTCTTGTTATAGGTCATTTCATATGCTAACAAAATCATTCTATATGGCTTCCATTGGATTATTTTGACAATATAAGCAATTGTTTGGTGTCGTCCCGGGGATGCGTCCCCAGGACACCCCAGGCTCCGTCCCCGTCCCGAGGACACCACCGTTCTCGGGACCCGTCCCCGTCCCCTGGTGACTTTGACATAAACTACCTTGTAAAAAGAAACTATTGGAATGGATTACCGATCTTTGGATTTCCTATGTTTGCACTCTCTCCTCTTCGTACTCTAGGCAACGTTGAGTTATCTATCATGTTCTACAACAATATCTAGTTTTATAGGACCTCTTTTGATATCTCCTCATTTGTCCTTTTGTATGACATGGCAAAATTCATTTGTTGATAAGCGTTTATGGCCATTACTTCTATAGGGATCCAACAAGGTTGTGATTTGTGTCATTCTTCGACTACCTCTTGTTGGTTTTAGACCCATGATTAATATAGAGACAAGGTAAAGAGACAAGACGGAGACAATATACGAACACAAATATGACAAAGGTAAAGAGACAATACAGAAACAATAAATGAACACAATATATGGCAACGCAGAATTAAGCTCCAAAACTAATTGTACATAACAAAAGAGTACTTATAAGAGGTGCTTCAAGTGCTCCACGAGCTTGTAGACATAAGCTATGGTACGTGATATGTTTATGTGTTATATGACTTATCTTTTTATAGCTTTAGCTTCCACCCATGAAATCTAATCAAAAAAAGCCCCAAAAAGCTAGAATAACCAACTTCTTCAATACCAAGCGAGAATTTCACCGTGATTTCTAGAAACCATATGCTTTGCTTTGCTTTGTGCCACAAAGCACTTATAGCCATAGGATCATAAACAATCGAATGTAATAGCATCATATTCCAAGGCTTGACCAGCCTTTGACTAGGCTTTGACCTTCTTTTTGTAAAGTTCACTACATATTGAGCTCCCTAGTTGAAGGTTGCTCACATTTCCAACAATCCCCTCCTAACCTGACACTAGGGGAATATGCTACATAGGTATATTTCCTAGTTGTTTATTATTATTATTATTTAATTATTAGATTTATGTAAGTACTTGTTTAATTTTCAAGTATCATGCTAACATCCACAAGCAAACGCAAGGACCTTAGACATGAAGAGCACTCCCACAACACACATCACAAGGAGAACCCACACATCCCCCACTCTTCTCAACCAAGTACTACGTGGAAGGATAGAGACAACTGTAAGATGCTATAGGAAGGAGACAATGTAGACTCAAACATAAGTCTCAACTAGCAAAGTTGGTCAAGCCTACCAAGTCAAGATCATATGCCCTTATCTACACCTATCAATCAGATATACACACAAGATGATATGGCTTTAAATGCAAAATCAATGGAGATGGTTTCTTTGACCATTCGACCAATGTCATCTTGTATCTTTTCTTTTGCTACTTTTGCTCCTCCTTTCTTATTGAAACGAAATTCTCCTCTATGTGCCTTTCCACCACAAATTTTGCAAGAGTTATTAGTATAACACTCTACCTCTTTTGTGGTTTGTCCTACCACAATGTTTACCACTTATTTGACTTTGCTGAAAATTAAATATCTTTACTTTCTTTTGCCTTAAGCCTTTTCTCCTCCTTTTGTATGGCTGGCAATACTTAGTCAAGATTAGGATTAGTCTGGTTTTGTAGAATAGTATCAATCAAGTTGTATGAAGAAGGAAGACTCTTCAAAAGTACTGCAACATCAATTTCTTCTTAGATAGGACTATTCCTCCTTGCTAGTTGGCACTATATAGCTCTTAAACTTGTTTAAGAGCTATATAGTGCAACTATATAGCTCATATAAACAAGTTTAAGAGTTTTATAGTATCAATCAAGTTGTATGAAGAAGGAAGACTCTTCAAAAGTACTGCAACATCAATTTCTTCTTAGATAGGACTATTCCTCCTTGCTAGTTGCACTCATTTCTAATTGGAAGAAGCAAATAAGTAGAGAAATAAGAGATTGTTGGGTTCTTGTGCCAAATATTCCCTCCAATTTTATCCACGCTTCCCATTCACTCTTAATGGCAAGGTGATGACTATATTCATTACTCAAACTCGTACCCATAGTGGACAAAGCTTTTCTATCTCATCGTAGAACTCAAGTTGAAGTTGTTGCCCCTCATGAGGTTGTAGGCATGGAAAAAAAATCACACGATTTTTATTTTTTTTAAATTGTAAAAGCCTCATTCGCGATTTAAATCTCTAGTAACGATTTTTATTCATAAAAAACGTTTTTTATTTTTTTGAATCTTGACAGATTTTGTATATGATTTTAAGTGAAAATTACTTCAACTCTTCGTGCATAAAGGACAACATAATATCTCTGAGCCACCATTTTGGTGGTCCAAAGTTCAAACATTGAACGTATCCCATCATTTTATAGGCTCTTTCACTCTTGTAGCATCATGAATGTAGGATCATGAACACCATAACCAGCAAGTGAACTAATACCATTCTTGTACTTATTGTAATCTTCCATCAACTTATCCATCCATTGCACATTTTCATTACTCATGGATTTTGTTCATCCAAGATCTTGGAATTTTGGAAAGTACAAGACATGAAATAATAGAAAACAAAAAATGTTAAACATAATTTGAATAAAGAATGGCCCCAAATACATGAGCATATGCTGAATACAAAAGGTCATTAAGCATGAATTTAATCATGAACAAGCTGAATACAAGTTGATTGACTAGACTAAAGTTGATAATGTCCTTAGTGAATATAGCCTTCCAAATAAAAAGTATTTTTTAGTGCAAAATAAAATAAAAATCATTCATGATAAATAAAAACCTCGATTTTTTTTTTGTTTTTATAAATCTCTACGATTTAAACGATTAAAATCCCGATTTGAATCTCACCTTTGTACTATGGTTGTAGGATCAATTTCCCCTCTTGTTGGAGTACTCCTTGCTCCACAACTTGATGAAGATGAGGCTTCACTTTGAGCCTATTGAGCTTGGTTGCTATAGAATTCTTGTCCATCTATTGTGGATAATCCAAACCCTCCTTGTTTTAGTCACTTCACCTCTACCTCAACTTCATCCCATAGATTAGCGATCATGAGCTAGTATTGAAAACGTGTCTTCCATGTGTGGAAGTTGCTTCCATTGAAGCCATCTACTTCTACCATGGAGATGGATGCCATATCTCTACTATTATAACTTAAGCAAGCCGATGCTCAAGTTAACTCTCTTATACACTCCCACAAACCTACCAATTGTTGGTTTTTAGGCACACAATTAATATAGAAACGAAGTAAAGAGAGAGAGAAAGTGACGAGATAGAGACAATATATAGACAAAAGATATGGCAAAGGGGCCAAATAAGCTACAAAATTATTTGTTTACTACGAACGAGCACTAATAAAAGGTGTTTCAAATGGTCCAAGAGCTTGTAGACAATAAACTATGGTACATGATATGTTTATGCGCTATATGACATGTCTTTTTATACTTTGGGTTTCCACCCATGAAATCTAATCAAAAAAGGCTGCAAAAAGCTAAAAAAACCAACTTCTTGAATCCTCAATGGGAATAAAACCACCTTTTTTGTTGTATTTTGTTCTAGATGGCTCACTTATAGCCACACGATCATAAACAATCACTTTCCATAAAATTTGACAAGTACCATATCTGTTTTTCGATGTGAAATTGCTTTACAATGTTTTTTGTCCAAAATTAGGATTCGACTTTCCCCTCCAATCTCTGCCAACTGCCTATGTGCTATATATTGTTGGATAGCCCTCTCCCTCTCTCTCTCTCTCTCTCTCTCTCTCTCTCTCTCTCTCTCTCTCTCTCTCTCTCTCTCTCTCTCTCTCTCTGCTCTTCAAGAATATGTAATAAAATCATCTTCAAAATTTTGCCCATTTTGATCAATTTGACCAAACTTTCACCAAGCTTTAACATGATTCTTTTTGTAAATTTCTTTGCATACTAAACTCCTTAATTGCAGGTTTATCACATTTTCAGTAATTCTCTAGTTGAACCTCAAGATGCATATCATATATGCAAGGCTTATGGGAGATTTCAAGATGGTAGATTGTGTTGAGGACACTCTTGTTGGAACTTGGAACAATGTCAATTGTGCTCTAAACCCTACTTTCCAGCAAACTCTTAAGTTATTTAAACACGATTTCTCAAAATGGAAATGGTCCAAAAAAAAATCAAACATGGTCAAAAATTAATAATGCATGTATGGAAAGACTCTTCAAGAGTATCTATTCATATATAACACTTAACCATATGAGATCCTATCAATCCTCAATTTTAAAACCCTAATTTTAAGTCATAATATGTGTTAAAGTGTTCTCACACTATATTAGAGTCCAAAAAGTTTTACTTAAGTTATATTATAAATGTCTCATTATTCCAAGGTCAAAATTATATAAAAAATCATATAAAAAAGAGCTTTTCGGAAATCCTACCATTGGTGGATTTCACGAAAGCTAACTTTTTGGACCATTGGGCTTATCAACAACTCACTTATACTTTAGGTATTGGATGATTACGTGTTGCCTTGGACTTGGATGTGTTTGGAGGTGTTTGGAAGTGTCTAGCTGCTATCCACTTCTTCTTTGCACACACGTCTACTTGCTCATGTTAGTAAGTAGCTTCTATTTTTGGTTATTCTTTCAAGTCTTAATGCTATACTAGGTTACTCTACCTACTACCTCAAGAGGAGAAGCATTAGTAGCTTCTTATATCAAAGAAGGATCCTATTTTTTTTTTTAGCCTATATATTTTTACACACTATTCCACATAGATTGTTTAACTCACAAACAGTCATATACCTCTTCGTGTTCCAACATACAATCACTTCTTTAACTCTTGGGCACACCCTTTAAATTTTTGCACCAAGATCCATCTACATTCAGCCCATAGTTGAACCGAGAGATTTAAATCGCAAGATTTAAATCGAGATTTAATCGTTTTAATCGTTTAGACCCAAAATAAAAATCGAGGTTTTTATCAGCTCAAAGAGATTTTTATTATTTTCATAAAAACTATAGATATACATAGATATTTGCATGAATAAAGATAATATATGATATATCACATTATTTCACATCATAAATTATATCAAATGTAAAACATTGATCATGAGTCATAAGTATTAACTTTTAAGTATGCAAAGAAGTGATAGGAAACATGATCCATCAATAAATACAATTGCAACTTGTAAACCCTAAAATGAGAAGAGTCAATTGTGGGAAGTCAAATCTCCAACTCTTCATCTACAATATCATCAATATCATCCTCCTCCTCAAATGAACTAACCCGTGAGGAGGTAGATGCACTATCACTATAAAAATCAAATTCTATGTGTTGGCAAGTGATGTTTTTAAAATCTACTCATTAAAAAAAAAAAATCGTCCAAGTTGGTATAAAAAACATTCGCAACGATTCAAATCGTTGAACTATTTTTACGATTTTTATATACAGCAAAAAATCGCGCTCTGGTCGCACTATGATTCAGCCTATTATCCAAATTTTGTATAACACACACATTATATAACTATTCTTTAATCAAGTAATTACTATTTTAGAGTAGCCCATTAGCTACTCGTTCTTATCTCGTTTCTTGTCTATTTTTGTAATCATTCATTTATCTTATTTGGTTCAAGATGTGTGTGCCATAATGGAAAGCAACATTTTAACAACAGTAATGGCAACAAGGGCAATATTTGGAGCTAGGCATTGCAATAAAGTTAATTATTTTTCAAAACTTATATATGTTTTTTTTAGGTATTTTGGGTTCTATGATATATAATAAGGTGGGACATGACTATATATAGCATAAAATACAATAATATATATATATATATATATATATATATATATATATATATATATATATATATATATATATATATATATATATATATATATATATATATATATAAAATAAAGATTATCAAATCTAAAAGGGCCATGATTCATTACATGTCTTACTCGCACTAGGTTAGATAATATATTACCATTTGAAAGTTCTAACTTCTAATTTATAACTTCTAGAATGATACATCATGATCCATAACATTTAACATCATAACATTAAACAACATCATTCATGATTCATAACGTTTAAGTTTTAACATATTACATCTATCAATTATCATTCAATGATTATATTACATAACATCTGACATCATGCATCATAAGATTTAACATTAATAATCATAACATCATCATCATCTAACATCATAATGATCATAACATTTAACACCTAGCTTTCTAAGTTTCTAAATTTTATTATTAAACACTATGATTCATACCATAACATTTGACAATGTAACATCGTACATGAATGATGATACATCATACATGATCATATCATCATCGATACATCAAAATAAAGACATACGGAATCACTATGAAAAATCATACGAGTCATGGCATAAACCTTAAGTGTCAAATGATAAATATGAAGTCACAAGTGATAAGTGTCATCACAATAGTAAATACATATCATGAAATATCAAATGTCAAATGTCAAAGACTCAAAAGTCAATAATCAAACTTTGTCACTTTGATATGGTGTCAAGTGAGAAATCATCACTCTAATCATCACCACCACCACCACCACCATCATCATCATTATCCCTAGTGGCAAACTGCAGTGGTCTCCCATCTATTGCCAGTGGATGTGCCACCACTACCGTTAGGTCCTTTGCGTCTACGAGATGATCCAACATCGCACTTAGGTAAAGTCAACTCATGGTACAACATAGTATATAAGCCCACATCCTTTGAAGGAATATCTAGAATATCTCATTTTCTCTATATCGACTGCATCCATGTTGACCTCCTTCACATCTCCTATATGGCCACCTCTCTCCAAGAGATGCAAGTTGCAATGGCAATAAACCAGCCGCCCCAACTTCCTTGGCTACACACGTACTTTTCGACTCTCTCTCTCTCTCTCTCTCTCTCTCTCTCTCTCTCTCTCTCTCTCTCTCTCTCTCTCTCTCTCTCTCTCTCTCTCTCTCTCTCTCTCTCTCTCTCTCTCTCTCTCTCTCTGTGTATGTATGTATGTATGTATGTATGTATGTATATATATATATATATATATATAGACACACACACAGAGACAGAGAGGTAGCTTATGGAAGCTTTAAGCAAGGGGAAGCTCTACGTGAACCTAATAAAGACACAACTTTGAAATGCTCTCCCCCGCGAGCCCGATTCAAGCTTGTGGGAGAGGGGAAAAAATTTTGTCTTCAACGCAATGCCGTTTGTGTTGTGTACATTGCAATACAACGCCATTGCGTTACGTACATTGCAATGCAATGCCATTGCGTTGCGTACGTTGTGGATGGTACGAAATCCGTTGCATTGAAGCTATGGTATGTGTGCAAGGTTTTAAGTGATCGAAAGATCCTATGATTTTTTGGCCTACCTCACTTCCACCACATCTCTCGTGTAAACACACCCTTACTTAGGGGACCTTGGATAGCAATGTTAACCACCGTCTATTATCATATCATCATGAAAGCTTCAAGAAGACATGTCATGTGACATGTCATCACTTCCATCATGATGATATCATCATGGGACATTCTAAAGACCTCCAACACCTATATACAAAGGGTGCTAACCATGAAGATCCTATCTTTCCAAACTCCAATATTGGGAGCTCAAAGATTCGCAACCTCGAAGTACTTTCAGATTCTACTTCTCTATTCTATCAAGTTCCTAAGTCTCATCTTGTCTAGTCTACCTCATAGTCTCCTTGCATTTTTCTTTTGTAATCTCATAGTACATATGTCATTCAATCTCGTGTAATATCTTGTTAATCTCCATCATAAGAGATCATGTAATTTTGACATCGAGTTTCATATCTATACTGCCCAAGTTATGGAATCATTTGTGTCTTGTCTAGCCATGCTATATACACTCCCAAATGAGAAAGTCCTCTATTGAAAAACAATGTGCTCAAATTTGGCAAAAAATCAAGCAACCCTAATTTTGGTAGGTTGTCAAAATTTGATCAAAGAGATGCTCAAAAAATTTCATTAGCTCATTGGAAAGTACTCATTGAGAGCTTTTTAATTATATATAACACTTCACCATATTGCAGTAGAAAGTCATCCAAAACTAAAAACCTAATTTCTGCTTTTCACATGTTTTTAATGCAAAAATTTGCTTTTCAATAGATTTTTCAAAGTTCTTCATGCTTTTCATGCTGATTTTCGTGGGCATTTCAAATCCTATGTAAAGAAAACCTAAGGAGCATTATGAATCATCAATTATTGCAGCTATACAAGCCTAAAGCTCTAGGGTTAATAGCTAGGAGGACTCTTGGAGGTGCATATGCAGATTTGGAGAAGTTTTTGGAAGCTTCCCTTTGTTTTTCTTCACACTAACATGTGCATGCTGATTTTGGAGCATAGTAAAAAAAAAACCTCGAATTTTTCAAGAGACAAAAAGTGTTTAGAGCATTCCGACATTCCAAACATCTTAATACATTTTTTGGCCATGTGAGTTTCTTTTTCGATATAGGTTTGGGATGTGTTTTTTATGATGTGGTTACCCACAAGCTTCGTTTTTGTTTTGTCTTGGCTTGAGCACAATAGTCTTGTCTCTTTTCTTGAATCTTGCACATATACTTGCCCTCTTCCTTACTCTTAGACCCTCTTGCTCTCTCTTCTTTGCACACACTCTTGTCCTCTTTGCTTTCTCTCTTTTCGGGACACATTGAGAGAGAGAGAGAGTTTCAGCCCTCTTTAATTTCTCTCCCTTTTGGGCCCTTTGGGACACATAGAGAGAATGTGAACTTCAACTGCTCATTAGTTTTCAAGTTTCACAATGGATGGAGCTCCCAATGTCATATGTAGCTCCCAATGTGTTTTTAGCACTAGATATGTAAATGAATGTAGATATGCATTATTCATAGATTCTTTAAAAAATGAAAGTAAAAAACATGACGATAAAATATAACACTCGTGTTTTAATTTCCATTTTTGCAGTACCCTACGTACTTGCAATCTATCTGACCTCATATTTCAGGCTCTACCCAACTTGATTAATGTTTTACGTGATTGTATGATAAAAGACAAATACCCAATTTTTTCATTCAACTTCACATGAAGTACGTTGCAAATGACCTTACAAAGTAAAAATAATCATCATTGCCTACAAATTAAACGATCAATATATGTTAAATTCCATAACAATCTTCAGCTGATTAGAAATCGCAAGTGTCAACATTTTGTGAATTCCAAATAGTCCAAAAGTACGAAAAACGCAGAAACACTGAGAAAGAAAGACAAAGACTAGACTAGATAAAAATCTCTATGCATTTGACTGAAAAATAGGTATATATGTACGTGAAAGTCGCGAGAAAGAGAGAGAGAGAGAGAGAGAGAGAGAGAGAGATAACGAGAAAGAAACAAAGAAACAAACGTATGCTTACAGAGTAGGGGCCGCTCGGTCGTTCAAGAGCTTCCTCTTCATCAGACTCTTCAGATTCCGCTCCGAACAAGGTTTCCATCATCTCGTGCCGTTTCTCCCCTGCCATAGCTTTCAACGTTCTAAAGGACCCCGCGATCACTCGGACCTTCGACAGTTTACAAAGTCACTGACGACGAAGATAATTAAAGACGCCTCGCGGGTTAATATATGTGTATGTTTATGTAATAAGTTGTGGTTTCACATGTAGCGGCGGCACAAATTGCACATCCATCTCGCAAGAAGTAATTGGAAGCCCGACATGACGAAGCGGTTCCGGGCGGACCAAGTATTTTTCGGTTTAGATTGGGTTCACACAGAACTGGTGATACAAACACTCAAAAGTGTATTGTTTCAAGTGGAACACTGAGAAAATAATTAGTCTCATCAGTCATGTGTTCACACAAGAAGGCGGAACTGTGTAAAAGTTATGTTTGTGTCGTCTCCTTATGTGAACACAAAGGATGCAAATGTTATGGAGTAGAAGACATGCAATAACAAGATCTGCATATAACATAGATCCATATCACATCTTTTTAATAAGATCTGAAATCTTGCTTTCAACATGCCAAAAGCTCTTTCAACTGGCATCCTTGTACTTGATTGGATGAAATTCCAATGATACTTAAGACATGATAATCCTTCTTTACAACCTTTGAATGGGACTAACATATGGTCGAGAAGGATATGCACAATCACCAACCAAGCAATACTTACCTAGTTCACCTCTTGCACATTTATATCTTAATTCACTTCTTGTGAAATTAAGGGAATTATGCATTGATCCTGCCCATCCTACATCATAATTCCAAATAGAACAATTGGTGGATATCGTTATTTGCAACAAGATAGAGTGAAAACCTTTGTGATTGAAGTAATCAACATGATTTTAAT
This sequence comes from Ceratopteris richardii, assembly GCA_020310875.1. Lineage (NCBI taxonomy): Eukaryota > Viridiplantae > Streptophyta > Polypodiopsida > Polypodiales > Pteridaceae > Ceratopteris > Ceratopteris richardii. The sequence continues at coordinate 111,630,819 of CM035416.1, read as the reverse complement.
GTGGTGCGGTTATAGGTACATGGCTTCCATCTATTGCACCGACAACATAAGGTATTCCTTTGATTGCCTCAAACTCTTTTGCTACATTGATCTTGCCCATCCTACATCATAATTCTAAATACAGCAATTGGCTGATATTGTTATTTGCAACAAGATAGAGTGAAAATCTTTGTGATTGAAGTAGTCAACATGATTTTCATGTGGTGCGGTTATAGGTACATGGGTTCCATCTATTGCACCCACAACATAAGGTATTCCTCTGATTGCCTCAAACTCTTTCGCTAACATTGCAAAGCGGGATGTTGAAGGCCGGCTAATGTATGTGTCTCTAATAGAAGATGTTACAATAACTTTAATAAAATCATGCGCAATACCACAACATGTTCTCTTTGAGCATCCAAAAGTGTCCCCTATGCCCATAAGCCCATCTCGTGTTGCTATCCTTGTTAATGCAATAGCTACTCGATCTTGTAAAGGTATAGTGTCACGATAGTTTGTGGTTTTCTTTTGCACAAAAGGGTCCAAGGTTTCTACACAAGTAATGGAAGGTTTCCTTGTTAATCCTCAAGCGATGTTTGAACATACTATCAATATAAGCATTCAAAAGATGGCTTTTGACAAAGGCATGAGACATGGGTATGCCCATGCTTTCCTATGTTCGTGACCCCTTCTTCGATTAATGGAATTATTCATTATCATTGATCGTGCCACACATTCATTTAAGTGCATTTAAGTGCAACCAAGCATGTAGCATGACATGATGATGATTGAGGCTTGAATTTTGAAGTAACTCTATCATAGCTAAAGCGCATAGCAATGCACAAAGTAATGCAACTTCCATTGTCATGTACATTAGAACCTACAAAGAAAATACAAGAGATATTTAGAATATAGAAAATATGCACACGCATAGATACAACATATGCAAATGCATAATGCAACATATGCACATGCATACATAATACAAATGTATACATGCAACATATGCACATGTATGCATGCATGCAATATACACATGCATATGCAAATGCATACATGCAATATATGCACATGCATGCACAATGCATTAATGCATAATCAACATATGAACATGCATATGCAAATGCATACATGCAACATATCCACATGTATAAATGCAACATATGCACATGTATGCACAACATATGCACATGCATGCATAATGCATTAATGCATAATGGAAAATATGCACATGCATATGCAAATGCATACATGTAACATATGCACATGCATGCATAATGCATTAATGCATAATGCAACATATTCACATGCATGCATGCAACATATGCACATGCATACATGCAACATATGCACATGCATATGCAAATGCAACATATATACGTGCAACATATGCACATACATATGCACATGCATATGCAAATGCAACATATATACATGCAACATATGCACATGCATAATGCATCAATGCATAATGGAACGTATGCACATGCATATGCAAATGCAACATGTGCACATACATATGCACATGCAACATATGCACATGCATATGCAACATATGCACATGCATATGCAACATATGCATAGTACATTAATTCATAATGCAACATATGCACATGCATACATGCATACATGCAACATATGCCAATGCATACATGCAAAATATGCACATGCATACATGCAACATATGCACATGCATATGCAAATGCAACATATATACATGCAACATATGCAACATATGCACATGCATATGCAACATATGCAAATGCATACATGCAACATATGCAAATGCATACATACAACATATGGAAATGCATATGTGCAACATATGCACATGCATATGCAAATGCATACATACAACATATGTGCATGCATACATGCAACATATGCACATGCATACATGCAACATATGCGCATGCATACATGCAACATATGCGCATGCATACATGCAACATATGCACATGCATACATGCAACATATGCACATTCATATGCAAATGCATACATGCATACATAATGCATCATTGCATAATGTAACATGAGTAATTGCATACATGCAAATAGAATGTAAAAAATCTACAATTAGGATATCTCCAAATTTCATGAATAGGCCATCAAAACATGGCTGAAAGGAAATCCAATTACAAGTCAAGTGTGAAGACTATAGTCCAAGATACTAAACATAAATTGTTATTCCTAAGGAGATGAAAGGTGATAGAATCTAGCTACTCTTCTTAAAGCTACGTAAGAAATTGCACATGCTCGTATGAAGTCCACTTAAGATCTTCAAGCGTTCTTCTTTTATGAGCACATGCTTATTCTCCATGTCTTTGAAATGGTGAGTAAGATCCTTTCCATTGTCCACCAAACCGGCTAATGATTCATCCCACTTTGGAACGCTTCGTCAAGAAGAGGATGAAGGTAAGGGTATTGGTTCACCCTCGTGAAGTTCACTTTCACTTCTACCTTTGTCATTTGGAAAGGTGCACTTGAAGATGTGTGACTAAATGGAGTCACAATTGGATGAGTATGGTAGTACTCATCTACCATATCAAACCATTTGCATGTTGTCTTCCTATCGTTGCCCAAAATGGAATTATGTGCCTTATCTTGATGGTATTGCCCCAACACCTTTTCCCACGTTTTTCGACATGCTTCATTATCTTTATCAAGGTCGAGATAGGTTGAAGCTAATTTTGTTGAAACTTTTTCCCATAAGTTGACTCCTTGTTTCAATGGGTTGGTGAAATGTTCACTCATTCCTCCTTGTATGTGAATGAGTTGGTCCACCCAATGATCCTTCCATCATCTTCTTTCCATTTCATCCCCTAATTCAATGCTCTTCTTTCCATCATCTTCATCCCCTAAGTCAATGAAAATCTTCTTTTTTTGTTGTTTTGCCCTTCTTTGTTATTCTCATGGTTGAAGACTTTCATCTTTCCTATCTTCCTTCCTCTTTGTTGACTTGCTATGTGAAGGATTTGTTTGCAGAGAGCCTTCCAAAGGTGAAGGACTGGGAAGGCATGATGAATTTGATGTGCCATTTACATTTACCCCACAAGAAAGGGGTCTAAATGCAAATGGATGGGTAGGAGAAAGAGAAGTGGTTAACATGGCTTGGTAGCCATGAGGAGGAATAGGGAAAGATGGGTGTGAGTATGGGTAATAGGTAGGTTGAGAGAGTGAGGAGTGGGAGAAGACAATATTGTCTTCTTCCCCTTGAGATTCAAAGGAATGAGATGCTTGAGAGTCCATAACCTGAAATCAAAAGAAAACTAATGAGTAACATATATATAAACTAAAATGAAAAAACAAAGATAAAAACAATGTATGTAGAACACCTTTTTAACTTGATCTTCACTCCAATAAACCTGGAAAAAAAGAATAAAGAAAAATAATGAATACACATGCTAATATAAAACATACAATAACATAAAGGTTAAATAAAAAACACATTTGCAACTCTTGGTTCTTCTACGCTGGATAGTTCTCCAACACTTGTTCTTCTACATTGGATAGCTCTCCTCTTCACAGCATATCACTGGAAATGAACATTGAAATTTGTATGCCTCTTTTATAGAGCCTTCAAAAATTTGTACGTTGCCAAGAAAGTGTATGTTTGGAGATAAAAAAATATGTTGGAACTTTCGGTATGCATGATGTAAGAGATGACCTTTGTTTTTCTCCTTAAATAAAAAGAACATTCGATGTGATGTAACGTTCAAATTTCTACTCTTATAATAGTATTTTATTTTTCTCCTTAAATAAAAAGAACATTCTATTTGATGTAACATTCGACTTTCTGCTTTTACAATATTATTCCTCTACTGACATGGAAGTATGTGCTTCTCAAGGGTGGGGTTTACCCCTTAGTACATTTCTAAAGCTTCTGGGCCATGCGCTGGTAGATAATTGAAGAAACTACCGTAGCCCTTTCTGAACATATAGCAACATGTGGCATTTTATAATTGGAGCAAAGGGGCCGTGCAATTTTGTTATCGCCCTCTCTGAACCGGGCCTTACTCAATTCGGAACAAAATGAACTGAGGTGGAATGCAAGAGATGGTCAGACACATTTTTCTCCAAAATCAAATGACCACAAAGTCTAACAATAGGATTCTTGTGTAGCATTGTACCACTTTGTGTGAATTCAAGGTAGGAAGGAATCTCGAGAATGTCTATTCTATCGACCTACTTTGAAGCCACCCTAAAACGATGATTTTTTCTTGATTTTTTTCATCCGATGATTGCATAAACCAAATAAATTGATTTAAAAATATTCTTTTTTGCATTGCAGGAGTCCACTATAACCAGTTTTAGGTCAGATTATTTATTAACAAGGATTGAGGTTATCAATAGCAAGATCAATAAAAAACAACATTTGCATAAGCATTAATACTATCAAGAGCATTCAAACGACTCAAGAGAGCATGGTTTAGTGGTAAACACAGATGAATTCTTGATAAATGGTTGAGGGTTCAAGTCCTAGAAATTTACTTGATGTAAATCCCTAATTGGGGAATAAAGGGGGACTTCTAAGTTTGTAACTTTGTTCTTTCAAATTTCAAGCATGTAGGGAGAGTAGATTGTAAGATTGAACTTCATTATTTTAAAAAATATATAATCCAAGAATTTGTTTACATTGTGATGCACAAATCAATTATTTATTGATAGAAGTTAGTTAAGATAAATGACAAAACGTTGTGTGTAACTCTTTTCCTCATATTGTATACCCTTTATGTTCTAAACAAAGGTCAATTCTAGAGTAACAACTAGCCTCATTATCAGATTGATATGAATCATATAAATGAAGAAGAACAAAAATCATTGAATTGAAAACAATTTCTTGTATCTCAAGCATTAGAGTTTGAGGTCTATGAAAGCACACAAACAACACAAGGAAGAAGAAGAAGCTTGGAGAACAACACAATACTAAATGTATTACCAAGTGAGTATACAGAGATAAGTGACCCATTAGGGCTATAGGCATATATACAAGCTAGGGGAAAAAACTCCTAAAAAGGGAAAAAGTGCCCTAGTGGTGCTAAGTGTGTTCACACACATCACTATCAAAATATATCAACAAAGTCCCCTTCGGAGTGATGAGTTGAACAAGGAGTTGGCAATCATGTATAAGGAATTGCGAAGCAACATGGATAGAAATCAATGTACAAAAGAAAGTAACCCCAAAGCTTATGAAAAGCTTCAAACTTTTTCGTATGTAGAGCCTTTGTGAAAAGGTATGCAACATTATCCTTTGTGGGCACATAAGCTAGATTTATCTATCTAGCAAAGAGTCTCTCCTTGACATAATGATAGTGCACCTCAATGCACCTTGTGCAAGCATGGAACATGTAATAAAGTAAGTCTATGATCTAAGGGTCCGGTTGGTTCAGACGGATCTGAAATCGAACACCGTTTGGTCACTTATGTATATGGCCAAAGATCTCGAGACTATACTTCAGTAGTCCATGTGCTCTCTTAAACAAGTAATCCACTTAGCCTAGTGGTTAAGTCTCATGGTTGTGAAGGAGGAGGTCTTGGGTTCAACCTCCATGGGGAGCATGGAGAGAAAGCCCAAGGAACTCTAGAGCCTTCTAACTCAAGTTAAGGTGAGTTAACTTAAGTTCAGAGAGACTTAACTCGAGTGGCGAGTACTCCAACCACTAGTGGACTCTATTGGAAGGTACTAAAGCAGTGGTCGAGATCACTCCAAGCACTAGTAGACTCTAGTGGAAGATATGAAAGGAGTGGAGGAGATTGCACATGCACTTGTGGACGCTAGTTACATTTGTGGTCCTCATTGATTCGAGTAGCTATATATAGAGGCATAAGGTTGGGAGGAGAGTCATCTCTCTGGCTTGTGGTGGTCGTAATCCTTCGTTTTCTTGCACTGGTACCAGAGCTCAGGACTTTACTCAAAGTCTTGTGAGGGATAAGATTCTCGCCTTCATTACCAAGTCCATGCACCAGTCATGCCCAAAAATGGACTAGTAATTGGAATCCATCCATTTCATATGTTTGTGCCTAGATTGCACATCGAGAAACAATGAAGTGGCTTGGGATATTTTTAAATCCACCTTTATAATTCAATCACTACTTTGTACTTTGACTAGTTTCTCAAAGAACAAAGCTGGATGGTGTATTGAATCATTTGGGCAAGGATCCCACCATAGAGATGAGACATGTTTTGGAACATGACCATGTTTTTCTGGTTTAAGGACATGAGGCTCGGGGTTGCCAAGAGGGGAAGAATGTAATAAAAGGTCTGGCCGGTTCAAACAGATCTGAAATCGAACACCGTTTGGTCACTTATATATATGGCTCGAACAAAAATCTTTTCCAAGAGGGGAAGAATGTAATAAAAGGTCTGGCCGGTTCAAACAAATCTGAAATCGAACACCGTTTGGTCACTTATATATATGGCCAAAGATCTCGAGATTGCACATGCACTTGTGGACTCTAGTTACATTTGTGGTCCTCATTGATTCGAGTAGCTATATATACATGCATAAGGTTGGGAAGAGAGTCATCTCTCTAGCTTGTGGTGGTCGTAATCCTTAGTTTTCTTGTAGAACATAGGGTTCCTTGCAACTTCCAATGCGCTTTGAATATCAATAAGGATGGTGGTGGCAGAAGAATAACCAACACCTCAATTAGCCAAAAGGCATATGAATCACAGAAACTCAACAATCAATGTGAAAGTTTCGCTATACTCAACCTCACAACTATAAGTGGCCATAGAATGCTTCTTGCTCAAGCAAGATATGCATGAGCTACCAAGCATGAAGAAAAATCCATTGGTGGACACACAAGTGCCATAATAATGAGCACAATCTAAGTAAAGAAGAAGCATTTAAATTTGGTGGTAATGATCCCACCTTGAGATAAACACAATCCAAGTAGTTGGGTACCACTCAAATAACGGAAGATGAACTTAATCGTCCACCAATGCTTGACACCTAAGAAATGCATATACATGCTTATCTGTGAGACAACAAACTAAATATCAAGCCAAGTTATGCATAAGTAAATCAAGCATCCAATAATTTGCTATATAGAGAACAACATCAAATGCATCTCTAGCATCATGATGACTCAGTCCTAAACATGTCTCCATGGGAGTGAAAATAGGTTTCAAGGCAAAAACATTGCAATAATGTGTCAACATATTTTTTTTTACACAAATTTATGCCCCCATCAACTTGCATAAACTGAACTAACATCATGAAGACTCAATTGCAAGCCTATCTCCATGGGAGTGACAATAGTTTTCAAGGCGAAAACACTGCAATAATGTGTCAACATATTTTGTTTGACAAAAAGTTATGCCTCCATCAACTTTCATAAATTGAATGCCCAAATAATGATGCAAATGCCCTAAATCTGACATCTCAAAAGAGGCATGCAAATCAACCTTAAATTCAGCAATATGCTTCTCGTTAGGACCAGTGAGCAACATATCTTCAATATATGCAACAATGATCATAAGTACATTTTTATGCTTAACGTATAAGGTGCTTTTAGTTTGACTATTCTCAAATCTATGTGCTAGCAAGCAGGCATGTATCTTTTCATACCAAGCGCATGGTGATTGCTTCAATCCATACGATGTCATTTTCAACCTACACGCTTTATTTTCATGCACTTTCTTCACAAAACCATGGGGTTGAATGTAAATCACCATTCAAAAATGTACTTTTAATTTCCAAGCCATGTATATTCCAACCATGATGATTTGAAAGTGCACATATTCTATGAGTAGTTTTCATTTGGTACATGGGAGCAAAAGTCTCATCATATCAATGCCCTTTCCTTGAGCAGAACATTTGGCGAAAAGCCTAATGGTGTCACTATAAACAAGGATGAGTACCACATCAAGAAGATTCGCCTCCTTAATTGAAGATTCACCTCCTTAATTGACAATATGAAGAGATGTGAGGATGAAATGAAGATCATTAACAAGTGAAATGTGTGAAGGTGATGGTGAGAAGCACGCAAGACAAACTGACACATACACACAAGGTAGAGACAAACAGAAGATCCATGGAATAGCTCTTGAAAGTAAGAAGATTTTAACACATATTCTTTGAATACCTCCATGGCCTAGAGTTGTGCTTCTATGCAACTAGGATGGTTCTTCCAAGCTCCTCTATGAGCTTCATCCAGGTTGGTTGTTGTAGTTCAAATGTGTCCTAACCTTCCTTGATAACACATGCACTCTATGGACTGTCGAAACAGAGTGCATGGGGGGAGATTGCACCCAATATTGCATTCGGTCTCGTCTCTTGGCATCTCTATTTTTCTATGTGTTTTCTGCATTCGTAACCTCTGTGTGTCGGTTTTTGTTTTTGTTTCAGTTCCTATTCCAGAATGAGAACCTACGTTTACTCCTTCAGCTTACTCCAAGGCATCGACTAAGGCATAACTTAAGGCATTACATCATGATGTCACTAGTACACTCACAAGTACTCAATATCATCAATATTTAGTTAAGTAAAAAAATCACTCTATTGAAGAATGTCAATGGATACATAAAACAAAATTAACACCTCATTATGACCACTTAATTTCTGCATATCATACACAAACACATTAATGTAATTCCTCCATGAACATTTCCATGCATGTTTTTTTTTAACATGGAACATGCTTATTTTCATTCAGTGATGGAACATGTGACTTGCCATCCATGTTTATTTTTATTTTATCAACTGAGGTCAATTGCTTTTTAAACTGAGGGGCATGTTATAAATTATGAAATATGTTGAACAATGCATTATTGGAGTGTTAATTTATTAATTATTGATGTGTTTTGGTGTTTTTGATATAGCAGTTGAAGGTTCATGAGGGTGTGAAAGTGTGAAAGGGGGGACATCAATAATCCAACTTTAGGGTGGACATCAATAAATCAGATTTATAATTTAGTTTGTAAATAAACCCACGTAAAAGGTTCTATTACTAGAAATAGTTAGAAAAGTAGTGGTTAGAATAAGCGTCCTTGTAGACTGCAGTTTCTGATATTAAAAGCAAAGGCTTTCTACAAAAGTCAACAACTTTTACTTTCACGCATGCTTTTGGAAGCCGCTCTCATGTAACCACTCTTTTCGGTGTAATAAAAAATTCCTATAAATACATGAACTCTGTGGACTGTCGAAACAGAGTGCATGGGGGGAGATTGCACCCAATACTGTGTTCGGTCTGGTCTCTTGGCATCTCTATTTTTCTGTGTGTTTTTTGCATTCGTAACCTTTGTGTGAGTGTGAGCAAGATCTTGATAACAGATGTTGGTTTGTCAAGAGTGGCACATGATGAAAGTTTGTACTTCATTTTGGTGACCTATCTTCGAAGCTCTTCAAGCTCTACCAAGTCCACTTGTATAATGGTGGTTGTATCCTCCCAGATCGATGTGGGGAGGGTTGGTTGAGTCGTCTTCAAGGCTTCAAATTCTTTAGCGAGCTTATCATGGACCTCCAATAGTCTGGTGTAATCTTCAAGATTTATCCTCATCTTCTTGGGTGGGACTACCTAAAAGCATGAAGGGTTGATAGGGGCACCTGACATGTTCATTGCAGCTTCAAAATTGTTGTGATTTTTCCATTGTAGCTTTTGATATTATTCCCCTATTGTAGGTAAGTGTCAACATAGGAGACCCATATTCCTTGTCAATCATGCGTTCCACTCCATTTGAGTGCACAACAATTCTTCCATTTCCTCAACTACCTCTTTATTTTGTGTTTCTTGTTTTAATTCTAAGGTATGGTGTGTCTTTAAGTTGAGTGTACCATACATTAAGAGAGGCATTCTTTATGTTAAGAGAATTAAGTTGTAATGGTAGACTAAAAGAGTGCTCTTGCATGCATGTATGGTGTTGTCTTAAGCTATCAAATTCCTCTCTGACTTGATGCATACATGTAAGCATTTGTTGAAGACCATTATCTACAACTAATGAGGTATGTATAGGATTGAATTGCATGATCATGCGTGGTGGAGGGTGGAGTGGAGATAAAATATGAACATGGTAGCGGGGAGGTGTTTGTAGAGGTGTTTTAGAATATGGATTGGAATTCTTGGGAAAGCTGACTAGTGGAGGATATTGGTGAGATGGGTGGCTGGCTTAAAGAGGATGTGTAGATTGGGGGAATGGGTGGCTGCATATGTCTACAAAGGGTGGAGTGTCTAGAAATGTTGGGTGGTATAGGTATGTTGATCATGTGGGCTTGACGAGGCTAGAGATGGACTCGTCACTCATCATATTTTATTGGTAGTCAATTGATTAGGAAATTGAGTGCCTCTAGCATTCCCACTGCTTGAGTCAATGTATGGATTTTCTTGATGAAGGGTTCATCAAAACTGTTATTCTCTAATTCCTACTACAACAATGCAGGGATTTGATCTTTATTGAGCTCCCTTTGAGCTCTCACTAATGCCATATTCGCATGTAATCACTAGAGGACTATTGTATAAGTTGTTCTATCAATTTCTACTTCCTCTTCAGTGCATTGTTGCTCCTCTTGTTCATCTCATTGCTTAATGGTCCGTTCTTTGTCATCTTCTATCAATGGTCTTTCCTCATCCTCTTGATCAATCCTACTATGTCCTTCTTCATGATCAGTTTGAGATCTTGGGTAACTGGGTCTTTCATATTCTTGCGAGACATATTGAACATCCGAGTATTGAAATTCTCTGAAGTCGGTGAGTGGTGGTTCAAAATAAAAAATCAATGTTTCTTCTACTTGTGTTGTTGTGTCACTCGCTAGGAAAACAAAGTCAAATATGATAGGTGGTACTTACTCTTCTTCTACTATATTTTGAATTGTGGCTACCTACTCTTGTGTTGTAGGTTGTAGTGTTTGTACAGTGGTGGCAGGGGGTGGGAATAAGTTTGAGGAAGCCTGCACAGGTTGATCAAGGTCAGGGGGTGATTGTTCCCATGTTACTACGATGTCCGTGGACTGTAGGCAAGCTATGCTACCACACATTCTCTTTGTACGTTGCCCTGATGATGATCTATGTACCCTTAATGCCTATAGTTGAACTTTGGTGAGGGCCCTTTCAACTGGAGTATTGTATGCTAGGCACACATAAACAATCTTGGCAATAGCACAACACCCATTTAGCACTTGCTTTCTTGGCCATCTTTGATTGTCTGCATACGAATCCATAATCCAATGGGGTAGGTGGATTCTTAATTGAGTTTCCTATGCTAAAGGAAGACTAAACCATATCTTTTTATGGGATTAGATGAATCTTTCTTGCCCTAGAAATGTGGTGTTGCATACACATGTGCGTGGACAAGTTTGATGTAACTGTTGACATCTATGACAACTTCAATATGTCACTCTTCTTCACCTCCTAGGGGATTAGTGCTTCTTTGTCAATCGGTACATGTGTTCTCCCATCTTCAATGCTTCTCTGACTAACTTACCTAAGAGCTTGAACCTTTTAGGGAGTTTTTCCATGAATAAAGATGGAAGCAAGAAAGTGCTTGACATGTCTTTGTTTTCTGGTTGTAGAGTGTACACTAGCCAATAGCATATGAGAAATTTGGCTTTGGAAGAGGGCCCCCAAAATGTTCATCAAGTCCAGGCAATTCCCAAATGGGATTCGATTTCTCTGTAGTCTATAGTTTCTTGAACTCTTGTGAGAAGAATTGGAAGTGACCCCATCAGTTTTCATATTCCAACTTAGACTCCCAAATGTATGGAGAATCACCTAAAGTTCCTACCAGGCTTAGAACCAGTGCAACTTTGGATTAACTATATTTGTGTGACTCGAAGGTGGATCTTTAATTGCAAATGGGCCTTGGAAGCATGCTAGCTCCAATGGTAGTAGGGGGTAGGCTTCAATTGGTAAGGATCGGTAATCAATTGGCCTTTGACTTGGACCTACTATGCAGGCGCCTCATGTCTGCATGTCCAATTGTTGATAACTAAAGAGATTTACTACACAAGGGAAACATATTAATGTGAAAATAAACTTTGATTCTAGTATGTCGAGACCTTGATCCCTTTCCAATACTACATGATTCTTGTGCAGCCCCCTATGGTGTATCAGTGCACTTCTTGTGTTTGCGCCTAATGCATGTCACTAGACTTCCTATATGCATACCTTGGATAATGCATGAGCTCAACATGTTTTTTATGATGCAAATGTTTGTTACACGGTTTGTGAGACATTGAATTTTTACAAGGTTAATTATGAGATAGGGGTAACCTTATGGGATTATAAGGTGAGGTGAGTGATTTATACATTTTTTCAGGTGATAATGAAAGTTGTTGGTCTTGAGGATGTTTTGGCACCCATTTCTAAACAATCTTAAAAGAAGGTTTACTAGGCGTGTCATTTACAGTGGCTTTTCTTTTAGATGAAGAGTAAAGACATAAGGGCTTATAACTCCCTAAAGTAGATGACATGGAAGGAGGAATAAGGCATGCAAGCAAGTCTTAGCCACCCAAATGAGTGATCTATTAGGGCATGCCATCCTCGACTACTTGGGCATCCAAATTTGTCAAATTGGTAGCAATTTATTTCCTTCCTTCATCGTCACGTTTTGCCTTTGAATTGGATGCTTCTGTTGGGTTAACATTGGCTTTGGTGTAATAGTCACTTGTTCACCTTTCTTCACCCACACTTGCTTCATGTCTAGAATAAGTTGTTTTATCCATTGGTTGATCCACAAGGTTATAGACGAGCATTGATTCTTATCATCAATTTGCAGTTGTTGCTTATTCTACTACAATTGAGTCATCCTTAATAGATCCGTCTTTGGAAAAGAAGGTGGCTCCATCATTTGCATGACATGTCTATCATGGAGGGATGCATTTTGTACAACAAGATAAAGGGTACATGCATAGTGAGTGGACTTCAAAATAGAGAACTCATGTGTCCCTGCTTCCACTATGATATGTTGTTTACTCACCCAAACCTGAAGAAGATCATTTTTAAAGGCTCAAGTCGCCTGCATGGTTGGAGATCCAATCTTGGGCCAATGTCAAAATTTCTGTGAGGTCTTCATCATGGAAAACTAATAGCTTCACTATCAAAGCAACATCCTATTTGAGGATAGGAACTTTTGCCTCACCAATGCAAGGGGTTTTCACACCACCTAATCCTACAAGGTAAGCCCCTATTGGAGTCACTTGTATTTTTCATGTCTTAACAACATGAATATCTAATGGCACTAGTGGTAGCTCCTAAATCAATCAGGGCTCTAATAATCTTGATTGTAGTGCCTTGTCCTAGCTCGATTGAAATGAATGGTCTTTGATAAACTATGTTGGAGAGGTATTCTTTCTAGTTTGGCACATTGCCATGTGATATCTTGGGGTACTTGACTGAGAATTGACAATTACGAGGTGGAGCTTTTCAACATTGGCATTTCTATAATGGACTAAGCTCTATCATCTCAACTTTATGTGTTTAATGCATTCTAGGGCTTCAACCTAGGCTTCTTCTCTAATTCTTCTCTCTTTCCCTTTATGCTTCTTAGCCACATTTAGTCATTTAAGTATCTCTTTTATTAGTGGTTCTTGATAAAGATTGACTCTGCATCCACTAATGTAATTTGGCATTAAATATGTTTCTAAAGTGGCTAATTGTGCTACACTGCTAGTCAAAAGTCTATTGATAAACATAGTCCATAACCACATTTCTCTAACTTGTGAGCATGTTGTTTCAAAAGTGTTCAACACTAACTTGCCAACTTTTAAGCCCTTGTCTTTCACATGTGCATTGAAGTAATCCTTTTGCCTTTTCTTTGCTACATATATGTTTGTTGTTGCTCTTAATCTCATATCTCTTAGACATGCTAAATCCATTATCCTTGAGCATAGCTTGTGGTCCATCCATTGATGCTCTTGTGCTACTCTTAGCATGGGTATGAGAAAATCCACTAGTGGTGCTACATTTTGGCCAAATACCATCTAAAAGGGAGTTGCATTGAGGTTCATTTTATAAGTCACGCGATATCCCCAAATAGCACAGTGTAGAGCATTTTTTATCTACGAGCTGTATCAACACATTACATAAAACTTTGTTAGTACTTTTTGCTTGTGGGTGATATGGCACTGATTTCTCGTGAATCACCATGAAATATTATAATAGATATTCGATCACTTCATTCAAAAATTGGGTTCCTCTATTGGTCACCAATTTTATGGGAAATCAATATCTCATGAACACTGTTACCGTTAGTGTCCATGTGAAAGGCCAAATGGCCACCGGACACTTCTTTGTATATGTTCTTTAATAAAACATATAGTGGCCTGGTCAGTCACAGACTATAAGTTCGACCGCATTGTAAGACCTAAGAAGTCTGTCTTCGTGCTTCCTGTGCACTGTGTTTTCTGCGTATTCTACAGCCTCTGTGCAGAGTACTATGTGCGGCCTCAGGAGCTCGGTTTTCTACTCCGAGCATATCATCGTGGAGCTCTGGAGAAGGAGAGCGCACTGTGGTGCATCGCCATCGAAATACTTCACTGGTATCAGAGCTGTTCGAGGCAAAAGCTTTGTTCCTTTTGTGCGAGCGAAGCTCCCAGGCTTTCTCCCAGGCTTACGACTAAGGTGGCGACCAAGGCATAGACCTTGGCATACCTTGTCATCCGAGTCACCGAAGTCATCGTTGGCGTCGTTGGCTGCGCACGAGGGAGGACCTCAATGATCAAGAAATATAGAGGTTCCTGGTACTTTTCGGGAGGTCACCCATCCCAGTATTGTTCCCCCCAGAGCTCGCTTAACCGTGGCAATCTCTTGCCACTAAGCTACACCCTTGTGGTGTTTGAACAAGGGGAAAGACTAAGGTTGACATTACCTTGAACAAGTTTTGGTCCCTCAAAGCTTCATTTTTGCTTTCAAAGCCTATTTCTGAAGCAATTTTGGGGTGTTTTTGGAGCCATTTCAGAGTACTTTTGCACATAGTTCTCTTCGCACAGGTCCAAGAACATCAAGAAGAGTGTTCCTTGTACTTCTCAGACAATAAATATCAACCTTTGGGGCTATATTTTCAGCCACACTCGTAAAACTAAAGGTTTCTCGAGGGGTTTTCAGTTTTGGTGGGAGCAGTCATTGCAAATTTATGCAGGTTTTAAAGCCTAAAACATCAGAGTTGACAGACAATTGCAAGTGTTATTGGCTAGTTTTTTGGTCATTTTATTGCATATATTGAGCACATACACACCATGTACGCTTCTATGGATACCGCTTATGTACGTCCATGTGGTCATTGATATAGCGGTTACGTTATTTGCATAAAGCGTTTTATGTTTGATAAAGAGGGTCGTGGTGAGGTTTTCTTAACTGGGAGACACCCAGATGTCGAGGTCTCTTCGGTGATGCAGGTGGAAGACTTACCCAGCCTCGCCATAGGAGATGTATGATAGTTGTTCATAGGTGCTTGATAAGCCTAGTTGGCTTCTATTGGGTAATTGATTATATGCAGTGGAGTCAGTGATTCACTATGCAGGTAGACATGTTAGTACTTGCAGTTTTATGATACTTTGACACTGGTCATATGCTAATTTTGCATAGGATACTCTGGCAAAATTTTTATAGATTTCTGGTTTATTCAACTATATAGTGGTCGATTTACTCCTTGATACACTTATTTGTTGGTGTTTGGACTCTTCTAGCTCCATTATCATTCTATTCAGTTCTCCCCGATCATGGCATCAGAGGTCTCAGGCACATCCAGTGGATCAGGGTCTAGTGCTAGTGTTGCGAGGAGGAGCTATAACTTGCAGGGCAAAGACCATTTTGAGATCCGAAAATTTGATGGCACAAACTTTGCTCTATGGAAGAATCAGATTAAAGAGGTGCTGATTCAAAGGAGGCAATGGAAGCCAGTAAATGGGATTTCAAAGAATCCTACTGACATGGATGAAGATGATTGGGATGAGTTAGACGAAATGGCTAGGTCTACCATTCGCTTGCACCTGGCAAATAATGTTTACTTTACAGTATTAGACTGTGAAAGTGCAGAGGAGCTTTGGAAGAAGTTATGCAATACATATGAAAAAGAGACGGCATCAAATAAAGTGTATCTGCTGAGAAAATTTATGACCTTCGTATGAAGGACACAGGTAGTGTTGTTGCTCATCTAAATGAGTTTGATGCTATATTCTCCCAGTTACAGGCTCAGATTATGGATATGGATAATGAAATGAAAGCAGTATTGCTGTTATGCACCCTTCCATCATCATGGGATACGTTTTGCACAGCTATTAGCGACAATGCACCTGGTGGTAAACTCATCTATGATGACATATGTGGAGCACTCCTGAGTGAGGAGATTCGTAGAAAATCTATGGTTGGCACTCAGAGTGGTGATGCATATAATGTTCGTGATTCTTACCAAGGAAAGAATCAACAACGTGGCAGGAGCAAGAACAAGGAAAAGAATGGTCAACGGAATAAGAGCAGAAGTAAATCAAGGAAGAGGGATATCGAATGCCATTATTGTCATAAGAAAGGACACATGAAGAAAGACTGTTATGCATTAAAGAATGCTAAAGGTAAAGGATAGAATGTTGAAGGGCATGTTAAAGAATTACCTGCACCATCTACTTCGACTGTGAAGATTGAAGAAATTAATGCTATTTCTGATGATGCTGATGTGTTGACACTTGATAGTACTGTGCCATTTGAGGCACTTATGGCTGATTCTCTTTCCCACACGTGGCTGCTAGATTCTGGTTCTTCTTTCCATGTGACACCACATAGAGAATGGTTCTCTAATTATGTAGCAAAGTCTCTTGGTACCTTGAGACTTGGTGACTCTTTCCAGTGTGATGTTGTGGGGATTGGAGATGTGGTTGTGCAGTTCATTGATGGTTCAAAATTTACTATGCATAATGTACGCCATGTACCTCAGTTATCACGCAGTTTGATGTTAGTTGGTCAACTTGATGACCTTGGTTACAAGGTGGTCTTCTATGCTCAGTCCTTTCGTATATCAAAGGGCAATATGGTTATTGCAAAAGGAAGCAAAGTTGGCTCAATTTATCCTTTATTTGTATCACAGAAAGAACACTTGTTAGCTGTTACTGAACAACCTATGGCTTGTATTTGGCATGGTCGTTTGGGCCATATATCTCATAGTGGAATGGAAAATCTTTCTCGTTCTGGCTACTTACCTGTGTTATCTTTCTCTGATTTTTCATTTTGTGAGCATTGTCAATATGGAAAGCAAACCCGAAATGTGCATAGAACGCACATTGACTCTTCAATTCAGCCTTTGGATCTCGTTCATATAGATGTGTGTGGTCCTATGCCCACTAGGTCTTTAGGTGGTTCTCTTTACTTTGTCACTTTCATAGATGATGCTACTAGAAAAGTCTGGGTATATCCTATCAAATCAAAGGATGATGTATTCCCTACTTTCAGAAAATGGCTTGCTTCAGTTGAGACTAAAAAAGGAACTAAGCTTAAGGCTTTACGTTCAGATAATGGGGGTGAGTATACCTCACATTAATTCGGCCTTTTCTGTCAGTCTAGAGGGATTCGTAGAGAGTTTACAGCTCCTTATACCCCAGTACAGAATGGTGTAGCTGAGAGGATGAATAGAACTATTCAAGATAGAGTAGTCTCTATGTTGCATCATGCAAACCTCTCACAAGGTCTTTGGGCAGAAGCAGTATTGACTGTAGTTCATGTGATTAACCTTTCACCTAGTACTGCCAAAGGTCTGAAAGTGGTACAAGAGTTATGGACAGGGAAACCGCCATATTATGATCATCTTCGAGTTTTTGGGTGTGAAGCATATGTTCATATACCCAAGAATCTTAGACAAAAGTTGGACCAGGATCTTGAAACACGGTCAGTGATCAGAAGTAGTGATGTCATTTTTAATGAGTTTAAGATGCATAAACAACCCATTAAGGAGGTGTGAAGAGTGGTGTTTGAGGATACTAGTCCTCCGGTTAGCATGCATAAAAATGTTGCACATAGGGATGTTCAAGAGAATGTCCATTCAGATCAGTCTGCACATGTTCCTGTTCAGCAACCATTGAGACGTTCTGCACGTGTCTCATATCCACCTGATAGATATGTTCCAGGTTTAGATTTTGTTATGCTAACAGATGCCGGTGAGCCTTCTTGCTACAAAGAGGCTATGCAGACAGAGGATCATGTCAAGTGGGAGCGTGCCATGAAGAGTGAGTTGGATTCTATTCACAAAAATGGTACTTGGGACTTAGTACCTTTGCCAAAGGGAAGGAAAGCTTTACCATGTAAATGGGTATATAAGATGAAATTCACATCAGATGGTGCTTCTCCAAAATATAAAGCACCACTTGTTGCAAAGGGTTTTAAGCAACAACATGGTGTTGATTTTGAGGAAATCTTCTCTCCAGTGGTCAAGATGACTACTTTGCGCATGTTGCTTGGATTCGTTGCAATGGAGGACTTAGAGCTAGTCCAAATGGATGTGAAAACAACTTTCTTGCATGGAGATCTTACAAATGAGATCTATATGGAACAACCAAAGGGTTATGTAGTTCCTAGCAAGGAAAGTCTAGTTTGTAAGCTCAAGAAGAGCTTGTATGGACTTAAACAGTCTCCTAGACAATGGTACCAAAAGTTTGATGCTTTTATGAAGTCCCAAGGCTATTCTCGGAGCAATGAGGATCATTGTCTCTACACAAAGAGATGTTGTGATGGTAGCTTGATATGCTTGATACTTTACATCGATGATATGTTGATTGCTAGGAAGTCCTCTTATGATTTGTCACTTCTCAAAAAGAAGTTGAGTCAGACATTTGATATGAAGGATTTGGGGGATGCCAAACATATTCTTGGCATGCGCATTACTCGTGATAGGAGTAAAAGATGCATATACTTGTCTCAAAGTGAGTACATATCCAAAGTACTTCACCGATTCAATATGCAGGGTGGAAAGGCATTGAGTACACCTTTACCCACATATGTGAAATTGAGCAAGGATGACTGCCCCAAATCAGATGAGGAAAAGGAATTCATGACCAAAATTCCCTATCAGTCTGCTGTTGGTAGTCTCATGTATGCTATGGTAGCTACGAGACCAGACATTGCATTTGTAGTGGGAGTTGTGAGCAGATATATGTCTAATCCTGGCAAGAAACATTGGGAAGCGGTCAAAATGATTTTGAGATATCTGAGTGGCACTAAGGACAAGTGTCTATGCTTAGGTAGAGGGAAAGCATCCATTATTGGTTACACATATTCTGACTATGCTGGTTGTGTAGACAATCATAAGTCTACATCAGGGTACATTTTTCATTTTGCTGGAGGTGCTATCTCTTGGAGATCTCGTCTTCAAGAATGTACAGTTGTTTTCACCACAGAAGGAGAGTATGTTGTAGCAAGTGAGGCATGTAAGGAAGCATTGTGGCTTTCTCATCTTGCTTGTGATATGGGTTTACCTCAGCATGTACCTCACTTGCTCAGTGATAGTCAGAGTGCCATTGCTTTGGCTAAGAATCCGGTCTATCATGCAAAGACCAAGCACATTGAGGTGAGGTATCACGTCATTAGAGATTGCTTAGCCACTGAGAGCATTATTCTTGAGAAGGTTCACACTCGAGATAATGCTGCAGATGCTTTGACTAAAGCTCTACCACATGATAGCTTTCGACACTGTTGTCACTTGATGGGGGTTACTTGATTCTTGATCTTACGCAGTCACTTATATACTGTGTAACATGCCCATCAGGTGGGAGGTATAGTTTGTATACTTACACTCAGGTATTCTTTATCATTCTTTATTTTTTCTCCCATAGTTACTCTGGCCATATTGGCCTTTAGTGGGAGATTGTTACCGTTAGTGTCCATGTGAAAGGCCAAATGGCCACCGGACACTTCTTTGTATATGTTCTTTAATAAAACATATAGTAGCATGGTCAGTCACAGACTGTAAAGTCTCGAACAAAAATCTAGCCATTATTTGTGCATCATTCTTTCTTGTGGCTCTCACTTCTACCCACTTGGTAAGATAATATGTGGCTAGAATAATGTATTCCACATGGGAGCTTCAGACTGGGGGATTAATGGGACCTACAAAGTCTATACTGACTTGGAGGATGCACATCCCCCCATCCTGTGTCTCAATGGCATCTCTTCCTTTCGTGTAGAATAGTGAGCTTTCTGGCATATGTCACAACATCTCACATAGGTATGCACGTCCATGTAAAGTGTGGGCCACCAAAAACTTGAAAATAGATTGGCTTAGATCACATGATCAGGTCCAAAGTATCCACCTACAACATCATTGTTTGTTGTTTCTAATATTTTTAAATAATCAGTTTCGTGCATGCATAATCTCAAATATCCATCTCTCTCGTGTTTGTACAAGCTATCACCAATGAGTGCATATGTTGGAGCATCCTATTCTAGACTCCTTTGTTTTCAAGAAATTTACTAGAAGACCACTCCAATCGGGTATTAGTGTCACTTGATATAAAGTTGTGTGTTCAACAAGGGGGTACTAATACATGATGGACAATTCTTAAGCAACTTTTAGATATCTTCTTCCATGGCCTGACAATATACATCTTATTGCTGTAATCTCTAAAGGGTTCATTGCTTTGAATAATGTTGCCTAGTGCACCTACATGTGCAAATTGCAACCACTTATCATGATCTTCTTCTTCCACAAAACAAGTTAAGATTCCTTGATCATCTTGTGTATAGATGCTTCTTGCGAGTATATGATACCTTTGAGACTAGATTACCTCTTTTTCTTCTATCTTTAGTATAGTGTTCTTGGGTCCATACGTCAAGATTGAAACTAAGTGTTTTGCCCAATTTGGTACTACTTCCAGGTTGAACAAATATGCATCAAGAAGATCATTTGATACACCTTGTGGAGATTCTCTGGATGTGATTCATGAAAGATGATCCACCCTAAGGTGGGTCTTACCTTTCCTAACCACTAGTTCAAAATCATATTCCATTATTAAGAGAAACCATCTTACTAACCTTCCAGTATTGCAAGGTTTGCTTACCAAATAAAGTAAGGCTTGATGGTCCATAAAGAATTTGAACTTATTTGCAAGCAAATAATGTCGAAATGTTTTCACCACATAGAGCATGCCAAATCCTTCTAGCTCACTTGTCATGCAATTCCTTTTTGTAGCATTCAGTTGGCTAATCTCATATGCTCTTGGTAAGTCTGTATTCCCTTCTCTAGTTTGTTGTGCCAATACACATCCAGTAGTGAAGTAGGAGGCATCCACATGGATGTGGAATGGTTTGTTCCAATTAGGCATTGTCAAAATTGAGGTTGAGCACAAAGGTCGTTTTAGCTCTACAAATGACTTCTTGGACACTACCACAATGAGGGATACCCATTCAGTATGCTCAATCTCATAGATGAATCTTGCTTCTATTAACCTATCAATTTCTTCTTTTATCTTTGATGCATATGTGTCATTATCAGTATACGGATTTTGTCTCATAGGCTTGGCTTTTAAAGTCATGGACATCCTATGTGAGCATATTTCTAGATCCTCTCCTTTCAAATATTTGTATGTCCAAGCAAACACATCTCGATATTCTCTCAAGAGATCACTTAATTTTTGCTCTTCTTCTGCATTTAGGTCATTCCCTATGTATGTAATTCATTCCTCTCCGTCTTCGATCATCACTACCACTTTTTTGTTTGTTCTTTATTGTTATAAGCTTCTCCCATGAGAGCTTCTCATCTTGGCATTCTCATTATGATCTTTCTATATTCTATCTCATATTTTTTGAAGTTTTTTGGCACCTTGAAGAAGGATTCTTCTTCTTCTTGTTGTTTTGATTGGTTCTTTTTATGTTTCTTTTTCTTGTTTTTTGTCCCATCTTGCTTGACTAGTGGTACTTAATTCTTACACTCAATCTACTCTTGAGTCTTAGCATACATTAAGTGCAAGTATTCTTCCTCTGACTTGCAAAACAGATCCATCAAGATGGATTATAAATCCTTATCATTCTCTTCTTCTTCACATGTGACCAAACTAGGATTGCATTCTTCAACTATGGGTTTTCACATGAATATTGAGATGTCATAGCCATCTTCATCAAATGGGGGATCCATTGTTCTTCATGCACCATTATGTCCATTGTCGCTAAGATTTTTGTCCAACCATGGGGTTGAAACTCTTCTTCTAAGAATATCACAAGTGCATAGGCTAGGTCTTGAATTGATCTATGATTTTTCAATGCTCATATGTCTCTAGCCTCTAAACTTTTCTCCTCTTCCCTTGCAAGCTTACACATCCACAAGTGGGAATCCTCATGCATCCATGAAGGATCTAATTCTATAGAGTGCTGATTTCGTGTCCTCTTGTTTTTATGGATGGGATTCCATTATAAAGGAGGTATATCTCAATGAGTGTAGTCCTTAAGACTAACCTTGGTAGTTACTTCATAAACATTATTCTTTACAAACTTGCATGTTGCAAAAGTGTGTTCAAACTCTACACCACAATTAGTGAGAGTGACTCCTTCTAATAATCCTAGTGGTTTTTCTATGTGTCCATTTGCCATCTGTAATTTCATTCATGTAGGCCTCAAAGCTTCTTTGTCCTAACGCTTCCATATTGAACTGGTGGCAATGATGACTCCTACTTCTGAATCTAGGATTGTCGTAGTCATGTATCCTTGACAGTGAAAGAATGATAGGGAGATAGATGTTTCCTTCTTCTCCTTCACTCATATCTCCCATTTTATTTATAGGGATTTCTAGAACTTTCTTATTAGAATCTACTTGTAAGAGGGAAGTAGTGATTTTTGGCACTTGTTTTGCTACATGTTTTGATAACACTAGTTTAACCCTTAATAGCTCTTCTAAAGTGAGATGACACCATATTTTAGTGTTTTTTATAGCATCCGTTTTCTTAGGTATAAACAACTCCCTCGTTCCTTATCATTATTGTAGGAGTTATCATTTGAGTAGAATTTGATTCCCATGGACCTGTGAAATGTGGGAAATCTTGTAAGGAATTGGATTCAAAGTTTAGTTTCTCTCTTGATTTCACATCTTTCTACTCTCTATATATTGAGCTGATATCCTGGGGAAATTGATCGTGAAGATCGTCTACCTCCTGGATAGGTGCGGGAGTCATTTGTTCCAAAACCCACTTCCCTTCTTGAATATATCTCAAGAATTCTTGTGAGTATTTGTTGGTGGAAGGAGGAATTCCACATTGTTGAGACTCGTTGACAAGAATTCTCCTCTTCTTCTCTCAACTGACTGAGCCTTTGGTGGAACCAAATTCTTGAGTTTGGATGTCATTTGCTCTAATTGTTCTAGTAGTCCTAGAAAGTGTAACTTTGGTTTGACTAGGTTACTTTGGTTAAAGAGTTGACAAGCCTCTAACATAGCCTGAGCTACTTCGATCATTTTTTTCTACCTCTAGTTCTGCTCTAGGGTAGCTCTTGTCTAGATCTTTTATGTTTGGTCCTTCTCTAACTCATTCATGATAAGCCTTGAACATCATGTCTAAGTCTTTTGGGATAAGATTTGCTAATAATGAATCTGACTTAGGGATGTGTCGAGTCTCTAACGGGACATGGGAAGTCAATTCTACAATCTTTGCCTTGGTCTCTTTCAGGCTACCTTCTAACTCTCCTAGCTTCTTGGACCACTTCATCTTTATCTTCTCGCTCCACTTTCCATGACTTGTCCTTTCTCTTACTAGACTCTTTGACTTCACTAGGTTTTGGTTCTTATTGGAGTTTGACACATGTGCAAGCACATGCACAATACAAGGAAGAAGAAGAAGGTTGGAGCACAACACAACACTGAATGAGTTACCAGGTGATTACACAAAGATAAGTGATCCATTAGGGTTATAGGCATATATACAAGCTAGGAAAAAAAACCTCCTAAAGAGGGAAAAAAGTGCCTCGACAGTCCTAAGCATGTTCGCACACATCACTACCAAAATATATCAACAAATCCCCCTTGTGTAAGCCGCCGGATTGGCAATTGTAATCTTTACCTTTCATATTCTGCACGAACCGAAAGGTCGTTGCGTGAAGTTGTATCCATTTATAAAGCAATGAAAAGACGCTTTGGTAACAACCAGAGGGATCGCCAGACTGTCTGTCTCGGCGATACGTCTGTGTAGTTCCGTTGTGTGTGTTTTGAGAATTCTGAGTAATACTGTGTCTTTCTGTCTTTGTTTGATTATTTGCACCTGTACGGTAAAGACTGGATTGCGATAATGTTTACAGTAAGTTAAGTATTGAATCATTGTTCAGTAAGTTAATTACTGTAAGTCTGTACTACGGTAGTGTTTACCTTGTACGTGGGTATTGAGAAGTATTAATTCATGTATGATTCGGAAGTCTGTGAGAGAACGAGTTAGAGTCTAGAGAGTAATTCGTATTGACAGAGTTCTTTGAACACTCGTGTACTGTTTTGTGAATGAATTAATTGGGAAAATCAAGTATAGGGCCTCTGATTATTCAGACCCCTTCCACTCCCAAGAACCCAAAAAGAGCTTAAACGCATCTCTGACGGGAAATGCGCATTTAACACTGGCGCCGTCTATGGGAAAGTGGCACCAGAGTATTGCAAATTATCTGTGGGAAAGTGGCAACAGAGTGTTGCAAAGTGATTGTCGGAAGGTAGCAATTAGTGATTGTGGGAAGGTAACCATAGATTGTGAATCGACAGTAAGGTAGAGTAGTATGCAAGTGTAGCAAAGGTGCTATATGTCAGTTACTCGGTCCGGTGAGTCATATCCGAAGTACAGGCGAGACCGAAAGCCCTGGGAGATATCAAATTTATTAGGAACATCCTCAGGAGGCAGAAGCACAGATCGGTTAAGTCCAGTCGTCGAAGAAACGAAGCGCGTTAGCAGTGATTCCGGTAGCATTCCGGTAGAACATACTGTAATTCCGGTAGATTTTGGTGTAATTTCGGTACAGTCTACAGAAGATACAATAACTTCGAAGTCTACAGGAACGCAGTGTGCAGTTGATCCGACATCGTCTGGTCAAGATTCAAACCTTTCTGCGGATAGAGGTGTGTTATCTAGAGAGGTCATTGAAGGTGAAAGAATACCCTGGATTGGGGAAAGTTCCACTAATTCCGGTGGCAGTTCGGTCCCGACTGCAAAAAATTTACAATTTTCCGGTGACAGTGTTATACTTCCCGGTGAATCTTCATTCCGGACACCACTGTTCGGGGCAAGTTTGTCTACGTTTGATCGCTCCATGTAGGTAGTAACCATATCACCTCCTTCCATGTAAGGGTCGTCCATGCACATCGAGCATGTAAATGGTATTGAGGAGGAAGAAAAGAATCCTTCACTTTATCTTGGATACATTCCACCAGAGTTGAGCTT